>CM033437.1:347727154-348381820 GCA_019425775.1 Rafetus swinhoei | reverse complement strand
CATCCCCCTGCACAGCCGCTAACGTGATCTCGGCCATCACCCCCTCGGCCAGGGACACACGTCAGACACCAGGGACGGCGACACCCGCCTGGCCATTGAGGGATGGATTTAAAAGCAGCCAGCCTGCTAAAGAACGTCAGCCCCCGATCACAATGGGAAAGCACGGAACCAGAATTTGTTCACCAATCCAACACGGTCAGCTTAGGGCTACGGCTGGTAAGTGGTTAACCTGCGACCATCGCCCCGCTCCGGATACCTGACTCCACATCACTGCTGTCAATGAGTTACCTGCACCCTGACCGGATTCGCCTCTCGCACACACGCGTCCTCTCGCCTTTGTCGTCCTTGGGCACACCCCTGCCTCTGGAACCCGCCCCAACTCCTCTGAGGCCTGGGCTCGACCCACGAGAGCCCCAACACATCGGTTCAGCTCGAAGGTGCCTTTCCATGTGTCACATTACTGGATTTTGGGGAAGCAGCCAGATCACTGCTGCATGCATGGGGAGGGGCATTGGCCCCAAAAGTGGTACAAAGGGGGCCATGTGAGGTGTCAAACAGAAGCTGACTTTCTTCTGATTCTATATATGCTATTCACGTAATTGTATAATGTCTGTGTGTGAAGTTATAAGCATGTACTTTGTATGAGTACTGAATGTTTCTCTGTATGTGGTTGAGCAATGGGCAAAGCTCGGCCTATGGACATGCTAATGAGCACGCCGCTATGGATCAATAGCCCTCTATAGGCCAAGGACACACCTCAAGAATGGTGACTGATACCTAGGGGCTACCAGCAGGGGACACAGGGATAGGCCACTGGCCAGGTGACCTCCTGCAGCCAAGAAGAGACGGGGAAGGAGGTATAAAGATGCCATGTGGCATCCTCCATTTTGTCTTCAGATCTGCTCCTGACCCCAGATGCGGCCTCGCAGGGAATCACAAGCTGGGAAGAACTGTGGACCCATCCCGACCTAGGATGTGCAACAAGGACTTTTAAGCCAGCAGCTGTAACATCTCTGCTAGAGCCTGCATCGAGAACTGGGAGATTCGATGCATGTAATGTAGGATATTTTAACAACCTCACTCTCATGCTTTTGTTTCTTGTAGTAATAAACCTTTAGATGTTAGATTCTAAAGGATTGGCTCAGCGTGATTTGTGGGTAAGATCCAGAGGGTAAATTGACCAGGGATCTGTGGCTGGTTTCTTGGAACTGGACAGAACTTGTTCGGGGTAGGTGGGGTTGGGTTCTAAGACCCCCCCACCTGTGTATGAGGCCCGGGGCCATCTGGGGCACGGATACTGCTGGGGTGTTGGAGGGGTTTTGCTCGTGAGGCTTCAGGCAGGCAGCTGAAGCGCTCTGG
This sequence comes from Rafetus swinhoei, assembly GCA_019425775.1. Taxonomy (NCBI): domain Eukaryota; kingdom Metazoa; phylum Chordata; order Testudines; family Trionychidae; genus Rafetus; species Rafetus swinhoei. The sequence continues at coordinate 348,380,461 of CM033437.1, read as the reverse complement.
GACTGGTGTGTGGTCTCTTTGGGAAGGTCTCCAGTCAGGGGCTAGAGAGAGCCCCGCATTTGAGCAATTCGCCCTGAGCGGACGCCCTCAGCGGTGCCCATACCCAGCCTGGCCCGTCACACCATGCCCTTGCGATGGGAGGAAATATTTGTGTTCTGCCTGCTTAGCGCCCATCAGGTAGGATGGGGTTTGCCACAGGACGCGGGACGAGCTGCATGCCGGACAGCGCAGCGAGTACGCCGACAGCGCCCGCTAGCATAGAGGAGGCCGCAGAACCACCCCACGGGAACCAGCTGCCTCCTGCGGTACAGCCCTCCTGGCTCGCCCCACGCTACAAGTGACAGCCACCAAAGGGCGCTTCCACGGCACCATGGAAACCGGTACCAACTCCGCAGCGCGTCCGTTCGTCAGCACAAGGGAGGAGCCACAGAGCAGAGACCTGAAGCCACCCAGCCTGCTCCACTAGGAGACGGGCCCCTCTGGCCACCGCGGGCGTCACCACCCGCCTGGACGGTTCTTCCCGGCGCCCCGCCTCTCAGCAGCTCCGTCCCATCGGTCCCATCATCCCAGAGCCAACCCACGCAGGCCTGAGACCGACCCCGCGCTAGCGTCCTGCCGGCCACGCTTCCCAGGCCTGGCAGCTCCCTGACGGGGGGTTCCAGAGCGGCTGGCGAGAGGCTGTTCTCAGTGGGGGCAGAACGAGGAGCAATGGGCTCACCTTGCAGTGGGGGAGGTCCAGGTTAGGTATTAGGACAAACAATTTCCCTAGGTGGGTGGGGAAGCACTGGGCTGGGTTCCCTAGGGAGGGGAGGAATCTCCATCCCTACAGGTGTTTAAGTCCCAGCCTGACCAAGCCCTGGCCGGGAAGGTTGAGTCGGGACTGGCCCTGCTTTGGGCAGGGGGCTGGACTCGGTGCCTCCTGAGGGCTCTGCCAGCCCTGGCAGTCTAAGAACCGCCTTGGGTAGAGCCCCAGAGTCCGACAGGCAGGCCGGCTTTCCGGCCCTTTCTGAGCCTGCTTCAACAGAGCAGCCGCTGACACTGAACACAGGGCCCAGCAGCCGGCCCATCACCGCCAAACCCGTGGAGAACTGCTCTGCCCTTACCCAGTCAGGCCCCTGGGCCACTGTCCAGCTGCTTATGTGCCGTGGCCCCAAACGCCCCAGCCTGTACAAGGGCTGGCGTGCTTTGGGCCGGACGTGCACCGGGGCGTTTGGCCAGGTTAAAAGGCAGCGTCTGCACCCAGCTCTGGACCAATGGCCTGGCCTCACCACTAGTCACCACTCCCCAAGGTGCGCGCCTGCTACCAACTTCATCAGCCACGATTGGAGGCTCTCCCCCAGTGCTCAGCAGATCGGACGCTGGTCTGCCCCCAGCACGGCCCCAGGCTCCTGGCTGAGTGTAAGGGCCCCCCTTTCTGTAATGGGGGCCCCTCCACCACTGTGGCTGCTCAGCTCCCTGTCTGGGCAGGAGGTGGGTCCCATGGGGTGCAGGCACCCCGCCAAGAGCGGAGCAGGGGGCTCATGAGGGCCACCACACTGGGCAGGGCCGACACATGGGGACAGGCCCTTCCTGTGAGCCAGGCGTGGACGAGACGCGGCCCGAAGCGCCCGCAGCTCCCGAGTACCAGGCGAGGGAGCTGAGCGCAGCTGTGCGGCCATTCACGCTCAGACTCCCGGCCAAACATCTACGCAGGCATTGCTGTGCCGCCGCGGCACCCTGTCTGCACCCAGGCGGGCTTCTCCGGCCCTGGAGACACCCCTGGAGACTGCACCAGGGCAGCGGGCGGGCCTGGCGGAGGGCAAGGGAGGCTGGTGCCCTGGAAGAGGACACAAGACAGGAGGGAGGAAGAGGGCAGGCGCTGCAGGTGGCGAGGGGGACAAGGAGATGTGTGAGGCTGCGGCAGGGTAACTGGGAAGAGGAGGGGGTTGTACCCCCGCCGCAGGGCTCCCAGGACAGCGCTCGCGGGGGCAGACTGCAGGCCCGAGTGCAAAACTCAAAAGGCTGGCAATGGGGCGGGGCGCGCTACGGCACAGGGCGCCAGGGGAGACGGGCCCCTGCAGCAGGGCTCTGTGGAGACAGCACGTGCCCAGCGAGGAGCCCAGGCACCTGGGGAGGGAGCGCAGCGGTGACAGCAGGTGACTCAGAGCGCAGCCACGGCAGGGGCAGAGGAGAACTCAAGGTGGCAGGAGACTGCAAGGTGAGGGACCCTGTGCCGGCCTCTCGCCCCCAGCACCCGCACGACCTACACCGCTCCCGGGGTGGCCAGGAACCGGAGCCGCTCTGGGCTGGGACCCCCGGGGCCATGGCGCTGCTCCAGCACCCCCCTGCGGCTGAGCCAGCAGGACGCAGTGGGAGGGGCTGTCCCCCCCCCGTGCTAACGAGCAGGGCTCTCCTCTCCCCCACGGCCTCCCCGCTTGCAGAGCCGGGGCAGCACCAGCAGCACGGGCCCCGCACTGCCTGGATCTGCAGGCCGCCAGGGCGCAGGCCACAGCCCGGCTGGACACAGCACCATTGCTCCCACTCTGCCCTGCCCCGCCCCGACCCTCCCGTCCTGGGAAAGGACACACTGCAGTGGCAGGGGAAGCCCCAACCCAGCAACACCCGCAGACCCACCCAGACCACGCCACCAGCCCCCGGCCCCCCTTGAAACAACCCCACTAACAGGCAGCGCTGGGGGCAAACGGGCTATTTCCTCGTGGCAGCAATTAGATGCCCTGTGCCATCTTCAGCAGCCACCCCTGCCAGGCTGCGGGGAGGCGAGGGGGCTGCCTGGGTTTTGCTGGGTGCCAGCAGGCGCTCGGATGCGGGGGCCCCTCCAGCCACAGCCCGGGGCACGGAGACGGCTCCCGCGGCCTGTCCAGCGGGGCAGCAGACACACCACACACGCTCTTCCCCGAGGACAGCTTGAAGCCCTCGCGGTGTAGCTCCAGCCCCGCCGGAGGGACAGCCCGGCCCATCGTGCGCAGACAAGCGGAACAGGGAGGGTTCACGTGCCCTCAGCGGGAGTACGAGCCGGCAGTTTCCTGCAGGCAAGTTAACGGGGAGGAGGGGGACTAGAGCGTCGCGCAGAGTCGGGGCAGCAGAGGGAGGCGGGCACTGCCCTGGCTTTGACCCGCCTGCCGGTTTGCGGGCGGGCGGTGGGGAGGGGCCCGGTTACATAACGCTGCAGCTGCCGGCACTGCCTGCTACCCCGGCGCTGCACAGGGTCTGTCGGGGGAGCCGGCCCGGGAAGGAGCCGCTTGCTCCAAGTGCCAAGTTTCATTTCTTGGCAATTCTCCCCCAAGGGGAGGGGAAGAGGCGAACAGACGGAGAAGGGAAACGCACCGGTGCCGTCTCCGCTACGGGAGTGAGCCAGCCCCGGCTCCTCTGCGCCCCTCCGCAGCGCCTCCCCTTCCCTCACCTCGGGGAGAATGCTGCACAGCAAAGGGCAGGCGCTCCCTGCAGCCCCCCGGCTAACGGGGACCAGTCCCCATGGTGGGGGCCAGCCCAGGCCATGCAGCTGCACCTGGCAGGGAACGCTTCTCCGCGGGCCCAATGGGGGGCCCTGGGGGGTCTCCGTGGGCCGCCCCGCTGGGCGTGTGGCCGCGCAGCCAGAGGAGCGCGCAGACGCGAAGTCACATTAAACTCATTTGGCAGCCGTTGGGCGCCCGCTGTCAGCTCGGCCCACGCGAACATCCATCACGCCCAGCCACTGCTGCCACCCCGCTAACTAAGAGCGGGATCAATTTAAGAAAAACTATTAAAGATTTAAAAAGCTGAACAAAGCGGCGCAGCGCGGTGATGTATGACCCTGCTTTATTTGTGGGGCCAACTCTTCTCCACTCCCCGCAGCTGCGTGCTTTCCCCCTCCAGCGGCAGGCGCGCCAAGGATCGCGGCGAGGGGCGTGAGGAGGGGAGGCCCCGCGCGCACGGACACCCGGTGATCACGCAGGCGCGCGGAGGGCAGGCCAGCCGCTAACGCGCCTGCTCGGGAGGGGCAAACAGGAGTTCAGCATCCGCAACAGAGCCATGTGTGATCCGGCAGCAAGGACAAACCCAGCCGCCCGCTGGAGCGAAACGCCGGCCTCTCCGGGCGGGTGGGGTGTTGTGACTGTCAGTGGAGGTTGCTCCCGTGCCCAAAGGAACCAACGAGCGTTTGTTAAAATGTGAAAATGCAGCAGCCCCAAGTGCCAGCACGGCGGCCATGGGACGCCTCAGTAACTGCCGAGACGGGGCAGGCTGCACAGGGACACGCATCCGCACACCCCTCGAGAGGCGCCTGTGGACTCTGGACCGGGCCCCTCTGTCTGCCTCGGCCAACACGATCAGCTCCACATCAGCTCCTCCCCAGGCCCCCCCCGGGCAGGCTTGCGCATAACCCCCTGCTCTCTGCCTGGGGGGGCAGGGAGGGGGCTCTGCGGCCGGGGGGCAGGGCTGCATGGGGAAGCCGTCGAGGAACCACTGGCCTGGGCTGCACCCCGAAGGATCAGACCAATGAGATTTGCACCCCTCGCGCCCACAGCCATGATATTCCAGGGACATTGACTCGCAGGGAAGGGGGTTCCACTCCAGCATGGCAGCCCCATGCCCGGCTGCCGGGAGCGACCACGTGCTGGGCACACGGTCGCACCGAGGCGGAGGCGGGCTGGCCTATCAGCCCAGGGGCCCATGCCGGCGTGTCACCACCAGCCCCTGCGGGTTCCTGAGCTCTTGCTGGCAGGGGGCTGCTGCAGACGGCCATGGCTGTGGCCCAGCTGCCCCAGGGGGCCACGAGGCAGGCTGACTGCACGCTGCTCTCCAGCGGGCGACCTCAGGCCGGGCCTGGCACCGGCACGGCTCCCCCCTGCGAACCGCATTGCTGGAGGGAGAACGGTGCTCCAGGCTCCCAACGAATCCCAAGGCCTGCTCCAGGCTGGGGAGCCACTGGCTAGGCAGCCCTTCGGCGGGGAAGGGCCTGGAGACTCCAGCAGGTGAGAAGCTGGAGCTGAGTCAACAGGGCGCCCTGGTAGCCAAGCAGGCCAGCGGCCCAGTGGGCTGCATTAGGAGGAGCGTTGCCAGCAGATCCAGAGAAGTGATTATTCCCCTTTATTGGGCGCTGGGGAGGCCACCTCTGGAGTGTTGTGTCCAGTTCTGGGCCCCCCCACCACAGAAGGGATGTGGGCGCATTGGAGAGGGGCCAGCGGTGGGCAATACAAATGATTGGGGGGCTGGCGCACATGACCTACGAGGGGAGGCTGAGGGAGTTGGGCTTGTTTAGCCTGCAAAGAGAAGAGTGAGGGGGGATTTGAGAGCAGCCTGCAGCTCCCGGAAGGGGGGTTCCAAAGAGGCTGGCGAGAGGCTGTTCTCAGTGGGGACAGAACGAGGAGCAATGGGCTCACGTTGCTGTGGGGCAGGTCTAGGTTGGAGATTAGGACAAACGATTTCCCTAGGCGGGTGGGGAAGCCCTGGGCTGGGTTCCCTAGGGAGGGGATGGAGTCTCCATCCCGAGAGGTGTCTAAGTCTCAGCTTGACCAAGCCCTGGCTGGGTTGATTGAGTCGGGGTGGGTCCTGCTTTGGGGCAGGGGCTGGACGCGACGGCTCCTGAGGGCTCTGCCTGCCCTGGGAGTCTGTTCTTCTATAACCCTCACCTGGCCAGCAGGGTGGCCAGTGGCCCCTGGGGGCTCCCGACTCCACTGTGCGGTTACTGCGCAGAGCCCAAAAGCAGGGGCCCAGCCCCAGGCCAGTGACGGTGCAGGGCCATTTCCAGGGCGACGGCTTGGCCTGACCAGCGCTCTGCCCCGGGCGGCGGGGAACTGCGCGGATCCCACCTGCTCTCAGGCCACAGGCGCCGAGGGGAGGCTGGCGAGGGGAGCTGCGGGAGAAGCTCACTCCCTGTCGCTAGGCTTCCAAGCTTTGGTGCCGCGGCCCGCGCTCTGCCCCTCCTCCCCCCTCCGCCCGGGCCACCGTGCACCGAGCGGAGCCGGGAACGGGCGCTTGCGGCAGGCGAGGGAAGTCCAAAGGGCAAGTGGGCTTTAAATCAAGAGGGCTCCCTGGCGAGTGAGGCCAGGCTCTGCCACTCAGCCCCCTACAAGTGCTGCCGGAGACCGGCCCTTGCGGTGCCAACCCGCTCGCTGTCCATACGACGGGGAAGGGCCCCACGACCGGGGGAGCCAGAGTGAGCCCGCCAGCGAGGGAGCAGCCGCACCCCACACGTGGACGCCAGGCCCGACCGAGGGCAGGGCGTGGGCTGTCCCCCCGCCTGACACGCCGGCCTCCGGTCAACCCCCTGCCGCCGGCTGCAGCCACGTGTCACGTCACTCCCCAGCGCCGTTGCGAGCTCCCCTCCCATCTTGGGGCCCACGGCACTGCCCCCACAGCTAGCCAGCCACTGATCCTTACCCCAGAGATATCCGCCACTCGGTGAATGGGCACCTCCTTCTTGCTGTGCAATCCTTTGCCATTCTTGATCGCCCTGTGGGAGGGACACAGAGACACTCATCAGCACGGGAAGGGAAGGGAAGGGAAGCGAGCCCTGCCAGCAGCGCCGGGCACACCGGGCGGCACCGCCAGCTCGGCACCACGTACAAGGGGAACCCAGACGCACTTGTTAGCCTGACACTCCCCATTACTGGGATTCAGCGGCACACCTGAGCCGAGCAGCTACCGGAGCAGAGAGAACAGTGGTGCACATTCCCAACTCAGAGGGCTTTGTTCCCCGCACGACGGGAAGTATCACCAGGAAGGGCACCCCGGGGAGAATCAAAAGGAACGAGCGCCTCTCTCCGCACTGTGTCGCACGGACAAAACGCCGCACCAGCAGCCAACGGGGATGGAAACGGGCTCCTCCCGGCAGAGCAGAGAAGCAAGGTTAAGATAAGCCGCCTGAACGCAGCAAGGCCGCCCAGGGAGGCCGTTCGACAGCCCAACACTTAGCAAAGGCCAGGGAATGGGCAGGCGGCCCCGTGGCCCGTTCCAGCTGAAGCCAGAACTAGGAGAGCGTTTTAACAGGAAGAGAAGAGACGCCAGGGCAGCCCCGCCTCTCCCCTCCGCTCCCGTATGCCACCTTCTTGCCATGGGGCCGGGGACACTGCCCACTGGTCTCGGGGCTCTGCAGCACCCGGACAACACAAGTCACCGCCCCTCCTGCCCCTCCCGCCATGGGAATCTTTGACCCTCAAATAAGACCCCACTATCCAGCCGGAGCCAGGCCAGAACAAGCCACAGGCCAGGGTCCGTACAGCGCTTGCACATCGGGGTGCTGTCTGCGACAGGGGCTCCCAGCCACTCGTGCGAAACAACAAGGGTCCCAGCCCAGTCCCCTGCTGCACGACACCGCAACATGGCCCTACTGGGGGCAGGGACGGGCCCGCGGGGCGCCAGCTTTTATCTGCAAGCAGGAGATGCAGACTCCCCGGCAGGCCCGATTCAGCCAGGGCCCCCGTTCCTTCCAGGCCAGGTCGGCCCGACTCCCTCCGGCAGCCAGTCCTCCGCCCCCCGAGGGCTGCGTGAGGCACCCCTGCCAGGCCCGAGGGGCGCCGCAGCCATCCATTTCATCAACGCACAGCGGGAGAGTTCCAGAGTCCGAATGCGCCCGCCCAGAGACAAGGCCCGTGGGCAAGTCTTGTGAGGCTGGGGGTGCCGGGTAAAGACCCAGCGCCTGAGTCCTGGGACACTCTCAGAGGAACTGCCAGCACTCGGGGGCCAGAGGAAAGCTGCCACACGAGGCCCCTACCGCCAACGGCACAAACCCGTTGTACGCGCCGGGGGGCTGAGGAGCGGCCCGTCCCCTGCTCAAGGATAAACCGCGTCAAACCACTCCCATCCGCTTTCCCGACGACACGGCCACCCCGGCGGGGGCAGGAGCTGGGGGGCAGGCTGAGCGGAGTCAGGCTTCCGACCCTGCCCCTTGGGCCGTCCTCCTCAGCGTGCGGGGGAAACCCGCCAGACGGCGGGCGCACTGCTAGGAGAGCGCTCGCGTTCAAAGAGGGGCCAGCAATGGCTCACTGCCGCGCAGAGAGAGGGGTCTGCCAGGGAGAGCCCTGACAATGCAGAGCTCCGCGGGGCTGTCCCCGGCTCACTGCTGCCGATACAGAGTTTAATAGCCACGCAGGGCCTGGAACTAGTCCCCATTTGCATTACTGACTGGGTAGTGGAGGGCACCGACGGGCGGGGAAGGGAGGGTTGTAAGCACTTTGAGGACAGGATTAGAAATGCAGGGGGACTGGTCTGGAGTCAACCCGACGAAAGGCAGCGCCGACAAGTGCAAGAACTTCGCTTCTGGCTGACGGACGTGGCACACTGTGGCACGCCAGGCTGCCGCGCAGTAACGCCGCCCGGCGGGCACCGGACACCCAGCGGCCTGGGGGCTGCCCCGGCCCGTTCCGTGCCCGCATCGGACACGAGCCCCGGGCCCGCACGCCCCACAGAGCCTATGGAAGGAAGAGTTAAACGCAGCTCTGGAAGGGGCCCCGCTGGGACGCCGGGGGGGCCGGGCGCTCACCCTGTGCAGTGCAGTGAGGTTCTTTGGGGCGCAGGCCCCGTGGGCACCCCACTCTGGACGCACGCGTGCCCCTGCATGCAGGATCCGAGCTCTTCCGCAGCGGCGCCCACACGCGCTCCTCCCCCTCTGGCGCTACGGGCGCGGTCCCGCCGTCTGCCGCCAAGCCCAGGTCTCAGGGCCGAGGCAGAGGGGAGGAGGGCAGGGCGTGAGAGGGGACGTCTCCAGGGACCTCAGCTGAGGCACAGGGCAAGGAACCAGCTTCTCTCCATCCAGCAGCGCCCAGCGGTGCAGAGCAGGCTCTCCACTGGCAGGCTGGGGCTCCGGCATTTCTCCACCCGTTTCACGAGTCCTTGATCTCGAGTAGCACTGAGAGCATCTGCCCAGGGTGTGCGCGTGGCCGGAAAACTGTTCCAAGCCAGCCTGGGGCAGTGCATGCCACCGGGCCCGGCTTGGCTGCGGGCACCTTCTGGGGGAGATCTCACAGTGGAAGCCAGGCTGTCACGGTACTGAATTTGAGGGAAGCAGCCAGATCACTGCTGCACCCATAGGTGGGGGGTGTTGGCCCCAAAAATGGTATAAAAGGGGCCATGTGAGGTGTTGAATAGAAGTTTACTGTCTGCTAATCCTATGTACGCTAGTCATGTGATTGTATAATGTCTGTGTGTGAAGTTATAAGCATGTACTTTGTGTGGATACTGAATATTTCTCTGCATGTGGTTGAGCATTGGGCAGAGCCCGGCCTATGGACATGCTAATTAGCGAGGCCCTGTGGGACAATAGCACTCAATGGGCCAAGGACACACCTCGGGAATGAGGCCTGACACCTAAGGGCTACCAGCAGGGGACACAGGGATAGGCCGCTGGCCAGGTGACCTGCTGCAGCCAAGAAGAGACCAGGAAGGAGGGATAAAGATGCCATGTAGCGGACTCCATCTTGGTACTCAGCTCAGCACTTCATCCCAGAGGCAGCAGTGCAGGGATCGAAGAGCCGGAAAGAACTGTGGACCCATCCTGACCTAGGATGCGCAACAAGGACTTTTAAGCCAGCAGCTGTAACATCTCTGCTAGAGCCTGCATCGAGAACTGGGAGATTCGATGCATGTAATGTACTATCCTTTAACAACCTCACTCTCATGCTTTTCTTTCTTGTAGCAATAAACCTTTAGATGGTAGATGCTAAAGGATTGGCTCAGCGTGATTTGTGGGTAAGATCCAGAGGGTAAATTGACTTGGGATCTGTGGCTGGTTTCTTGGAACCGGACAGAACTTGTTCGGGGTAGGTGGGGTTGGGTTCTAAGACCCCTCACCTGTGTATGAGGCCCGGGGCCATCTGGGGCACAGATATTGCTGGGGTGTCGGAGGGGTTTTGCTCATGAGGCTTCAGGCAGGCAGCTGAAGCGCTCTGGGACTGGTTTGTGGCCTATTTGGGAAGGTCTCCAGTCTAGGGGCTGTAAGGAGCCCCGAAGTTGAGCAATTCGCCCTGAGCAGACGCCCTCAGCTGTGCCCAGACACGGCCTGGTCCGTCACAGTGGCATATTGCTCAACTTCGGGGCTCCTTACAGCCCCCAGACTGGAGAGGCCGAGTCTTCCCGGCTAATCTGCGGGCTGCTCAGGCGGCTTTCGGCCCCGTTGTGTCTAGTGGGTGGGTGCGGGGTGCCCCCGAGTGGCGCCTGGCTGCAGAGGGGAGCCGCTCTCGGGGGGAGGCAGCACGTGGCACCACTCGCATTGCTGGTATTCGCTACGGAGGAGCGACGTCTCCAGGCTCTCGGAAACTACCAGGTCTCCTGGGAACCAGGGCCCTTGTGGGACCAGCACGCCCATCTTCAGTGTCATGGGAGGTCTAGGCGTCAGCACGGATGGTGTCAGCACCAGGCTCGAGGGCTGCCTACCCAGCTGCCTGCAGGTGCTGCTGAGAGACTGGCTCACGCCAAGGGCTTAGGTCAGCGTCGCGTTGGCTGGGACAGCTGGTGCCGACAGAGTTCTGATCCGTGTCGGTACGGCCCAGCGGTACCTCTCTGTGACCCTGCCCACGGGTTCCTCGCAGCCCCCAGGAACGCGGATCCCGGGGGCACGGCAGCGACCAGCGGGCGTTTCACGTCATCCTGCCTAGCACCGAGGACTCTTGCAGTGTGCGACGCTGCGGCCGGCAGACAACGCCGCCCAAGAGAGGTCTGGGGGCCGGGTCTGAGTCTGGCCACCACGGACCTTCCCTCAGCGTTCGCACGTCAGCCCTGGGCTCTTTGGCTGCATTTTCAGTGCGTGGCAGGGGCCCCTCCCCCAAACCACGGACGCACTGGGCGTGCCAGGCACTCGGGGGTGGCCTTGCGGCAGGCCCCCAGGGGAGCTGGGCGTGGCCCAGCAGGGAGCGTGCTGAGGTGGGCAAGGAGGCAAGAACTTACACACAGCTAAAAGGCTTGGGGAACGAATGAAACGGTGGGGGCAGGAAATAGGGGGCACTACTACTACCCAATTTGAATGAAACTCGCTCCCCGCTGGTGCTCAGGAGACGCTGAAAGGCTCTGCCAGGGCTCTGCCGCACGCCGAGGGGGGCTGGACCGCACACACCCCCCACTCCTGCCATGAGATGGGGAGCACACACAAGCTGACCAACGGGCGCTGCCACCAACGGGCTCCGATCCCAGGTCCAGGGACACCAGTGCCCCGATGGTTGGGGCACCCATAACGACACATCGAACTGGGGGGGCCTCGTGGGCCACAGACAGAACCTGCGCCAACGTGATGTAGCTGAGATCAAAGCAAATACTCCGGGTGTATCCACAGGAGTGTCCGCCCTAAGACACGGGTGGCAACCGGCCCGCTCCGTCCAGCACCGCTCAGGCCTCGGCTGGGGCCCAGAGTCCAGCCTTCCCGGTAGAAGAGAGCTACATCCGAGAGTCCAGGGGAGAGCACCAAAACCGATGAACGACGTAGACAACTTGAGCTCTCAGGCACGGCTGCAAAAATACACGTTTAGTCTTGAGAAGAGACGGCCGAGTGGGGACTTGATAATGGTCTTCAAGTACATAAAAAGTAATTAACAGCACTGATCCATTGCTCTCCATGTCCACGCCACGGGTAGGAAAAGAAGCACTGAGCTTACTCTGCAGCAGGAGAGATTTTGCTTCAATGTTAGGAAATTCTTCATCACACAGCACAGTGTCAACCTGTGGAACTCCTTGCCAGAGGATGTTGTGAAGGCCAGGACTATAACAGGGTTCAAAAAAGAACTAAATACATTCACGGAGGACAGGTCCATCAGTACTTATTAGCCAGGACGCTGTTTGTCGGACGCTGAGAATGGGCGACCGGAGGGGGTTGGGGGAATCACTTGATTCCCTGTTCTGTTCACTCCCTCTGGGGCACCTGGCACTGGCCACGGTTGGCAAAGGGATACCAGACGGACCTTTGGTCTGACCCAGTGTGGCCTCTCTTAACCGGGAGCTAAGCTCTGGGACAGCTGCCTGGAGGGGCCGTGCAGTCGCTGTTAGAGGTTTAAGAACAGGTTAGGAACTATTTAGAGAAGCTAAACGTACACAAATCCATGGGTCCGGACTTAATGCATCCGAGGGTACTGAGGGAGTTGGCAAATGTCATTGAGGAGCCTTTGGCCATTATCTTTGAAAAGTCGTGGAGATCGGGGGAGATCCCGGATGATTGGAAAAAGGCAAATGTAGTGCCCATCTTCAAAAAGGGGAAGAAGGACGATCCAGGGAACTATTGACCGGTCAGTTTTACCTCGGTTCCTGGAAAAATCATGGAAGGGATCCTTAAGGAATCCATTTTGAGGCACCTGGAAGAGGGGAAAGTGATCAGGAATAGTCAGCATGGATTCACAAAGGGCAAGTCGTGCCTGACCAATCTGATCAGCTTCTATGATGAGGTAACTGGCTCTGTGGACATGGGAAAGTCAGTGGATGTGATATACCTTGACTTTAGCAAGGCTTTTGATACGGTCTCCCACAATATTCTTGCCAGCAAGTTAAGGGAATGTGGATTGGATAAATGGACGGTAAGATGGATAGAAAGCTGGCTAGAAGGCCAGGCCCAGCGGGGTAGTGATCAACGGCTCGATGTCAGGATGGCGGTCGCTTTCTAGCGGAGTGCCCCAAGGTTCGGTTCTAGGACCAGTTTTGTTCAATATCTTTATTAATGACCTGGATGAGGGGATGGATTGCACCCTCAGCAAGTTTGCGGATGACACTAAGCTAGGGGGAGAGGTAGATACGCTTGAGGGCAGGGATAGGGTCCAGAGTGACTTAGACAAATTGGAGGATTGGGACACAAGAAATCCGATGACGTTCAACAAGGACAAGTGCAGAGTCCTGCACTTGGGATGGAAGAATCCCAAGCATAGTTACAAACTGGGGACCAACCAGTTAAGTAGTAGTTCTGCAGAAAAGGACCTGGGGGTTACAGTGGATGAGAAGCTGGGTATGAGTCAACAGGGTGCCCTTGTAGCCAAGAAGGCTAATGGCATATTAGGTTGCATTAAGAGGAGCATTGCCAGCAGATCCAGAGATGTCATTATTCCCCTTTATTCGGCTCTGGTGAGGCCACATCTGGAGTATTGTGTCCAGTTCTGGGCCCCCCACTACAGAAAGGATGTGGACACATTGGAGAGGGTCCAGCGGAGGGCAACCAACATGATTAGGGGGCTGGAGCACATGACCTATGAGGAGAGGCTCAGGGAGTTGGGTCTGTTTAGTCTGCAGAAGCGAAGAGTGAGGGGGGATTTGATAGCAGCCTTCAACTTCCTGAAGGGAGGTTCCAAAGAGGATGGAGAGAGGCTGTTCTCAGTAGTGACAGATGCAGAACAAGGAGCAATGGTCTCAAGTTGTGGTGGGAGAGGTCCAGGTTGGATATTAGGAAAAACTATTTCACTAGGAGAGTGGTGAAGCACTGGGCTGGGTTCCCTAGGGAGGTAGTGGAGTCTCCATCCCTAGAGGTGTTTAAGTCTCGGCTTGACCAAGCCCTGGCCGGGTTGATTGAGTTGGGATTGGTCCTGCCTAGAGCAGGGGGCTGGACTCGATGACCTTCTGAGGTCTCTTCCAGCTCTATGGTTCTATGAACAGGCCGGACACATGGCTCCGAGCAGGGTCTGGACGTAGCTGGCCTCTCAAAGTGTCTTCCAGCCCAATACTTCCCTGGTTCTACGAAGTGGCCCACACGGACTTAAAACCCTCGTCACCGAAAACGATTCGTCTCATCAATCCCGAGGCCAGACGAGACTCCTGTGATCACCCGCCCGGACCCGTGGAACACAGGCCACGGGCCCTCCCTGCCTTCGCTCCAGGCCCAACGGCACTCCAAGGACCCATAAGAGCGGCTGAGAGCACTCTGCCCGCCCCCCAGGCGCTCTGGCGGCTCGCCTACCACCCCGGCGCAGGGCTTGCCACATGGCCACGGGAGAAGCAGGAGCGAAGGTTGCTGTTCACGTGGAACTGGAGGCTCGTCTGGCTTGCTGGAGAGGCAGGCAGCGGCCAGCAATACCCTGGGCACGCTCACTGGAATGGAAAGGTCCCTGAGCACCGGTGGCAGGTCGAAGGGTGACACACATTTATTACAGCCTGCAACGGCTCTTTCCCCGGACAGCTCTGTCCTTTTCTCCCAGCAAATGCCACGTTTATTTCCAGGGGTTCTGAGCGGAGCAGGAGCGTATTAAGGCTGCTGGGGGTCGGCCTCTCGCTGCAGCGGCCCGTGATGCGAGTGGGACTCGGCGTAGCTCTTACTCCGCACGGCCCAGCAGGTGCCCCCGCACTGCATAGCGAGGCCAAGTGGGGTTCAATCTCCCGGAGGACGGATGTTGTGTCACAGCCACAGGCGCTACCCGCAGCCAGGCCCCTTTGGCCACAGGCCTGCAGATGGGAAACCAGTTCTCGATGCCGGCTCTTAGCAGAGATGTTACAAGCTGCTATCTTAAAAGTCTCTGGTCACATCCCATGTCAGGATGGGTCCACGGTTCTTCCCGGCGCGTGGTTCCCTGCAAGGCTGCCTCTGGGATCAGGAGCTGAACCGAAGACCAGACGGAGGGTGCCACATGGCACTTACATACCTCCCCTGGCATCCTCCTGGCTAGAACAGGTCACTGCTGGTCACATGGTCCAACGACCTATCCCTGTGTCCCATGCTGGCAGCCCTTCGGCCCTGGCGGGTTTGCAGGTATCAGTCACTTTCCTGAGGTGTGGATTAGCACCTAGAGCTACATTGTCCCTGGAGCCTCACTAATTAGCACAGGCACTGGCTGAGCATTCCTTGCCCATTGCTCTGCCTCAGACAGAATTTCCCAGCATCCACACACAGTATGTTTCTAACTCCACATACAGCTATCATACAAGTACGAGTAGCACACACAGAATCAGCAGAACACAAGCTTTCATGTGACACCTCACATGACCCCCTTTGTACAGACTTTTGGGGCAAACATCCCCCCCCATGGGTTCACCAGTGATCTGGCTGCTCCCCTTAAAATCCAGTAATGTGACACCTGCTCCGTCTCTAAAGGGAATTGTTCGGCGTTACAGCCGGCTGCCGGCCGTGCCCCGCCCACACAATGCTTACAGGGGGCCGAGACGGTTCAGAGGAGCCGACCGTCTCCTGGCCACAAGCGCTCGCGAGACCTGCCACGCTTCCGGGAGACACGGCCGCATAGCGAAGGGGTCCCTGGCACGACCGTGGCTTCTCCAGAACTCCTCTCTTTGCAGGCAGAGGTCAACACGGCATGCGAAGAAAGGCCAGGCTCATCTGGTGGCTCCTTCCGGGGCCCGGACCCCACTCCAGGGCGCAGCTGGCTCCCAGCTTGGGGCTGAAGAGGCAAGCTGCCGGGCTCTTAGGGACACTGTTCTTCGAAGGAGCGCATAAGCCGCAGTGCTTTCGGCCTTTGTCCCGTGGCCAGACAGAAGTGCAGACACTCAGAGGTCCTTGGGGAGCAGGCCTCGGCCAATGTTTCCTCTCTTTAAAATAGCCAGAACTCTGATCTCAGTTGCACCAGTGTAAATGCAAAGCAACTCCCCTCAGTGGAGCTACTCTGAATTCACACCAGTGTAACATTGCCTGGCCTTCATTTCCAGTCCTGTGAGTGCTCCTGCTGAATGCACAGGCAGGGTACCAAACCTTCACTCTCCCGGGGGGCGGTCATGGAATAAAGAACCAGAGGGGGAAAGGGGACCATCTGGGATTACAAACACCAAAGCGCACTAGTGATACTGGTAGGGAGACTGCATGGGGTCACTCAGGGGCAGAGTAAAGGGTGTTTAGGTGCCTTAGCAGTGCATTACCACACCTCCCCAGCTTTGGGGCTCCTGTAAGATCAGCCTGCTCGCCGACTCTCTTGGGTTTAAACACACTTGTGTGGGGGCCAAATCCAGCAGCTCTGGAAGGCGCATCACGGATCCCAGCCCCAGCTCCGGATCCTGTCGTTTGTGCCTGAGAACGTCCCGTCTGGTCTCGACCCTTGTGGCACGCGGCCCGCATTTGTAGCCCTGGCTCCTCGGCTGACAAGCCAGCAGATGAACGCTCAGCGCGACACTTGGACTCGGACCACGGTTCTATTCCTGGCTGTCACCTGGGGCAAGTGTCTTTGCCGCTCTGTGGCCCGGCTTCCTAGCCGGTGAGCGGGGAGAACTGAGGCCTCGAGAGGGACGGGGAAGACAGGTTTATAAAGATCTTAGAGACTCCACTGCCTGGGGAGCACTGACACCTGCAGCTGGGAAACGCTCCACAAGGGCAAAGCTTTGCGAACACCCTCCCCCGAGCCAGCAGCTTCCCTCTAGCGGCAGATGCTACCTCGGTGCACGGGGCGTCTCCGCCAGCTCCCCGAGCCCCGCAGCTGACTGGACTTGGAAAAGCTCCAAAGGGGACAGAAGCCGCTTTCCCCATCTCCCAGCAGCCAGAGCCAGTGCAAACACAGCAGCCGTGTGCCGAGGATCGAGCAAACCTCGCGGGTGAGTGCAGCTGCTGAGCTCCTTTGAGAGCACACGGAAGAAACCAGCCTGGATTGCTTGTGCTGGGCTGTGAGAATGCGACAAGGGGGCTGGATGCCTGCACACGGGGGGTGAGGAGTTCAGCCATCGCAGGCATTACCCTGCAGCATGTGTTCTCCCTTTGTTTCTAGTCTGGAAAGATAGATTCAGGGTCCGGCCAAAGCAGATCTTATCCCTCCTGCTGTATAAACGTGCTCTTTCCCTTCGTTCTGTGGCCTAGAAAAACAGATGAGCATGCAGCTGCCCTTCTGTGTTGTGTCTTCTCGCTGGCTAGGCACACAGATTTCAGGGTTACTTTCTTGTCATCTCTGTAACCTGCTGATTCGGAAAGTTTGCAGCATAGGAAAGTGTGGATTTAATCAAATTCTGAAAACAGGAATATGTGAATTAATGTACTAACACAGATAACGGTGTAACTGGTGCCAGGTTGTGGCCACTCGGACGTTGTGTGGAATGTCCGAGGTTAACGTGCATGACAATAAAGCAGTTCTGTGTGCCCCATCCGCTCCTGGCTCGCCTGGGGCTTCTCTACCATCTCGGTCTTTGTCGGGTTCAAGGAAAAGGCCCAGGAAGCAGCTGAGAATTCGCTGTTTGTCCCCCAGGAGAAAGGGGGTGTGAGCTGTTCCTCAGCAGCCGGCCGGGGACCGGTGGAGCCCTGGGCAAGCCTGTGTCCCAGAGGTCTGGGAACCCCAAGTTAACACGGGAGACGGTTCAGGGAAAATGAGAGCTCGCTAACGGAGAGGCCGGGGGAGGGGTGGGGATGCGTCCGCTGAGATGCCCGTGGGGTCGGAGGCACCAGCATGGCTGCAGCCAACACAAAACCCACACGCCAATAGTCCAGCTCCGCTTCACGCCAGCAGCCGATGGATGCAGCCAGCTGCCCCCTGAAATGCAGTGCTGGGGCCGGGTTCACTCACCGGGGGAGGGAGGAGAAGGCAGGACCCAGGGCGACGAAAGAGCAGGGGCTGTGACTGGGGGAAAGGAATCCTAGACTCCTAGAACTAGCAGGGACCGCGAGAGTCAATGAGTCCAGTCCCTGGCCCTCACGGCAGGACCAAGCACCAGCTAGACCATCCCTGACAGGTGTGTGTCCAACCTGCGCTTCAATATCCCCAGGGATGGAGATTCCACAATCCCCCCAGGCAATTGATTCCAGTGTTTAGCCACCTGACAGGCAGGAAGTTTTTCCATGTCCAACCTAAACCTCCCTTGCTGCAGCTGAAGCCCATTGCTTCTTGTCCTGTCCTCAGAGACCAAGGAGAACAATTTTTCTGCCCTCTCCCTGTGACACCCTTTTTGGTACGGGCCTATCAAGGCAGACGTCCCTGCCGGCTGTGGAGCAGTCTCCTGAGACGAGTCGTGTTTCGTCTCCTCCCACACAGAGCGGGGGGGAGGGGGGGTCCCGCACTTGCCCTATTCGGGAGGCTCCAGGCAGCACGAGCGTCCAAGGCTGTAGGGGAGAACTCTACCGGCAGCCCAGGGAGAAGGGCTGTTTGGGACCCAGCGGGCCTGGTGTGATGCTCCGGGAACCGGCCCCGAGCAGCCAGGCCAGGTCCCGACTGGTGGCACAGGCAGGACAACAGGGCTCAGAGAGAAATCAGCACCCAGGAAGGAAGCGGCAGGCCCAGCTGGTCGGTGCCCGGCTCCAAAACACCCAAGGAGCCCGGGAGAGTTGACAGCTCTGGCACAGGACAGGGGAGCCCGGGAGAGTCTTGGACATTAGGAAAAACCTCCTGCCTGTCAGGGTGGTGACACTGGAACCAGTTGCCTGGGGAGGTTGTGGAATCTCCGTCGCTCGGGGCGGTGAGCTGGGGCAGAGGCAGGACAACCACCCACAACTCCTCACCCCCACGCCCATCGTCTAGCACCCAACTCTTCAGGGGAGGAAGGGGCAGCTCCGAACCCCGAAGTCCCAAGGGGAGGCAGCACTAGAGCCAAAAGCCCCTCTGGGATCGTGTGCCACGCGCAAGCAGGACCCCTCTCTCCTGTGGCCACCGGGGCATGGCTTGGCGTGCTCAGCCCCACACCCAGCCCTCACGCTGCAGTGCATTCTGGGTCCTGCCCCACAGAAAGGGGGGAGGTTCCTGGAGGAGGGGGGATTAAATATCCTAATGGAAAAACTATTTCAGAGCCAGAAACGCTTCGCTGGAGCTTGGGCTGAGAACAGATCAAAGAAAGCTCAAAACTGCACAGAAGGCAGGAGCAGCCAAACCGCCGCTCAGGGGGAGAGCCCACGGAAAAGAAACCCAAGTCTCTGAAAGTGGAGACACACTCGCAGAATTGCCAAACTCTGCCCCCACACGGACCCCAGCCCCCCCCGCCTCGTTCCCCTCAACTCCGCCCCCACACGGACCCCAGCCCCCGCCTCATTCCCCTCAACTCCGCCCCCACGGACCCCAGCCCCCGCCTCGTTCCTCAACTCCGCCCCACACGGACCCCAGCCCCCGCCTCGTTCCTCAACTCCACACGGACCCCAGCCCCCGCCTCGTTCCCCTCAACTCCGCCTCCACACAGACCCCAGCCTCCCCTGCCGCCCGGGCTTCACCCCAGCTGCCTGCTTCTGTTGGCCCACGACACCCCACCTGCCTCAGTTTCTCCCTCAGACAGGTGCTACCTCCCGTCACGCAGCTGCCCGGTGGCCTCTGGGAATGCCCGGAAAGCCGTCTGGGCCCATGGGATGACGCAGCCCCCCAGCCCACAGCCACGAGCACTGCGCTGCCGAGCTGGGTGGCGGACCCCGGGGGGCTGAGTGGCTGCCGACAGCAGAGGCTGCACTTGCCCGTGTTCCTCTCACCCCGAGAGCCCAACCTCCCTCCGTGAGCCCAGGCAGCGCCCAAGCCCCGAGAACCCGCGCAGGCGTCACAGTGTCTGCAACTGCTGTGCCTGCGACAGGCCGGGCAGGGAGCCGGGGACGGTTTGTGCGGCGCACGTGGCCCCTGGGACCTCCCCTCGGCCCAACTGCGTTTCCAGCCTGCTACGTGCAACAGGCCGGAGACACAGACCATGCCCCAGGCATTTGTAAGGGGCGAGCTTCCCTGGTCTGCCTGTCGGGAGCGGGCGAACGAGCGCCGAGACACCGTTCCCGCTGGCTGCCCGCGCGCCGGCCCTCCGCCTTGCTGGACACCGCGGCGCAACGGGCCTGGAGGCCGAGGGAGGAGCCCAGACGATGGGGCGTGAGCAGCGCCCCTCCTGGGATGGGGCGCACAGCCGCCATGCAGCGATTGGACGAGCAGGAGGGCAGCGGAGAAGTCAGCGTGGCGCCCACGGGATAGCGACGGGGCAGGGGTGCTGGGCACAGGCGCTCACAGTGTGGCTGGGGGCAGACAGGGACTGTGGGGCAGAAGCTTGGCTAGGAAGCCCCTTTCCACCATGGGCAGACCTAGGGTCTCCCTCCCTGGGGCCCGGTAGCAGCCTGGCTGCAGCAGGAAGAGGCTGGGCTGGAATGGGGCCCACGCAGCCTGCCCCAGCCCGACGGGAGCTCTGCTGTGACCCTTCCAAGGAGCTGGGAATGGCTGGGGAAAACCGAAACGGGGACCCCCAAGCGTGGTCTGCAGCCAGTGCCAGCACCTCGCCTCAGGCTGCTTCTTCCACCCCCTCCGCCCACCCCTAAAGTCAGGGTCACCCCAGCTTGCTGCCCGCCCGCCCCACATCACACGCCCCCTGCCACTCCCTGGGCCTGGCGCCGCCACTCACCGTGCCTCGGCGGCCAGCAGCTCGTCATAGTGCGAGGATCGCTGGTCGTCGTCCTGCCGGTACCGGATGACCGTGGCAAGGCCCTTGCTCACCAAGGCCTCGGCGATGTTTCTGCAACCCAACGAGAGCGGGGAGTCAGCCAGGGGAAGGCGATGCGTCCGGAGACAGGGAGGGGATGTCGGGGCTGGGAAACACCCCCACCCACGGGCACCAGCAGTCACGTATGTGACATGGAGCACCATGCATGGGCACAGCGACTGCTCAGCCACCAGGCCCGGCCCCTGCCCACAGCCCACCAGGAAGCAGCTCCACAGCTCTGGCGCTGGCTCCCCTGGCACTGCCCGGCAATGCCCACCCCTGGGTCGGCGTGAGGGGGACCCATGTGGCGAAGGGCAGGGTGCTTCTGGACCCCCCCCGGGGCTCGGCCACCACCCCACTCTGTGCACGGGCCACCTGGGAGAGCTGCAAGGAGCGCGCACAGCCAGCAGCGTCCAGCGTTCGCGTGCACGGTTTGGAGCCCGCGTGCCTAGCAGGGGCCCAGCCCTGACGACATGGGCTGCCACGGCCTTGGGCTGCTTTCAACACTCTCCGGAACCGTACCAAGCGCACAGCCCGCGCTCCTCCAGCAGCGCACGCAGGGCCTGCACCGGTGGGCCCCAGCCAGCCAGTCCAGGACTCAGCTCGTTCCCTGCTTCCAGCCCCCAGTGCCCCGCTCGCCGGCCTGGGGCGGGGCGGGGCGGGGCGGGGAGCCAGGCTCGCTGGGCGAGGGGGCATGGGAGGGATGGAGGGAGGGAAGGAAGGCGCCGCGGCGGGCAGCAGCTGCTGAGGTAGCACTCGAAATGCCAAGCAGCCAGGAATAAGCACCTCAGCTCGGCTCCCAGCACGCACGGGGAAGAGGAACAGAAGGCCCGTCGCTACCAGCAGCCCACACAGCCTGGCTTTCCTAGCCACGCCAGGTGCTGCAGCAAGCCACCTCCTCTCCCACAGCCCTCCCACACGCCGCATGACACGGCCGCTTCCCAGCACAGGTGCCCCCCCCACCGCAGCCCGGAAGGCGCCGGGCGCCTGAACCCCGAGGGCAGAGGGGCACATGGGTAAACTGTCTGCCCAGCGCGTGCATCCTGCACCACAAGGCCCCACGGACCCACAGAGCACGCCTCCCCGTCCAGCAAGCCCAGGCCAGGCTCAACCGCCGCAGCCAGGCTGGGGCACCAGGAATGTGGACCAGCCCCAGCTCCAGCCACGGATTCTTCCCTCTGCACCAGGGCCCAGCGCTGCCAACCGCAGGGCCTCCAGCTGCAGAGCTGGCTGCCGAGTGTCTGGGAGCCACGCGTGGGACAACACAGGGAGCTCCACAGCAAGCAGAGGGGAGACCAGGGCTCCGCCCTGCACGCCGCAGGAGCGTTCAGCCCATCCAGGGCCCCGCCGACTGACGCCAGCAACATCCCCCCCCAACGGCACAACCATCCCCCCCTCAGCCATCTCAGCGCTGCCCAGCCCAGCCCACCCAGGGCCCCACCGACTGACGCCAGCAACACCTCCCCAACGGCACAACCGCCTTCCCCCCGGCCATCTCAGCGCTGCCTGGCCCACCCAGGGCCCGGATGACTGACGCCTGCAACACTTCCCACGGCACAACCGCCCCCCCCGGCCATCTCAGCACTGCCTGGCCCACCCAGGGCCCCGCCAACTGACGCCAGCAACACCTCCCCAACAGCACAACTGTCCCACCGGCCATCTCAGCGCTGCCCAGCCCAGCCCACCCAGGGCCCCACCGACTGACGCCAGCAACACCTCCCCAACGGCACAACCGCCCCTCGGCCATCTCAGCGCTGCCCAGCCCAGCCCACCCAGGGCCCCACCGACTGACGCCAGCAACACCTCCCCAACGGCACAACCGCCTTCCCCCCGGCCATCTCAGCGCTGCCTCTCTTGGGGAAGGGCTCACGGGCCCTGAACCCCCCTTCCTTGGTCTAAAACATCCTCCCTCACCCTTGGCCCAGCCAAGACTGCCCAAGCTCCCAGGCCCTGCCCCCCAGCCAGGTGGCCGTCTCCCCATCTTCCTTTGTCTCTCTCTGGGAACAGCTTTCTTATCTGCTCAGTCTGGGCCTAGGTGTCCGGGCCAATACACGTGTGGGGTGAATCATGGGGAATCAAACACCACAGCCAGGATGTTAACACTGGGACAACACAGCACAGAGAACACTAGGTTACAAGACAGACAGCACCCCCACTACGTCACACCCGGCCCATCCAGGGCCCCACCGACTGACGCTAGCAACACCTCTCCAACGGCACAACCACCCCACCAGCCGATTCACCGCTGCCCAGTGCATCCAGGGCCCCGCCGACGGATGCCAGAAAGCCCCACTTAAAGCACCCGCCCCCATGCGGGGAAGCAGGCGGAAGAGAGCCACTAGCTGGAGTCCCCCCCGTCGAACAGCTCCGGTTCCTGCACCCCTCCCTGGAGGTCGCAACCTCTGGGCAATGCAAAGCCAGACCACAAAGCCTCCCCCACGCATCCAAGGACCAACCGAACTGCCCCAGGAGATCCCCACAGCCGAGCGAGCGAGGGGAGCCGCCCCTCTTGCAGCCACCGCAGGCAGGGCGCTGTCGCGCAGAATCCAGGGCTGCCCACAAGCACGCCCAGCAAAGCAGCCGGCTCCCAGGGTGCCAGGCCTGCGGTTCCCTGCACCTGCAGGGCGTGCGAGGCCCGGTGTGCCCGGGGGCAGATTTCGCGCTGCTTCCTGCAGCAGTGCCCTTCTTCCTCGCAGCCCCGCCCCCTGCGCTCGGCCCGGGGCTGGAGCATGGGTCACTGACACGAACCCTCCGCCTTGCCGTGCGGAAACGGCCGGGCCAGCGGCAGGGGCAGGCCACAAGGAGCTGCGCCCAGGCCCCGCCACCCTCATGCTCGGCTGCCTCGCCAGGCTCTTTGGATAAGCCGAGGGTGGAGACGGCCCCGACCCCCCGGTCCAGACCCCAACGCGGCATCCCCATGCTAGGTGCTGCACATCCCCTGGCTGCCCAAATGGGGCCTGGGGCCCCCACAGCGTGTTGGGTGCCACAGCGAGAGTTCCTCCCGCAGACACAGGCAGCCTAAGCAGACCAAGGGCAGGCAGGGAAACTGAGGCCCGGGGCGGCGGGGAGAAGGACTTGCCCAAGGTCACCCAGCAGGGCAGTGGCAGAGCTGGGAACAGAGCCCGGGGGGAGGGGGTCACAATGCCTAGCGGGGGCGGTCACCCCTTCCCCAGAGCAGCAATCCCAGCCCTTCTCGCCCCACCGGCGCCCGTGTGGCTGGCAAGTCCCTCGGCCCCGGGACGAGCGCAGTGTGGGGCTGCCGGCTAACAGCCCTTCTGTTCCCCACGCGCCCCTCACGCCAGCCCTTCCGCGGGGGAGAAACTCCTCCTCAGCCCCGCGCTCTGTGGGGCCCTCCGGAACTGCCGCCAGGGCCCCCGTTAGCGCCGGGGCAGGGCGGCTCCTCCGAGGCCGCTGCGCCCCCACCCAAAGGGGATGGGAGCCGGCGCTGCCAGAGCAAAGACTCCAGCCCTCCCTACTGCTCCCGAGCCGCCCGGCCCCGGGCTGGCTGGACCCCTGCGGTGTGGGCCCCTCCTCCCGTGCTTCAATCACATCCAGGTGGGGGGGGAGCTGGCTGGCGCTGGCACCGGGCCAGACCCACCGTGCAGGAAATCCAAGTGCTCATCGTTTCCAGCGGTCAAAGGGCGGTGAGCATTAAATCCCAGACTCCCAGGATTAATGGAGGGATCGTTAAAACCGGCCGTTAAATCGCCTCGCCAGCCTGCGCAGCTCAGCGCTTCGCTGCGTCCTGGGGCTGATTAGAAGGAAGCGAGTTCTAATTTCGGAGCCAGCTCCCTGGGCGCCGGGAGCGGGAGCGGAGCAGGTGTTGGGCGAGACGGGCCGGGGGCTCGGCCAGGTCAAAATGCAGCATGTGCTGGGGCCTGCCTGCCTGCCTGGGCAGCTGCCGGGAGCCGAATTCACCACCCGCGTGGGGGGGGGGCGTGGCTGACAATCCCGCTGGGGGCGCCAAGAGAGGCCTTGCCAGCAATTCATGCCTCGCCGGTTTCCCGGAGCCGACGTTGGGAACCCCTCACCCAGCCGGGCAGCACCTCACGCGCTCGCCCAAGCTGGAGCAGGAGGCCCGGGACTGGTGATGCCCGAGGGCCTGCCCTCCCCTTCCTGCCCCAGAAGGCCCCCAGCCACACCGTGGCCAGAAGCAGCTCTGTCTCCAGGCCCTCCTTGGGGTCCCCAGGCAGGGGAGCTGCAGCTCTGCCCCTGCGGCCCCCATTCCCGGACAGACTCGCGCTCAGGCCCAGAGGGCCGGCAGAGGAAGGCATTGCACTGTGGCCATCCTTGGAGAACGCCGAGGCCGCCTGAGCCAGAGGGTTTGATGACATTAAGTCAGGACAAGCTATTCCAACTGCCTTACGTAAGGCTACAGATTTTCAATCAAACCTGCTCGCTTCCCAGCGAGCTGCCAGGACCGCCCGGGGAGCCAAAAGCTATAGCAGCGAAAGCAGCCCTCCCGAGCCAGCGCGCCAGGCTGCAGCCCACCGTGCCCACGGCAGCCAGGCTCTGATCGCCGCGAGGGGCCAAAGGGCCGAGCAGCAGCCGCGCGGAGTCTCGGAAGAGCATCGGGGTCAGGCTCAAGTGTGATCTTCCCAGACACATGGTCCTGCATGCTCTGACCTCCCGGGGGCCAGGCAGACGGGCAGAGAATCCGGGGACCCGCACGGCCCCGCCACGGCAGTAACGCCCGGCACGCCCAACCTCTTGGGGCAGGAAGCGGCTTTCGGTCCAACAGGAGCAAGCCAACGCTAGCTGAGGTGCCCGGCCATGCACCCTTCGGGCACCCTGCCACGAGCCACACAGCAGCTCACTAGTGGGACCAGGCAGCAGCCCTTTCCGAACGGGGTGGCACCAGCCTCGGGACGACCCGGCTTGACTTTTCCACAAGCCCCTCGCACCCGAGAGATCGGGCTTGTTCTGCGAGACATGGTGATTCAGGAACTCGGACACAAAACCACCACGTAGGTGATGTGGAACAGGGCCCGTCTCTGGGCTGGGTTTGTACCATACAAGCGCAACTGCACTACCAACCCCGCGGCGCAGCAGGCAAACAGCCGCTCCGGGCAAGGCGAAGGGGAAACCACGATCACGCGGACGTGGCCCTCGCACGCTCTGCACAGATCCGCCCGTGGCCCGACGTGGCCGGCAGCAGGAAAGCCTGAGTGGTGCCATTTGCAGAGGAGACGCAGAGGGGCCGAGAGAGACGTGCTACGAGGCAGGTCACCGGCAGAGCCGTCTGCAGCCAGGTGCAAGCCAGCAACACAGGCCGTAGAAATGAATGGCTGGGAGGGGCCTAGAGAAACCAGCAATCCCTTCCTCCCTGCCCCGTCCCCACGCTGGGCAGGGCCAAGTACCACAGAGCATGCTCAGCAGCCAGGCGCCCGGGATCCCCTCTGACGGGGTCCGGACGGGCATGGCCAAGAGGCTCTCAAGTGCGGCACTTCGGCTGCCCCTCCCCTTGGAGCTGCCCCCACCCACCCCAGGAGCCTCCCGCTTGCAGTACAGAGCAGGAGAGGTAGAAGAGGGGCGCTGATGTCAGGGTGCCCCCTCTCCCACCCTGTATCCCATCTCCAAAGAGCAGAGGGGGCACAACAGGACTTGGGAGGGAGGTTGCTGGCTGCTTTTGGGAGTGGTGCAGGGCCAGGGCAGGGGGGAGCCTGCCTTAGCCCCACTGCACCACCACCCAGCAGCCACCTGAGGTCAGCAGGGCCCAGCTGGTACCCACATCCCAAAACCCTACCCCAGTGATGAACCCCCTCCTGTGCCCCAAGCCCCTGCCCCGAACACCCCTGCATCCAAATACCCTCCCAGAGCCTGCACCTAGAACCCCACCCAGCACCCCAACTGCCTGCCCCAGGCTCAGCTCAGAGCCCCCCTCTCACTCCAGATCCCTTAATCCAAGACCAGAGCCTGCACCCCAAGCTGCTGCCCCACCTGGTGAAAGGGAGGGAGGATGGAGCGAGCAGGGGCGGGGCCTCAGAGAAGGGGCAGGAAGGAGGCGGGACAGGGGATCTGGGTAAGAGGTAGCTCTCCGATAGCACTTGAATTCAAACAGGGATCCCAGGTGTAAAGAGGCTGGAGCCCCCTGGCCTAGACCTTGCCAGACACACTCCTCCAACACGTCCCTGAGAGCCTCCCGCAGGAGCCTGCCCCAGACCCCCTGGAGAGGCAGGAAGGGTTCCCAGCATCTGCCCCAGGCCGCCCTTACTGCGAGGGAAGTCTCTCGGGGCCGAGCAAAGGGCTGCCCGGGCTGCGTTCCCACTCACCGCAGGTCCGGGGACAGCGCCTCCACCCCCGCAGAGCTCAGGGGGTGAGGCACGAGGGCTAAAGCCCAGAGGCTGAAACTAGGGGGTGATGAGGCAAGAGGGAGACCCCCGGGGCTCTGGCACATCCAAAGGGCTCACCCAGAGACTGCTCCAGGTCTGGGGCATAGCACGAGCCCCTTTGCCCGACACCAGCCGGGGGAGGCAATTCTCCGCTCGGCCCGGTGGTCCAGGTCTGGGGGCCGGAAAGCTGGGGCCCATCTGCAGAGTCCAGAGACAAGAAAGAAAACCCAGGAGGCCCAGCGAGCCTGGGCGCCAACGAACGGTTAAAACCTGTCCCAGACCTGCTCAGTCCAACAAGGGACAACTCAGAGGGGGCCTGATAAGCCCTCATGTCACAGGCGGGGCCACCACAGGGAGCACAAACGGGACAGGCCAGCCCACAGCCGCTACCTGAGCCGAGCTGTGCGGAGCCCCATTTCCAGGTGCTGGCTCCCCGAATGCCCCCAGGAGACAGCCCCTGGCAAAGCCGGCTCTCCTCCCTTTTACAGCCGGCGCTGGGAGCCCGGCGGCCTGGCCCAGGGACTGGCTTGTCCATTGGACTCTCGGATTTCCTCAGCCGATCCGACAGCGAGCAGACACAGCACGTGCTTCTGGCTCGCCTGCCCAGAGACCTGCCAGGCCTGGGCTCCGCGACAGCGCGGGGGCCGGAAGGCAGATCTATGAGCGCCTACACTCGACGTAGCTCCCAGTGGCGCAAGGCGCCCGCCTCACTGACCTGCCTCCGCTCTCGCTGTCGTGTCCACAGCGGCCGTGCAAGCCCCCTTCTCCCCACCCCCCCGCCTTTCGGAAACCGGCCCCCAGTGCCCTGCACTGGCCCCAGCATACGCGGGCCTGGCACGCCGCCAGCACAAAGCGCCTTGCGCAGACGTGGGAAGGCAACTGAAGTGTTGTGGTGGCTGCACACCCCAGAGCTGCCCAGAGCTGCCCACCGGCGCTAGGGCAGGGGAGGCTCGCCACGCAGAGTGGGGAAACTGAGGCACGCAGGGTTCACTACAATTACACCCAATTCCCAGTGGCACAGAACCCCAGACTATGTCCCTTCTTAGCAACTGTAGCCCACGGTGGACTCGCTCGACGGGAAACAGGCCGTGACCCTTGCCGCGGGGCCACTGCCCGGTCAGCGACTCCCCTTTCGGGGGCTGCTCTCAGTTCCCCTTAAGTGCAGTGTTTGCACACACGTCCTCCCTGCGTCCCGCCTTCCTGCCATTCGTCAGACCCCACCGCCCAACGTGCCCGACTCCAAGCCCAGCTCTGACAGCTCTCTCCACCCCGTCCGGCATGGACATACTGGTTAGCCGGGGCTGACAGAACTGCTGAGCCCCATAGCAAAGGGAAAGGGGGCCGGGCCTTGGGCAAAAGGGGCAGAGATGGGGCAGGCAACCTTCTGCGCTGCTTGAACCCCGCCCCCCAGGCTCCTCAGCCATTTAAAGGACCCAGGGCTCTGGCTGCCACCAAAATAGCAGGGGGGAGCCCCCCAGGATTGCTGTACCCTGGGCAGCTGCCCCCTTTGCTGCACCCCCTCCCCCCCACCGAACAGGGCTTTTCCCCCACCTGACAGTCATTTCACGGAGACCCTGGTTCCCTGGCTTGTGTACCAGCGTGCCACGGGGCTGTGTCCAAACCCCTCCGGAAAACCAAGCGCCCGCGTCTCTACGGCTCCTCCTCTCTGCCAGAGAAGGAGGAAATTGCCTGGGCTGGGCAGGCTCTGCTCCCCACCACGCCAGGCTGGCTATTAGAGCTGCACTGTCTCCTGGCGCTTGCAAACTGATTGCTCAGCCCTTTGTCCCAGCAGCACGGAGAGGCTGGCTGGGCTAGAGACGCTCCCCGCCCTCGGTGTTTCTCTTTGTCAAGACAGGTGCTGGGTTTGCTCTTCCCCGGCCGCCGAGACCTCCCTGTCCTCGGGGATTCTCAAAGATAATTACTAGCAGTTCCAAGATTGCTTCAGCGAGATTCTTCAGCGCCCCAGGCTGAGTGTCAGCCGGCCCTGCTGACTTGAATACCGCCAGCCTGGCTGCAGTCTACACCGCGAGTACCAGAATGTGGGGCCCAGGCAGGCTGGAAGATGCCCTCTGGGAAGCAGGGACTCTGAAAACGATTGGGGGTGGTCCCCGAGAGAGGCGATGGCAAGCCTTGAATGAATAGCCAGCCGAACTAATGCTGTCCCAGAGACGCTGCACTCACCACTGGGGTGACGGCCCCGGGCCTCCTTCACCAGTCCTGGTGCCCACAGGGCAAGGAGGATGCTGATGAGCCGGGGAGGGGCAGAACAGCCACAAGGATGAAGAGAAGGTCATGGGGTGGCTGGAGCAGGCTCCGACGTAGGGAAACATTTCTCCGCTGGGTGGAGCCCGGTAGTAAAGGTCTGTGCTCAGGTGCGTGTGTGCACTCCCCACGTGCCATCCCCGCCCTGCCCGGACAGCTGGCGCGGCAGACCAAGCGCCCACCCAAGGACACAAGCGCCGTTAAGGTACGAAGGCCCAACCAGGCCGGTCGTCGGCGATGCATGGTACTAGCCTGGCAGACTCTGCGAGGACACCGAGCCACGTCCGCCCGTGACAGTGGACACAGCTCCATCCGTGGCAAGACCCACCTCTGCCCCCAGCTGGCCAAAGGCATTCCCTCTGAGACACGACCATCCCCTGCCCTCAGCTCCCAGGCCGGTCAGGGTGCCCATCGCCCGCGGGACGGTTTCGTACCAGCCTTGCCATCGGCCAAGGCTGAAGAGGAAGCGGGACAGGTCCAGCCCGACACAAGGCGGGGCGGGCAGCTGTGACCGTGAGTGACGTGCCACTGGGCACTGATCCTCCAGGCGCTAACGCCTCCCTCTGGCCCGGGGGGACCGCCTGCCCCCGCAGGCCCCGCCAGGCCTGCTCCGGCTGGAGACAGCCCACGGAAGCCAGAGACAGCGGGACCCAGGCAGCGCACCAAGGAGGGTGGGAGCCTCCCGAGCCGAGGCGCTAGACACGCCCGGAGCCCTGGGGCAGGCACAGGGTGGGAAGCAGCCCAGGAGGGCTCGGCCTCGGCCGGATCCCCACCAACCCAGCAGCGAGCACAGTGCTGCTGCCAGGGCCCTGGGCGGAGACCCAGTGGAGCAGGGAGGGGCTGGCCCCCCATCCTGGCCACCACCTGCATTCCTTCCAGCCAGGCAGCAGCCTATCCAGGGCAGGTGCAGGGAGAGTTCCTTCCCCCCACCCCCGGGAGCTACTGTGGCACCTCCCCCCCAGCCGTGGGGCGAGTCCTCTTCCTTCCCAAACCCCCCTGGCAGCCTGCACCCCACGTCCCTCATCCCCAGCCTCACCCCAGAAGCCCACACCCCCCCCACACCCCAAGGGAGCTGGACATCCTCATGCCAGCCTGAGACACCCCCTTGCCATGGGGCCACCGTGAAGTGTCCAAAGAGATCTTGGAGTTATCGTGGACAGTTCTCTGAAAACGTCCACACAGTGTGCAGCGGCGGTCAGAAAGGCAAATAGGATGCTAGGAATTATTAAGAAAGGGATAGAAAATAAGACCCGGAATATCTTACTGCCCCTGTATAAAACTATGGTACGCCCACATCTTGAATACTGTGTACAGATGTGGTCTCCTCACCTCAAAAAAGATATTTTGGCCTTGGAAAGGGTTCAGAAAAGGGCAACTACAATGATTAGGGGTTTGGAACGGGTCCCATATGAAGAGAGGTTAAAACGACTGGGACTTTTCAGTTTAGAAAAGAGGAGACTGAGAGGGGATATGATAGAGGTGTATAAAACCATGAGTGGTGTGGAGAGGGCCGATAAAGAAAAGTTATTTATTAGTTCCCATAATAGAAGAACTAGAGGACACCAAATGAAATTAATGGGTAGCAGGTTTAAAACTAATAAAAGAAAGTTCTTCTTCACACAGCGCGTAGTCAGCCTGTGGAACTCCTTGCCGGAGGAGGCTGTGAAGGCTAGGAATATAACAGAGTTTAAAGAGAAGCTAGATAATTTCATGGTGGTTAGGTCCATAAAAGGCTATTAGCCAGGGGATAAAATGGTGTCCTTGGCCTCTGTCAGAGGCTGGAGAGGGATGGCAGGAGACAAATCGCTTGATCATTGTCTTCCATCCACCCCCTCTGGGGCACCTGGTGCTGGCCACTGTCGGCAGACAGGCTACTGGGCTAGATGGACCTTTGGTCTGACCCGGGTACGGCCGTTCTTACGTTCTTATGTTCTAACCCTCTGCCCCAGTCCTGAGCCCCCTCCCGCATCCCGAACCCCACATCCCTGGAACTCTCATCCCCCCACACACCCCAACCCTCTGCCCCAGTCCTGAGCTCCCTCCTGAACCCCTCATCCCCAGAACTTGCACCCCCCACACACCCCAGTCCTGAGCCCCTCCACCCTGGCCCCACCCCAGAACTCGCACCCAGACTCAGCCCTCCATGCCACACACATCACCCCACATCGGTGCACATTGCAGAGGGAGCGTGGGCCAGCTGGCCCCACAGCCCTGAGGGGGGAGGGAGCCACACTGCCCTTTGCCAGGGCTAAGGCCGACAGGCCTGGGGCTAAGTCTGCGCTGGCCCACCCAGAAGGGGCCGGGGGAGCGCTGAACAGGCCACCGGGGGGGCTGGGGGCTTCTCCATCACTGAGAAGGTTCTAAATCAGCGGGGAACCCCCCGACCTGCTCTGGCTCTGACGGGAACGGCTCTGGGGAAGCCGGTGGCCTGTGCTCTACGGGGTCAGAGCAGCAGAACCCAGGGCCGCTCCTGGCCTTGGACTCTAGCAAAGGAAGCTACCTCCTCTTCCATGCAGCCGGGGGATCCAGCTACCCGCGGCGGGCTGGGGCTGGGGCCCGCTTCAGGCCTTGCCGACAAGCTGACAGCTGCCCCTTTAAGGCAGCAAGGAACGGAGCCAACAGCAACTTGTGCCCACGCGGCTCCTTGCCGACAGCCGAGCGTTTCCAAGGGGCCGTTGGAGCCGCCACTAAACCCAGATTAAAGAGGGGGGCTCGGAGCGCGGATGAAAAGCCGGCTGCTGGGGAATCTTATTAGGCCATGAAATACAGTTTCTGCTGCTCAAAGAACGCCCGAGTAAAACCAGCCGCTCTCCAGCTCCCAAGCCTCCCTCTTCTCGCCGCTAATGGGGGCTCCCGCGGCTCCCCCCGCGTCTGGCAGGGAGGGTTTCAAAGGCCTCTGCAGCCTCTGAGCCGTCCCCTCCTACCTGCTTAAGCCTCTCGCGACTCGGCCAGCGCTCCCCAGTCAGAGCGGGCCAGAATCACCTGCACCCTGGAACCGCGGCCAGGGCAGGGCCAGCAGCCCTCACAGGACGGGGAGAGATGGGAGGGGAGGCCCTATTTTCCCCAAGGGAGCTGGACATCCTCATGCCAGCCTGAGACACCCCCTCACCATGGGGCCAGCCCGAGACCGCCCCCCCCACCCATGGGTCAGCCCAAGCTCTCCCTGAAATCCTCCACCTCTGTGCTTGGGCAGGCCCAAGCGCCCTGCCTCCCACTCACGTGGGACTAGTCTGGGGTCACAGACCCCATGGGTGCCCATGACCACCCAGCCACAACCCCCGGCCCGTCCAAACCATCCTGCCTGCCACCCACAGCCCCCGGCCGGTCCAAGCCACCCCACCGCCCAGCTACGCACACGACTGGTCCTTCCAACCTCCCCAACACACTGCCCATACAGGGCTGATCTGCCGGGCCCCCGCACAACCCCCCCCGACCTCCTTCCCTCCCAAGCATGGAGCTGGTCTGAGCGCCCCCCCAACCCCGCCTGCCAGGCTGAAGGTCTGAGCCCCGCATGTGAAGCCACACACGGCCCCCTCACTCCCCTGCAGGGGAGAGACAGGAGTGTAGGCAGGCTGGCCAGCCCCAGACGCGCTCCCCAGCCCTCCCTCTAGGGCAGGCTGGCGCTGCCACTCCCCACAGCCCCACTAGGGCTCCACGGACGCTGCTTGCAGCCTGCCTTTCCCCTCCCCAGCCAGGGCCTGGGGAACAGGGACCCCCTTCCCTACGGCCCCCAGACGGCCCCGGGGCATGTCCGGCCAGCGAGCTGGGAGCCAGCGAGGCCCAGGGCGACTCCAGCGCGCACACTGGGGAGAGCCAAGGGGGGCAGAGGGCAAGGCAGAAAACACCGGCCAACTTGCCCCTATTGAACAGTCGGGACTCTGGGGAGAAGGCTTAAAACAGGACTCCCGCTCGGAGGGGCCATTCCAGATACAGGCATAAGGAGCCAGGAAAAGCCGCAGGAGCCGGGCCTAAGGGCGGCGTGGGCCCCCTCCCTTCCCCCACCAGAGCCGGGCCTAAGGGCGGCATGGGCCCCCCCGCCACCGGAGCCGGGCCTAAGGGCGGCGTGGGCCCCAATCCAGCCCCATTCCGCTCAGTGCATGTGCTGGGCTCCCCGCGCAGACAGGGCTCCGCGGCTCTGCCCGGGCCAGCGCCCCTCCTGGAGCCACAGGAAGGAGCCTGCGGGCCGGGCAGGAGCTGCTCCCATTCCCTCCGTGCAGCTCTCTTGGGGCCACCTCGTTGTGACAGCGGCGTGGGACCCTCGTGTCCGGGGGGAAGCGAGCGCCGCGGAGCGCTCCGGGGCTTGCTGACCCAAGCGCTGCACACACGCGTGGGGCCTCGTCTCTGGCAACTCCCAGGGGCACGCGCCCGCCGAGGGGTCACACAGCTGTAGGAACTGCCCAGCTCTGCACACGGGCCAAGCGTGCCGCTCTCCATACAGGGTGTGCCTGCCACCGGCGCTCCCAGGCCGGCTACTGACTCGCAGGTGGGCGGGCAGGGTGGCCTGGGGGTGGGAGAAAGGCCCAAAATGCCCAGCACAGGGAAGAGCCCACCGGAGCACATGCTTCCAGGCCCTGGGCTCAGCCAGAAGCCCAGGCACAGCAATGACACCCCAGGGGACACGGCCACTCCGGCTAGGCGCGTGGGGCTGCTCCGACCTCCCGGCTGCCCTGGATTCGAAGCCAGGCACCCACGCTCCAAGGGAAGCCCGTAAGTCACCTTCCCTTCGCCCGCTGCTCCACTGACTGGGGCTTACAAGTCACAGGAGACTAGACAGAGCCCTGTGGGTCCCCGCACTGGCCCTTCAGACACATCCCGAACTCCCCTCCGGCCGAGGCACATGCCCAGAACGACACTCAGCCTCCCGCGGGCTACAGCCAGGGCTCCAGTAGGCAAGTCGGCCGTGCCTTATTTTCGAGGGAGGGGACCGGGCTGGGGGGCGGTGCTGGAAGCAGGCAAAATCCCAGCTACTACTAGCCACAGCCACCTCCCCAAGCAGGCCCACGCACAGAGGATGGGCTGCCATCCCCGTGGCCGAGCAGCCTGCCCTCTCGGTGCGTCCAGAGCGCCTCCCCCGAGAGCCACGGCGCCCCCACTGGGATCCCGCGGCCAGGAGGGGGAGAACTCGCGGGGGCTCAGTGCAGACCCAGAGGGTTAGCTCAGTAACCGGCCGTACAGCGATCCGCGGAGCCTGGAGTCTCAAGGGGCAGGCTCAAGGGGATCTGAGCTGTTCTGCCGCCACAGGACCACGCGGGGCTCTTCAGCCGAGCAGGGGGCTCCCCCCCACAGGCCGGGAGCTAAGGCCAGGCACGTTCAGCCTGCAACAAGACCGTTTGTAACCGCCAGGGTATTTGAGCACAGCAGCCCCTTCCCCAGGGCTCGGGGAGCCTCCAGCGGAGAGTTCTGAGCTCAGGGTTGGAGGGCGTGTTCCCTAAAAGCTCCGCTCTGAGCCGTCTGGCCAAGGTGGTCACAACGGGCCCTGCTGACGCTGGACGCTATGAGAAACACCGGGCTGCTACAGCCGTGCTGGCTCCTGCCTGCCTGCGTCGAAGGGCCTGTGAGCAGAACCCCCGGCCTCTCGCTGCCAGGCGCCCCGCTGGCAATCCAGCTCGTGCCCTATGGGCCAGCTCAAGGAGCAGCAGCCATGCAACCTGAGCACATCCGGGATCGGGCCTGATCCGCACCATGGGGCCACTTTCCCACAAAGTCCTGCCTGGAGCTCAACTCCGACTACACCGCGCCCACCGAGCAGCCCGCCCGGCTCACGCCGCCCCGGGATCGCACGGCCAAGGGCTCTGAAAGCAAGCGGCAGCTGGAGGCGCTAAGCACGGGCAACATGTCTGCCCCTGCCCGCCTGCAGGCCGCCACGCCCCCAGCGACAGGCGCCCACCCGGCTGCCTCAGCCTGACCCACAGGCCGGAAGGGCTCGCACGGACCGAACCCCTCACCTCTGGGCAAGCCGCTCCCGAGAATGGCTGCCTGGCAATGCTGGCGGCGCCGCTTCCCCGGGCCAGAGCCCCCTGGGAACAAATCGGCGCCACGGCGCTACCGAGATTTACAGTGGCTGAGGATTCGCCCTCCGCCCCCAGTCTGAGATTCGCTCCTCGAGCCCCAGCCGAGCGGTGGGAGCGGATAAATAGTTACTGACCCAGCAGGGGTAGTCCTGCAGCCTCCCCCTGTAGCCCGGCTGTCAGGGCAGCGGCAGGTGGGGGCCACGTCTCGGGGGGCGGGGGGGGCAGCGGAAGACACCGGAAATGCCACCCAGCAAGCTGCTGCTGGGCTTGGCGGGAGAACCGCGGCACTCGGGGTGCGGCTGCAGGTGTGTGGCGCGGACCTGGGCTCCCACGGACACAGCCACGCAGCAGCACAGAGACGGCGGGGTCCTGGGCAACCCCCCCCGCCCCACGCAGCCCCGATTCTAGAGCAGCCACAAGGCCCTCTAGGGGCGGGGTCAGATGCTGGAGCCCTGCTAGACCAGGCCATGTCTAGGGGCCCGGGGCTGAGCCCTGCTCTCACCCCCTTTGGGTGCCCTACGGATGAAGCTACGAGCTCCAGCCAAGGTGGCCGCAGCGAGTGGACCACAAACAAGCCCGGGGCTCCAGCCGACACTCACATCCCTCCGATGGTGACGGTGGCGCATGTCCGCTCGGAGAAGGCCGGCACAGTCTCCGTGGCGGTGCTGGCGGGTCGGATGTAGTCCACAGCGACGTTCACCTGCAAGAGAGGGCAGCCAGGTCAGACGCGCAAACCCCAAGCGCCCCGGAAAGGCAGAACGTACCCAGGGTGCTCAGGACCCTGCCCAGAACCCACACCCAGAATCAGCTGCCGGCTCAGCCGCTCACCCAGGTCAGCAGACAGCACATCCCGGGGACAGCTCCAGCACCGGGCAGGGAGAGGGGAGCCCAGCCTGCCTGCCTGCTTCCCCTGGCCAAAAGCAGGCGAGAGGCAGCAGGGTGCAGGTGGGGGTTGCGCCCGCTGGCAGTACAAGGCCTTGCCCGGAGGCCAGCGGCTGCCAAGGGAGCAGGCATGCGGCCGAGGCAGCAGCTGGCAGGAGGGTGGCACGAGGGCGACCGGCGGGGGTGGGGAACCGGCTCTCACAGCGTGGGAGCACGCCCAGCATGCCTCTGCAGACCGGGAAGGCAGAGCAGCACGCTGGGCTGGGCCGCCCTGCCGTGCCCCTGGCGGGAGCCGCGACCACAAGCCCCCTCCACAAGGCTCCGTAACGCCGCGGCTCCAGTCCCGGCGCAGACAAGAGCGCGTGGTCTCCAACGCCCTGCTGGGCCGTTCGCGGGCTCAGCCCCCCGCCGAGAGGCCCAGCCTGCGCTGGCTGCTCCCTTTGAGCGCCCAGCCCTGCGGCATCAGCGACAGTGCTCCCAGCGACGGATGGGCCGCGCCTCCGCCCTGCGTCTGGGGGACGGGGTGAGGCAGCTGCCTGCCTGTCCTGGCAGCACAGACTGCACTGCACCCCAGAAGCAGCAGGCCTAGCGGGGGGAGCGCACAGGGCTCCGCACACTGCCCCAGCCCCGAGCACTAGCTCCGCCCTGCCACTGTCTGCTTCTAGGGGCAGCAGGGTCTGCAGGAGAGGCAGGAAGCTGCCGTCGCTGCACCGCTGCCCGGGAGCCGCTCAAGGTGAACCCTCCTGCCCCAGGCCTGCCCCCCCAAAGCCGGAGCCGACTCCTGCCCCCCGGAGCCCTCACGTTACTCAAATCACATTGGGTCGCGGCATCAGCCATTTTCTCCAGCTGGGCCATGAGAACAGTTGGAAGCCTGCACTTTGGCATCAGGCTGAGCCCCCTTTGGGCATCGCGTCCAGCAACCCTCAAACCAACGGGGCGGCTTGCGACTCCCCGGCGGGCCTGGCCCGAGGCCATGCCCAACCCGTCCCAGCAGCAATCCCCAGCCGCTGCGGGAAGGGCAACGCCAGAGGGCCGAGGGGAAAGGAGGCCACAGGCGGAAGGAAGTGTTTGAACCGAGCCTGGCCCCTCGCTCACCCCGGCGTGGCACGGCTCCGCAAACCGACCCCCTCGAACGGCCCCCTCGAACGGCCCCTCGAACGGCTCGAGCCCAGGGACTGTGGTCGGGGTGGTTGAGACGGGCGAGGGCGTCGGCTCAAGCAAGCTGCCCTGCCAGGCTGGAGGGTCCCGGAGGCCAGAGCCTGTGGGGTGGGACTGGCACAGGCCATGGCCCTGGAGATGCCACCAGCACTTGCGGGCTCAGCTAGGACGGTTTCTGCAGGCCCGGGCCTTGGACCGCACAAGAGAACCACCGCATCGTGCTCAGCAGGAAGCGCCTCATCTGGGCCAGCCCACGTGCCCTGCAACCCGCCCTGCCGGTCCCCTGGCTCTGCCTACCGAGGCATCACCAGGGCCGGCCGGGGCTCCCTGGGAAAGGGGCAGCAGCCCCTTCCTGTCACCGGGGGGCCCTCAGCCAGGGAACAGGCCCAGCCTCGATTTTGGCACCGGCTGGCTTTGCAGCCAGGCAGGTTACGCTCCATGCCCGGCGCCTCAGGAGGGAAGGGGGAGCAGCAAGCGGCAGTGAGCCAGGGAGGAGAGGGCAGCAAACAGGGACAGCCGACTAAGGGGAGTGGTTCAGGGGAGCAGGGAGGGGCGCTCCGCCAGGGAAGAGCGCTGTGGGCGGAGCCGTGGGCGGAGCCTGGCTAGAGGGGACAGCGCCACCAGCTGGCAGTGGGCCTGGCTCAGCAGGGTCAGCGCTCCGGCAAGCCGCCCGTCTGGGCCAGGCCAGCAGGGTGAAATCCTTCACCGTCCGGAGCAAAATCGACCTGCCTGCTGGGCAGGCTTTGGCCCGGCCTGGGGTCCTGCTGCGATCGGTTGTCAGAGGGGCCCAGGGCACTGGCTCTTGCCCCGGTTCCTCGAGCCGGCTGCCGCTGCGCAGGGCAGGGCTGAGCGCGCCCACAGGAGGCAGCCCATCTCAGGCCGGCCCAGGAGGCTGGCAGCCGGTGACGCCCGCCATTCCCTAAGCGGCCACTCCTGTGGCCCAGCAGCCCTGCGTGCCGGTGAACGTTGCCTGGGGCAACCAAGGGGGACGCGCTTGTCAGCCCACACGCCGGAGCGTGGCCAGCGCCCCTGCACAGTGGCATGGCAAGCAGGATCAGAGTGCAGCCACGGAGCCACCAGGCGCGGTCAGCGTCCCGCAGAGCCAGGGACGGCTTCGGTGCCCGCCCGCCCCTTTGGGCCCCGGCTCCCTGCTCTCAGAGCCAGGGGCCAGCCACGGCAGCCGCGTCCCGGCCCCCTCCTGTCCAGCCAGCCACTAGCCCCGGGCTCGCTGGCTGGGGCGTGGAGCGTCGACCGCGGAGGCTCCCAGCATGTTTCCAAGGTCAGTGGCAGTCTCTGGGAATTAAATCATGCAGGCAGCTCTCCCTGGAGGAGCGCCAGCCCCGAGACGCGCGGCACTGCACGGAGCTCGACTGCCTCTGCGCTGCCCGCCCGGCCCCGGCGCACTCCTGGGGTCCCTCCAGCGCCACGGGAAGGTGGAGCGGGATTCACGAGCCATGCGCGTGGAGCAGGGCCTGGCGGGGGAGCCCCGGCCCATCGGCTTGCACAAGGATGGACGGAGGGGGCAGGATGCCCAAAGAGGTTTATATCAATCATTTGTGGCAGGCGCCGGGAGCCGCTGAACTCGAGGGGAGGGGCTTGCTAACCCCTCCCGCACACCCTGGGCTGGGGCTGGCTCCGGCCGAGCCCCGTAAGGGCAGGACAAGCCACTGGCCCGTGGCTGCTGGAGGCGCTCGGCTGAACATCCTCCCCACACCGCCGCGCTGTGCCCTGCCAAGCCCCCGGCATCCCCTCTGCGCCAGCAGCCCCCGGCTCGGCGCTGCCTCGGGGCCAGGCCGGCGCACAGGGACCCCTACAGACTAACAGGCTGGGGAGACCCAATCGCGGCTCGCCAGCTGCAGGCACCAGGCAGTAATTAGAGGAGCTGGTCTGTGTGCCAGCCGCCTACCCAGCCCCTGCCATCTGCACCGCCTCCCACCCAGGCAGCCTGCAGCCCCGCCCAGGGCTGGTTCCTTGCTTACAGGCCCACACCCCCGCCCCCGGCCTTCCAGCACAGGCTCCTCAGCCCTGGCTCAGCCAAGCCACAGCCACTTGTGCAGGGGAGGGCAATTTCTCCGCCCGGGGGCTGGGACCAGCAGCAGAGGGGCGGGGACCGGGGCAGGGGCAGGGGCAGTTGGGCTGCCTTGCCCTGGAAGCCAAGGGAACAGCTGTCCTCGTTTCTCAGGTGGGGAGGCAGGCACACAGGGGGACTCACCCACTCCACAGAACCAGGTGGCCTGGGCCCGGCCTGCCCAGCTGGCGCCTTGCGCAGAAATACAGCTACGGCACCACGGTGCTCGGGGAGGCGACGAACCGAGACCACGTGGGGGAGGCTGTTCCCAACACGGCTCCCGCCATGATCCTTCTCTCTGGGGTTACCGCCGTAAAGACAGCGCCCGCTTGCCGGCCCCGCTGGGGACACGTGCGGATGCACCTCTCCCTCGCCCCCTTCCCGGAGCTCCCCGCGGCCCAACGCCAGCGCTGCTCCAGCCTCCCTGCCCATGGGCTTCCCGCACCTGCGTGAGCCCCCCGGGTCTGGCCACACGCGCAGAGCCCAGCCACATGGAGCCTGGCTCTGGGCCAGGGTTCGCAGGCTCCAGACCTAAGTGTCCCAGGACATGCCACGTAGCTCATGCTCCCTGCGGGCACAGCCTCCCCGCCCACACAGAACAGCTGGGCAGCCTCCTCCCAGGAGCATTTCAGGGGCCAGCCCCCAGAGCGCTGCTCAGCGCCGGGACAGCCACGGGCCGTAGCTTGGCAGGGGGAGGGGAGGGGAGGAGAGGAGAGGGGAGGGCCGACTCCCTCTCCGTACTGGGCTTATCCTCACCACTCACCAGCATCCGGCGCCCACGTGGCTGCTCCGGCCCACAAGCCTCTTGGGGCTGGCCCCGTGGTCTGACCCAGCCCAGCCCTTTCTGCATTCCAGTCCACCTGCTCGCTGGGCCCTCGGGCCTGCCTTGGTCCTTGGTCTGCCTGGCCCTCCCCCTCAGGGGACCGGCCCCACGGCACTGCACACAGGTGTCCTGCTGGGCCGGCCCCTCCCGCCAGAGCCATTGAACTGAGCCGGATGAGAACTCCCAGCTTCCCACTCCAGACACCCCGTCCCAGCCCCACGCGCCAGGCACCCGCCAACAGCCCAGAAACCGCCAGCCGGCGACTCTGCCCGGGGAGCCTGGGGCATGGACAGGCTGCTGCTGCAGCAGACACATGCCACCTCCCAGCTCACTTCTGTGCTGTGCCGGAGTCCCGTTCTGCTCGGCTAGCGGGACCCAGCAGGCCTGCTGGGTCCCACCCGCCCCCGGCCCTCTGGATGGCCCCTGGATCGGAGCACTGGGAAAGCAGCGTGCTCCGCAGCCCCGAATGCCCTGCCATCGAGGGGTGCGCGGGCTGCCTCTGGCCACGTCTGCTCCCCGCCACCTGCCCCATGCCCCTTCTCGCGCCGCACCAGACTGGCCAGGCTCCGCAGCCAGGCCCCAGGGGCCTCTCCAGGGCAGGGGTGACAGCCGCTAGCGTGGCAAGACGCGGGGCCTCAGCCCAGCGCCCGCCTCGCAGAACCACGGTCACGCACAGGCTTGAAACGGGACTTCAGGATTCCGGAGCCGCCTGTCAGCACCAGAGCTCCCGCGACAGGAGCCCGCGGCGTGAGCCGCAGCGCCCGCATTGTCGGGTCCCTTTACACCGCACAGGGCTGCCTCGCAGCCCCTTCATGGCTGCCCCACTCCCACGGAGCCCCTGCCACTCCACGCTGCTGTTTCTGGATCCGAGGCAGCAGTGCAGGGAGCCAGGCGGGACCTGGTCCGCAAGGGGAGCCAGTTTAAAAAGCAGCTCCCCTCCTGGACCGGCTGCCTGTCGCCCCGCGCTGCTGCTGCTGATAGAGGCAGCAGTGCAGGGTGACAGTAGCCCCTGTCTGTGGGTGAGGGGGGGGGGTCTGAGCTCCCAGACCCAGCGTGAGCCAGGACTGAGCCGGGCTGCCCACCCAGCCCCTAATACACTCTAAAGGCAGAGCCGCAGCGGGGGCAGGTCCCGGACGGAGCCGGCCGCTGGCCAGCCTGCTGACACGCGTACTGGTACAGTGTGTGGCGTCTGTAGCATTAACCGATACACTTTTGATTCTCAGCTCAGCGGCCACACGATTACGCCCCTAGCCAGCACAGGCCTGGCGTGCACCTCTACCTCGCGACGGGCACGCTGCCTCGGGCCAAGCTCTGGGAAGCTGCAGCGGCCAAGTGCAGCTGCTCACCCAGCAGATTTGGTGCTTTGCACTGGTGCGAACTCACCCTCCGGGCCCAGCGCTCCTCGTGCAGCAAACCACTCCCGCGAGGAGTCCCGTGCGAGAAGCGGCAGTTGCTTAGTGCCCTCGCTCCGCTCCGCCACCCGCATCCTGCCACCCCGCAGCAAACTTCGGGGCAGTCTCCAGCTGGCTGCTCTGTGGTTCGGTCCAAGCCTTTCAATTCCCAATACGCGCCCCTGCCCCCCCCCCGCCTGCCGTGGGATCTCTTTGGCGTCAGGCCGTGCAGCCTCGCGGCCCCGGTGCAGGACCAGGGGGAGACGACGCCTGGCCTGCAGTGCTCTGGTGAGGCAGCCCCCTACCAAGCGCTGCACAGATGCCAGCCCAGGAGAGGGCCAGGCAGCACACTTGCACAAGGCGCGGGTGGAAGCCAATAGAAAGAAGAGTGACACTGGAAATTCGCCTCCCTTACGGCGAACGATCCCTCCAGCCGCGCACTGCTGGCTCTCGGCTCCTCAGCTCGGTAGCCCCTCTGGCTATCCCCATGGGCTTCCTGCAGGCCTGTGGCCGAGCCAAAGCAGCTCACGCGCCGGCTGTAAAAGGGGGTGCGCCGAACTTCCCTTGGAGCAGTGTCTGGCTCATGGATCGCACGCTCCTTGGGGCAGGGACGCTCCCGGGGCACGGATGCCAGGGAGGCCCGGGCAGCACTAGAATTCATGCAATGCAGACCGCTCTAGGGGCAGACCCACGCCAGGCCAGCCCGAAAGCCAGCGCGCCACAAAAACCACAGGCGGGTCCTGTTGGATTTCTCCCACCCGCCGGAGGGAGCACGCCAGCATTATCGAGGCACAAGCCACGTCCGCACCCGCGCTGCCAGCTGTCACGAAGTTTACAGACAGTCAGTAACAAACCGGGAAAGTGCCTGTCAGTCACGCAGCTGCAAAGAGCCGCACGTCAGCGGAAGGCATGGGGGGCGGGGGGGTGTTCCTCAGTCGAGCACCGGTCTCGAGACGTTCCAGCGCGCCGAATGCAAAGCCTGCTCTCAGGCACTACCAGCTCTCCTACTACCCAACCCTGCTCGGCCCACCCCAGGAGCACGCTGGGGCCAGCGGCTGCCGGCAGGCAAGTCACAGCACCGGGAAGTCAGCAGCTCTGCTTGCCAAGCCCTTGGGCACACTGCTCCGGATTTGGCTGTTGGGAGAGCCGAAGGCTCTGGGCGTTTGTCCGAACGCTGGCCCCTGCTGCAGCGTCCCTCGCAGCCTTAGGAACTGTTCCAAGGCCTTCCAGGAAGCAGGGCTCCCTAGGCAGCAGTGGACTGGGGGGTCGGGTCAGGACAGCCCCACCACCCCCAAAACCAGCAGCCCAGAGACAGCCACAGCGTGTCTGGGCTCGCGCCGAGTCCTGCCCATTCACACCCTAGTGTGCAAGACCGGCCCCACCTGGAGGAGCTTCCATTCCAAGTGCAGTCTAGGTGTGGGTCGCCCCCCAGCTCCGGGGAACTTCCCTGCCGCCCCCAGGACTTGCCCCGAAGGGCAGCCAGCTGCTGTGGCGGCAGGGCACCATCTTTGGCACCGCCGGGCCAGGCCTTCGGGTGCGAATGGAGCCCCACGCCCGGGACAGACCTGTGAGAACCGGCGAGCCGGCCTGCAAGCGCTCCACGTGGCACAGGGCGGGCCACAGGCCCACAGCTGGTCGTGAGCCATGGCCCTCACCAGCCCCTCCCGGCCTCCGGCCAATAGGCACGCCCAGAGGACCCTGCACCCCCCAGCAGGGCGGAACTGTGCCGCTCGCTCCAGGGACCAAGCCTGCGCCCCGTGCTGATTTCAAGGACACAGCTCCAGACTGACCCTGGGCGCACTTGGCATCATGATTTCCACGGAGCCATCGCTGGAGGCTTCTGCAGAACCTGCCCGCCCGGCCCAGCACCCCCCGCCGCCAGCCAGCCCCCTCCAGCACAGCTGACGAGAACACGGAGCTACGCCGCTCAAACCCCAAACTGCGGGCCCGACTGAGTCCGCTGCAGACACGAGCCAGCAGCAGCCTCGCCGAAGCACAGGGCAGGGGGACCAGCAGCCTGGCACGAGGTGCAGCCCCCACTCCCCAGAGGAGGGGGGACAGCAGGAGACTCCTGGCTGGGGCATGCAAGGGCGAGACGGAGATGTCTGCTCCCTCCTCAGACCTAGGAACGGAAGGGACAAGGCTGAGCCCTGTCTCCCTGCAAGGCCAACACGCAGCCCTGGCGCCCCGCTGGAGTCTGCGGCTGGGCGGGGGGGCTCAGGAATGCCCCCTGCAGCTGCACGGCCTCTATGCATCCCGGCGCCCCCAGGCAAGCGGAGGGTTTGCCAGGTCGTGCCCCTTTGCCAGACAGCGCCCGCTGGCATCCGAACCGCACCCGTGCTGACTGCGCGCGGCTGGCTGTCTCCCCTGCCCCCACCCCGGAATTCCCTTCCCCTGCCTTTGGGGCAAAGCTGCAGGGCCCTGGGAGATGGGGACCCCAGGACAGCGCTACCTTGGCCCCCACTGAATCACATGCGCCGACAGAATCTGGTGCCTGGCTGGCCTGCGAGACCCGGCCTCTGCCCCAGACTGCAGGGAGATCGCCCC
The DNA here is from genome assembly GCA_019425775.1 of Rafetus swinhoei. NCBI lineage: Eukaryota > Metazoa > Chordata > Testudines > Trionychidae > Rafetus > Rafetus swinhoei. The sequence continues at coordinate 348,336,779 of CM033437.1, read as the reverse complement.
GGCACCAGGCCGGCTCAGTGCAGGGCTGCCTGCCGAGCGCCAGGAGGCTGGGACAGCGGCAGGGAGATCGGGTGCTGTTACTGCCAACATACACCCCGGCACCGCGCTCCAGAACTGTGCACATCTGGCCGCAGCCCGCAGGCCCTGGGCTCTGCCATGGGCAGCCGCAGCTGCTCAGCTCAGCGTGCCCTTCCCTTCCCCACCCTGCCCCGCAGGCAGGGACCACGCGGGACTGGCCTGCATGGAGTTCTCCTGCCCTCTCTCCAGCCGGGGGGTTAATCCCCACTAGCTGATTGGAAGGGCCAACAGCGCCCACTCAGCTGCCCGGCATCATCGGAGAAGTGGCGGAAGGGCCGTGAGCACCGATGGCTAGGCAGCATCTGTGCGGAGCAAGCCAGCCACATTATGGCGCACGCCGTGGATTCGTGCCCTGGCAGGAGCCTGCCTCGTGCCCACGCAGCCCCCAGTGCAGCGGCAGAGCGCCAGAAGGGCCGGCAGCCAGGGGAGAAGGTGGGAAAAGTCCACCACGGTGGGTCACTCATCAATGGCTTGGTGGCTCCCCTACTCCCCCCACCCTGCCAACAAGCGCCAGAGCACTGCTGGGAGGCCAGGCTGGGACCCAGCTCCACTTGCCATGCAAAAGTCTGCCACCCATTGCCCGCGTGGCCAGCCCTCGGCAGCCTGGCCCAAGAACTGTCCCTCTCCCCAGAGGGCCACCTCCTTCGGCCCCACCAAGCACATGGCCATGAAACTCCTCGCCGCCCGTGAAACCTGGTCTTGGGCGCGCTTCCCCCACCACTGTGCAGGATGTCCTGGGGAGACCAACGTTTATCAGACCGGGGCCCCGACCCAAAGGGGGTAGCAGGGGAGTGGTGAGATTATTGGGGGGAAGGGGGTCACCTCTTGGCTGGGCCGCCAGGTCTGACGGTGGCACCCCCAGAGCCTGCCACACTCACTTTCAGCTGCTGCTGGCAGTGGTGCTGCCTTCAGAGCTGGGCTCCTGGCCAGCAGCCACCGCTCCCCAGCTGCTCACCTGCGCAGAAGCAAGGGCAGCAGTACCCCCAACCCTCCCACAATAACCTTTGACCCCTCCCTGCAGCTCCTTGATGGGTCAGGACCCCCCACAGCTGCAGCACTGACATTTCAGACGTACGGAACTGAAATCCTGACATTTCATAAATCCTAGGGCAGAAGTGGGGAACCTCCGGCCTCGGGGCCAGATTCGCCTCCCCCCAGCTTGCCTGGATCCAGCCCCAAGGCTCAGGGCCCTCCCACCACCCTTGGGGAGCCCGCACTGGTGCTCCAGCCCCCTGCCTCATTTGACCCCCATGGTGGGACTGGAGCACACAATCTACCAGGTTGGGCCCCGCTAGGCTTTGGTGTGGGAGGGTCTCTCTCCTTCAACTGGGGGCCATGTCAGTGGGGGTTGTTTTTGCTTCTCACTTCCGTGGCTCCCCCAAACTGATTTTTCTGTGGGTCAGTGGCCCCCAACCCAAAATAGGTCCCCCACCCTGTCCAATGGCCACGAAATGGGCTGGGAATTTGGTAGGGCCCAGGAATGATGGTGGGGCAGCTCTGCGCGCTAATGGTGACAAGGGCCCCCTCTCCCCTTTGAGTCCGTCGCTCCGACAGGGTGCCCCGGCTCCTGCATCGGCATCTCTGACAGTTACTCTAGTGGCCTCCATTGCTCAACTGCCCAGGGAAGGAGTCTCCCTTCCACTGCGGGGCAGGGGCTGCTACCGAGCGAGAACATGGACTTTCTGGACTGACTGGCCAGTCAGGCGCGGTAGAAGCTGCCAAGATAGTGAAGAAAAACGAGGAGAGCCCTGTAACGCCGAGCCAGCGCTCCATAAAAGTCAGAGCTTCATAAAACTTCATGCCACTTTGATGAAAGGGCCAGGCAGACAATCTCTTGAGGGCGCTGGGGATTAACAGCCGCCCCGCTCGGTTCCTAACATGAGACGCATTCTGCAAAACACAAAAGCAAACAGGCCGGCCAGGTACCCAGAGCACAGGAAACAAAGCCACTTCCAGGGCAATCTTTTTTAATCTTCTCCTTTACTGCTTCAGCAGTTCACAGCCCTGCCTGACAATGGATTCTGGGCAGGGATGCGAGAGGGAGCTGGCTGGTAATTACAATTACTGTAGCACCCAGCGGCGAGCCAGGCGTGTCTCTGCGGAGCACGGCACAGCATCTGGCCGGGAGTTTGCCTTCTGGAGAGGGGTACGGGCCCCTCTTTGCAGGGGGACTGAGCCAGAGAGATTCAGGGGTTGCCTCAAACCCAGATGGAAATGCAGCCCCGAGCCAGAATGGACCTTTGGAACCACTGACCAGGGGGGATGGCTGCTCTCAAGCAAAGCTGAGCACGCCTGTCTGAAGCTCTGCTCTAGCTCAGAGAGGACAGGCTTGCTGCGGGCACCCTTGGGTGCCATCCCAAGGCCTGCGCTATGTTGGAGCTCAGAGGAACCCTAGACTCCCAGGGCTGGCAGAGCTCTCAGGAGCCATCGAGTCCAGCCCCCTGCCCACAGCAGGACCAACCCCAACACGATCTGACCGTAATATCTAGGAGACCAACAGGACACCTGTGGCGCAGATGGCAAATGTGCCCCAATTCGAGTCCCAGAGCAATGCCTTAGCTACCCTCCCCGCCGGCCTCAGGGACCTGGCTTGGATTCCTGTCAGACCGGGAGCTGGGGGGAGGGCCCTGGCTAGCCAGCCCCCCTGAGAGGAGGTGGATGCAACCCTCAGGTAGGCAGGACCCAGATCGGCCCCAGCAAGCGCAGGATCCCGCACAGGGCCCACAGGGCTTGCCCCACGCAGAGAAGCTGGGCCCAGGGCAAACGGCCGAGGGCCCTGGTGTGCCCAAAGGGGCAGAAAGGCGCCAGAGGGTGAGGGGGGCAAGAGTAGTCTGCCAGTAGGAGGCCCCGCACACGCAGCAGGCAGGAAATCGGGGCTAGCAGCGGCAAGCAGGCAGCTGGGCCCATGTGGGGCAAGGGAACAAGGGGCCAAGAGCCCCTGAGAGATGAGCGGTCAGGCCCACTGCCGTTCGGAGACCAGGCCCCGTGGGGCCCTGACCGAACCCCCTGCCTCTAGCTCCCGATGGCACGCAGGCCTTCCTGCTGCTTCTAGCCCCCTCCGCCCCCACGGCCCCGCAAACACACGCGAACCCGGCCCGTGGCTCCCGTCTGCACCACCCAGCGCCTGGCCGGACAGGAGCCAGCTGCACGCCCCCCGGAGGAAGAGCCTGTCCGGCAGCACGTGGGCACACCTCCTCAGAGCAGGAGGATGGGCACGGCGGGACTGAACCCCCTCCCCTGGCATTGCAGTCTAGCCAGGGCGCTGCCATCTCCAAGGAGGCTGGCGTGGCCCTCAGGCGGTAGGGCCCCGGCCGTGCAGAGGACGAGCGAGAGAAGGCTTCTGCCTCCACTAGCACTGCCAGCCCGAGGGAGCCCTCCCTCCCCGGTGCTACTGAATTTGGTTGTAAGACGATGGACTGAGACCAAATGTAGCTCACTTCCCCGGGATGCCTCTTCCCCCCAGCCTAGACAGCAGCCCACGCCAGGGCCAAGTGCCTGAACCTGCCCCCTTCAAAGTTTTTCCCCAGGCCCCACCACGCCCCAATGCCGGGGCAGGAAGAGGCAGCGAAGAGGAGCCACATTAGCGGCAAGCTGCAGTCTAGCAAGGAGTTTGATATATCGAAAGAGCAGTCAGCAGTCGCCAGCCACTGCCGGATCTAGCTCAGTTCAGCTCTGCGGCGCTGGTGGGGGCGGCGATCCAGCGCCAAGCCAGGGAGGGGAGGAACATCGGAACAGCCACCGGCCTGCCCTCATTTAGTGGGGAGAGGAATAATCACAGAGGTTTCCCACCGAGAAATAGTAATTAACTCCCTGCCAGCCTGACAAATCCCAGGGCTAAAGCAGCGTTTACGCAGCCCCCTTGGAGGGGCTGCCTGGTGTTTCCAGGGAGGAGGGGCGCAGGCGGCAGGAGAATCGAGGTCAGCGCGTTCCCCATGCAGAGCGCGGCGCAGGCAGGCTCACTGAGACAGCCCAGGGACAGCTCCCCGGCACAGGAAGGGCTGGGCGAGGCAGCGGCAGGGCAGGGCTGGGGCCAGGCGGGCGGCAGTAGCTTCACTCATCCTGCGCGGGTTCAGCCTCCGGTGCTGCGCCGTCTCTAGCCGAAGTGGGCGGTGCCCACGGCCACTCCCGCTGTGTAGTCTGGGTCGGTCGCTGAGGCGCTGCAGGACCAGGGACACGGCTCCCCTCAGGCAGTGGTGCCAGGAGGGGGCTGGCCGGGCAAGGCAGCGGGAGGAGCCGGTTCCGCCCAGCACCGTCTCCGCGGGGCAGGGGAGGTTCCCCCCCCCCAGCACCGTCTCCACGGGGGCAGGGGAGGTTCCCAGCACTGTCTCCACGGGGGGGCAGGGGAGGCAGAGGCGCAGCAGGGGACTAGCCACAAACCAGATCGGGGTCACGGGGACGGGGAAAGGCGAGCGGGCGGCCAGGGTCACAGGACGGGTGGCGTTTGCACGACAATGAAAGGGCTGGCGAAGAAGCAGCGACTCAGGATGAAAGAGGCAGGCAAGCCCAATGCAGGAGGCCATCAGAGCTCACTTTCCAGGGCAGCTCCCTGGCACGCTGGCATCCCATTCCACAGAGCGGCACTGCCAGCTCCGGAGCAAGGCAGGTAGCCTGATGCGGCCCCTGCATTTCACCCGCCGGGGCGTGAAGAGCTGGACGAGCTCCTCGGGCAGGCCCGGGAACGCAGCCCGCTCTGCGCCAGACAGCGCACAGCCCCGCCTTGCTGGGGCACCCTGGCACAACTGCCCCACTGGGAACTCTGCCAGGCCAGCCGAACTCAGCACCCACTCCCGCGACGGCCTTGCCGGAGCAGCCAGCTGGCAGGCTGCAATTCGGCAGCACAGCCCCCCTAGTGCCAGGCCAGCACCGGCTGGGGGGCACCTACGGAACCAAGGTCACCTGCCCAGGATTAACTAGCCACCCTGCTCAACAGGCTTGGCTCCCGCGGGCCAAGGCCGGGAATCGCTCGTCCCGAGCGGCACCGCCAGGCGGGCGTCTGCTGCTGAAATACGGCCGGCCGGCGAGCGGGGCCAGGCCTAGTTACTCCCAATACTCCTCCCCCTCGACTAGGCTGATGGCACTCGTGGGGCGCGGCTGCCAGGAGCCCCCTCCGCGGGCCGCATCATGCTGGGGAGCCCTCCCACGCCCTTCCCAGCAGCGACAGGGTCAGACGTGCTCAGTGCAGGAGCCAGCCCCTTGCCCAGCGCCACCCCGGAGGGAAGGGCGCCGCGTCCGTCTGATACCGGGCACCTGCCCCGCGCTCGCCTCCTCCCTGCATGGGGACGAAGAGCCGGGGCAGCGCGCGCTGAGGCGGGAGGGTGACAGCCGCCTGCCCCAAGGCACCGCGATCTGCGCCACTGGCAAGGGGGAAGAGGCTGCAGCCAATCTGCAAGCCAAGTGTCTGGATGAGCAGGGAGCAGCGGGAGCAGGCGGGGCAGCCCCCCGGCCGGGCAGAGTGGGCACGCAGGGACCAGGGGCTGAGAGCGCCAATGGCAGCCGGGCCAGACCGCGCCCCATGCCCACCGGGGAGAAGAGTTCTCGGCAGCCTCCCGCAGGGCACGGCGGTGACGGGAGGGAGCCGCTCCAGCAGCCGAGTGCCATTGCGGTCCAGACACGGGGGACTCGCTGAGCCGGCTTGTGGACGCCACGGCCAGTTGAGATGCGGGGGAGCCCCCCGGCCGGGGCAGGCCAGCGCAGTGCCAGCTCTAGAAGGCACGGCGACGATCCCCCTCCCAGCGGCCACTTCCGCGAGATGGATGTCAGGACCAGAACCTGCCCAGCCCCTGCGACTGGCCCCTTCCAGTCAGCTCCTTTGGAAGGGGAAGGAGGCGCACAGAACCTCCGTGCCATGCACCCTCAGCGCCCGAGAGCGGCCTTTGGCAGTACCAGGCTGCCGCCAGGCAGGGCCCACGAGCCACAGCGTCCGGGAGCGGCTTTTAGTAGTACCATGCTGCCGCCAGGCAAGGCCCATGAGCCACAGCGCACTGGGTGAGGTGCAAAGCAACTGCTAGAGCTGGCGAACAGCCAGGCCGGGATCTTGCCCGCTGTACACTTTAAGCGGCTCCTGGTACCAAGCCAGCATGGTGGATTCAGCGCCCGGCACAGGCAGCTCCTCCCCGGCATGCAGACAGGTGCCCGCAGCGAGAGGCTCCAGGCGCACAGTCCAGCCAGTGGGGAGAACAGCCCTGCCATGCCCTGTCGCACGGGGGAGGATAAATCCACCGAAGACAGATGCTCCTCCGATACCGTGAGGGGGGACAAGCCCCCTCGTTAACCCAAGCCACACCAAGAGCACCACGACACAGCCACAGGCAAAGAGGAGTGAGCAGCGTGCTGGCCACCCCATCTCGCTCAGGTCACTTGGAAGCCAAGGCCTTCAAAAGCCAAACAATTCCCGCCCAGGCTTTGGGGGGCTCCCACGCTAAGAGAAAAGGAGAAATTTGCAGCCAAGATTGATCCAGACAGCGAGCCGTGCGGCGGCAAGGACGAGCCGCCTCATCTAAGCCTGTCATTTTCAATCAAAACGCGGCTCCAACCTCTAGGGACTGTTTTGATCATTAACGTAAAGGACTTTTTCATCGCTTAACTCCATCAAATTAATCGGAAGTGAAAAACCGGGAGCTGACAAAGGAAACGCGCAGAGAGCAGAGCGTGCCGCAGCGGCAGCAATCAGAGACCAGACTCCCAAGGCTGCCGACATAGCCAAGCCGAGAGAAGGCTGGAGAATGCGCCAATGCAACGCACGGCCCAGGCAACGTGGTACAGCAAGGTTATTGGGGGGGGGGGGGGGGTAATGGGAGTTACAAACTGAGGCCATTTTACCTGGCAACAAAAGATCGACTTGCTTCCCATCAGGGCGGCCACGGGCTTCCCACTGGCCACGTCGGAATGCGGACCGCCCCGCCTTGCTCCTTTGCTACTGCGCTCTGAGGGGAGCGGGGCTCTCCCCCACGTCGGCGGCTCGGTCTCCCCCCTTCCTGCAGAGCCATCCCTTACTGAATTCATCCTCCTCCCGACGCGCCTGGCTCAGACATGGGACAAGCCAGGACCGGGGCTTCAATCCATGCCAAGGGCCCAGAAACGAACCCTCCGCAACTCTGCAGAGGAGGGATCTGGTGGGGCCACAGGCAGCCAGAGAGAGCGGGCCCATGGTGGCAGTAGGGCTGTAAACCCCAGCGGGCGCCCGCAGTAGCTATAGAGGGCCAACCGAGGAGGAGGCAGGAGAAAGCCGCTGTGGGCCGTAAGGTTTCCCAGGGCAGGGGCACAGCCAGAGGCCAGCCTGGGCACACCGCATAGACTCTGGCTCTGTGCGGAGATGGGGCAGGTCACTGTGGGTTGGGCACAAGGCAGAGGGTTTGGACCCAGGTTTCAAGGCCAGAAGGGACCATCACGTAACTCCTCTGACCTCCCGCATGCCCCAGGGCGCAGAACCTCACCCGCGCAGTCCCCTCACTTCTGTCCCAGCTGTGACACCCTCCAATCTTAAGTCAAAGACGTCACTTTATGGAGACTCCACTCTGGAGTGACACGGGCAGGCCCCTTGCTCAGTGAAGAGGGAGAAACAACAGGAGGAAACGTGGGAATGGCAGGAGTGCTTCATGATTTCCGTGTTTCGGTTTGCACCAAGAAGTTTGATGGTGACCGGATGCCTAACATGGTGACTGCTAGTGGAAATGGGCTAAGTTTAGAAGTTTAAATCACTTAGAAAAGTTAGAGGTCTTCAAGTCACCAGGCCCTGATGAAATACATCCTAGATAACTCAAGGTGCTGCTAGAGTAGGAAGCTGAGCCTTTAGTTATCTGTGAAAAAGTCATGGAAGTCGGGAGAGATCCCAGAAGACTGGAAAAGGGCAAATCTAGTGCCCATCTATAAAAAGGGAAATAAGAACAACCCAGGAAAACTCCAGACCAGTCAGTTTAACTTCTCCATTATCTTCCCTGGCACAGAAGCGATGGACGTGGGCTATCTAGACTTTACTGAGGCATTTGACACGGTCTCACATGACCACCTCATCAATAAACTAGGCAAATACAACCTAGACAGGGCTACTGTAAGGTGGGTGCATAACTGGCTGGATAACCATTCTCAGAAAGTAGTTATTAACGGTTCACAGCCGTGCTGGAAGGGCAGAACAAGTGGAGTTCCTCAGGAGTCTGTTTTGGGGCCGGTTCTGTTCAATATCTTCATCAGTGATTTAGATATTGGCATAGAGTACAATTAATTTTGCAGAAGATACCAAGCTGGGGCGGGGGGCTGCAAATGCTTTGGAGCATAGTGTCAACATTCAAACTGATCTGGACAAACTGGAGAAATGGTCTGAGGTAAATAGGGTGAAATTCAAAAGACAAATGCAAAGTGCTCCCCGTAGGAAGGAACAATCCGTGTTGCACACACAGAATGGGCAGTGACTGCCTAGGAAGGAGTTCTGCAGAAAGGGATCTAGGGGTCAGAATGGACCACAAGCTAAATATGAGTCAACAGTGCGGTGCTGTTGGGGTTTTTTGCAATTCTGGCTGCATAACAGGAGTGTTGTGAGCAAGACACGAGAAGTCATTCTTCTGCTCTACTCTGTGCTGATTAGGCCTCGTGTCCAGTTCAGGGCACCACATTTCAAGACAGCTGTGGAGAAATTAGAGAAGGTCCAGAAAAGAACAAGAATGATGAAAGATCCAGAGAACATGAGCTAGGAGGGAAGACTGAAAGAATTGGGCTTGTAGAGTTTAGAAAAGAGAAGACAGAGAAGGACGTGATAACGGTTTTCAAGTCCCTAAAAGGGGATTACAGGGAGGGGGGAGACAAATTGTTCTCCTTGGCCTCTGCAGAGAGAACAAGCAGCAATGGGCTTAAGCTGCAGCAAGGGAGGTTTAGGTTGGACACTAGAAAAAACGTCCCACCTGTCAGGGTGGTTAAGCACAGGAATAAATTGCCTAGGGGGGTTGTGGAATCCCATCCCTGGAGATATTGAAGAGCAGGTTGGACAGACACCCGTCAGGGATGGTTCTAGACAGTGTTTGGTCCTGCCACGAGGGTAGAGAACTGGACTCGAGGCCTCTCCCAGTTCTAGGATTTCCTCTCGTTCCAAGGCCACCAAGCGGCAGACGGCGCCCACAGAGAGGAAGGGGAAGCCCCCCAGATTCCTGGGAAGGGAGACTGCGGCTGGGAAGTCTCAGACTTTATTAACATAGGACAGAGGCCTCTCAGCCGCTCCGCAGAGGGGCTTTGCTGCTCACGGCCTGCCGAGCTCGCTGTGCCCGAGGGGTATCTATGGACAACAGGCGAGCGAGACTGCACCAGGACCCAGGCTGAGCGACCTGAAGGGGAAGGCTGGTTCGGCTCTGGGCTGTGTCCAGACAGCTTAGAGAGAGGAGGGGCTTGAGGTCTCTGAGGCAAGGAAAAAAATCCACATGCCAGACCTGGCAGGAGTTTCAGCCAGACCAGCGAGGTGGGAGGCTGCCACTGCTCGAGGGAGGCAGGCAGGCACTCCAGGGCACCTCTCCGCAGGCTCCTATGCCACCAAGAAGGGCTCAGCACACGGAGCCTGAGAGACCATGGCTGAGCACTGCAGCTGGGAAGGCGGGGTGGATGGTGACATCTCCCGTGTGCCCAGGAACCAGACAACGTGAGCTGGGACACTGGCCAGGAGCTCACGCGCCCCTGGGCTGCGGACACCAGACGCCCGAGCAGAAGCAGAGGGGCTCTGACCTCTGTATTGACTGCTGCTGGGTCCAACTGTGGCGCCCACCATGTGAGAAGGGTGCTGCGAGGCAGGAGGGAGCGCGCGGGGAAGAGCCACGCGAATGATTTAAAGGACTGGAAAAGGCCTGAGAGCCACAGTCTATTTGGCTTAGAGAAGATTACGGAGCGACTTGACCACCATCTAAGTACCGACGTGGGGAACCAAATACTCGCCCCTGGGCTCTTCACTCCAGCAGAGAAAGGTCCGACTCCGTTTCCCCCCCCACCCCCAGCAGCTGGAAGTTGAAGCTAGACATAGCGGGTGGAAAAGGGGAGCAGGAGCCAATCGGCGTGAGCCCAGAGAAACAAGACCAGGCTCTCCCATGGGACAGGCGCTCAGGGCAGCGGGAAGAGCCTCTCCGGAACCGGACTGGCCTGCCGTGCGAGAACGCCACCTGCTCTCGGATCGGTGGAGGGAACGCGGAGATGCCCGCGAGGTGCGCTCTGATGGAGAGGCCCAGGTGGCCCAAGAGACTGTAAGGAGCAGCAGAGATGGTCCAGACAACCAGCGGGAGAACAGCAGCCCTTCTGCCATGCAGGGCACTTCCCGGGTGGATTTCCTCAGCCTCACTGGAGCAGACCTGCTCCTCCGGGATCAGCTGCACAGCCGAGGAATGGAGAGGCAGGAGGTGGGGTAGGAGGCCAGTGATCCTTGTGACGGCATGTTGGGAATCCCCCCGATCCTGCACCCCCATAGCAGCAAGATGAGATTCCGCCAGCCAGTCGAACAGAGAGGGGTTATTGCTTCTCCAGGATCCAGCCCAGACGTGATGTGCTTACAGGAGTCAGGGCCAGGCAGCCTCAGACCCCTTGGGGTAGGGTCCACCGGCCCCCTCAGACTCCAGTACTCAGCTTAGTCCCTTCTCTCCATGTTTTTCCAGACAAGACTAACTAGCTCCCAAGCCCTGCCCCCCCAGCCAAGTGGCCATCTCCGCCTCCCTGTGACGTAGTGGGGGTATCTGGCTAGTTTCTATGCTGGCTCTGTGGTAACCCCCACTGGCTGACCCTAACCACGGCCCAGCGGCCCATTATGCAAAGAGGGTCTCAACCTGTCTGACCAGCTACCCCCAGGAGAGAAACAAAGGAAGGTGGATTGCTGCCCGGGCTGGGGGGCAGGGCTGGAAGAGAGTTAGGTTAGTTTCTGTCTGGGATCATGGAGGAACCAGCCTAAGCCAGGGGCTGGGATTTAGGGGCCCAGTCTCCCCCATCTCAAGGGGGGCTGAGGCATCCTAGACCTGCCCTGTAACCAGATGACATCTGTGCTGTGCTGTATCCTGGAGAAGGAATAAACTCCCTCCATTCTACGGGCTGGTGGAGTCTGTTCGTGCCATTACGGGGGTGCAGGAGTCAGGGGACCCCAACGCGTCGTCACACTCCCGTCCTTTGGGAAGAGCCTTGTTATCTGCCCAGGTTGGGCCTAGGTGTCTGGCCAATACCCATGTGGGTGAGTCAGTGGGAATCCCACAGCACAGCGCAGGGGGAACCCGGGTCACAGAGCAGACAGCCCCCCCACTACGCCACACTCCTGCGACAAAGTCCGGGAGGGCGGGGCAGGGCGCAGTTGCTGCTAAGCACATCAGTATGCCAAACCACGGCCCCAGCGTGGCCACACTCACACTGGCCTTCTGCCTCTCGACTTGGAACGGAACGGACGATGAGCAGGCTGTGCAGGGACACGCACCTCCGACCCCCACCAAGAGGGAGCCCTGCCCACACCCTGCAGGGAGCAGCCACAATGACATGTCCTGGCCCACTCAGGCTGCCTGTGCACCAGGCTCCTACTGCGCGTGAGCTGCAGAGCCGCAGCAGGGGTAGCTCCTGGGCCGGCGCGAGCCCTCCCCTTATCGACCAATCGTGTAGCCAGTACAGGCTGTACCGACTGCCATTAGCCAATCGCCCGCCTCAACATCCTGAAAACGACCCTTCCGAGCACCTTGATATTTACCCGCAGCATCCACTCCCCGGGGACCACGTGCCCTGGGTCTGGAGGCCACTGACGTGCCCCTGGCCGAGACCCAGGAATCTGCTCTCATCTCCATCGGGTGTCCAATGGGGCCCCTAAGGCCTCCCTGGGTCGGCCCACCACTCTAGCAAGGCAAGCAGCGCCAACCTTGCCAAAGGCCAGTTCCTGGACAACCCTCTGGGGCTGGCACTGACTGGGCTGGCCCAGAGATCCCGGCCCTCTGGGTTCTCCTGAAGGAGGCGACTGACTTTTCTCCACTTAAAACCCTGCAAAGCTTTCCAATCTAGGAACAAGGCTCTGCCGTGGAAGGCTGCAACCGGGCATGGAAACAGCCTCCCTGAGCAGCCAGGAGCCACCTGGCTGTGGGGGAAACTGATTTATTCCACCAGGGGCTGCATCCTGAGAGGTGTCGGCAGTAAGGCGCACTCCCTTCATCCCCCGGAACGGCTCCAAACCCGCTCCGCGCAACAGGCCAGGGAAGCCAGGCCCAGGAGGGGCGACGAAGTTCCGTGGCACCGCAGAAACCATCCCCCTACCGGGACTAAGGGCTGCCTCGTGGGACCGCCCGGGGACAGAGGAACCGTGGCTGGATCCATTGTTTGCACAGCGGTGGCTCCTGGAGGGGCCGGGGGAGACCAGGCGCCCGCTGCACCCACAGCAAGCAGCAGTCCCTGCCCCCCACACCACCATCGACCCAGGCAATGCAGGGGGAGGAAAAGCAGCCGCGCAGAGAAGTGACTTGCTGAAGGCCAGGCCAGCGGCAGGGCTGGAAATCAGCGCCTGGATCCCTGGGCTGAAGGCTGAAGCCGCTATGCGAGCGCAGTGGGCACCTTGTCGTACAAGGCAGGAGAGCCTCCCCCTTCCCAGCCACGGTGATTGCTGGGGCATGGTCCGAGAGAGAGAAAGAGCCGTCTCTGCCCCAGTGACCTGTGAAGGGCATGCCCGGGGACCGCAGCCCAGCCCTCCCACCGCTCGCTTGCAGCAGACGGTCGAGCGCCAGCCCCCAAGTACAGAGGAACGCACGGCGCAGCTTGCAGCCAGCCGCCTAGCGCCTCGCCTGTACGTTCGGAAGAACCTTAGAGCCCAAAGCGAGCTTGCGTGGTGAACCCTCTTCCTTCCCCTAGGCCAAGGGGCACTCCCGCATCTCTCCCCAGCACCTCGTACTCCCAGGGGGGGTCCCAGGGCTGGGCTCTCCCCACGCACGTGTCTGGAGCCTGCAGCCAGCCAGCGGGGGGATCAGGAATTCTAGTCTGCGCCCTAAACTCCCCCGGGTCTCACTCCCAACAAGGGGAGGCTAAATCTGGGGTGAAATCAAACGGCAGCCCAGGGCGGGCTCCCCTTGCGCCCAGGGACACCGGCACAGCACCCCAGCACCTCACGGAGGTGTTGCCTTTCTCCCAAGTCCAGAAGGGTGCTACCAGGTGCATCTGCACCACAAGGGGCTTCCTCGGTCGAGTCAGCTCGGCCCACGGACCGCTCTAGCCAGCCAGCCCCCAGCTGGCTTCTAAATCCCACCCCGGGCTCTCACCTTCTTCCCAATGAGCTTCTTCCGCAGGAACTCCCGGGCCTCGAACATGTACGGGATGTCGTAGAGTGGGCGCAGCTTCCGGTTCTTGTCCTGCAACAGAAGCAAACCTGCATGAGCTCGGGGCAGCAGAGGGGACGCTGCAGCCTGCCGATCAACACCCTACGCAGCAGCGGGGCTGGTCCAGACAGCCCGGAAACCGGCAGGGAGGCTGTCTCCCTGGGCTCGAGCGCATGTGATCCACCCGGCCTGTCGGGGGCATACAACCACAGAACTGGAAGGCACCACGAGGTCATAAGGCAAATCCCCTGCCCTCGCAGCCGGGGAGCAGATAGCCACACCAGGCCCCTGGTGGGAGGACCACCCGGCTCCACGCCCCTGCAAGGGGCAGTGCTGCCTGGACCACGGTGCCCGCCTCCCAGCACCGCCTGGAGCACGTCGCGTGGTGCCCGCCTCCCTGGGTGGCTCTGACAGCCGCCTGGAGCGCCAGGGGTATAAAAGGGCTCGGCGCACCTGTGACAGGGAGTTGGGGTTCCCCCAAATCCTGCAGCCCCGTAGCAGCAAGAACAGACTCCGCCAGCCGTAGGATAGAGAGGGGTTTATTGGTCCTTCAGGATACAGCACAGCACAGACGTGATGTTGCTACCGGGGCCAGGGCCAGGATGCCTCAGACCCTAGGGTTAGGGGTCCATCGCCCCTTGGCCCCAGCTTAGCCTCTTCTCTCCATGCTTCCCAGACAGCCACTGCCTCCCTCCCAGGGCCTGCCCCCCAGCCAGGTGCTGGTCTCCGCCCTCCTCCCTTTGTCTCTCTCCCTGGGAGGCTGAGCCTGGGTGTCTGGGTTAATCCACATTGGGAGAGTCAGTGAGAATCTGACATCACAGCTCAGGGGGACCCGGGTTATAGAGCAGACAGCCCCCCCCGCACCCCTATTACACCACAGCCCCCTCCCCTGCAGTCCACAGGCCTGCTCATGGCAGAACCAAGCACCTTCTAAACCATCCCTGACAGTGAGAGGAGATTCCTCAACCGCCCTGGGCAATTCACTCCAGTGCCTAGAAACAGAGCACTAGAACTGGATGGGCCTCAAGAGTCACCAAGTCCCATCCTCTACCCTCATGGCAGGACCCAGCACCGTCTAGACCATCCCTGGCAGGTGTCTGTCCAACCTGCTCTTCAATATCTCCAGGGATGAGGATTCCACAACCCCCCAGGCAATTTATTCCAGGGTGTCACCACCCTGACAGGCAAGAAGTTTTTCCTAATGTCCAACCTAAACCTCCCTTGCTACAGTTTAAGCCCCTTGCTGCTTGTCCTGTCCTCAGAGGCCGCGGAGAATAAGTTGTCTCCCTCCTCCTTGTGACACCCTTTTAGATACCTGAAAACCACTATCATGTCCCTCTCTGTCTTCTCTTTTCCAAACTAAACAAGCCCAGTTCTTTCAGTCTTCCCTCCTGGCTCATGTTCTCTAGACCTTTCATCTTTCTTGTTGCTCATCTCTGGATCCTCTCCAATTTCTCCACATCTTTCTTAAAATGTGGTGCCCGGAACTGGACAAAAGACTCCAACTGAGGCCTAATCAGCGCAGAGTAGAGCGGAAGAATGACTTCTCGAGTCTTGCTCACAACACTCCTGTTAACACAGCCCAGAACCAGGTTTGCTTTTCAGTGGACTCATTTAGTTTGTGGCCCACTCTGACCCCTGGATCCCTTTCTGCAGGACTCCTTCCTAGACAGTCGCTTCCCATTCTGTGTGTGGAACGGATTGTTCCTTCCTACGTGGAGCACTTTGCATTTGTCCTTATTAAACTTCATCCTATTGATCTCAACCCATTTCTCCATTTTGTCCAGATCAGTTTAAATTATGCTGCTACCTCCAAATCAGTTGCAACCCCTCCCAGCTTGGGATCATCTGCAAACTTAATAAGCATCCTCTCTACCATCAGCTAAATCACTGATGAAGATATTGAACAGAACCGGCCCCAAAACAGACCCCTGTGGAACCCCGCTTGTTCTGCCCTTCAGCACGGCTGTGAACTACTCTGAGTACGGTTATCCAGCCAGTTATGCACCCACCTTACAGTAGCCCCATCCAAGTTGCATTTGCCTAGATATTGCTTAAGCACCTAAACGCCCACCCTACCCGCCCTTGCTGCAATCAACGCCTGGCCCTGCGCAGAGAATCGGAGCAGAACAGCTACGGAGCAAGGGCTGCTCCAGACTGAACTCCCCATGGGGACACAGGACTCTGAAGCGAAGTCACTTTCGGGGATGATCACGGCCCTCCAAGTGGAGCAATTACGGAACAAAGTGAAGCCATTCCAGAGCAGAGACTCTCGGCTCTTCTGGGCAATTGTGACATGCAGACAAGCTCCAAGAATCAGATCTAAGGGATCAAAACGTACCCTCCAGGCCATGTAAGGCCGTGCACCACGGCACTTGTGGCAGTTTAGTCTGAAAGCTTCCCAAGCAATGGAGACACACACCCCGAGACACGGCTCCGCAGCCTGGCCTGTCTTGCTATCCCGACACTCAGCCTCCGTGTCCCTTTCTTCAGCTTTGCCCCGTTCCTCCTAGTTCCAGATCCTCTCCCGGGGGAGCTTGTGATCGCAGGAGCAGCCCCGGCCTCGGGCCATTGCTGAGCCAGGATGGGCACTGGTAGCTTCCTCGCTACCCGTGCGCACCACAGGCTACGGCAGGGCAGGCGCAGCACCCGTGCCCTGCAAGAGGCCGCTGCCCAAGGCTGGACCAGGAACAAATGGCAATGGATCCTGGCCCCATCAGAGGCCCCCAGCATGTGCTGATCAACCCTGGCAGCTCCAAAGGGTCACCCGTAGGCCTCTCCCCACAGCAGACTCCACTCCAGCACTAGCACCTCAGGGATTGGGGGACCGGGGCTCCCTGCTCGCCGGGAGAGATTCCAGCGCCGCCCGGCTGATTAGCAGAGCAGCCCCAGCCAGGTTTGCGTTTCTAGGTGGTGCACATCCCCACCTGCCTCAGCGCACGGAAACGTGTGTATTCCGCACATGGACGGAAAAGACGAGGGGATGCTGCTAGGGGTGGGCTCTATTGCAGCTACCCACATTTTCAGACTCCCTTCGGAAGGCGGCGCAGCCAGCACGCAGGGCATCCCCTCCCGGAGAAGGGAGGCCTCCTGGTAAGAAGCCTTGGAGCACAGCCCCTTCGTTCCCCCCCCCACACTGCTTCGCCCCGCCACCACATTCCGAAAGGCTCCTTAACGAAGATCAGCAGGCAAGCTCGCTGCAGGTCCTCAGTGGAAGGGCTGCTCATTAGGCAACCTCGTTATTGGCTAGTGATTAACAGCCCTTGCGAGACGCAGCACCGAGAAAAGGAATCGCGGGGCATCTCCCTGTGTACCGGTTACCGCTGCCTGCCCGCTGGAGGCGCCCTGCCACGAGGGGCCCGTGGGCAGTGGGGAGCTGAGGGAGGTGAAAGCTAGAAGTCAGAAGGCGAAGCTTCAGCAAGGGGAGGGACGCTCTGTTCACGTGTCCGGGCAGCGGGGCCTGGACAAGTGCACGGAGCGAACAACGACGCACGTGGCGTTTCCTCTGTCTTTGCAGCGAGAGCTGCCCCACGAGCTGAGACCCAGCGCTCTCATCTCCGTGCCCAGGGTGCAAGCCCTCACGGACACACCCCCAACATGGAGCCGCGGGCAGGCCCGGCCTCCCCAGTTATAGGGGGTCTCCCCCTCGCCAGCAGACACCAGCTCACTCACAAGGAGCTGCTGTTGCAGCCCGAGGAACCTGCATCTAATGCTTGGCAATGGCTCACCCGACAGCAGATGCAACCCCAGGAGCAAAATATTCCGGACCAGAGGTGCTCAACGGCCGGCTCGAGCAGTTCGGCGCCCGCTGAGGAAAGCCACATGCACAGATGGGCCCAGACCCAGGCAAACGCCAAGGCACGGAAGCGTTCTCCGGCCAACACTGTCACGCATGCCATCGCCCACCCCCCACTGCTGCCATCTGCCACGCTCGAGTGGTCCCAGCTCCGCCCCGGGCTCTGGGATTCATGGAGGGGGGTTGCTCCCTGTGACAACGGCAGCAGGTGCCATGGGAATGGAGCCCCTGCCAGCCGGGCGGGGGCAGGGAGCAGAGGGAGCCCCCTCCCCAGTCCTGCCAGTGGGCCAGGGGCAGCACACTGGCCGAGCCGGGAGAGCATGGGGCCTGACCTCCCCAGATCCAGCAAACTCACCCCTTCGGGACTACTCAGGTCCCCTGGGGCTGGACCAGGCAAGTCCAAGGTGTAGTTTTAAATGGGCTAAGGAGCCATCAGCTGAGGGCTCATGTGCCATGGTCCAGACTGACTGGTCAACTGCTCTGCCCTGGGGCGGATGCTCCCCTCTGCAAAGGCTGACTCCACTGCTCCTGCGGGACCTGAGCCCGCTCCCTGCCTACCCCTCTCTAGGGGAGCAGGCTGCCAGGGACAGTGCCACCCTCGCGCCCCCCTCCCCCCCAGCCGGCTTAGGCCAGCCCCCAGGAGCCCCAGTGTAACCGAATGCTGGCACCTGAACCGCCCCGTGGCCCCAGCGTGGAGCACAGCTGAGCGGCAGCCTTCTCTCAGCAGCCCATTGCCAAGCGCCGCCCCCCCGGAGCTAACGGCAACATACTGCAGGGACCAGGCTCCCCACGACTGGCTGGCTTCCACGTGCTCCCAGCAGCACGCCACCCTGCCCTGCCCCACACCACAGCCACTGCCCTCCCTCCCACCCAGCCCTGCTGACACGGGTGCCAGCCCACGGCCAAGAACGTGGCCTGTGGCTGCCCAGGCTTTCGCGGGACTTTTCACTCTGCTCCAAGGTCGGCAGCCCCTCGGGACGTGAGGCTGCAGTAGAAGAGCCCGGCCCCCCTTCCGTGCCACGCAAACTGGTGGAAGCCACGGTAAAGAGCGGCAGGACCAGCCACACAGATGGACCCTATGTGACGGGGAGGAGTCAGCCTGGCTTTTGTTAAGGGAAACCCTCTCCCGGGGCTCAAGCATGTGGCCAAGGGGGAGCCAGTGGACAGAGAGTACTTAGATTCCCAGAACGCCTTTGACAAGGTCCTTCCCCAAAGTTCTCACGGGATAAGAGGGAAGGTCCTTCTGTGGACTGGTAACTGGTTGAAGGACAGGGAACAAGGGGTAGGGATCAATGGTCAGTTTTCCGAGTGGAGAGAGGTAACTAGTAGGGTCCCCCAAGGGGCTGGACCCAGGCTTGTGCTGTTCCACTTTCATAAACCATCTGGAAAGGGGTGAACAGGGAGATGGCAAAGCAGGCCAATGAGACAATTACTCAAGGTGGCAGTCAGCTTTGGACCGAGTCCCAAAGGGACCCCACGAAGAGGAGCGGGTGGGCGACAACCTGGCAGATGGAACTCAAGGTTGATAAATGCCCAGGAGTGCACTTTGGGGACCCCCCCCGCTAGACAGTCCCTATCGCTGTGTGCCAGTGAGCTGTGCCCACGCCGAGAGGTCTTGGCCTCACTGCGGTTAGTCCTCTGGAGACATCCATTCCACGTGCAGCACCAGCAAAAACCTACAGGCGCTGCCTCTCTGGTCCTGAGTTCTGTCGTCCAGCACCAGCTGCAGGCCTGCATCTGCGGGCTGGCGCACCCCCCCACACTCAGCCGCTCCTCCCCCACCCTTCCAGAGCTTCCAGGGGCCACAAGCTCAGGGAGGGAAGATGGAGAGGGACACACGGTTGGAGGCAGGGTGGCTGCAGAGCCCTGCAGCCAAGGCCCAGGAGCACAGCCCAGGTGCCACGGAGCCTGTTACGCTCCCAGGGGCTGTGCTCCTAGCCCCAGCCTCAGGGCTCCAGCAGCAAAGGGGCTGGCCCTGACCTCCCTGGTCTGGGCAGCTCTCTGATTCAGGACTGGTCACGCCCCAAGGCTGGGACCAGAGAGGTACAACCTGCAAAAATAGCATCAGAGCCATTAGGAAGGTGATGAGAGAAAACCAGCCCCCCGTACAAATCAAGGGTACCACCACCCGCCAATATTGCATGCTGGGCTGGTCTCCCCAGCACAAAGACACGTGAGAGCTAGAGAAGCGGTGAGAAGGGCAGCAAGCCTATTAGCAGTGGGAACTACTTCCTGTGAGGAGCGAGAAAGCGGAGGAGGAAGGCCGGAGGCTTGGAGAAGACGAATAGGGAAGTGTGGCTACCCCGCCACGTCCCACCCCACGATGCACCCCGTAATGGGCAGGGGTGGACGTACGTCTGAGCCCCACGCAGTCAGGCTGTAGAAATCCTTGCTAGGGGATGCCATGAAGGCCAAAAGTAGGTAGGTCGGTCCCAGAGGACAAGTCCAGTAATGGCGATTCCCAAGAATGATCAGGGATGCAGGGCGGGGGAGGGGATTGGTAGTTTTTGATGGAGGGGCACTCCAAGAATTTGGACCGTGGGCGAGGGCAGCACTCTTCCGTGATCTGAATGGAGAGGGTGCGGGGTCTGGGAAGCAGGCTGGGTGCAGAAGGGAGCACAGGAGAGGGGGAGGGTGTCTGGGAGGGAGTTTGGGTGAAGGAGGGAGCTGTGACCAGAGCAGGGGATTGGGGTACAGGAGGGGGTATGGATACGGGTGCAGGAGGGGATTCTGACTTGGGGGGCACAGGATCGGGACAGGGCTGTGACCCGGGGCAGGCACAGGGCTGCAGAGGGTTTGGGTTGCGACCCAGGGCAGGCGTGCAGGAGGGGGAGCAGTGGGTTGGGGGAAGGGAGGGGCTGGGATGCCAGATGCAGGCTCTGGCCAGCAACCCAGTGGGACCGGGACCCCGTCTTCCACCCCGTCACACTGCTCAAAGCAGCTGGCTGCAGGGCCGTGTGAGCTCTGCTTTGTCGCTAGCACTGCCCAGGCAGCTCCCATTGGTCGTTTCCAGCCCATGGGAGCTGCAAGACTGTGCTGGGTGTGGGGGCAGCACACAAACCCCCCCCCCGCAGTGCTTGCAGAGCACACGGCCCACAGAGCCAGCCCCTGTGAGCGGCGTGTGGCAGGCAGGGACCTGCTGGAGGCTCCCATGGGCTGCTGGGCAGGCTAGATCCAACCCACGAGCCACGTTTTGCCAGCCCCTGTCTAAGCCTCTGTCTGAGACTGGACAGTAGGGATGGATCATGGTAACGCGCCCTACTCTGTTGACTCCCTCTGGCCACTGACGCCGTGCCACCGTTCTCACCCTACGGCAGGGGTGTCCAGGGCTAGTCCTGTGCCCCGCCCCCCAGGCAGGCACGTGGACTCTACAGAAAGTGAAAACCGCTCCAGAACCCGCAGCTGGGCAGCCCCACGACAACCGGGCCTGGGTGGGGAGAGCGGTGGGGTCCCGCCACCTCCCGGCCCGGGAGGAAGGAAGACGCAGGGCAGCTCCTGAGCCAGACGGCTGCTGAGCTGAGGACGGGGCCTGGAGTGGATGCAAGGAGCACTGACTCCTGGGCAGCTCCCCACCCAGCAGCCCGGCTTGCTAGCCTGAGGAGACCTTTGAAAACACAGGAACCCATGGCAACAGCCACTCAACTGCTGGCCACATCTTCTGGTGCGGGGAGGAGGGGGTGCAAGCCATCAGCAAAGGTCACATTTGCATTTAGAGAGCTCTATCAGAGCATCTTGCAGAACAATGCCCCACCGGGAGCCTTCTGCAAGCTGCGGAAATGCAGCCACCTCTGCGGCGGGACAAGGAGAGCCCCACAGCACCCGGAAGGCTGGCGGATGTATCTGGGCACAGGCTTTCACGCAGCATCTGACAACGCAGTGCCTTGCCCACGAAAGCTCCTGCCCAAACAAGCCACGAGTATCCAAGGTGTCCCGGGATCCCCGGGCTTTGCAGACCCCTCTGAAGCTCTTCCACCCGCGGGATCCCGTAGCACCGCCGGGCACTTGGACACGTGCCCAGTTCTTGCCAGCCAGAGGGATGCAGCGCAGCAGTATGCCCGGGCCACAGCTGGCTCTGAGCCCATGCCCGGCGGAGTCCCGGGATGTGCACGAGAGGTCCAACGCTCTGCCTATGCCTGCTCCTGCAGCACAGCCGCTTCCCCCAGCACAGCTGCGGGCGTCTAGTCCGCACCGAGTCAGAGGGAAACGTGCCCAGGATGGCTTCCTGCCGGCGCTCTTTGGAGGGCTCCCAAGAACCGGCAATGCTGAGCTGGCACGATCAAACCGAGTCACCAGGCAGGGGGAGGGAGCTAGAAAAATCCTCCGGAGAGCAGCATCTCAGCGCTGCAGTTTTGCAGGCACATTCCCAGCAGGCCTGGAGCCCAGCTGCCTGGCCCAGGAGGTAGGGACTGCACACGCAGCTCCCTCCCGCCCTCCCCGTGTGGCTCATTCGCGCCTGCTGCCCACCACAGCCACTGTGACAAAGCTACTGGCTCACTGCAGTCATTGGTACAAATAGACACTGGTGACTTGCCAATATCTGAACAGTCCCACTGGAGCAAAAGAAGAGGAAGACATAAGAACCCAGGCAAACGCAGCCGCCTCCCAGCCTGCGCCGTTATCTCCAGCACACAGCCTTCAGCTCCAGTCTGCAAAAGCCGCGCATGAAACATTACACCGCTATTCTTGTGCTCGTCGTGGAACAGGGGCTCTCGTGAGAGACTGCTCTTCGACTCAATCGCTTTGGAGCGCCGCGCGAGCGTTTCAAAAGGCCTTTGCCGTCGCTCACAAGGGTCCTGTTAGCAAAAGCCGCCAGAGATTGGCTTTGGAGGGCATGGAACGCAGCAGCAACCCTGGGTCTGAAGACTCCCAAGATCCAAGAGCATCACGAGCAGCAAGCCACGTGGCGCTCTCCCTCTCGCAACTCAGCGCGCTGGCAAAAAGCGGCACGCCCTCTGTAGCCCTGAGCACCACAGGACAGCAACCAGTGCTTTGGGGGACAGACAAGCGCCTCGGCTAGCTGCAAGGAAGGCTCAGTCCCAGCGCTAGGACTTCGAAAAGCAAGACTCCTGCCAGCCCCGACAGAATCATAGGCACTGGAACGGGAAGGGCACTCAAGAGGCACTGAGTCCAGTCCCCTGACCTCACGGCAGGACCCAGCCCCATCTGGACCATGCTGAGGGAGTCTGACCCCGGAGCGCAGCCCAAATTATGCCCCTTCTGCCTTAGGGAAGGCTGCTCCGAGCGGCTGGAGGCCCGGCCGAGCCAGCGCCGCCTCGCTCCACGCCAGACAGGGCGGGGGTGGGGGCGGGCTTCCAGATAACGAAGAGGCGGCGAGCTGGGCAGGGCACCGTGAGCCGCCCAGCCACAGCGTGCACACGTGGCGGGTGAAGAGCAGAGCAGTGCAGTGGAGGGGACCCCGCTCCCACTCCTGCGAGGGGCAGGCTCCCCCTGAAGCTCAGTCCCTGCACTTCCCCAGCGCCCCAACTTTCCTCGCCGCTGCCGTCAGCAGGGACCTCGCCCCCGCCAGACCTGTGCACAGGCCAGGAACTGGCCTCCCGCTCCCCAGATGGTCGGTCCCCGGTTATGGAAGCCTCCAACCCCAAGGGTCCCAGGGGATGGAGAGGGGCTCGGCCACAGTCGGGGCAGGTCAGGCCGCTGACTGCCCGAGCACTCGCACATCAGCCCAGCCGGGGCCCGAGCGGCCAGGTCTGCCTGGCGTCAGCGCAGCGTCTGGTCAGCGGAGAGCAGCTGCTGGGAACCTGCCTGGATCCGCCTCCTCCTGCCGGCAGCCCTGCCCCCTTGCCCAGGCCAGCTGCTCTACCAGCCCTCCTCTTGCTACGCCAGCGTCTGAGGGAGGGCACGCAGCTGGCCACCCAGAGGCCCTGACAGGCAGAACAGGGCGCGGCTGCCAGCTGGGACTGGGACTGGGACTGGGACTGGCAGCAGTTGCTGGCTGCCGGCCTGCGGGCAGAGCCCTGCTCCTCTTCAGACGCATGTCTGGGGAGGCTGGGCACGGGGCTCACGCGGCCAGTCACCCCCGCAGGATGGGGGGGGCCAGCAGGGCCGGTGGAGTCAGGCAGGGTAGCCTCCCACGCCCTTGCCTGAGCAGGGGACGTCGCGAAGCCTGAGGCAATGCCGCTCCTCGCTTGGGGAAGGGGAGGACAGCGCAGGCGTGTCCCGCTCAGCAAACAGCTGGCAATACGCCACAGGGCACAGACCCCCGCCCGGTGCTGACCCAACCCGACCAGGCGTTTCCCGCTCAGTGAACGTGGCAATGCGCCGCAGGACACAGACCCCCGCCCGGTGCTGACCCGACCCGACCAGGCATTTCCCGCTCAGTGAACATCTGGCAATGCGCCGCAGGGAACAGACCCGCGGCCCAGTCACAAGCCAGCAACTTAGCTTTTCCTGCTTGCTGCCGCAAGCTGAGGGCCCCACTCGGCCCAGGGAAACGGCCCCCCAGGGAGGGGCTGGGGGGTCTCAGGTACCATGTGAAGGACGGAACCCCCGCCACGCGGGACATGGGCACTGCAGCCAGACAGGGCCAGCACCGACCAGGAAGCCAATGAACTTGGGCAGCGTGCGAAAGGGGCAGGGCCAAAGCGCGGGACCTCAAGGAAGAGCACGTGGAGAGGGAGCCAAGGCGAGCGCAGCAGGGAACGGATCCAAGGGGAGAGAAAGTGAACCAGGACGCGACAGTCTCACTCCCCCGTTTTCCATCACAAACGAGCCTTTGCAGGGGTTTCTCCTGTCCCAGGCACACGGCCACCCCATGCCCCAGCTCATGGCTCTTTCCCAGCTTCTGCCCAGCTCCCTGGGCCGGGGGCTCCTTCAGGCGAGGTGGGAAAGGGGGCTGAAAGTTGTGGCCAAAACAGCAACGGCTACAGATGTCCCTAGGCAGCCTGCACCTGCCGGCCCCCGGCCCCATCCAGCCGCCTAAGCACCAGCCACTGGAGAAAATGGTGCGGGGGGTACGTCAACACCCGGCTTGCATTGCCCGGCTCTCTCGGCTCCAGGGAGACCAAGGAAGCCACCCCAGGCAGATCAGGGAGCCCTGGTGAAAACCAGGGGCTGCCACCACTTGCGGGGTCTCTGCTAAGCCAACTAAATCCAGCACCAATATCTATGCCAGGAAACCGGCTCTTGCTCCTTGTTCAAGCAGGGCATCTGGGGCCACCTGCAGCACCAGCGCGAGCGCGCGGAGGACAAACAATTGGCGCGGCGTGTTACCTAGCAAAAGGAACGGCGCTTGGTCTTTTTAAGATGCTTTTAAAGTGAGAAAGCAACAGCAGCTTCCTGCCACCGCGTGAAGCCAGCCAGCGAAGGGGCAGGGCGGGAAGGGGCTTGGAGGCAGACGGGCGGGCTGCGGAGCCCTTTGTTCTGCAATGGCTAATCTAGGCCCAGATTCAACCGACGCGCAATTTGCTGAATGAAAGACACTTAATGTGCAGCTCCAAGGAGCAAATGAAAGCAAGGAGGAGACAAATCATTAGCGCCGCCACACAGCAGCCTGGCCTCATCCCCTCTAAGCACAGGCATCACCACGGCGCTCCCGCACAAAGGCAGCAATTTCCAAACAGGGAACCGGAACTAATGGCGATGGAAGGCAGGCTCCTCTGCACGCCTCTGCACTCAGGCTGTAAACACCCGCACCGGGACCGGAATCGTTAACTGCTTAACCA
This sequence comes from Rafetus swinhoei, assembly GCA_019425775.1. Lineage (NCBI taxonomy): Eukaryota > Metazoa > Chordata > Testudines > Trionychidae > Rafetus > Rafetus swinhoei. The sequence continues at coordinate 348,311,943 of CM033437.1, read as the reverse complement.
GGGGCAGGCTGGGGCCGGGGTCCCGCCGGGCCGCGCTCCCACTGTGGGCCCCGGGGTTTGGACAGGGCCACCCAGCCAGTTACCCACTGAGCCTAATGCTTCCGGGGAACCGGTTAACCTTCGCCTTCCTGCTCTAATCCCGTCCTGGGTCGGATTCTGCCAACTGGACCCAACCCTGCACTTTCATAGCCGGCCGGCTACCCCCCCTCCTCCCCAGGCTCACGGTCAGATTCAGCTCAGACCTCTGTGTTATTGAAATGACAGGCTACTAGCCAGATGGAAGCCTGCCAGGGCAGCACATGGCCACGTGCCTCTGAGCGGGGGAGGCACACGTCGCGCAGGCTGGAAATCCGACCGCCCCGTCTCAGCTGCGGCATGCAATTCAGACAGCCCGGCGCGGGGCCGACCGGCTAGGCCTGCTGCCCGCCCGCGCCCGAAGCGCAAGGGGAGCGGCAAGCACGGCAGCGTTTCCATTATTTAGCGGGTGTCAAAACAATCCGCAGCCCCGGGCCAGATCTCCAGGCAAGCCGCGCGCTGAACCCTGCACACTGCTGTTGCAGGCCTGACATCTTCTCCCAGACGCTTCCTGGCCTGCCAGCCCCAGGCCCCAGCAGCGCATGTGTTCTCCTCCAAACCCAGCGGCCTTTGGCTGCATCTCGCCTCGGCCGCGGGGCCCTCCCGGACACGCTCCTGCCCACCCCACGGAGCAGGGGACTAACATGGGCCAGCCCCATCCACCAGCCCCTACTGCAACATCCCTCACCCCGCCGGAACACTGGGCCAAGCCAGGGAACGAGCAGGCCAGACCAATAGCCTGCCGACGAGTGTACCGCTCGCATGGCTATGGCGAGCCACTTGGCCCCTCGCCTTCCCCAACCCCCACCCAGCCTAGCCTGGGCTGCTCCAGCTGGGGGGCAGGCACCCACCCCCTGGCTCTGCCCGCTGCAGCTGTGGCACAGTGAAGAGGTGCCTTTCCCCTAGCTCCAACCTGCTGCGGAGACAGCCCTGCCCCCTGGGGCAGCCTGCGCCCGCCCCTAGTGCCCTCCAGCCCACCAACCCTTGGCGCCACCCCCCCCACACACTGTGTCCACAGTGACTTGTTAGGGGGCCCCTTCACTCCAGTGCGCACATGCACACTGGGACACACCCGGACGCCCTGCTCTGGACGGGCAGGTGGCTGGAGCAGAGCAGCCCCACTCCAGAGGGCTCCAAGCCCCAGCTCAGCACCGTTCGGTGGGGGCTGCTCCCTCGCAGGTCTGCAGAGGGAGAGGAAGCCCAGAGCGGTCGCCAGCCCCCTCCCCTGGCCGCGGCTTGCTGCTTCGCCCCTGGAATAAGCCGCTCAAGGTGCCACCTCAGGGACGGTTTCTGGGACCCGTCATTCCGTTTCCATGCCAGCCTCGCCCTTTCCTCTCACCCGCCACGTCGGTCTGGGCAGTCAGCTGTCCTGGCCCTCACCTAACCCTCTCCCCCCCACCGGCTCTAATGGCATTTCGCCTGCGCCGTAGGGACGCGAGGGGCACAAGGCAGATTCACCACGCAGGAAGCGTGGCTAAGCCAGGAAACCAAGCACCTCCTGCCGCCCTGGCCAGTGCCCCGGTCACTGGCGCATCCATCTCTCCGCGGTCACGGACCAGCGCCTCATTTACACCCCAACCTTCGCCCCAGCACAGAGCTGGGTCTGCTCCTTCATCTCCCAGCCTTTGTAGGCACCAAATGGTGTGGGGGAACCAGAACCGGGACTGGCTACCGAGGTGAAACCTTCACCACCGCTTTCCTGCGCACGAGCCGGGAAGGAAGCCCGGCAAGGACAGATTGTCCGAAGGCCTTTGTGACGCTCACAGCGTCACGGGAAGCGCCGCTTAGACCCTTCTCGCCTGCCACCCGCACTGCTTAGCCCTCGGGGACCAGCGCCAGTGGACTGTTAGATCCCTGCCTGGCACAGGCCACGGCAGTCCACCGAGCCCACAGTTCGAGGGGGAGGACAAGGAAGGAAAAGCGGAAACGTACGCCCGAGCCCTCCCACCCAGGTGCCAGCGCTGAGTAAGGGGAACAGAGAAGGCCTCTCCGCCACCCTGTGCCGGCAGGGCGCTCGCCGCAGCCTGAACCCGTTGCGGGCGGGGCAGGACTAGAGGGGGTCACTATTCCAAGCCACAAAGCCACCATACAGCTGCCGCAGTGCTCGCCCGCACAATGCCACCCCAGGGCCCGGCCCCTCGACTGCGTCTGCGGGGCCCTGGCCTTGCGCGGTCTCTGGCCAGGCCGAGAAAGCCCATTTTCCACGGCGCGACTGTTTGGCGGGGCAAACTGATTAGCGACTGAGCTGCGGTTCTTTAGAACATTTTAATTGCCTGGAGAAGTGGAAAGCCTATCTGGAGCTGGAAGTAAAATGATTAAAAGCCTCTTCTCCAAAGCTGCTGCAGCCTCTATGGGGAAAGATGAAATTAAAATCTTTGCCTTTACAGAAAAATGACCTCCAAAGCCACCCGATTTCATTTGGGCCTGGATCCGAGCTCAGCAGCAAGCCGGGACAAGGTGCCAGGTCTGCCTTGCCGCCTCACTACACAGGCGCACACCACTACCCCTCAGAGCAGCACTGCCCTCTGCATCAGCCCCTCAGCCCTCGGGGACTCAGAGCCAGCCAGCATCTGACAGCAGCCGGAGAGCCTCCTGCCAGGTTCCATTCCAGCGCTGCTCTCCAAAGGGCATCCCAGGGCCAGACAGAAAAGCCCAATTAGCGCACGCAGGAGCAGAAGGTAGAGTCATAAAGGAACCCTGGGACCCACCAGCCCAGCCTTGGTACGATGTCTATAAAAACCACACAAACCTTTTGTAATGCCCAGAACTACTAAAAAGCACTGAGCTGTGCCAAGAGCCAGATAATAGAAACGTTTAAGTGCCCAGTACATAGTGCCCTTAAACACCGGCCTGTCAGCCGCCATTAGAGACCGTTTTGCTAGCCTGGAAAAACCATCGCTCATATCGGAGGGAAATGCACACCAGCGCATCCTGGGAAGGTGTTCGAGAACTTGGACACATTTGCGATTCTGCAAACAAACATTACAAATCAATAGACTCGCAAGGATGCTAACTGCGCTCTGACTCGCCGGCGCCTCGCAAGTACAGTCACATGTCAAGTTCCTGCTTTTTAAAATTACATTTTAGCCCACGAGCTTGAATGGCAATCGCTTCCTGGGGAGCCGCTGTGACATTCCAGCTCACTGAAGGTTACGTCTCAGCCCTCCCCATCTCTCCTCCTCCTTCACCGCACGGAGCCTTGGGGATGGCACATCTTCAAGGGCAGCAACTTGTCTGGGCCGTGGGATGGTGTTTCGGGCACTTGATTGGTGTCCACTTCGGATAGGGTCTCGGCTGGCCTCACGTCCTCGCAGATCAATTCCACAGGCCCAGAGACGTTATTTAAAACCAGGAACTGAAGCAGCAAGAGGCAGCCAACAGCCTGGGCCGGTTACTGCACCCGCACACAGAGCGGCTAGGCGCTGGCTGGGAGCTCTACAGGGGCTCGCGGACAGCAGCAATGCAAGTTACCGCCAGTTTCTAAAGCCCACAAGCAGGCCCCTCCCCTTGTCCCAGAACCCGTCTCCGGGGCAGTGCTGAGAGCCAGGTCTCACGCAGAGCTATTCTGGAGGCCTCTTGTGTTTAGGGTAAGAGCCAGCAAAGCTCAAAGCCAAGGGTGGAGCCTGGGGTCTGTGCCCACTGTCACATTACTGGATTTTATGGGAAGCAGCCAGGTCACTGCTGCGCCCATGGGGGGGGGTGTTTGCCCCAAAAGTTGGTACAAAGGGGGCCATGTGAGGTGTCAAACGAAAGATTACTGTCTACTGATTCTGTATCTGCTCTTCATATATCCGTGTAATGTCTGTGTGGAGTTATGAATATGTACTCTGTTAAGACTGGAAGCTTCTCGGTCTGTGGCTGAGCAATAGGCGAGAAAAGCTCACCCTATGGGCATGCTAATTAGCAAGCCACCAGGAACAATAGGTCTCTAAGGGTGTGTCTAGACTACAGGGTTTTGTTGACAAAAGTGGACTTTTGTCCACAAAACTATACCTGCATCCACACTGCCGCTGAGTTCTGTCGATATAACGTTGACAGAACTCAGCAGTTTTGTCGACGGCTGTAAACCTCATTTTACGAGGAACACCACCTTTGGTCGACACAGTTCTGTCGACAGAAGGCATTATTGCATCAACACTGTCCTTTGCATTTACACTCATATCGACAAAGCGGCTTGCTTTGTCGACAGAACTGGATGTAGTCTAGACGCTCTGTCGACAGAAGCTTTGTCGACAAAACTTCTGTTGACAAAAGCCTGTAGTCTAGATGTACCCTTAAGTACCAGAGACCCACCTGAGAAGGAATCCAGGTGCCTGGCCACTGACCATGTGACTGTCTCCAGCTTGGAAGAAGCCAGAGAGGGATATAAATAGGCCACATGGCATCCTCCATTTTTGGTGCTCAGCTCAGCTTTTCATCCCAGATGCAGCCTTGCAGGGATCAACGAGCCGGAAAGAACTGTGGACCCATCCAGACATAGAATGTACACCAAGGACTTTTAAGCCAGCAGTTATAACATGTCTGCTGTGAGCCTGCATCGAGAACTGGGAGATTCGATGCATGTAATGTATGATACTTTAACAACCTTACTCTCAGGCTTTTCTTTATTGTAGTAATAAACCTTTAGATGGTAGATTCTAAAGGATTGGCTCAGCGCAGTTATGAGTGAGATCCAGAGTGTAAATTGACCTGGGATCTGTGGCTGGTTTCTTGGGACCGGAAGAAGCCGTTCGGGGTAGGTGAGATTGGGTTCTAAAACCCCTCACCTGTGTGTTAGGCCCAGGGCTGTTTGGGGCATGGATATTGCTGGGGTGTCAGAAGGGTTTGCTCCTGAGGCTTCTGGCTAGCCAGGCAGGCAGCAGAAGTGCTCTGTGTGATGGCTTTGTGGCCTGTTTGGGAAGGACCACCAGTCAGGGGCTATAAAGAGCCCCGAGTTTGAGCAATTCGCCCTGAGCAGAGGCCCTCAGCAGTGCCCAGACCCGGCCCGGCCCGTCACACCCACCACCAGCACCATGCTCCCAGCCTAGTCACGCTGCTTCCAGGGCGGCTGAACCCCATTCACATCGGCTGGCCCGCCTTGCCCTAGGACTGGGCCCGGCCATGTCACTGGCAGAAAGCCCCGTCCCCATTGGGTGAGGATTGCTCATCTCTGAACAGGCTGAGGAGAGGAGGGGGCCTGGCGAGGTTAGGCGACAGCTGTGAGACTTGGTTTCCGGGAGAGCGGACACATCGGGCTGGCAGCCCCCTGCGGATTCTCCCCGTAGCTCCAGGGAGCAGAAGGCAAAGGGGCGCCCTCACACACGGCCCCGTGCTCCCGCCAGCGCGGAGGAAGGTGATTACATAATCCGCACGGGACTTCGTGCCCACACGCCCGCCCAGGACTTCCCCAGCTGGATGGAGAAAAGCCGTTACCCACCCCCCAAGCGACAGCTCCATGGACTGGAAGGCGCACGGGGGAAGGGCCAACAGGTTTATTTCCCATAGATAGCTGGGGGAGGGAATTCTTCGGTCCGCCCGCCCACCCGGGCAGCAGAGAGACCTACACACGAGAAACCAACAGTACGCATTGTTCTGAGCAGCCCGCAGAAGGAGCCTTGCTCAGGAACTGGAAAAACAAGTGGGCTTTTTATTTAAAATGCACACCAAGCATCTTGCAAGTGGGCTGAGGCCAGAGCTGCCTAAGGCTCTCCAAAAGCCGCCCGAGCCACAGAGTGGCTCTGATCCGGCTCTGCAGAGACAGGTATTAACTGCCGGGTCTCAGGAGTGCCCCCGGCCCCTCTTTCCTCCTCAAACAGCACGCGCCCAACTTTAAATACCTAACAGGCTGATTGAATTATGGCTCTCTTGTCAAATTAAAATCATTACACTGTACAGTAGCCAATTAAAGTCTATTTTCAGCAAACTAACAACCCATATATGCCACGGAGGATTGTAACCTATGACAGAGAGAGTTTTAAATAGAAAATGCTTCCACATCTCAGCTGCCTGAAGACACCCTTCCCTGCAGCCAGCAGGAGCCAGCGAGGGGCTACCGTCTCCAGCGGGGACTCCCCCGTGCCCGCGCTGCAGCTTGCTTTTTGGCCGGCGTAAATACGGCAGCCCGCGGCGACCGGCCCTCCAAGCTGTGCACCTTCCAGGCCGTTTGTCTTCACGCTTCAGTGGCACCTAATGAAAGCCGCTGCTCTCCCAGTTCCAGCCCCCTTTTAACTCCCTTTCCCTGCGAGAAGATAAAAGGAACTTCAGCCACAATCACCATCAGCCACGGAGCTGGGTTAGCGCCGCTGCAGAGTCACTCAACCAAGCCCAGCCCTGCCCCGCCCAAGGAAAACCAGCACAGGGCAGGCGGCGCGGGGCATTCGGTGCTTCTTGGACCCACGGGGCAGGGGCATCGAGCAGCTGGAAGAGGGAAGCAACCAACAGAAAGCAGCCAAGATTTACATGGGGCAGCTACAGGTGCTCGCAGAGGCAGCATTCTCCCCCCCCCCCACACCCACACACCCCCGTACCACACACACAGAGCCCATCTAACCAAGATTAACTCACAGGGCACTGTCTCACCCTACAGAGTCCCAGCATGACTGGGCCTATCCCGACTGCATTATAGCCGCACCCACAGGCCCCAGCGGGGCTCTCGCCCTTCTCGGGCGGGACCTGGGGGAGCTCACTGGTAAGGTGAGCAGAGGAACCTCTAGCTTGCAGAAAGGAGCTGCTTGTCTGCGGTGCAGGAGACAGCAGAGAAATCACGTGGGGGGGTGCTGATTCAGCCAGGGGCCTCCCCATTGCCAGCCCCAAGGCAACAGGCAGCAGTGTCTGGGGCACAGCCCACCCTGCCCCTCCTCGGAAGCTAAAGCAGGCTGCTTCTCACCTCCCAACTTGCTCCCAACGGCCACGCTGGCTCAGACCGCCAGGCCATCTAGCCCAGAATCCTGACCCCCGAGAGGGGCCAATGCTTGATGCTTCAGAGGGAGTGACTAGAACAGGGCAATCAAGAGATTCATCCCGTCATCCAGTCTTAGGTTCTAGGGACGGGTCTACTCCAGGGCAAAGTAGCCCTAGCTTACACACTCCAGCTAGTGATGTTAACTATCCGTTAATTGACTAGTCGATTAACCTCATGAGTTCTTAACCGTTAGTTGACTAGTCTCTAGTCTCGGGGGCCGGGCGGCAGCCAGTGCGCTCTGGCCTCACTCCCGAGGAGCCCCCTGCCACGTCGCACTGCTGCCTCTGGATCAGAAGCAGCAGTGTGGGGTACCAGGCAGGAGCTGGTGTGCTCCCCTCACGGACCAGCTGCCTGTCGCCCCGCGCTGCTGCCTATGAGACAGACAGCAGTGCAGGGGGGCAGCAGCTCCTATCCAGAGTGGGGGTCTGAACTCCTGGACCCTGCGCGAGCCAAAACTGAGCCGGGCTGCCTGCCCGCCTGGCTCCTAATATACTTTAAATGCAGAGACACAGCAGGGGTAGGCCCCGGACCTGGCGCAAGCCAGGCTACAGGCCAGCCTGCTAAAAAATTGACTGGGGGAAGGGGAGAGTGAGTGTAGGAGTGTAGACAAGCGCTAGCCATCAGGGGATTTAGGAACACCCAGAGCATGGGGTTTTGTTCCTGGCCACCAGGGCTACCAGCCAACCTTGTCCTCCAGATAGTTCTCTAATGCTTTGGCCCCCGTTACACTTCCGGCCTTCAGCATCCCCTGGCAACGAGCCGCACAGGCCGCCGGTTGTGTGAACACCACGTGCTGATTTGTTTCATGGAGCGACTCCTGGTTCGAGAACACTTCACTATTCTCTGTCTACGCCATTCGCGATGTGCAGGCCTTGTATCAAGAGGCATTACGGTATTTTCTTGTCATATTACCCATCCCTTTCCACGTGTTTCTAGCCTTAGTGGCTGTGATGGTCTCTGCCCATTAAGTGGAGCTCTTCAGAGAATTAGCCACCATGACTCCACGATCTCTGTCCTGAGAGGTAACAGCTAATTCAGAGCCCATCACCTCTCACGCACCGTTGGGACTGCGTTTCCAACGCACAGCACTTGGCCTTTATCCCCAGTGAATTCCATTGCATTTCGCTGCTCGGGCGCAGTTCGGTGAGTTCCCTTTGGAGCGCTTTGCGGTCTACTTTGGACTGAACTGCCCCAAGTTACTTCGTACCGGCTGCAAATTCTGCCACCTCATCTTTCATCCCCTTTGCCAGACGATTTACGAGTCTGACGGGCGCAGGTCCAAGCCCAGACGCCTGCGCGGTCCCTCCACTGTGAAAAGGGACCAGTTATTGCTCGCTGGTGTGATAGCGCATCGGGGAGCCCCAGACTTTGCGCCCTCATCCGCAGCCAGATGAGACTCTCCGCCAGCCAGCCGAACAGACGGTTTGATTGCTTCTCCGAGATACAGTGCAGCACAGATGCAATGTTGACAGGGGAGCCAGGGCGGGCAGCCTAGTCCTCTTGGGGGGGAAGGGTTCACAGGCCCCCGACTCCCCTCCCCCAGTGCTGGACTTAGTCTGCTCTCTTCACACTTCCCCCAACCCCCAGCAACTGGTCCCTCAGCCCCCAGGCGGCTACGCCCCTTGCTTTGTTCAGATAGCCTCCACCTAGTCTAGTGTCCGGGCCATTACCTGCGTGCCTGCCCTCAGGGACCATCCCCCACTGGGCACTGCACACACCCCCAGAGTCTCTGCAGCCCAGCACAGGGCAGTAGGGGTCACCCCCAGCACAACAGCAACCAGTGAATAAAAAGAGTGGATCCAGGGTGACAAGAGTGGACCATACCCCCCACGACATCACACCTGGCTTAACCGGTCACCGGCCGTCTTACCCCGCCTCTGCACGACTCCCCCAAGCAGAGCACGGGCTTCTCAACCGGAGACGTGGGAAATCCCAGAAACGGCGCAGCAACAATTCGTTCCCAGCCCAGCCAGGCTCGCTCCCCAGCGCCACGTCCAATCGACAGCATTACACGCTGCTTCTGCTACGCAAGGCCTTTGTACCTGGGTGGCAGCAGGGCTCTGGGTCCCGGCTGCCAGAGCCAGGGGCCTCGGCTTGCATCTCACCCTTGGCAGGCTGGATTGCAGGTGGGCAGCAATCCCTGTTACTTATCTGCTCATTAGGAAGTTCATTATTTGTTATGCTAATTACTTAACACATCAACTGCATGTGACGCAGGAGAGCCGACCATTCAAAATGAAATCAACCGTGAGCAGTGGTGCCAGCCGTGCCCCTCTGCTAAGCCAGACAGTCTCTGCAGCAAGGGGAAATGGACACAAGTCACATCCAACACGGCAACACGCACCCCTGCAGGGGAACATTTTAACCTGCCCCCTCGCTCAGTCACAGATTTACAGAACTGGAATTGACCTACACCTCTGACACCTTACCCTGGGCCTAAACAAAGGCATTCACTGGCTGGTGCATTGCAAAGCCAACTTCTCCAGCTGTTAACCACTGCATTGCCCCATCAAAACACTTCCAGCCCCCTCAATTAGTCTCGTTAACACGGGTCCCACACTGACAGGTCCTGCTTCCGCTGTTGTCTCTCTAGCTCTTGGGTTCTGTTAGTTCCACTCCAGCTCATCTGAGGAAATGGGTTTTGCTCACAAAAAACTCATGAGTCTATAGATTTTGGCTCACCTCTAAGGTGCCACAGGACTCCTCATTTTTAAGCAGGAAGTTTATTGAAGTAACTGTCAGGGTAGCCACTCACTCTCAGGGCATTAGGCTGTAGGAGAGGCAAAGAGCCAGCCTGGCAAATAGGGAGATCAGGTGGCAGGTGTCAGCAGTTCTCTGGCTGAGTTTTCCCCCGGGGTCCCGCTAGGCCTAAAATCCAGCGTCTGTCAGCTGCACTTTGTCAGTTGGCTTCGCCACTGCGCAGTCCACCCCAGGGTCCCTGGCGAGTCAGCGTTTCGGGCCAAGTAGCGTGCACATCCCAGCATGCAGCCGAATACCCTCCGGAGACCAGACTGCACCCCAGGCAGAATGGGGGCGGCACCAGGGCCGCTGTGCCGATGGGACGCGCCCAGAGAAGACTCGCATGAACAGAGCCACTCAGGCAAAAGGAGGGCTCCTAGGATGGCAGGACAAGGAAACACCACCTTCCCGAGTTACAGCTGCATGGCGCGCAGCCTGGCTAGAAACACCGGGCACAGCCAGTCCTGCTCTCCTGCATTCCACGCCCCACAGCCTGGGCTCCAGGGGGCAGATGCTGGGTTGCCCTCTGCTGGTGAGGCCTGCATCCTTACAGACTGTGCCTGCTCTCGCAGGACACTGTTTCAGGAGCGGAGAAGGCTGCACCGCCCAACACCACAGCCTCCTGCTTGGTTCCTCCTTTAAGAGCCCGCCGCCAGCCTCGCCCCCGGCAGCCCCTTCCACCCCCCGCTAAACAGCGCCGCCGCCACCCCCCATTGCCAGCACTTAAAGCATGTTCTGTAATACCCAGCCTGTTCCGGGCTCCCTTCAGATCCGCTTTCCACACAGCCCATTTCACCTCCTATTCCCAAGCGCACGCTCTCAGCCATTAACCTCTAATGGGACCCTCGTCAAACATGCTCCTGAAAATCTAAACATACTGCATCCCCTGCCAGCCCCTGATCTCTGCTGGCAGCAACATCCTCCGAGAATTCCAGCTCGTTACTCACGCATGGCCTGCTTCCCCGCCTCAATCCACGCTGGCTGCCCCGAGTCAAACTCTGCTCCGCCGGCCCGTCTCCCAGCACCCCTCTCCGACACGGCGCCGGCTCCTCCAGCTTGGCCCGCCCTGCAACGCCGTTTCCTCCAAGGCACCTACCAACGCTGCCCCCTCAACATCCCTGCCGCCTCCCCTGGCAACGCCCCTTCATGCTCCTGTCCTCCGGGGCACCAGGCTTGGCCCTTTTTGAGGCAAGTTCCCAGGGCAGGGAGGCTCATCCTGCGCCAAGCGCACCATCGGCAACTACCCCAGACAGCTACGCCACGTGCCAGCAGGGTTGCTTGTGAAGTGGGCACAGCCAGATCTTTTGCGCTGTGCATCTCCAAGCGCCCGTCTGGGAGGCGTCAGGACCCTCGCTCTCGAAGCTGGGCGCCCTGATGAGCCATCGCTGCTCCGCCACAGCCCTGAATCTCCACCGAGTGCCAAGGAGCCAAACGCGGGAGCGAGCCACACTTTGGAGAGGGCGAGCGGGCAGTGCAGCTTGCACCCAACAGCTCTGGCCCCACGAGGAGGAGGCAGGACCGGGGAGATGCAGAGGCCTCCAGCGGAGGGCTAGAAGACAAGTGCTCAGGCCGCCGCGGGACTTGAACTCCGCAGAAACCCGCCGCCCGCTCGGGTTGTGTCTGACTGCAGAGGAAGACTGAAGACGACGGATGCCAGGACAGTTTGTAACTGCGCCTCCCATACGATGTTCCCCGGCTCGCCCTGACCCTCCCCGTCCACCTCTGGCGGCCAACTCCGTGCACTCGGCTAGAGGGGCCTGGCAAGACAAACAGATCCCCCGCAGCACACCGGACAGGCGTAACCAGCCCTTCCCCCACAAGCAGGGGCGAGGGGAGCCCGGACGGGCCTGCGAAACCCACAGGGCCGCGTTCTCCCGCTGTGGCCTCCATTTTGCACATGCGCCTCTGCCTCGCAGCCACCCCAGCGCCTGCATCCTCGCACCCGGGCCTGGGTAACGGAGGAGCCTTACTGGTGCCGGCTAACTGGTGGGGGCTCCCTGTCCGTCCCAGGCAGGGGGTCGTGCCCGCACCACGGGTCCTGCCAGAGCAGCCCTTGTGCATGGCGGGTCTGCCCCCTCCCCCCACAGGATGCACACCAGCTTCCCGGGAGCGGGACTTACCGGGGCTGCCAACCGCACTCCCGGGGAGCCGGCTGCAGAGCTGGGAGCGAAGCCTCCTCCCTGGGAGTGGGGTCAGCAGCCCTGGCTGGGCCCGCTGCTGGGGAGGCTTCGCTGCTGGCTCTGCTGCCTGACGCTTATACAGGGATTTCTAGCGGTTACACGGTGACATTCTTAAAAGAACGTGGACACCCCCGATGTGTACACCCCCCAGCCTCAGGCACCTGTCCTCACAAGCCCGCTGTGCTGCAGGGCAGTGCTCCTGTTCGCACGGTACACTGGGAAACTGAGGCATGAGGCAGTTAAGTGAGTGGCCCAAGGTCACCCAGGACATCTGTGGGAGCCAGGAATTGAGCCCACATCTCGCAGCAGGTCTGGGGATGGCAGGCAGAGCTGAGAGACACCAGGCTGAGCCCTCTAGCCGCCACGCCCTCCCTTGGCATGACCAGCCCTTCCCCACAAAGCACGGGCAAGGCTCTGGGTCCTGCTCCTCCCGGTATCACACGCTACAGCTCACTGGCGAGAGGGACGCCACTCAGGAACGGAAGAGCCACCCCATGCGACATCAACTGCGCCAGCCTCTGTGCCCAGCACGACGCCATCTGCAGGGCCCCTGAGCCACGTCGCTGCTTTCGGGGGCTAGAGCCAGTAAGTCACTGGGAGACTCTCCCTCCCCCCCGCAGCGTGGGCGCCTGCACCAGCAGCACTGAGCAGAGCAGCTGCGCCCCTCCCACATAGCCCATGGGCGCAAGCAGCACAGCAGAAGCGAAGGGACCACTCCCAGAGCACACTGAGCCGCGCAGGCAGAGCAGGGCTTGGCCACCCCGAACCCTGGCTCTGCACGCGCCTTTGCACAAGTCGGCAGCTGTGACATCCCCCTCTGCCAAGAGGGCGAACCACGCCCCCCTCTGATCCAAGGACAACGCTGGGAATGTCAGGCCACCCTGCTACTTGCTTCCGGTCGCCGGAGTCTTTCCGCAAGCTGCTCCGGCAGAGCGGTTCCAGAACCCCGCGCGTGCCACGGGCAGCAGCCTCAAACACCAGAGCACGGATAGCGGAGGGGCTGCCCCTGGCGTGGCCGGGGAGGGTTTTAAACGTGGATGCAAGTTTCAGTTTAGGCTCCCCTTGTGGACGTACCTGGCGCTGGATCCCCGCCAGCCTGCTCGGGGTTTGCATCTGGGGAGTGACTAGAAACCAACACTTAAGGCTGGAGCTGCAGGCCTGACAAGCGGGCAGGGACTCTTAGCCTCCTCCCCCCTGCCTGGCCTCATCAGACTCAATCAATGCACCCCTCCAGGTACCGGCCTCAGGCGGCATTACACAAATTATCAATCACATTTTACACTGATCCAGTTACGAGCCACGATTCATGTATCCATGGCCCCACAGACCACTCTGCAGGATAAATCAGGCACAGGCAATCTATAGCAATCGATCAATCAACACTTAAACCCGCGCCAGGAAGCTGCAGGTCTGGGGGAGGGGAGTCTGGGCTCCTCCTGGGGGCTGCGGACAGCTGATTGCTAATGGGTCTGATTAACGGTTCCACCCTTGCAGTCCCTCCCGGGCAGGCTAGATTCAAGCTATTTGCAGGCTATTCAGGGAAGACATTAAAAAAAAGATTAAAGCCGCTGAGGGGCTCTTCATGCAGGTAAAATGATACAGGAGGATTAACACCCGCAGGCACTCTGGAAGAACACACCCTCATGCTTCAGGGCATGAGGTGACCGCACATGAATGGGGGTCAGGAGGAAGCTCTCTGGGAGCCGGTCACCCCACAGCGGCTGCTCCGGTTTCTGTACCTTCCTCAAGCATCTGGCACTAGCCTCTGTCAGACAGGAAATGGGGCTAGATAGACCCCCAGTCGGAGCAACTCCTGGGCTCTTCCGAGTCCGTGCCCCTGTGAATTCCAGTTAGATGTGCAACTTCAGCCCATCAAAGCCTGGGGTTCGGGTCCAAGCGGCTCGGCATTTCGGCAGAGCAGCTACGGGGCCCGTTTCACTAGGCTCCTGATAACCTTACAGGGGGATTAGACTAAACGCTCAGAGCCCTGCACAAATTCACCAGGGCACGGTTACGGCAGACGTCACAGGGCAGCACCTCCCAGGTACCCTGGACACCGCTTAGTGTCAAGTCCAAGGTGATTAGCACCTGGCACACTTCACTCCAGCAGCGGCTCTGGGAGGGTCCTGGCAAAGCACGCGGCAGGAGTGGAAAGCGATCGGAAGCCGCCTGGGCCCTGGGGTGGGGACCAGACTCGGTGGCAGGAGAGCCAAGGTGCCAGGTGTGGGTCAGACGAAGGGGATAAAGAAACGGTGGGTGCACGGGAAAGCAATGGGCGCACCGCCACCCAGGGAGCAGCCTCACAGAGGACAAAGGGACATGCAGCAGCCAAACACCCCTCTGACCACATGCCCCTGCCACCCCTCTGACCACATGCCCGTTTCTCGCCTGCCTCCGACCGGGGGAACCCGTATGGGATGTGAACAGCTGCAGCCCAGACTCAGTGCTCAACACATCCAACGTAACGCCAGCCTCCCCGCCCGGACACGCCACCTCAAAGCAGCGCCAGGCCCTGCCGGAAGAGATGGAAAACCTGCAGACGCTGCTGCCATGAGCAACCCCCCACCCCACACGTCAAGATCCCTGGGCCCTGCACGCCTCACAGCACGTGGGTACCACAGCCAGGGCGCCACGTGCCCAGCAGCAACCACGAAGCCAGGCAGTCGCTGAGCTCTCCAGCGAACCCCCAAACCGGTAAGATCAGAACATCCCATCACCTGCCTGTGGGGAAATCCCTTGCACGCAACAATTGCTCTGTTCTCAGCTCCGAGGAAACCGAATGGCCCGAGTCCAGCTCACCCAGAGCCCCCGTGGCCCGAGGCCGGCCGGCGCCGGGTGCCCCAGCGGGAATGAAGAGAGGCAAGCAAGTGATCCCACCCCGCCGCCCATTCCCAGCTTCTGCACCCCACTTTCAGAAGAGCCTGGGAGCTAACACCCTATCCTTATGGAGTCCGTGATCTCTAGTGTCTACAGGCTGGACCTCGCTGGTCCGGCGCCCGGGAACCTGACTGGTCCCGAGCAAGGGCATTTGCCGGACCAGCCTGCCCCCCTGCTGCTCCAGCAGATGCCACCAGCCCCACTGCTGCCGGGACAGAGCTCCACAGCCACCTGGCTCTGTGGCCGGGGCTTCCTGGCTGCTGCTGGGGCTGGGGCTCCCAGGCCGCTGGAACCAGATCGGGGCTGGAGCTCCATGGCGACGGGGGCCGGGGAGCTCCACTGGGGCCAGAATTCCCTGCTGTGCCGCCACATCCACGCCCCCTCCTGACACTGGGCTCCCAGATGAATCGCCAGTGCCCCTGTTCTCGGGCTCCGTGGTCCAGGAACATCCGTGGTCCCTGCCAGAGCGCGGAGGTCGCTGGACCATGGCGTCCCAGTTACGGGAGGTGCAACCCATAGTAGAGAGCCCAGACTTATGGCTTTTTACAACCATCTGTAACTCAAAGCCCCTGTGTGTCCTGTGGCTGCAACCGGCCCCTTCCATCTGCACGGGCTCTTGGAACACGCGCTGACTACCGGCGCCAGCCCGTCTGTTCCGCCGTCACAGCCGCGGCAAGCTCAGACCGGATGGACGCTCCATGGAGCACCAACTCGGCTCACAACCGGAAGTCGGCTCTCGCCACAGCCAGCTTGCATCCATCTTCCTGGGGCCGACAACGCCAGTGGAAACGCCCCACTCCTACGATCCAGTTTCCCCACCGCCCGCCACCCCGGCACTCTGCGCCTGCGCTACCCGCCTAAGGGGGGTAGCACCTTGTGGCACAGACCTTGCTATTTTCACCAGCCAAGCACCATGGCCACTTACGCACCCAGCCCTGTGGCACTGCACAGCCAGGCTCCCTGCAAACACGCATGGTCCCCGGGCAGAGGGAAGGTCTCTGCCGGGGCCAACGCAGCATGACAAGGAGCTATCCCATGCTTCGCTCCATCCCTCCTAGGCCCGATTTCCTTTGTGCCTGAAGGAAGCGAACAGTGCCCAGACGGAGCGGACGCTGGCCGGTCCCCAACAGGACGGGCAGCGCAGCCGCCCAGCGACATGCCAAGAAAAGCACCCGCCCCTAGCGCCCCACGCAGAACCTTGCCGTGGCCAGCTGTCCGGGCTGAAAACCAAGTGGAGGCCAAGCACCCAGGCTTACCCCAGAGCGAGGCAACCCACAAAGCAGAGCACAATGCTCCTCAATTCCTGCCCAGCCTGGTAGGATCGCAGGGGAAGGAGCGGCCTGGCCCAAGGAGCACAGAGCTCAGCATGTCAGGGTGAGGTAACAAGGGTTCTAGCTCACTGTGCCAAGCAGCAGCTGCTGGAAACAGCCCCGAATAGCCGCCGGCCCCGCCTCACCCCTGCAGCATGGGGGTTTGCAGGCCCTGTATTACGGCAGTGCCTGCCCTCATTATCCTGCTGAGGGCTGGGAGGAGGGGAGAGGGGAAACATCCCCTGCTGGAGTAATCGACAATGATACATTCACCGAGCGCTGCCTAATCGTCCTACCGCCTCGTCCCTGCAAAGAGGAGACTGGCAGGGGGAGGAGGGCACGGCTGTTTTCCCAGCCAATCTGCCAAGCAGCCAGGGGCTTGCTCTTCGCCCCGGCCACGCCAGCCCGGCGCCGATCCACACAGCAGAGGACTCTTGCTTCATGGGGCCCTGTCAGTGCCCAGGACTTAGAGCCTCATTAGCAGAGTCCAATCAAGTGGGAAACCGAGCTGCTTGAGCACTGAACGCTTCTCCCCAAAAAGAGCCACATCTTAATCACTTTCATTAGCCACACAGGCTCCCTGCTGGAGCCTGGTAATTGGAAGGCTCCGTTTTAACGAGATTTGCATTTTCCCCGGTGCTGGCAGGGCTAAGAGCAGCGCGCTCCCGCCTGGCTCCCCCAGCCCTGCAAACAAGCACAGGCAGCCACTGGGATGGGAGCGTCTGCAGGGCAATCTCCAGCAGTAGGGGACCGCGTAAGAGCAGAGGGGGCCGGGGGAGACCAAACACACACCCCGCAAGAGACCTTCCGAAGCCGTCAGTCTAGGCAACACGAAACCCCAGAGCAAGCAACCCTGCCGAGTCACGGGCGAGCGCGCCTCAAAGCAGCGGGAGCCCGCACATGCTGCGTCATGGCAGCTAAACGCTGCATCCACACAGGACACGGCGTGGCCCTGAGGGTCACGCGTTGGACTGGCAGGAGAGAGACCTGCGCTCTTGTCTCAGCTTTGCCACTGGCCTGCTGGGTGACCTTAGGCAAGTCCCTTGGCCAGCCTGTGCCCCAGTTTCCCCTTCTCCAATTTGCCTGCTCCGAGATTAACACTGTTCAGAGCCGTCTTACAGCGTGCAGTTAGTTCAACGGGGCTCTGGTCTGGGTTAGGGTGTTGCGGTAATACAGGCAGCACCTCTAAACTGGGACTCCCTAGTCCAACATCACCCACGGCCCAAAGTTCCAGGCTCAGAATCCCGGCACACTGCAGTGTGACGCGGGGCCGGCCTAGGGCAGGGACAGGAGGCATACGGCTCAGCTAAGCTAGAGGCTGGGAAGACTGGCACAGTGGACCCAGTTGGGCTGTGGGGGGAAGCCCGGTATGGGGTGGCAGGGAGGGTAGGGCAGGCATCAAGGGGGACCTCCCCTGGTCCAGCAAAACCCCTCCTCCAGGACCAGTCAGGTCCCGAGGGTGCCAGGCCAGGAAGGTCCAAGCTGTACAAATACAGGTGGCGTATTTGAAGTAGTCACTTCTGTTAAATCAACAATTCTAAGCCTACCACGGACGCTGGCCACACCAGCACTTCCCCGTCCAACCTCTCCAACGCCGCGCAGCAAAGCCAAGCCAGGTCTGATCTGCATTGCAATCAGTTCTCCTCGGAGCCAACCCCTCAAAGCCACGAGGCACGGAGCCCTTCCGACAACAGCCTGGAGAGCTGTTCTCAAACCCCGCAAGCGGCACCCCAAGGCAGTACCCGCGGCCACCCCCAGCCAAGCCTTGCGCCCACTCACATGCGGACAGGCCCAAAAGAGCAGATGCAGCCAGCTAACCCAGCCTGGGCGCCTGGCCGATCACCGACAAAGCACGTCCCAGCAGGACACGGCCGGATCCAAGCGTGTAAGGCCGCGGTGTCCAGCCCGCCAGCCACACCTGGCTATTAGGCCGGCTGAGTGTGGCTGGTTCGCAGCACTGGTTGGACCCGCCCCGAATAGACACATTGTCCCCTCCCGTCTTACCCCTCTACGGAAAAGCACCCAAGGGGGGAAGACACCCACAGAGGGGACGAGTTGTCCCTGCAGTTAAGGGCAGAGCAGAGGGAGGAAGTGCTGGCCAGGTTGGATCCTACTTGGTCCTACACCCAACTCTTCCCAGCCAGGCCCATCTCTGCCCAACGGCCCAGCCATGCTTTTGGGGCATCTCTTCGAGGCACGGCCCCCTCCCCGGGCTCCGGGTCCTGGCTACGTCCCCTCATTGCTCCGGGCTGAGGCGCAGCGCCTGGGTGGCTCGGGTGCTCGACTGCACTCCTGAAGGTCGGGGCCTTGCGTTGCTTGAGCCGACTCTAAAAGGCTGCCTGCAGTTCGCCCGGCTGCCCGACAGGTACCAGACACGCCCGGAAGGGAGCCAGTGCCTTGGAGCCTTTCACTTGGCGTGACGTCAGCCAAGCCTCCCAGAGGCAAACGCGGCGGCTGCTCTCCTACTGCTCTGGGCGGATGGCGAACGACCGAGCAGCTGCAGCCTCTGCCTCAAAGCCAGCCACTTCCGCCTCCCCTGCTCGCTCGAGAGCAGCTCCCGGCGCGTGGCAGGCAGAGGCAGTCACATCTCTAATTGGCTTGCACGCCGGCACCCCGGCCTGTATCAGCACCAACTCCTGACGCCAGCGCCACGGCCTGCATCAGCGCCAACTCCTCCAACGCCAGCGCCCGGAGCCCGTTGGCTGGAGAATTCCGACCTGCGCACGCTACGAAATGGGCGCTTTGCTGAGTGCACGTCCCCACACGGCACCTGGGCCCCGTGCTAGGCCAGCGTCCCGCCAAGCGCCGGCGTTATGGCGGGCGCACCTGGGCGAGGGCTGCTTGGGACGGATCCCCACGTGCCTACCCAATTCCCATCCCACCGGCCCGCAATCACGTTAGCAGCAGGCTTAAATTAATCAAGCTGTTTGTCTTGTCAGCTCGCGTTCCGCGTTGTACAAACTTGTTAGCTAATCGGCAGAAGCATGGCGATTCATTATCCGCCAGGGAGCCAGCCGGGGAGCCAGCCGTGCCTGCCTTGCGAGCGAGAGACCGCAGCCAGCGAGGCGGGCAGCCGCAGCCACAGCCACAGCCGCAGCCGCAGCCCACACAGAACGGCAGCCACAACCGCAGCCAGCCAGCCCGCCCAACCACACAGAATGGCAGCCGCAGCCACAGCCCGCCCGCATGCACAGAACGGGAGCCGCAACCCGCCCGGACACAATGGCGCAGCAGCCACAGCCCGCCCGCCCACACAGAACGGCAGCCGCAGCCGCAGCCGCAGCCCGCCCGCCCACACGGAACAGCAGCCGCAGCCACAGCCCACCCGCATGCACAGAGCAGCGGCCGCAGCCCGCCCAGACAATGGCAGCCACAGCCGCAGCCCGCCCGCCCACACAGAACGGCAGCCACGCCGCAGCCGCAGCCCGCCCGCATGGAACGGCAGCCGCAGCCACAGCCCGCCCACACGCATGGAACGGCAGCCGCAGCCACAGCCCGCCCACACGCATGGAACGGCAGCCGCAGCCACAACCGCAGCACGCCAGCCTGCATGGAACGGCAGCCGCAGCCACAGCCCGCCCACACACACGGAACCACAGCCACAGCCCTCCCGCATGCCCCAAACAGCAGCCGCAGCCCGCCGGGAACAACCACCGCAGCAGCAGGGACATGCCTCCCGCCACGGCTCTGTGCCGGCGAGGGCGCTGCAGCGGGGGCCTGGCAAGGCAAAGCCAAGCCTCGCACTGCGCAGTCCCCCCAGCCCCATGGAAGAACTCCAACTGGAGGGGCGGTCGGCTCAGCCGCATGCCGCTCACGCCAGATGCCTTAAGCAGGAAGGCCCAGTGTGGGGCCAGCAAAGGAATCTCTCGAGGGCAGGGGCCGCCAGGCAACCCTTCAGGGAGGCAGCAAGCGAGTCTCCTGACTGGCGCAAACAGCTGCCATTGTCCTGCTACAAATGGCTCGGAGCGTGCCCATCGGCCATCTCGCTACTCAGAGCCTGGATCCCCCAGCCACCTGCTGACACACCCTGGCCAGACAAGGCTGACGGCCTCAGTTTCCCCCAGCGGTAGGATGGGTGAACCACCCCTCCCACAGCACCCCAGCAGGAGGGCCCTGGGCTACCTGTGCCAGGCGAGCACTCGGGACCATGGCAACACAGGTAAGCCCAGCAAACGGCCTGCTTACAGGGTCACAAGACACTCTGCCACCCAGCTGCAGGGCGAGCAGCCGCTGACAAGATGCTGAAATTGAATCAGGGTGTAAGACGAGCGCCCCGTTTTATAGCTGGAGCAACCCAGGGGAAGCGACTTGCCCAAGGGCGCACAGGAAGCAGGCAACATCACCCCCACTTCCCCATTTCTAGCCCTGCACCCAAACAAGATGCCCCAGCTCTGCCACAGCAGCCCGTCAGAGCTGGCACATCTCTGCAGCTCAGCTGGGACCCACCGGGAAAGGGAGAGCAAGACAGACGATCGTATTGCCTCTGGATAAATCCATGGGACACCCACATCTTGAAATACGGCGTGCAGATGTGGCCGCCCCAGCTCAGAGATGTTGGCATTGGAAAAGGCTCAGAGCAAGTAACAAAAGGGCTGCTGGGGACAGAACAGCTGCCATGGGGGGGAGACATTAATAAGAATGCGACTTTTCGGCTTGGAAGACAGGTGACCACGGGTGGATCTGACAGGTCTACTCTTGACAATCATGGCAGGTGTGGAGAAAAAGCAATAGGGGAAGTGTTATTTACAAGAGCTAGGGGTCATCTAATGAAGTTCACAGGCAGCAAGTTTAAAGCAAAAGCGTCTCTTCACACAATGCTCCGTCAACCTGTGGAACTCACTGCTGTGTGAAGGCCAAGACTAAGGTTCAAAAAAGGACAAGACAAGTGGAGGATGGGACCCTCAAAGGCTATGAGCCAGGATGGGTGAGGATGTTATTCTTGTCTCTGTTTGCCAGAGGCTGGGGATGGGTGATGGGGAGGGATCACTTGATTCCCTGTTCTGTTCCCTCCCTCGGGGCACCTGGCATTGGCCGCTGGGGGCAGACAGGACACTGGGCTGGATGGACCTTTGGTCTGACCCAGTCTAGCCATTCTCATGCTACATCAAGCCAATGGCTCCAGGGTACTGCACTGAACAGGTCTGTTTGCTTCCCCCTCCAATGCCCCAGGGTGAGACACCCCTGGGAACATGCTCCCAGCCTGGAAACGGATTTCGTGATCCAGCTGCCAAACACTCTGCTCCGTGAAATGAGCGAGGCTGGTCCCATTTACCTGCAGCACTCAAACTCCTCTACACCTCTATCAATAGATAGAGCTGGGGCGCTCCAAGCTGGGAGCCTGTCCAGACACTGGGAAGGTGAGGAACCCCACCCAGCCCCCCAGATGAGCAGCCAGGACAGCCATGCCCAGCGGCCAGCTCCAGCCCAAGTGGAGTCACCGATCCCCTGCAAACAGCACTCCAACAAACCGAGGAGCAGCACGATCAATACTCTGCTTTTCCCTACGCAGCACAAAGGAGCAGCAAACCCTGGCTCAGCACAAAACATCAGGAGATCAGCACCAGAGCTGCCTCTTCCAAGGGGGCTGGAGCACGGCTCACAGTCCAGCCCCAGGGACCACTCCCGGGTAGACTGGCCCCAGCAGACACGGTCTCCCAGGCAAAGGGGGGCAGCGGGTGATGCAGGAATCGGCAGGATTCTAGGATTTCCGGTCACGGTACAGCCGCCCCCCGGCGAGCTGGGCACCCCGTGCGAATGCTGCCCCTGCCACACCTCAGCCACTGGGGAACAGACCGCACCCCGGGGTTGGGAAAATGCCCTTTTGGGAAGGTGCTGAACCCATCCTGGCCCCCCTTGAGGCGTGATCCCATCAGAGCTCAGGCAATGCTGGGACGGAGGACCACGGCCCTAGGGTGGCAAGGAGGCCCAGAGCGGCCAGGGGACAGCGCAGGTGGGAAGAGGCAGCTCAGAGGGGCGTTGTGAGCACACGTGAATCTCGGGCTCCAGGCCAACCCAACCTCTGAATTCAATTCCAGGAGGACACTGCGCACTGCCCACCCAGCAAGCGTTACGTGGTGCCGCTGGGCCCAGCAGCGCCCTACCCGGCACAGATCAGCCCTGTCCAGATAGCACCTGTGCCGCACCGAGCTGGGCTCAAGCCAGCTGAGTGACACTGCTGGAAGCCAGGAACCAGCAGGGCCCCGAGGGCGGCAGGACAGTGAGCCGACAGAGGGCTCTTGTGAGGTGTCACCCAGGCTACCGGGGCGGACCGATCGCCCATGCACAGCGCGTTGCAGTCTGGATGGACACCAGGGCGTCGCGGACCAGTCGAGTGGGACGTGCCCGCCGTGCCCCCACGGAGACAACTGGCACGCTGCTTTCCCTCCCGCCGGCTCTCAGCGTCTGCTTGGCCGGCCCGGCAGCTCCCCATGAGTGCTGGAGGGAAAAGCCGGCGCATCGAACAAGATGGCTGGCGAAGCTGCCGGCGCCCAGACCCGTCACACCCAAGAGGAGCCGGGAGAACTCACCCCCGCGCCTGTACGTCAAGGCTACTCGGGAGTCCTGCCCGCAGGACTGTTGGTTCAACAGCTGACACCGAAGCACCGCGGCACTGGGTGCCCCTGCTCCAGACGCCTGCTAGCACGCCTGCAGGAACGCTGCCCTTCGGAGCCGCCTGCCCAGCTCGCCTTTGAACAAGAGGCGGCCCAGTTCCCTTCCACGCGCCAGGGACGCAGCCGTGTGGCCGAGGAACCGATTCACTGATAAGCCAAAGCTGACAGGGTAATTCTACAGACGACAGGCGTTCCCCACCCGCACCACGACATGTTTTAGCGGGCTGGCCAGCAGCCCAGCTCAGTCCTGGCTCGCGCCAGGTCCGGGGCCTGCACCCCCGCTGTGGCTCTGCATTTGAAGTGCATTAGGAGCTGGGCAGGCAGCCCGGCTCAGTCCCAGCTCGCACAGGGTCCAGGAGCTCAGCCCTCCCTTCCCCCAGACAGGGGCTGCTGCCACCCTGCACTGCTGCCTCTGTATTAGAGGCAGCAGCGTGGGGCAACAGGCAGCCGGTCTGCGAGGGGAGCTGGTTCTTAAACTGGTTCCCCTCGCAGACCAGCTCCTGCCTGGCGCCCTGCGCTGCTGCCTCTGATCCAGAGGCAGCACCACAGGGTGGAGAGTTTCCCAGGAGTGGGACCAGAGTGCACTGGCTGCCGGCCCTGCCCCTGGGGACTGTAGTAAAGTCAAGTAACGGATAAGAATTCATGAGGTTAATCGACTATTCAATTACCAGATATTTAACATCCCTGTCACATTTCCCCAAGGGCACCCAGCTAACGGGAGGGGCATGCTCACACCCTGCACATGCATCCATTCAAAACGTTCCTCCCTGGGCCCCATCTTCCTGTCCCCGGGACAGAAACAGGAGGGCGGCCAGTGCAGGCCAATTAAACATGCAAGCCGTGCGCCCAGTCTGGGAGGCGGACTGGAGGAGTAGCAGTTCCTCTGAACACTGGCTTCCCAAATGTGACACTCTGGGCAGGGTAGACATGAATTTGACTGCAAAAGCTATTAAATCTATGGTTAATGTAGGTCATAAACTTGCCTGAGCCGGTATTGACCTTTGAGAGCTACTTACAATTATACACAATGCTTGTGGAATCAACAGGCGTGTGTTTGATTGCTTATGTGATTAGGCTAATTAAAGACATTTCTAGGAAACCTGCTTTTTTCCACCTATTGACTAGGGATGCTAAAAATGGCATTTAATCAGCGAGTCGATTAGTCGATGAATTTCTATCAACTAGTTGATGGGGGACTGCACCCGGAGCTTGGAGTGAACCCCACTGCAGCTCTGCCTTGTAAATGTATGAAGAGTCTGGGGGCTTGATACATTTAAAAAACGGAGAACAGGATGGACAGATGAGTGAGAGCTAGGAATCAGCTGATTCCCAGCTCGCACCTGGTCTCCCCCACTCACACCTTTGCCCCCTTGCAGAGATGGTGCTGGGGGAAGGGGTACAGCTTTTAAGCCAGCTTCTGCTCTCCCACCCACCCACCTTGCTGCCTCTCTCTGATAGAGGCAGGGGAGGGGGGAGCGACTAGTTGAACCACTCCATAGCTGACTAGTCACTTAGCACCCTACTATTGACACTTTGGTAGCCTGTCACAGGAAACGCGTTTAATACCCCCACACTGCGGGGCTGTTTAGGACTGTTATCAAGAGCCATAAATGGCACAGTAAAACTTTCCCTTACTCCGCTTTAAGAAAAACCACCCGTTTCTATCCCTAAAGAAATCCTGTTGAAAGTAATTTCTTTTATAAGCTCTCTGAAGCCTCAAGTCTTCAGAAGTGAAAAACACTGATGGCTGAAGAACTGTTTGTACATGACCTCTTACTTCTAAATTAATGTGCCCTCGTAAAGATGAAAAATCTGTGTCTGAAATACTGCTTGAGATGTTTTGTCAATGTGCTGTATCTAAATGCAGGCATCTAAGGAAGTAGCATCCTACCTATGGAAATGGTTCAGTGTTTTGCTTACCAGTGTGGAATCAAAGGATCTTGCTACAAGTGGTTACTAATGTAAAAAGCCATTTGGGTATTGAATTATTGATATTAATCAGGGAACGAATTAATTATCTTTCTGGCAGTGCTTCAGCAACTTTATCCAAAGGGAAGGCAAGAACCATATCACCAAGATGAGAGGAGGAGATGGTGCTTTAACAGTCAATCAAATGTAAAGACCAAGACTTAAAAAGGCTAGATTGACAACTCAAAACTTCTGCCCGACAAAGGTGCTGCAGTTCCTCTAAGACAATGCGAACTTCTGAAAGGCTGAGAAAACGAGATGAATTTCAGAAAACGGGCTGAATACAAAAGAGGCAGAACTCTGACTTGAGAGATGCTCCGAGAATTTCCCATCTCAGGAACAAAAACAATTAAAACTTTGCTGCCATGTATTAGCAGATTGCATATTCATGCGCTTCAGCGACTGCCTGGACCCGAGCTTTGTGGATTGGAGTCAATGAGCAGACAACCACAGCTAATTTTTGAATCCAGCCAAGCACTGGAAGAGTGGGAGGAGCATAAATCTCTCCCAAAGCAGCAGTCACCTCAATTCTCTCAACTGCAACAGCAATGCTCAATGCAGCAGGTCCACCCTGGCTCACTCTGCTCCAGCTGACACCTCTGTAAGAGCAGCAAGAACCGAGAGGCGGCAGTTTCCAGCCCAGCCCTGCTCCTGCAATGACACTAGCAGGACTGCAGTTTGGGAGCAAGAGGAAGTCTGCCAAGGCTCTGACCATTAATGCTACCGTCGCTAACGTGCTCAGAGCGGCTCCTGTCCATACCAAGTACTCAGAGCACCTATTCCTGGGGGAGACGCTCACGAACCTCTGCCAAACCAACAATTCCGACGGAAGAGTCCTCAACATTCACCAAGACGCTCCTGTGCAGAAAGCTCCTAAGTAACTGACAAACATGGCTGGTTTCCTGAGACGCTTCCATCACTCACCTCTGCCCGTTTACACACGGGTGAGGCCACCCCAGCGAAACCAGACCCCTCCCCTTCTATGAAGGGCTGCCCATCCCCAAGCTGTTCTATGTGCCTGTGATGCCCGACTGACCCCTGGGGAGCAGTCGCTCTGGTGACTCACCAAGAGACATGCCCCCGGCAGCCACAGACCCACGCAAAGGGGCAATCACTGGTCAGATGTCCACCGAGACACGCTGAAGGGTGCCTACAAAAGCACCCAGTGTGCGCGTTAGGTTTCACCCCACCCCGAGTGAATTGGGATTCTGTTACTGGCCTTTCACCACTGTGTCCCTAAGGCAGAGCACCTCTGACAAGGGGGAGTCAGAGCCCTGCAAGAGAAGAGGGCTTGGTGCTCCAGTGCGGTCTCTAGACTGCAGGGACATGCTTTCCCTAGCTTGCTGCTCAGCACCTTGAAATGCCCTTCCTCCCCCATGCTCTTCTGCAGCTGGTGGTGGATTCTGTGCCACAGCAGCTGCCAGACACCTGGGCCAGGAGGCGGCCAAGCATAGCCCCGAGCCCCTCGGCAAGGAGCAGGTAGCATTGCATGGGGAGAGGCTCAGAAGAGAAGGCATCTCTAGGCAAACGCTGCCGGTCTCAGCTCTACTAAAGACCCGATAACGCCCTAGCATGAAGTGGGAAAGCCCTGAGGACAAAGGGCCCATATGGTGCCCATGAACCAAGCAGACAAAGCCATGCTCCCAGCAAGCTGCACAGACCTCTGCCACTTGCAGGCAGGGCATGGTGACACTTCCCAGGCCCCCCAGATCTGGGCTGAGGGAGGATGCAGAGCTACATCCAGGGAGGATCAAAGCGGCAGGGCTATATCTGAGGCATAAAAGCAGCCTCTGTCCCCACCCCAACCCCCCATGTTTACATGCCACAGCAGGAGGCTCCAGGCAGGCCAGGGCGCCACTGTGCTGGGGGCTGCCTAGACACAGGCCACCCCTGCTATCAAGGGGAGGAGATGCGGGGTAGGCGATCAGGACAGTCAGCAAACAAGCCGGGCCGAGCAGGGGAGCCCTTGCAGGCAATGCAGCCGCCACCAGCCGACTGACAGACTGAACAGCCTCCCCTCTGTGACGTCGTGGGGGTACATCCACTGGCTGGGCTATCTTGGGCTGTGGGTGACCCCTACTGGCCTCTGTCTGTAAGCACTGCCTGGCAGGGGGTTGCCCTGAGGGCCCTCATGACAACTGGCTCTCACCTCAGAGGGAAGGGGTCTGAACAAAGGACGGGTGTGGTTTGGGGAAGAGTCAGTCCTGGCTGGGAAACATGGAGAGAAGAGACTAAGCTGAGTACTGGGGGCTCGGGGCACGGTGGACCCTACCCCAAGGGGTCTGCACGGACTCAGAGCTCCTTGGAGCAGGGGCGGTCCTGTCTAGACAGGGCGCTTCAGTGGCGGGGAGAGCGGGCTGGAAAGCCTGGACGGAAGGAGCTGGAACAGAACCCTCCTCCTGCACAAGATGACAGTTCCTGTCCGGGGGGTGCTGCTCCCCCCACCCCTGGACTGCCCCCCCCAAACGGCAAGAGTGCCACTCAATGGGCATCCCCAAGGGATACCGGGGCCCAGAGCCGGCAGACTCTCCCTGCAGCCAACCGATGACTGCACAGGCCGAGTCTGCCTCACCCCACAGGCCGGGGCCATGCAGGCAGGAGAGAGTCAGTGGATTCAAGGCCCCCATTCTATAGCTGCCAGGGCTCAGCACAAAGCCGCCAGGGGACGCACACAAGCCAGGCCTCAGCCAAGACCCGGGGAGCAGGCTACTTGACACGACGGCAGGTGGGAGAAGGCTCCGCAGGGCAGAGGAAGCGATGGGCAGGTCAAGCGGCTGGAGAGTGAGGGCCAGGAACAGACCTGTCGCCAGGTGCCCAGACTGGACCAAGGGAGGAAGCCTGGGCTGCCCTTTCCGGGCTCAGACATGGCTGCGTGGGCACTACTTGACTAAGGCCCTGCCGAGATCTCCAGGGAAGGGGCGCTGAACTGGGTCCATCTTCCCCAAGCGCCTCCAAAGCAAGCGCAGCAGCTCAAAGCCTTTGCCCCAGACCCCGCCAGACAGAGTCCCGAAAGCCCTGACGTGCCCGTTGGGCCGTCCCTGAGCCACCCCAAGATAGGAGGCAGACGTGTCTGGCCTCAGAGAGCACTTGGCGCTGTGGCTGCCCTGGCACCTCAAGGCAGAGGGGAGGTGGCGTCCGGCTGTGAAGGGTCCCTCTGCCAGCCCCTTCTCTTTGGTTGCACCCTCTCCCCTTGGGCTGGGATGGAAGGTCAGCTGCAAGCCCCGGGGATGGTTGTGCACGAGAGCAAAGGCCGCAGTGTCTCCCGGGGCTCCCCGCAGGACACGAAACCCAAGCCTGGCCCCGTGTGTAACGCCTCAGCCTTGCTGCTCTTGGGAAGCGCATGGCCCCGGGCCCCAGCAGACCAACATCTACCTCTCAGCCCCCGACCGGCACCAGGTTCCTCAGAGCGGGCCCAAGCCCAGAGCCAGCGAGACTCCCCTTTCCACCCTGCCCCACCAGAGGCCAGACTGTGGACCTGCGCCCATGGGGCGTGGCACAGGACATGCCTCCCCCCTGCTCTTCAGCCACTCAGTGCTTGGAGGCCAGGGCTGGAGGCTGGAAGCCGGATGCCCAAGTCCCAGTCTAGCCATTTTGGCTCACAGCAGGCTGCTCTCTTGCTTCGCTCCATGACTCAGAGCAGGCCGGCTCCCAGGGCAAGAGCGGCCTGGGAAGCACACTCAGACAGCGCATCATGTGCTTTCCATAGCATTCGCTCCTGAAAGGTAATTTACAGTCCGAGGCCTCACAAGCCCATGATTCACTATGTTAATTGGCCCACGCGGAGCGATTGCCGGTGATTCGCACGGCTGAGCGGCTAGCCGAGAAATCATTCGAGCCCCATAACCCTCCCGGAGATGCAAGGAAGAGTCAAGGGCAGAGGCAGGGGGATGTTTCTCAAAGAAAGGAATGGTGCACGCTCCCCGTTACTGCCGCCATCAGCCCGCCCCCAAATCAACAGGCTCCCCTCGCCAGCCCAAGGGAGAGCCCTGCCCCAGGATGTCACAGGCACAGGGTACGGCCCAGCCGAGCAGACGGGCCAGGCCAGATGTCCTCATGCCGTGTGGGAAGCCAGACAGGCTGGCCCTACCGGCGAAGGGCCACATTTCCCAGCTCATGGTTCAAAGCAAGGGAGCGTGTAGTGGCAAAAGCCACCCCCAGTGCAGGGCCGAGGCCATGGCAGTGCTCACACCGGCTCTGTACACACTCACCTCAGGCCTGGACAGAGCCTTGGCGGGTTTGCACTTGGAACCCACCGAGGAGAAATATCCCCACTCTGGTTCCCCTTGGAGTGACTCATTCCAAGCAGCATTTACACTGCACACCTGGTTTGCTCAGAAGCCGCCACTGCACCCCTGGGGAGTGCTTCTAATGAGCCACTGGGGAAAGACGGCCGGCTGGCATCGCGATCCTCCAGGTCAGTGGCTCAATCCAGAGCCAGCACCACCCAGAAGTCATGGTCAGCTGGCCAGAAGCCGGGGGTCTCGCCTCGATTTCCCGCAGACAGGCACCCACACTAGTGCTGATCAGCGCCTCTGCTGACAGGTTCCACCGAGAGGTAACAGGACAGAGCGCCCAAGCAGAGCTCCTCTTCCACCCCACGATGGCTCCCGCACGTTCAGGCCTGACGCACGCTGGCCGGGAAGTCAGGGGCGCTCACACAGATGGCTTCTCCAGGGCCACTGACTGCCATCAACTCAGATCTGCTTCAACCCTTGCATACACTCCACCACCAAGTCACCCCAGCCTGGTGTTACTATTGGACTCTGGGAGCCCTGCTAAGAGAATCAAACTAGGGGAACACTGGGCAAAAGATCCTTTGACAGCCCAGGCTGAGGAGGGCCAGACAGGTCTCTACACAAAGGAGCAGGTTTCAGCAGCTCTTGTATTCACAGTTCGTTTGTGCTAAGCCAGGATCCTCTCTTTTAAAGCAAAGGTCAGCCGGACTCCACCCCAAAGCTCCGCTAACAAGGGTTCTGCAAAGACTAGTCACTTCCATCTTCCAGAGCTCACTCCTGTGCCCAGTGACACCCCAAACACTGGACATGAACTGGACAGTAAATTGACTGGCCCACAACAAGGAGAAGCAGGCGAAGTTTAATACTCCCTAGGGATGTTACGTTTCCATTGATCAGCTAATTGATTAGTCGACTGAATTTCCATCGACTACTCAATAGGGAGGTGCTCGTTATCCCCGCCCACAGCTCCTACTACATTTCTAACACCACGGGGACCCCGGCCCGGCAAGGCGGGGACCCAGGGGCAAGTGCCGCTCACGCTGGGTCCCAACTGCACCTCTGCCTTTGAAATGTAGCAAGAGCCGCTCATGGCTCGATACATTTCAAAGGCAGAGGTGCAACTTTTGGCCCACTGCGCCTCTGCCTTTTAAATACAGAAAGAGCCTGACGGCTTTTAAGCCGGCTCCCCCCAGCACCTGCTCCCTGCACCCTTGCTGCCTCTGATAGAGGCAGCAGGGGCGACTAGTGACTCGACTAGTCGCTTTCATCCCTAATCCTCTCCAGTGACCACAGGCATATTCATCTTCAAAAGGCACAACTTTAAATCTGACTGCTTCCTATCGAGATCATCTGCTCAGGAAATTTATTCCCCAGCTTTCGATAATTCTCCAACATCCCAACCCACTGGAAAGGGAGTAAGTGCTGTCACTTAGGTCTGACTGACTTTAGGGGCATAGAAAACTCTTTCAGCAGCTAAAAATGGGCATTTCTCCTCCCAATCTGATCCTTCTCTCTTCAGCAAACAGGTTTTCTTCTTGGTTTGTAATTCAAAGCAAGATTTCTGCTGAAAACACACTATTGTCTGGTGCAGTGTCTCAACCTTTTTTTATAAAGTACCCCTTTTTAAAAAATCTATATACAAGTATCCCCTTTTTCAAAAAAACATTATAAGTACCTCCCAGTGCCTACAGTTTTCAGACTTTTTTTCTATCATTGCAACATTTGTTTAAACAACAATCGGGCAATGGAATTTTTGGGTGTAAAAAGTACAAAAATAAAACGCTGTAAAACGTAAAACAAAAATTCAGTTCTCCCCAAGTATCAGTTGTGTTGACATACCCCCCAGACTTCGCGAGTACCCCTGAGGTACTCGTACCACTGGTTGAGAAACACTGGTGGACTGGGCATGGAACTAGGAGCCAGGAGCTCCCAAATTTAACCCTAGCCCCAACACTCAGTGTGGCCCTGGCCAAATCATTTCCAGGGTGTGTACCTCAGTTTCCCCACTTGACAAATGCAGGCTACCAGCTCACAGGGTAAGGGAAACGATTGTACAGAGCTCTAACGGCGCTCACCTTTTCTAAAATCCTCGTTACACATGGATACTGCTGTTGATGGGCTCAGCTACGCGCCGGGCTTAGAAATCTGCTTTTGTGGAAGCAGCAGCAGAGGCTGTTCCAGAGACCCAAAGTGGCCCTGTCAGAGTCCCATACAGCCGTTTGCCTTTGTTAGGATGGCTGTTTAGAATGCAGAGCACATCCCCCTCTTGATTATACCAGTTTTAAAATAGGTCAGATCGGCGGCCTCCTCTCCTTCACAGCAGCCTGTTAAGCATTCAGGCAGTGATACCATCAGACTGCCGCACAAGACACTCGGGGGGTTAAAAAACATGAAACGCCAATAATTTCTGGACAGAGTCTGACCTAACAGAGCATCTTACAATCCAAGGAGAAGCGCCTCCAGCAAGCCAGGATTCCTCCTGGCTCCAAACGTTCTGGTCCGGACACCCAAGAGAGGGGGTTAGTTACTGAGTCTACAGGAAACCAGGGATGGGCAAGCACCGTATGCTGGGATATTGACAAGGAAGCAGGGAGGCCAAATCTCTTGGAAATGCAAAATTCGGAAGCCTTATTGCCAAGGGCCCTTTGAACATCCCCTTCTCAGCGCTCAGGAGAAACAGAAAAATATCAACTCCCAGAAGCTCCTGCTTCGCTGCCCTTTCTGTCCCAAGCCTATTCACGACAGTCCCTCTCCTAGAACAGCCATCTCGGAAGGAGAGCTGTACTGATTTAGATCTGGCACTGGGCATCTCTCAGGGTCTCTCCCGGATGGTGACTTTCCAGTGCACCCTAAGGGACTCCTTCCCCTTCCCTCTGCTTCGCACCCAGGCAAACAGCCCAAGCTCCCGTTCATTACAGTAGCGCATTGTCCATATACATCAACCTGTGAAGGCAGGAGGCAGCTCCTGGGAGCTTCTGGTTTCAAAGCTCAGCCAGAAAGGAGCGTGGAGATGGGGCAGTTCCCTGCCTGCGGCCATTGCCCATGGCGCTCAGAAGACAGAAAAGCATCGAGCTCTGCGCTTGCAGGATGCACCAAACGACGTTTTTAAGAGCTCCTGCCTCAGTGAGCAGAGGCCCCGCTAATGCATCATGATGTACTTCATTTAGCCTGACAATCGGTTCACTTTAGTGCTATGTCATGGCGCACCAGTAAACATTGCACGGCAAGGATTTACGAGGCCTGACTGCCGCGCAGCACTAGCTGCTCCGTCTCCGCTAAGCAGGGAAGGAACAGCCGGGGAGGCGTGGCTCAGGGCGGTTCTACCCCAACATTTGTTTAGCGAGTTCCAGGTTAAGGGCAAGGCACAGCCCACGCTGCCAGCCAGCCGTTTGCTCCACAAGCACAGCTGGCTGAGCCTGGCGAGACGCGAAAGCCGGGACAGGCACGGCTGGTTTCCACAGAGGTGGTGTCCACCCAGCACCCAGACATCCAGGCTGATCGCTAGGAAGACCTGCAAGGAAAGTCAGCAGGAGAAACTCCCCTCCAGTCCCTAAACCCCAGTCTCCCAGCTGCCTGCCAGGGGGCACCTACCCCACCTACTGGGGCTGGAGGAAGCTTGAGCCAAAGCAGAAGCCCCTGGCTCCACTGCCGGCTGCCCCAGGGGTTCCAACAGCAGCACGGCCTGGGGACAGGGCGGTGCCGCCCACTCAAGGTAGGCTGCCATTGGAAGACGACTCTGGCAGCTTTCCCAACTAAGCGCCATGAACAGGTTGTGTGAGCCCCCTCCAACACCGAGCGGAGGGGGACGTATGGGAGGCAGCAACCTTTCCCGCAACCCAACCTTTAAATAAAGCTTTCCAGCCAGTGCTAAGACCAAGGGGAGTGCACACGACTGCTCTGCTAAGCGGGGAGCATCCCTATGCTGAGAACCACTGTGCCAAGCTTATTACATATTGGAGGCCATCTATGCATCTCTCCCCCCGCCCCCCCCATGTTACCTAGGCCACAGGGGCCTGGCGGCCGAGCAGTGAGGACCTAGATCCTGACCCCGAGCCGCACCGCATGGAGCCGGGTGGCAGTTTGCCCCTTGCAGACAGCTGGCCACCCGGGTCCCAGCCCCTCACTGTATGGCCAGGAGCTCCAACCCACAGACTGGTTGGCTCTGGATACCATGGGAACAGGTGGCTGCTCTGGACCACAGACATGTGCAATGCCAAGAGGCCAGGCAGCCCCTACCCTGACCCCATCAGGCAGCCAGAACCAGCGGTCTTCAGCCCAGGGACCAGCCTTTAGAACCCAGCTGAGCTGGGTGGCAGCTGGGTGCTAACTGGGCTGCATGCAGCCAGCAGACAGAGAACCTTTGGCTTAGCATCTCGGGCTGCTAGGCAGCCTTATGTACTGCTGGGTGGGGACATTCAGACATGGGCCTGGGATTGAAAACAAGCAGCAAACAAACCCGAGCTGCAGGTGGGAGGGCAGGGGAAGGCATGGCAGGTTCTCACTGCAGCCATTAATTCCCTTCACGAGCTCCGCTGCCTTTGCCACCCTATGTGGCTGGAGGTACAAAAGCCGATCCTTGACCTGCAGCTAGATGGGAGGCTCTCGTGTGCTTGACTTTAACAAGCTCCAAACCAAACGCTGTACATGGAGGAGATGGTCAGGCAGCGATCCGAGGGCAAGGTCAATGCTCAGAACGCGGCACTCCCCTCCTGTACGGCGAGCCCTCAGACACAGCCCCCGGCTGCAGGCTAACAGCCCGTGCGCCCGCGTCACGCCGAGAGAAGCGCCTCAGACACCTGACCCCGCAGGACAGGAACCGCGCGTGCCTCCAGCCAGCGTTCAGCCCGTTCAGATGCTGTACCGAGGTCACGCAAGACATAGCTTGTGCTGGGCATGGACCATTTTGTTGGTGGCCTTGACCGTATCACCCCGGGCTGGGGTCTCCATGGGGGATGCTCAGGGGTGTCCTAAGGCCCTTAACATACAGGCTGAGGCAGGTAGCTGCCACCGAGCTGCACGCTAGACTGCAGAGGAGCGGAAGGGGACGTGCCTGGAGGGCCGAGGCCCATCACCAGCTGTCTGAAATCCTTTTGCAGCCCCCGGTCGCCAGTCCATGCCCCTGGAGTCTCCTAGCCCTCGTGGCAGGGAGGTCAGACTCGCTCCCAAACACCCTTTTCATAAGAAATCTGCCCCCCACCTCGGAGGGGATGGGCAAAGGGCTCCTGAGGACTCCCTGGCCCCTCGCCTGGGGGCACCTGTGGTGCCAGAGCCCGGTGTCATTAACCTGGCAACTGGAGGGGGCACCTGAGCTAAGTCACAGGGTGAAGCCAACACAGGCGTTCCCTGAAGGCTGTGCCTCCATGCAGATGTCACGGCCCCAGGGAGAGGGGACACGGATCAACCCCTCCCAAGGGACTGCCCTGCACTCCGAGGCCATGGGCTGATGGATTCTGGCGCCTTTCACCTGGAACACAAGCCTAGGCCAGCCTGGAGACGGCCCTTCCCCCAGCAGTTCCATAGGCTTCTCCTCCTGGAGCCCTGCAAGTTTGCGACAGGCCCTCAGAGCAGCGTATGGGACTGGCCCAAGTCCGCCGTCCTTCGCCGGGGCTGGACTCTGCCTCAGGCTCCCTGGGTGGCGGCTTTTTTAAAGCCCCAGAGGAACACGCAGTTGCTGGGGTGAGGGTGCTTGCATGCCTGCCGCCCACAACGATGCAGCTCTACACGACCGCTCCCACAAGGACGCTGCTTCTGAACACAGGGTCCTCGCACGCCGCTATGCAGGAGATGCGGGGGGGGGGGAGCGGGAGGGCAGCAGGGGCCGGGAGCTGCTGTTCCCAGTATTCATGAATTTCGCCATTCACGGTGGTGCCAGGAACGCGTCCACCGCGAGCAGCGAGGGCTGCCTGTATTCGTGGGCTGCTTAATACGGTTGCCGAACCGCCTGGGTAAGGGCGCGACGCCCACTCTGAAGGTCAGTGATCTCCCAGAATCGCCATAAATGCCCTTTAATTTTGTGCAATTTAACCATCAAAAGATAACTCACTTCAGCGTCTCATGGAGTCCAAGGGTCAAAACGTCCCTCCCGAGCAGCATTCTAGCACTCACCCAACGCTAGTTGGAGCTTCCACATACAGACTGTCAAATCCAGAGGCACCAGCGCCCAGGGGAGACTTTACGGTCGCTGCCTCCGCTCCATGTAGCCCCTGGAGACAGGCTAGCAGGCTGGAGCGCTCAAGATCTCCCCAGTAAAGCAAGGAAATGCTGACACGGGAACGAGGGCTCTCACCTGACATGCCCTCTGAACCGCAGGCCCCCACGCGCTCACCCCATCCCGGCAGGAGCAGAGCGCCCTTTTCAGACAGGCCGGTATTTAAACGCAGCTAGGGACCTGTGGCCCCCGCAAGGCGCTGCTCAGCCCAAGTACCGAAGCTCTCAAAGTCACCTCTTCCCGGAGCTGGTGTCTCAAGCAGTGTGACTCAGGCCCACGCCATAATTGCCGAGGCAGGGGCTGGATGACGGCTGGCCACGGGTCACCGAGGCAAGGTGGGTGTAGAGGACTGGGGCTCTGGCAGGGGAAGACCCTAAAGTGAGGGGACACTGCCATGGGGCAGCCCCATGAGGGGAGAGGCGGGATGGGCCTGAAGCGGCACAGAGGACAGGTAACGGAGGGCATGACACTCGCCAGAGGGGGCTGGGAGGGCTAATTCCCGGACAGACCAGCAGGAGGCGCCAGGGCAGCGAGCGCGCGAACCGTTACACCTAATGCGGAAAGGACACGAGCATGCACCGAAAGGCCAAGAGCCTCTCAGCGCGACATGCTGGAGGGGCACAGGACCCCCTGTGCTTCCCGGGAGACGCTAAACTCCGGCAGGGCTAGAGACACTTCCTCAGGGCAGGTCATTGCTTCTCTGCTCGCTACAGAGAGCCCTGAACCTTCCTCTGAAGAATCTGGGGCTGGCCAGGACCCCGGGCCTCTCGCCACCGTTCCCAACCCCGGCACTCAGAGCAAGAACCAAGTCACCAACTGGCTGCAGCCGCACGGAGAGAACCCACGAGTCCCGACTTCCTGCCCCAAGACAGGCTCCTGAGAATACAAACGCCTGGCACCACTCTGCAGGGAGAGGGGGAACCGGCTCCCCAGCCACTGGGGGACACCTGAAGGGACCAGTGACAAGCCACAAGCTGTCGCAAAAATGCAAGGCAATGCCAGCATGGGGCCCATGCCGCTGAGCAGAGCGCTCCGACGGGGGCATGACAAGCACAGGCATTTCCAGGCCGCTTTGCTTAGGTTTTACAGCATTCAGTGCAGGTTACACGGCCTCGCAGGAGTGCTGCAGGCAGTCCTGGGCAGAACACTAGACCCCACAGGGGCGCATGGCTGCAGGGATTCAGTGAGGACAGCTCAGGTCCATTCCCAGCTCTGGCACGAACCTGTGGCTGGCACGTCGGGCCAGAAACTCCTCCTAGCACGTTACAGTCTGAGCAGACAAGCTCTCCGGGGCAGAGCGCAGCGCTGGCTTGGCGCTGTACAGTTTCCATCTCTAATAGAAACAGCCCCCCGCTGGCAGCCCGGGCGGGACTTGTAAGCCAGCGGGACTCGTTCATGGGCCTCCTGAGGCTGAAAAGCCAAGAGCTGCCGACTACATCCCTGCCAGCTGTTAGCAGCCCCTTCCAAACAACGGTGTCAAAGCTGCTTCTCCGCTCATCTGACTTGGTGCTGAAAGGTTAGGAGGACGTGCCCAAGTTCAAGCAGCGAGTCGGCAGGAGCCTGGGGAATAACCGTGCTGAGACGTCAGTGTCCCCCTCCTCCTCCCCGCTTTAGTCCTCCCGCTTGCTTTCTGCAGCATTTCAAGTCCGAATACCCCTAACGATCAGCTTCAACTCTGCGCCAAGATCAGCCTCAACCACCACCCTCTGAGGGGCCCAGGGCAGACGCGTAGCTGGCAAGAGCCACTCCAGAGCCTCGTGGCTGCTTTCTGAACACAAAGCCGGGGAGGGCAGGAAAAGGAAAGGGCTGAGCATGCGCATCATTTTTCCCCTAGAAAAAGCCTTCTCCCCAAGGGCTGGGGAACAGGCTGCAAGAAGGCTCTGACTCCACAAGCCGACTGCCTGCAAGCCATTCCAGTGTCTATGAAATATTGATCAGGCTACAGTTTAGTTCCATTGCCCCTTCTGGCTCCCCTTAAACACACCTCACCGCAGCGGATATGGAGACTGCATTAAGAGCATATGCATCAGCGCTTAGCATTTCACACTGCAGTGCCCTGCCGCCTGAGCACCCGGGCCAGCTACAATCAGTTCTGTTACATGATACATGGATGCGTTCCCGTGATCCTTGTATCTGTAATTGGCGGAGATGAGACTCTGATGAGTTCATGGCGTGGTTTCTCATTAATCTTTCATTGCTCTCCACGTGGTGAGCTCGCTGTACCACCGCTGCTGCTCGACAAACAGGGAAACAAGACGCACGCTTAGACAAGCGGGCCTCAGCCTTGTGAGCCATCCCTCTGCCAGGAAAGCACGAGACACACACACACCAACCGAGCATCTGTCGCACACAGGAATCTTATGACGGGCTCAGATTCAAGCAGCTGGGCTCCACATCAAAGAAGCTGTCGCAACGCAACAGCCTTGAGCAAAACTTGGCTAAGGCGTTAGGAGGTTGAGGACAAGACAGCTGGCTTCTCTCTAGGTACTCTGGCACCTCACACGGAAGTGGAGTTGATCAGCACGCCTGAGGTTGCAAACTGGGAAGAGAAGAGCGACCTAGTCAAGCTCTCACAGGGGTCAGGAATCCAAGCCAGGTCTGGGAGTCCCAGAGCAGTGTCCTAGCCACGAGAAGCTGTAACACCAAAAGTGACCCCAAAGAAATTTGGATGAGGTTCAACAAGGACAAGTGTAGAGTCCTGCCCTTGGGAGGGAAGAATCCCAAGCATTGGTACAGGCTGGGGACCCACTGGCTAAGCAGCAGTTCAACAGAAAAGGACCTGGGGATTCCAGTGGCTGAGAAGCTGGATATGAGTGAATAGTGTGCCCTTGTAGCCAAGAAGGCTAATGGCATATTAGGTGCATTGGGAGGAGCGTTGCCAGCAGATCCAAAGAAGTGATTATTTCCCTTTATTCGGTTCTGGGGAGGCCACATCTGGAGTAGTGTGTCCAGTTCTGGGCCCCCCACCACAGAAAGGATGGGGATACAGTGGAGAGGGTCCAGCAGAGTCAACCAAAATGATTACGGGGCTGGAGCTCATGATTTACGAGGAGAGACTGAGGTATTTGGGCTTGTTCAGTCTGCAGAAGAGAGAGTGAGGGGGGATTTGAGAGCAGCCTGCAACTCCCTGAAGGGGGGTTCCAAAGAGGATGGAGAGAGGCTGTTCTCAGTGCTGGTAGAACGAGGAGCAATGGTCTCAAGTTGCAGTGGGGGAGGTCTAGGTTGGATATTAGGACAAACTGTTTCCCTAGGCGGGTGGTGAAGCACTGGGCTGGGTTCCATACGAAGGGGGTGGAGTCTCCATCCCTAGAGGTGTTTAAGTCTCGGCTTGACAGAGCCCTGGCTAGGCTGATTGAGTTGAGGTTGGTCCTGCTGTGAGCAGGGGGCTGGACGCGATGACTCCTGAGGGCTCTGCCAGCCCTGGGATTCTAAATTAAACATAAGCCAAAGGCAGAAATTAGCTGCAGGCAAATGCAAGCTCATAATGAATTTGCTTGCTAGCAGCATAGTGTCCCAAGGGAAACCCCCTCCCTGGAGGAGCAGACTCCAGCTGGAGGAAGCTGTACTAGGAAGCGACCCCGTACAGGAAGGCGCCAGGGCTTGGTGCAAGACAAGGGATGTTCTGCATCTCGTCTGGACGACTCCCTGAAAGCGACATGCATGTGCACACTATGGAGAAGGGAGGATGGCGTCCGTGAGGCCCCACCAGCACTGCTCTCTGCAAACTAGGAGAAAGGGAAAAACGAAGCAGACAGCATCTAATGCAAGTACTGCTCCTGATAATTCCCCCTCTGCCCTGCGCTTTGGAGGCAAGTACTGAGCAGCGCCAGAGACGCCAAGGATGGATTTCCAGGGAGCAAAGTAATGAGGCCCAGTCTGTGAGGTCATTGACTTACGCGGCCACGAACCTCCTTTCCAGCACACTCCGGTGCTGGCGGAGACCACTGGGGCTGGACCCAGGACAGGAGTTCACATTAGTGCTCAGAACGTGAGCAAAACCTTGCTTTGTGCTAACCTTCGAGCCACTAGAAGCCTCAGTTAGCGTGAAGGCGCCACAAACCCGATTCTCCAGAGATAACAAGGGAGCGCTGTGACGACGCGTTGGGGTCCCCTGACTCCTGCACCCCCGTAATGGCACGAACAGACTCCACCGGCCCGTAGAATGGAGGGAGTTTATTGTTTCTCCAGGATACAGCACAGCACAGATGTCATCTGGTTACAGGGCAGGTCTAGGATGCCTCAGCCCCCCTTGAGATGGGGGAGACTGGGCCCCTAAATCCCAGCCCCTGGCTTAGGCTGGTTCCTCCATGATCCCAGACAGAAAACTAACTCTCTTCCAGCCCTGCCCCCAGCCAGGGCAGCATTCCCCCTTCCTTTGTCTCTCTCCCTTGGGGGTAGCTGGTCAGACAGGTTGAGAGACCCTCTTTGCATAATGACTCATCCTTCTGGGCTGTGGTACCGATGGCAGCCATTGGGGATTACCACAGAGCCAGCATTTGGAAGCGGCCTCAGCATTCAGCGGAATTTGTGTTTTTGAAGACCATCTGAGATGGTTAAACAACATCTAGCAAAAGGGAGACGTTTAAGCGCCCCTGGTCCCAGGACTAGCTCTCAACTGACATGCACCCCAGAAGTCTGACACCACAGGGTGAAGCATCCCCGCATGTTGAATGGAACAGGGGCACTGCCAAGTGGCAGCTGTGCTGCCGAAGGATGGCATGTCCTCAAGAATTGATCCTGAGCTGCTGTTAACAAGGTCTTATTTGCAGTAACGAGTATTGTGAACTGTCATCTCTGCGAAAGGAAAAGCTTGTTTTCCGAGGTAAACGCCTTGTAATTGTTAAAGCTGGGTGTGATCTGAGCCAATCGGAAAAGCTATTTTTAAGCCTCAGAGAAAGTTAAATCTGCAAGCTGTGAACATTTCGGGAGGGCTGGAAGGGAACGTAAGCTATCGCAGGCCACTGCTTAGTTAACAAAACTTTTCAAGTCCTCTAGTGAGCAGCCTCAGTAGCTGTCAGCCATGTTGACCTATGACGTTACATGGCATTTGAAGTGCACCAGGACGGTTACCTACCTCAACACTTGGAGAGGTGCTGCGCGCGTCCATTCCAGGTAGGCGTGTGCGTACCACAGGCACAGTGGTTGGAATTCTTTACTCCTAGTGGCAGCCATCAGGTCGGCTGACACCCCGATTCCTTCTTGCTGGATACTCCCACTGAGGGGAGGCGGGTGGGTCTGGGAATGTGCATGAGCATCACGTCTCAGAGAACAGTGACAGAGGTAGAGGTAGGTAACCCTTCTCTTCCAGTGCTTGCTCATGGCTCTTCCATGCAGGTTACTCCCAAGCCTTGCCTAGGAGGCTGGGTCAGAGACCATGGAACCCCCCCACCATAGCACCGCGCTGCCGAAGGCTACGCCGTCTGCGGCCTGCCGTGCGACAGACAGCACCGTGCGGCGGGAAGGCACAGACTGAGGACGGAATGACTGCCAGGCAGAGGTCTTGAACAGGAACTTGTGCCAGGAATGCCCTGGCGCCTGAGCCCTCGTGGAGCGTGCCTCCAGCACAGGAACAG
Organism: Rafetus swinhoei; assembly: GCA_019425775.1. Lineage (NCBI taxonomy): Eukaryota > Metazoa > Chordata > Testudines > Trionychidae > Rafetus > Rafetus swinhoei. The sequence continues at coordinate 348,271,227 of CM033437.1, read as the reverse complement.
GAATCGCTGCCACATGATAGCGCGCCCGGACACAGGATGCGAGCCAGGAAGAGATCGCTGCAATCGGAGAGCAGATGAGGGGGGTTCCAGTCTCATTCCACAGGAAGAGTGGCGGTGATTTCCGGAAGGCTCATCTGACGTCCAGGGAGTGGAGCATTCACGCCCGTCTGCTAGCAGGGAGCTCAGTTCGGGTGGAATCGCCAAGCTGCCTTTGGGAGAAAGGATTCAGTTGCGACAACCTGGCCTGTCTGTGCAGAAGACCCTGCATGGGTGCTCTGAAGTTAAGGCCTTAAGCTCAGACACCTTCCCTGGCTGAAGCTGTAACAGCCAAGAATGCCACCTTCCAGGGAAAGCAGAGCAGAGAGCATGTTGCTAAGGGCTCGACCAGAGGTCCCATCGGTCTAGCGAGCACCAGCTGGCGATCCCCAGGGAGCAAACGAGCTGTCTTACTGAGGATACAGCCTCTAAGCCTTTGAGGAAGGCATCGGCACAGGGTTTGCAAAAGCCAAGCAACCAGCTGAACTGGGGTGAAAGCCAAGCTAATGGCCTGGCGCACCTTTGCTAACCAAACGGACCGACCTTGCCGTTTCTGCTGCATGAACAGTCCAGGATTAAAGGGAATGGGTGACTATCCTTCTGTGCTGACCAAACAGAGTCACTCCCACTTACCTGGCAAAGAGGCCCCAGTGGATGGCTTTCGGCTGCCCAGTACACCGAGCACACGCTCCAAGGAGCTCAGCCAGGGACTGCCCATGCTGAGAGATGGCGAGACGGCAGATCGGGCGGCTGGAGGGAGCCATGGCCCTGCACAGTCTGGGAGCAGGACCAGACGACGGCGAGAGGTCTGGCAGAGCGGTGAACCGGTGCTGGTGTGGCCACACTGGCGCTATTGAGATCATTGCTGCCCCCTCCTCTGGCCTTCGGCAGACCCCAATCACCTCTGTGCAGAGGGACCGCTCCTGGAGCACGAGATACCAGCAGAGATGATCAGACACTTCATCCTGGGACCCTAACAGGGGTGACTGTGTTGAATAGGTGTTGCAAAATCCCCAGAGCTGGAGGGCCTCATGGCATACGGGGTGGATGAGCATGCACCGCTGTTTATACACAACACTGCAGCTGTAGGGCTGGTCAGTATCCACACGTATCCGACTTCCAGCTGGGGCTGGAACAGGTGGCAAGCAAGGCAGACCACTCTTCGCTCCTTGATGTTGATGTGCGGTGAGCTCTGCCTGGGATCTGTGTCCCGAGTGTGTCCAGGTGCACGCGCCATCCCATCTGACTAGAGACAGCGAGGGTTGGGACCTGAAGGAAAGCGCTCCCCCACACACCCTGTTTGCAGGAGGACTAGCTAACCAGAGGAGGAAGTGTAATTATCTTAACTAGGTGATCTCGGGATGTACAGTAAGGCCAGCCAGGCCTGAAGCGGCCAAAAGTCTTGCGTGCTGCACTACATACATACAAGCATCTTCTGGCATCTCAGGACTGTAACGATGTGGTATCACCTTAGCTCCTCTAGGATGGTGCCAGTCAGAAAGTGGGACTCCAGAATCAGAACACTAGAACGGGCAGGGACCTCGGGAGGTCACCAAGTCCAGTCCCCTGCCCTCACAGCAGGACCAAGCACCATCTAGATCAACCCCAATAGATGTCTATCCAGTCTGCTCTTAGATATGTAAGATCTCCTGATTGATCCAAGGTGGTCTCCTGTCGTACTTTCTATCTTTCCTACATAGTGGAATAGTTTGCTTTTGGGACCTTAATAACGTCCCTTCAAAAACTGCCAACTCTCTTCAGTTGTTTTTCCTCTTAGTCTTGCTTCCCATGGGCCCTTACCAACCAGCTCTCAGTTTACTAAAATCTGACTTTCTGAAATCCTGTGTCTCCAGTCATGAACTCAGATTTCATGGTCACTTTCATCCAAGCTGCCTTCCACTTTCAAATTTTCAACCAGTTCCTCCCGATTTGTTAAAATCAAATCAAGAACAGCTTTCCCCCGGTAGCATGCTCAACCTTCTGACACAAAAAATGGTCTCCAGTGCAGTCCAAGAACTTATTGGCTAATCTGTGCCCCGCTGGGTTAGTTTCCCAACATATGTCTGGAAGGAATGATCTGGCGTCATCCGAGTTTAGGAGTGCTCTGATCAACTGTCCTCTGGGCAGGGAGTAGCGCTGTGTTGGCACGTTCAGATGAGCTGAAGCTCTTGCAAAGTCTAGCATCTGAGGTGTGTGCTGCTCCACCTGCGCTTGTAGCCCGACAAGCCAGTCTAAGGAAGGCAGCTACCACCAGCATGTGTTTGGTGAACACTCGGGGGGCACCACCAGCCCGAAGGGGAGAACCATGAACCGATATGGGCAGTAGGCCCACCAGGCAGAGGAAAGGTCTGTGCAGTGGCACAAGGGACACGTGGAAGCATGCATCCTGTAGTAGGAGGCAGAGGACCAGTGAAGGAACAATTGAAGCCAGAGTTCAGTTTTTTGATGAATCTGCTCAGTTTCCCAGGTCCAAAACTGGCTTTAACCCACCTCTGGCTTTTGACATTAGGAAGTATCAGGAATAAAACCCTGTACCCCAGAATTCCTGAGGGACCAGTACTTGGCCCTGCCGTGAGGGCAGGGGACTGGACTCGATGACCTCTCGAGGTCCCTTCCAGTCCTAGTGTTCTATGATTCTTTGACCTCCTCTACCACTGGTGGCTAGGAGCACTTGTGCTTCCTATAGGAGACGTTGCTCATGGAGGACAGGGAAAGGGAGAATGGAGGCAATACCCTAAATCCTATCATGCATCAAGCTTACTGGTCAGAGGTGACCGGGCCCAGGCATGATGGAAACGGCCTCTCTGGAGGTGGGTGACAGGGGAAGGATCACGAGGATTACCTGCTGTGTCCCCTCCCTCTGGGGCATCTCGCCAGGGAGAAGCAGCAGCTCCAATGGTGGTCCCAGGGGGTAAGGAGGGGGCAAGCCAGCAGGGACCAAGGCCCGACTCCAGGGGGCTCCGCGGCTGACCCAACAGGCACTTGCCAGGAGAAGCTTTTCACGTGTGCACCCGGTGTGCACTCACCTACTTGGAACCGAGAGGAGCCAGTGCTCAAAAGAACTTGCTTTTCCATGACAAACAGCACGCGTTCCCTCTGGATTCACTGCAGAGACGCAGCAAGCATCTGGTCCACTGTAGGGCCAACCAGTCAGCACAGGTGCGTGGACCAGGACTCTGGGTTCTACCCCTGCTCTTCTGCTGGTGGTGCACGGTCCTGGGTGAGTCACCTGCCCAGCCTGTGTTTCTGCTGCATCTCTCAAGCAGGGTTCAGGCTAACCTGCAGGCAAAGAACCTCTGCCAGCTACCACCATGGGGGCGGAGTCCCTGCTGCACTGTGGTGCTGCTGGAGGGAGCCAGCAGGTAATTTGATAGAGAGAGCTTCTAGCTGCACATAAATACGGTCACAATCGGCAAGTGCCACGGGGAACACAGGCAGTACCACCGCTTAATGGGGTTGGAGTAAAATATGACTTGCTAAAATGTGTTCAAGCGTGGCGAAGGCTACGGGCTGAAACTACACAAATGGCCGAGAAATATTCTTCTGCAGAACCACAGAGAAGCAGGACCAAGTGGGTAAAAGCACATGCAAGCGGAAGAGGGAAATATTTCAGCGCCCATCCATCCCTGCACTGCTCAGGAGAAACTCACTTTCCCCACAATGCTGTTGCCTTTTACTCTTTGCCTTTCAGCAGCGAAGCAGCAAGAAGTAGGGAGCTGAGAAGCCAAAGCAGGACACAAAGGTCATTTGACACTGAATGATGGGAACAGATGAGGAATTAGACCGAACCCCTGTCAGGACTAAATACCAGCACCTTTGGGGCTGCACGTCTGCCACCATGCATCATGTGAGAAGGGAAGTCTAGCAGAATTTCACTGCACGTTATCTTAATGCGGCCACTTCTCCATCAGCCTGGATTCCTTGTTGGAGCAGAACGGATCCTGCTCAGCTAGAGGAGGGCAAGATGTCTTTCGTGAAGTAGCAGCCAAATGTGGCATTGCCTTAGCACTGATCACTCAATAGTTTATGTACAAATAAGACTCAATCGCATCCTCCAACTCTTAGAGAAGGTCAATATTGGTCTCATTTTACAGATGGAGAAGCTGGCAATTTAAGAGATGTACCCAAGGTCACATAGCAACTCAGTGGCAGAGGCAGGAACATCCCTGGAGTCTTGATTCCCCAACCCCCTATTAACAGACATCAAGAAGTCCTGTGGCATCTTCGAGACAACTAAACGTATTAAGCCATGAGCTTCTGTAGGTAAAACCCACCTCAGACGACGAGTTGGAGTGGAAATTACAGTGAATGTATGTAACAGCAAAAGCAGCTACCTGTCAACTGTAGGACCAGTGTCAATGAGGCTAAGTCAGGCTGGATGGGTCTCATTCATAGCATGTGATGTGGAAATGTGACTATCAAAGGCAGGGGAAATGGCCTTTGTAACAAGTTAGTCAGTTAAGATCTTTATTCAAGCCTAAATTGTTAAACTTGTAAATGAACTCCAGATCAGCTGTCTCCCTCTAATCGGGTGATAAAATTCTTTTGTAGAAGAATGGCTACTTTTAAATCCATTACTGAATAGCCAGGGAGGTTAAAATGTTCCCCTGCAGGTTTGTGTTACACCATCGTATAGATGTGTCCGCATGCATCTACACAAGTGACACCATCTCAGGGCTAACCACAAACCACACTCAGGGGCTCAGCTAACATCCACTAATGTGACCAGGCCATCAAGTGCCAGCAATGCCCCTTTGCTATAGTGTGGCGGTGTGTCGGGTACCCCCCGATCCTGCCCTCCCCCCCGCAGCAAGATGAGACTCCGCCAGCCAGCAGAACAGAGAGGGTTTATTGCTTCTCCAGGATACAGCACAGCCTAGACGTGATGTGGTTACAGGAGTCAGGGCCAGGCAGCCTCAGACCCCTTGGGGTGGGCTCCACAGGCCCCTGAACCCCTCAGTACTCAGCTTAGTCCCTTCTCTTCATGTTTGCCCAGCCAAGACTGCCCCTTCTCCAAGCCACCCCCTTCCTTAGTTCAGACCCCTTCCCTGGACAGGTAATAACCGGTTGGGCCATGGACTACGTGACCTGAGGGTTCTCAGGGCGATCCCCCACTGGGCAGTGCTTACAGACGCAGGCCTGTAGGGGTCACCCACAGCCCAAGCATAGCGCCCAGTGAATGCCCGAATGGACAGCACCCCCCACTACATCACATATGGATGGAGAGTCACTGACAAGGATAAATGGACACAAATCAGACATCAGGAACGGTTACAGACCTGCAGGGGAAACACCTCCCTGGACATTCTGTCAGGTTTAAAATAGCCATCCTTCTACAAAAGCACTTCAAACCCCGATTACAGAAGGACTGAACTGGTTAACAGACACAAAGGCAATTTCCACGCCAACCCACCTGATGTGGGCTTCACCCATGACAGCTCATGACCTAATGAGTTCGTTAGTCTCTAAGGTGCCACAGGACTGCGATGGTTTTAAAGGTAGACTCACACGGCTCCCCCCAAGACCTCAAACCAAACTCACGCATCTGATGAAGTGGGTCTTTGCCCACGAAAGCTTATGCTCCAACACTTTGGTTAGTCTCTAAGGTGCCACAGGACTCCTCGTCGCTTTTGCAGATTCAGACTAACACGCCTACCCTTCTGATACTCAAACCAAACTGTTATCCTTTACAGACTTTGGCAGGTGAACCAGCCAGTCCGCGTCATATATAAAAGACAAGCCACATGCCAGTCAATCCTCAGACCCCACGTGATTTACCTCTACGGTTCTGCCGAGATCAAGTTCCCTGCCCGGGTGAGAACAAAATGTTCCTCTCAGATCAAAAAGCAAGTGGATCTCCCTGCCTAAGTTCTTCCTTTTTACATCAGGGCCCAGGCATTTGGCTACTGCCCCCCAGCAAAGCATTACCATTAAGATAACCATTTAGATAAATTGCGGGACTGGAGCACAATCTGTCCTGCTGTTGCAGCCATTGTGAAATGTCGCTTCTGGAACAGAACCCTGTTAGCGAGATGCTAGAATTTAGCCGTCCAGGGGAATGAGGATCTGATAAAGCAGAATTAAAACCAAGTTCCCACCAAACATGGTACGTTGCAGAGAGATAAGCAGGGGCTGGTTAAAAGGAACCTAACAAAGGAGCCCCAGTTTGCTAGGGGAGAAGCATGGATAGGCAGGGACAGTCGTGCCGCTTTCAATACAGGAGGTATCAAAAATCCATTCCCCAGCCCGCCAGCCTCCCCACCCCGCGCGCACACTCTGAGGTCAAGGGGAAGAAAATTAAGCCAGTGGGACAACACATCTACCCAGACTAGCCACTTACAGCCTTCTTCTGGGGTTTCCACCTCCCACCAAGCGGTCTATTAACTAGATCAGCCACCTCATTATGCAATGTCAAGTGCTCATTTGTGTCAGCTGGAAACAACTCCTTGAGCCACAGCCTATGACAAGCTAAAGTCATTGTCCAAACCCCAAGGTCCTGCCTCATGCATGCACCACCGGACCGGGAGAACGACACAGGTTTAGCATAACGGCAATTCCCGTCGCTCTCTCCCGGTCACGTGGGGTGACAGGATGAATATCCAAACCCTGCCTACATCCTGGCCTCCACCAGCACCGCCCCTGGAGAACGACGGGCCTCAAGCGGCACAGACTAAACTCCTGGCCATACAATGGCCCCGCTGACATAGGCCCGAGCGTGAGCACGTGGGAAGATATAAGCGGTCTCTTACACATCCCAGCGGATGTACCAAAGCCAGCTCCTCCCATTCTTCCACACACAAATGGGTCTTCAGTCTGTGGAAGCGTGGGAACAGAACAGGCAGCTCTCAGAGGCCTTGATTGTCTGGCTGTCTCCAGGTAGCTGGATGTGTCAATTTTAAACCAGAAACCCCTAAGTGCTTCAGGACTTTGCTCCCCACAAGATACCCTTGCAGCCGCAAGCAGCGGTGCTGTTACAACGCTCCCGCCATGCTTGGGCCACCACGGCTTATTTGTAACTACTCAGGTGTCCCAGGGCTTTCAGAGAAAGCGGGTCAGCATCGGGGGTCAGCCGGGGTTTCTCAGAGTAGCAGGTGCACACACATAGCAAACACTCCAACTCCGGGTGCTCTCACCTCTGGGTATCTGTAAGAGCAAGCTGCTGGGAGAGACCCTACAGTAATAAATCAAAGTCGTTATACTGCAGCTCGTGAAGTGGCACAACCCCAAGATGTCAGATTCTTCCCCAGCTGCCAAGAGGAAAAAGAAACCAGCCTCAGCCCCCCGGCCACTTGACCCTCTGCAGGCCAGGGTGCTCTACGGTGTGACCCTGCTAGATAGCCTGCAGCTAGTGGACGAAACGCGCAAGCTCTTTCCAGAAGCCCCAAGCCCACAATGGAGGAACAACAGGAGTGGGTGGTGAGTTGCCTGCGACACTTGCCTCAGAGCTCCGCTCACAAGAGCTGCCCTGCCCGGCGTGTCACCGGCGTCAGAGCGGCACCTGCCAAGCCAGCATCTGGGCAGGGGAGAGCGCGGTTTCCCCCGAACCCAGCATGCGCTAGGCCAGACAAGTGAGCGATAGTCCGCTGTCTGCTCCCGCACTCAGAATTCATTCTGCGCCGGGTGACTAAGGCAGAAGATGAAAAGCTGCAGGATTGTGTTTCACTGAATTTTCAGTTTGTCACTTTCCATCTACTGTACCAGGTGCCTAGGGACCCATCTGCATTCTGTTGGCTGGAGATCTCTGCCCAGCACAGCTCTGCTAACTGCTCCCCCCCCACTCCGATCCACGGAGCGCCAACCACCACCACCAGCCAGAAAAGCTGTTCCAACTGATGCTGCCGACGGCTTCCTCCAGCGCGGGAGGCTGGGTTTTGCTGACCAGGCTTTTCACACACTGAGGCAGCCGTCGGACGGCACTAGCCCTGCACGCGCACGGAGCCCCTTCGGGGAGCCGCTGAACTCGGAGGCATGGGCAGAGCAGCACACGGAGCTCTGCAGATGGCACAAGCGACGGGGCGAGCTCACCGGCTGCCGAGCCTGGGCCACTCAAGGAGCTGCCAAGCAAGCACAGACTCCGAGGGCTGCTGTGGCCCAGACAGGGCAGGCCCTTTGGACTCACGAACACAAGCGTAGCTGTCCCGAGCACTCCGCCTGTGGCTAGCAGAGTCTTCCACCTTGCCTGATTTGCAGAGGATGCGTACGCCAGGGTCCAGAGGGGGAAATCCCACAATGGCAGCCCCAGAAGAACCTCTGCAGTACAGCAGCGGCGTACCGCTGGGCAGCATCTAGCACAGTAATGGGAGAGCCCCCAACGCACCCCCCACCGGCACTTCCAGCCCACTCCAGAGGTCACGCCAGCCCGTAGCCTCGAGGACCCGCTCCGCAGCGAGTGCCTGGCATGTGCTGCCAAGGGAGAGATGAAGAGGTGCCAAAGCTCTGTTCCCGGGGGACGGGGCGTTCTGCTCAGCACTGCCGGGGCCAGCCACCACGACTGTCAGGTGGCAAGCGAGCGGCACGGGGAGACAGGAAGCGTGCAGCATGCAACAGCCCCCCCGGCACGTGCATACTGGGATGCCAGTGCCAGCAAGTGGCTTTGAAAGCTTCCCCTCAGCCAGCCTGGAAAGCAAGGGCAAGCCACTAAGGTTTTAAAATGGAAACCAAGCCACAGCCCTGACCTCATGGCAGGGCAGGTGCAAAGCTCCCTAGCCCCTATCGCCCTAAGTTACCATTACACCAGAGACTAGACCGTTAGCAAGCCGCCTCTGGGCCACACGCTGCCCGTGTGCTGCAGACGCCTGCAGGCAGGGACTGCATGTTCTGTGCGGCGCCCGGTGCCCTTGGAGCGCTTCGAACCCCTGGCGCTGCGGGTCGAGAACCCCTCCGCTCAGGCTCTCCCATGCACCCGACGCCAGGGAGGATTTAGCGCCTGGATTCTAGCCCAGCAACTGCTCCAGCGCGCTCGCAAACGACACTGACGAGGCTCGGTCACGGGGCTGCGTACCAACCACAGACTGAAAGAGCAACGACGAAGGGCAACAGCCAATTAGTGCAGGTGGACAGAGGGGCACCACCAGGACCTGGCTGAGGTCCCACCTTCTTTAACGTTAACGACCTGGAAGGAGGGGGTAAGCACCCCGTTAATTACATTCGCAGGTAATTAGGCATGCAAGCACCGCCGAGGCTAGGGAAGTCAGGAACCAAGACGACGGGCAGCAAATGAGATTCAGCCTGTGCGACGGCGAGCTAACGCAGCCGGGGCAGAACCAAAGCCCAGAGGAGAGAGACTTGCTGTGCAGACACGGGGCGTGCGGCCGCAAGCGAGGCTACGCTGACAGAGCGAGCCCAGAGGCCCAGGCAAGTCCAGCCGGTGTGTGCACACGCCTCCCAGCGCAGGGAGAACTCTGGCTCACAGCAGCCAAGTGCTCCTGCCGGTCTAGGCCAGCAGCGAGAGGCAGGCACAGGCAGGTCAGAGAAGAGCAGTGGAGACAAGCCACGCCCCAGCTTTGGGCAGGAGAAAGCCAAGGGGGTTGATGGAAACGGAGCTCAGCTAGACGTGGCTCTGACCGGCAGTGCGACGGCTGAGGGATGAAAGCGGGAACAGCCCCCCCCTCAGCGCCGCAGCAGAGCAGCATCGACACCCTGCCAGGTTTCCCTTACAGTGAGGTGCAGACTGGCAAAGGTCTCTCGGGTAAGCGCTACAGCCCTGCTGCTCAAGGCACTTACAGCCCGGGAGAAGCGCTGGAACTTCCCCCAGCCACGAGGATGGGTATACAGGCCAGACAGGCATCCCCCTATGCCTGTCCCTCTCCAGCAGGCTCCAGCAGCAACTGCATCCAGCCCTGCCAAAAGCAGGAGGAGGAAGGTCAAAGTTCCCAGAGGCTCAGGGAACCAACGCCCGGGGCTCCAAATGCAGCGGCCCTGCAGCCGCTCAGTTATCTGGGAGGGGTCATCTCTGCAGGCATGAGGCTCCCAGGGCCACAGCAAGCTGCTCCAGCATTCGCTCCTCCTCGCCTCCTGCTTCCGGACATGCTGCCTTGCCCTGCAGGGGCTGGAGCTCAGGCCACGAAGCCAGGAGCTGCGCTGGGGGAACGGCTGGAACGATTTCATTTACTTCTGCTAGACACAGCTTCCCAAAACCATCAGCTGCATGGAGCCCCACAGGCCTGGCAGCGCCACGCACACACAACGTGGTTTCTGCCCAGAGCGCCTCCAGCCTGTTAACCAATGATCTAGCAGAGCCAGAATGGCCTAGGCCTTCAGCCTGGAGTTAGGGAACACAGGAACATCGGAACCACCAGCCCAGCGCCAGGCGCCCCAGAGGGAGAGAACGGGGCATCAAACAACCCGGCCGAGCTTCTGGCAAACTGGCGTCACCTGCTGCTTACGCCAAGAACGAGGAGCTGCCTGAGAAACTGCTACTCACTGAGCACGCAGAAGCGACGCGCCCCGGTGCACACGAGAGACTGGGCCCAGCCGCCCCTTGCACACGGAGGACACCAGTTGCCCTGCAGTGCGCCCTTGCATGGACAGCATATGTGAGTGAGGCCACATGGGCAGGGCCAGATTAACTCGTCTGGGGGTCCAGGGCTAGTAGTCTGGAGACAAGGGGCCCACAAAGTGAGGGGCTCTGTGTGAGGGGGCTGCCAGGGAGTGGGGGAAGGTGTGGGAGCAGGCTGGCGGGAAGGAGCGGGCTGGCCAGCCCCCAGCCGTGTGGCTAACCAGTTAAACAATGACAATTCTCTTTGTAACTGGTTAACGTGACTAGATAAACAGAAGGGGGCTACAGGGTCGGGGCGCTGGCCTGGCGCAGCTCCTGGGGGTGGTTCTGCGCAGCGCAGCACTGCACTTGCAGGCACCACCAACCCACTGCTATTGGCTGCAATTCCCAACCAATGGGAGTGGGGGGAGTGGCGCCTGGATGGGGGGCAGCACACGGAGTCACTTCCCACTCCCCAGGCAAAGCCGCAGCACACAGGGACCTTAGTGGCTGCAGCCAAGGGCCGCAGCCCGTACAGCCCCTTTCCTAGCCCAGCCTTGCATGGGGGCGCCACTCTGTCCCGCAAAACGGCGCCCTCCGGAGCGCGACCGCATGCTCTCCAGCAGTACCAGGTCACTGGAGGAAGCGGCGTTGCCCAGCGCATACCAGGCTGCCCGTTTGCTCTTCCCACCAGCGCCCTTCACGCTGGGGACATTACCTCGTCACCGCTGGACATTCTAGCGGTTACACGTTTACACGCGGGGGCAGGCGGGAACCGGTGCTCGGGGAGCCAGCTTCTGAGCCGGCTTCTAAGCCAGCTCTCCGTGTGTGCCGGATTCTGCAAAGCCGCCTCCACCCCTCGGAGGTAGTGGGGGGGAGGGGGCTCCGAAGCTGGCTCCCCAGGGCACCAGCTCCCACCTCCCCGCCTTGCTGCCTCTGATACTGAGGCAGCAAGGGGAGTTTGGTGTTAATATGTTAATAAGGCCAGGCTATCGGTTAATGGTGTAGTTGACTACACACGAACATCCCCACTTCATCCTGCCCAGGGGGCGGGCAGGCAATGGGTTAGTCTGCGAAGCGTTGGGGACCTCTGCCAAGCAGCCTGCCTTCTCCAGACACGGGCTCAGGGACCCAGAGGACAAGGCAGACAATAGCACCTGCAGGCTAAGTTCCCTCTGAGCTGCACAGCTGCCTAGACAGGTGCTCATGGCTGCAGTGGGGAGAGATGCCACTCTCCAAGCCCCAGCCCCGCAGCAGCACCCTGGCCCAAGGTGCCATGGCTGGGGAGAGGGAACTGGCGCCCTGGTCCAGAGCGAGGCATCCCCCCACCCAGCCCTGCCAGAGTCAGGGAGAAGCACCTCTCACCTGGCCCCAAGCTGCTGTGGCAAGGGGGCTGACAGAAGTCATGACTGCCCTGGAGCACCCTCCGGCAACCCAAACCCCTCCTCCCCAGCCCGCACCCCAACCCTCTGCCCAGCCCTGAACCCCCAAGCCCCATCCCCACCACACAGCATCCCTGTGCAGAGTGAACTGCGGTAGGTGCATGGCATCTCCCCACCACCATACTGGGGCACACAAGGTATTCTGCGCATGGCCCGAACATCAGAGGGAGCACGGCTTGTGGGCCTCGAGGGGCGGTTGCCAGAGGGACGCCAGGCGGAAGAGCAGCACCAGATCAGGCGCTCACTGTTCCTGGACTGCGTCAGTAGTAGGAAGGGAACAGCAGGCCCAGGCATATGGAAGAGATCGAAGTTCAAGGGCTACTTGGCTGCAGGTAAATGCTGTTAGTGGGAAAGCAGCTCAGACCTACGCGCAGGGGACTCAGCAATGTCCTTGCTAAACAGAGGCACAGCCAGGACGCTGTCGTTTCACACAGCCGCGCGCGTCAGGGACCTGGCTCAGAACCCCACTGGCTACGCTGCAGCAGGGCGTGCAGATGGAGCCGAGCTCTTCGGGGCTGACTGCATTGCTGCAAGCAGCCAGGAAAGGGCCGGCATATCCGGTGGGAGCGGCAGCAGCGCCCGGTTCTTATGACATTGGTGGTGTTTGACTCGCACAGCACAGATGCAACCTTCGGGACCACTCCGGCGCCCGGGCTTGTTTCGGACGGCGTTTCCCAGCTGAAGCAAGCAGCGCCGCTGGCCCCAAGCCCCTGGAGCAAGTCGGTGCTCCAGAGGTCAGCACATTCCACAACGCAGCCAGCTGCAACCCCAGCCTCCGTGGTGAAGACAGGGCCCAGCACTTGGAAGGGGCGCAGCAGCGAGATGCCGCCCGAGGGCTAGGACCATCCGGGGGAGAGACTATGGCACTTGATCCTGGAGCTTTATTTCAGCACCACCGGGGCCCGTGGGGCTCACTCCAGCAGGGACCGTCAATCAGCTGCAGACACGCGATGGAGGCAGTGAGGAAGCTGTCCCCGAAGAGCAGGGAGACGTGAACCCCGCTGCTCTGGAGGACACAATTTTCCAGTTCTTACGAAGGCAAAGCCTGGAGCTGGCAGTGCTGTCCTGCTGCTCTTGCAGAGGAGAAAGCAGGCTACCTGGCAAGGACACTGCTCCGTAGCTATGGGTGGGGGGCAGCCCAAGGGCCCAAGAGCAGCTGGGAAGCTACCTCAGAAGAGGTCACAGTCTGCCATGAAGCCATCTGTCAGCCATGCTACCTTGGGACAGGACACCAGCCTTGCCTTGATGACAAGGGTCACTGAATTCTCCACTGCTGACAGAACTTAAGTCAAGGTTGGATGCTTCTGAGAAACGTGCTCTAGGAATTATCCCGAGGAAGCTCTGTGGCCCATGTCCCACGGCAGGTCAGACACGCTGACCCAAAGGGTCCCTGTGAGCTCTCAGCACCCCGTGCCCGGCCCTAGCTCCCTCCTGCAAGATCCGCGATTCCCCAGGGAACAAAGGAAGCAGCAGGAGGGACCTCGAATCGCGGAAGTTGGTTACAATTCCCTGCATACAAATGAATGCAACGTTGCAGAAGTCAGGAATGCAGCGCTGGTTCCCACAGCAACCCCAGCCCTGCCTGCTAAACACACAGCGGATGTGAGATGCCGTTGCCTGGTTTGCCTTTATGTAAGTGTGTGCGCGCTCAAGGAGGCCAGGGAGGGCTCCTCTAAGGCAGCGCACAGCACTCGGTGACGGTTCACACCACACTGATCAGCAACAGCGTCTGCAGAGCGGAGGCTGCTGCAGGGAAACCAAGTTAACTTTCAAGCCTGTGACGTCTTAACCTTAATGCAGCCGCATACTAGGGAATCAACTCCTAGACATCCCCTACGGGCTCGTCACTGGACTCCGAACAGCCACACGAACGGGTGACGAAACTCCGCTATGAGCCCGCAACGCATTGGGAACGTAGAGCTTTGAGGGGGCCCTGGGGAGCTAGGATAGCACATGAGAGACGACCCCTGCTCCCGGGAACGTGGACCAATTGCAGCAAGATGCAACAAGGGCAGTACCTGGGTTCCGTGGCTCACCCCCCTGCCCTGGGAAGTATGTTACAGACAGGGACGAGTCAGACTAAATGGTCACGCCGAGTCTGTGCCGGGGCAGGGAAAGCAAGCACTGCAGTGCTGTAGCTCAGCATGGGCGAAGCAGCAAGCTCTGCCGAGCACACAGCTGTTCGGGAGAATCTCGATGCCTTACATTAATATTAAGTGCTACGGTTCAGCGCGCTGGGCTCTAGACACAGCTCCTGCTTACTTACAAGGGGCTTCAAGGGAGCGGAAGCTGCTCTGGGCGAGCAGCGTCATTTCCCAGAGACCTCAGGCTTCGGGGGTTTTAAATGGGAGGCCGACACCTTGCTCGGATGAGGGAGCCCACGTGCGTCTGAGCCAAATCTGCCTACGGTCCCCAAGCCTGTCATTGAACCGGGGCCCTTTGGAATTCTCAAAGCCATTGGGCCGGAAAAACAGGAGACTGCCCCAAGGGGTATTTTGGGCGTTCCGGGACCTCGTTTGCAGGCACGGATAACGAGTCCTAGCGACAGCACTGCTCGTAAGTGCACTGCTTGCAGCCTTCTGCAGCGCTGACATCCACTCTAAGCATGGCTATGGGTGCTGTAACCCTGCCCCAGAGAGACCACGACAACACACGCGGAGAAGAGGCAGAGCACGCAGGCATACCGAGAACGGCGCTGAAACGGGATGTCCCCACGGGGACACTCGGCCTGCCCTTGCCAAGATCGGTTTCACACTGCTCAGCACGGGAGGGTCGGAACTCTCCCCCTTCCCGTGGTGCATTCAGCCACACATCTGTCAGGCAGGTTTGCTCTCTAACTCTCTCCCAAGGGCAGAGGCCTGGGCAGCACAGCATCTGCTTTGGTCGTTTGGCGTGGTTTTTAAACAAGTGCACCTGTTGCAGCATTTCTAGTCGAGAAGGTGAGTCCCCAGCGGGCCATGCCCTTGGCAGACAGGTAGGGACGTCTGCGACGGCCCTTGGCTCCCAAGGGGTTTCCCTCCAGCCTCAAACCACCCCAAGAAGGTTCTGGTCCCCCCAGAGATGAGCTTTGCTCATGTTGCAGTGCACTGCCCTGGGCCGGGGAGGCAAAGCTGCTAACCTGTAGGACCAAGTCCGTGACCTTGCTTTGAAGGTCAGTGGGATGCCAGCATAGAGTGTGTAGGACAGGTGTGGCCACATAACGGCTGAGTTATTCCTGCCATTAACATCTGCATTTCCACATCAAAAGCGACGTATGGGACACGCCCAGCCCACAGGCTCAGGGACACGGCTCCTACAACTAACAGGGTTTGCCCACGAGAGCTCGGATTCTGTGTTTTGGTCAGTCTCAGGTCCCACGGGACCACTCAGCTCCAATAGCTGGAAGTTCTGAGTGGCTGAGCGGTGCCGCACTGAGCCGGCGGGATGGATTCTCCCAGCCAGAGGGCAGAAGGCATCGCTCGCAGCCACTGGGAGGTGAGTGCAGTGTCAGCAAGGAACCCAAGGGAACACCGGCGACAGCCCCACCTGGCCAAGTGGGGGGTGCCCCTTCCTTCACAGGAGCCCCCACCATGCCCGCCAACTCCTCCCCACCACCCACCAGCATCACCTCCGCCTCGGCACCAACGGGCTGGGCTGCCTAGGCTTTCGGCATCCTGCGATTCCGCCGCATCTACTGCCCCAGAGCCCGAGCATGGCCCAAACCCAAGGGACTCCCTGTGAGGCAGACAGGTCCCCAGCCCCTCTTGCTTTACCCTCTAGGCAGAGCCCTTCGCCAGGAGCGGGGACAAACCCGAGCAGAGGGAGGCTGGTGCTGAATGGGATGGAGTGAGCACGGCGCGCTGGGGGTTCTGACCAGCGGCTCTGGGGAAGCGTCCCGTCTTTGGCCCGTGCGGTCTCTAGCCGTCAGACTGGCCACCCGCTCAGGGCGCAGATACCAGTAGCAGCCAGAAGCTTGGCCCTTTGCCTGACAAGCCAGGCTGCCCAAGGACACGTCCCCTCTCCAAGCCACAGTCCAATTCCAATGTGCACCCCGTCGCACAGCCTGCCTGCGAGGCACAGGAGCCGAGGCACCTTACCTGTGAGCCTTCTCCCTCCAGTCGGGGTGGACGGATGCTGGAGAGATGGATGGTTTTGTAGTCTCCTGAGTTCAGCTTAACCACAATGGCGTCCGCGTTTAGCACCTGCATCACCTGAGGGGGGAGAGGAATACGCCGAGGTGAACGTCTGTGGGGCGCAAGCAAACAGTCCCAATAGCAGCCAAGCCCCAGGTGCCAGGCCGGCCGCCCCCAGCTCCCCTGCACGGTCTTCCTTAGGCTAGGCACAGCAGCCTGCCTGTGCTCAGCAATGTGACCTGGTGAAGAGGCACTGGGCACAGGACAGTCCCCCCCACAAAGGTCGCGAGACGCCCCGGTAAGCTCTGCTTGTGCAGGGAACAACAGCGAGTGGGCAGGGAAGGAGGGGGTGGCCCGGCTGTTGTGTTGCTACCGAGAGCCCCAAGGGTTTGGCTGCCCTGGGGTGCTCTCCAGGCCTGGGACTCGGCCGGCCTGCATGCCTCATGGACGTACTTGAAGGCATCACAGTGCCAGGGTGGGTCAAGATCCTGAAAAAACCTGCCCCTCCACCCCCGTCTCCTCTTACTACCAGACACTGGACTCCTCCCCGGTGAGCCACACTGCAGGAATCCCACCTGCGGCAGGGCAACGGGGGAAGAATGCTTCGCTCCCTACCACTAGTGAGCATCGGACACAGGCAAACACCCAGTCCACTGTAGCCGGCAGCAATTCAAGCGAGCAGCTGAGATTCCACGGGCCCCTCTGTCACTCCTGGGCACAGACAGCGCCTAGCGCAGCAGACGCCTGTCTGGAACGGAGCCCGGCGGTACTGTGAGATCCGGGCGGGCAGGGAGCCCACTGGAAGACACGGGTATCTGAGAGGTGCGGTGGCACAGCAAGGGGTGGACTGTCTGATGAGTCTGTACAGCGGTTACTACACTGGGGCTCATCTGGGCTGGGGGTCCAGAGACGGCCAAACCAGCCCAAACATGGGGAAGACTGGGGACAACGGGGGGCAGGATTCCAGCCAGTCTGAGCAGGACACTTGGGGCTGGGCTTTCGACTAACGATTTTTAGCAGGTTTTATCCAATGCCACACTACAGCTCTGACCTCCTCCAACCTGCAGCAAGATTCAGGTATTTGCAGTAAGGCTACGGCATACCTAGATGGGATTTGCAGAACCGGCATAAATATTTACCAAGCTCCCCTGTGAAGATCTCCCCATCCGTCCCCACATCGCGACGCGTGAGCCTTTTATTTGCCGTTAAAGAAACTCCTGCGCCTTGGGCAAGCGTGCAAGCCGACATCTGCAGGCCTGACAGACCCTCCTC
The DNA here is from genome assembly GCA_019425775.1 of Rafetus swinhoei. Lineage (NCBI taxonomy): Eukaryota > Metazoa > Chordata > Testudines > Trionychidae > Rafetus > Rafetus swinhoei. Next base: position 348,253,888 of record CM033437.1, on the reverse strand, counting down.
GCCCAAGCTTTGCCATTTCCAGCCTGCACCCGTGGGGCCGGGAGAGAGATAAAAGGAACACTCGCAGCCCTTTGGCCCTGCCTGCAGATCCAGCTCTCAAAACGTGCCAGTCACAGGGAGAACGGGATTATAGGAATCAAAATGAGAACAGACAAGGAGGGTTGCCTGGGCTTCCTTCAGCAGAGATAACAGCCTCCCGGGAGCTTTCCTACAAACAGCCTCACCCCTTCTGGGCCTGGGAGTTTCGGTTCCGCTGACAGAAGCCTCCCGGAAGCAGGCTGCTTGTGAGCAGGCACACTGCTGCAGGGGTCAGGAAGGGCTCCCGTCTCGCTGGCAACAGGCCAGGCACATGCGCCTTTTCACTTTCAGAAGCATCAGGCGAGGGCAGCGCTGGAGGCAGGACCCCAAGGTGAGCGGGCTCCGGCCAACCCAGCGAGCCGCACTGCCACCCCCAAGGGCACGCCAGGAGACTCAAATCAGCCAGCGGAGCAGTCCCACTGATGGGGCCAGAGGCAGGGACGGAGAGGCGGTTGTGGCAAGGTGGCCGTGCCGTTAGCTTAGACCTGGATTAGCAGTTCGGGTCACTGCATGGGCAGGGCTGGCCGCCCCGCATTCCAGCAGGCCAGCGCTCCAGCTGCCGTAAGTTCCTTTGCAGGAGACCAAACCGCAGCTGGTAAATTGCCCAGCAAGGAGGCCACGGGGGCTCCCCTGAGCGCCGCACGCTCCTTCGCAGGGCGGCTGCAGCGCTCCAGTGCTCTCCAACAGGACGCAGCGCGACGGCTCTGCAGGCAGCGAGAGAGGCTGGAGAACAAAGGAGCGCTGAGAAGCGGCACAGGAGGAGATTATTCGGGGCCCGGAGGGGGGAGAGATGAGCCCGGGCTGATTCCCATGTGCACACAGCTGCAGGAGAGGGGCCCAGAGGCCAGGCCCGGCGGAGCAAAGGGGGATGCGAATGCAGAGCAGCGGAGTGGAATGAGTCGGGGGGCAGGGAGGGGTCAGAGCCTGGCACAGTGGTGGCGGTGGGGGGGACCAGAGGCTGGGAAGCCAAGGAAGGGGTGGGGGCCACCCCAGCTTCCTGAAGCAAGAGCAGCCTGACCCCGCGCCTGGATGCAGGGGAGCTCCGTGGAGAGGCTGTGCTTGGACACTGCAGTAGCGGAAACGCGGGGGACTGAATGACAGCAGCTCAATGCCCAAGTGAGTCCTCCCCACGGCCACTGCTGGCCTGGGCTGCCTGTAAAATGGCCAGACAGGCTCTCGCTGGAGCCTGAGCCCCGGGATTCCAGCCCAAACCTTGTGTCAGGATGCCAAGCTGGGCTAGCTATGGCCAGTCAGTGCAGCAGGGCCCTCGGCACACCCGTCAGTGCATGCCCTGGGAGCCATGCCACTAACAGCTGTGTAGTGTAGACAAAGCCTAGGTGTTTACACTAGGGAGGGGGTCACCCAATGAAATAAATAGGCAGCAGGTTTAAAACAAACCAAAGGACATTTTTCTTCACACAAAACAGTCAACCTGTGGAACTCCTCGCCAGAGGATGTTGTGAAGAACAGGACTTTAACAGGGTTCAAAAAAGAGCAAGCTACATTCATGGAGGATAGGTCCATCAATGGCTAGTAGCCAGGATGGGCAGGGATGGTGTCCCTAGCCTCTGTCAGCGGCTAGAAATGGGCGACAGGGGAGGGATCACTGGTGAGTCCCTGTTCTGTTCCCTCCCCCCGGGGCACCTGGCACTGGCCACTGTCACAGACAGGACCCTGGGCCAGATGGCCCTTAGGTCCCACTCAATCTGGCAACTGAGCTAGAATCTCTGCCAATGGCCAACAAAGGGTCCTGGGCAACACCACGTGCTGACGTGGGTGCCCTCCCCCGAGGCTGGAGGAAGGAACCCGTGGCAACAGCAAGATTCCATCTCAATCAGCCATGCCCAGCAGGGGAGGGTTCCCTCTGCTCCTCCCCCCCGTGCTCTCCTGCTCCGTGGCCAGCTGCACTGCACCAGTAGAACCTGGGAGGCCAACCAGCCAGCCAGGCTGTGCATGCCGGCTCCTTTCACAAAGGGTGGCAGGGAGGCACTGTGTAGGACTACACAGCTCAGGCCTGTCGGTGGTGTTCCTTGAGATGCGACAGAGCTGGCCGTTCAACGTGGGGTGTGCACACCATGCTGAGAACTCTGCTGAGGAGCCCCTTGGGGACCACTCTCCTGCCCCACAGCCTTATCAGCGCCCGAAGCACAGACTCCAGAGGACACAGAGGTGGCGTGTCACATCTCAGAGTGCCAGGCACAGAGGGGGACCTTTTTGCTTTGAGTAGGTACAGCCATGATCTTACTCAACTGACTCGGGGGCCTGCCTTCCCAAAGCATGCATCCGCTCTGTGCAAACGCGGGCACGAGGGCCCAGTGGCACCCTGCAAGTGTCCAATGTAGAACGCCATCGACACTGTTCGTGGCTACTGTGTGCGGGAACAACACAGGACGTTACAGTCCACCAGGCCCTCCCTGGGGTCCACGTATGGGACAAACAAGACCGAGCAGACGACACTGGCCCTACCCAGATAAAGCGCTAAACCTTGCCTGATCTGCAGCATGTCAAGACAATGTTCCTCAGGGGCAGGACACAACTTAACACTAGCAAATAGAGAGCCAAGTGACATCTGGAAGTACTTAGGGTGTGGCTGTAGGGCTAGTCAGTCCAACCTGCTCTGAAATATCTCCAGGGATGGAGATTCCACAACCTCCCCAGGCAATTTATTCCAGTGTCACCACCCTGACAGGCAGGAAGTTTTTCCTAATGTCCAACCTAAACCTCCCTTGCTGCAATTTAAGCCCATTGCTTCTTGTCCTATCAGACATTAAGAAGAAGAATTTTTCTCCCTCCTCCTAACACCCTCCTTTAGGTACTTGGTCCCTTCAGTCTTTTCCAGACTAAGCGAACCCATTTCTTTCAATCTTCCCCCATGGCTCATGTTTGCTAGATGTAATCATTTTGTTGCTCTCTGGACCTTCTCCAATTTCTCCACCTCTCCTGAAACATGGTGCCCAGAACTGGACACGACTCCAACTGAGGCCTAATCAGCGCAGAGTAGAGCAGAAGAATGACTTCTCGTGTCTTGCTCACAACACTCCTGTTCACGCAGCCCAGAATCATCTTTGCTTTTTTTGCAGCAATGTCACTCTTGACTGAGCTTGTGGTCCACTTTGACTCCTAGATCCCTCTCTGCAGGACTCCTTCCTAGACAGTGGCTTCCCATTCTGTGTGTGAAACGGATTGTTCCTTCCTATGTGGAGCACTTTGCACTTATTCTTGAACTTCAAACGTCGCCAGAGGTTCAGATGGAGGCCCCAGGAGACCCAAGACAGTATTAATGTCCCACAAAGGATTCAGCTGACTGGCGGGGGAGACAAGTGACTACTTTCAAGAATCTCAAACCGCTGGCCGGGAACACTGAAATGGCTACCAGGCAGACTCCCAGTGAACTAAATGCAAGACTAGAACACTAGAAGGCATAAAGCAGTCGTAGCTGTGTTGGCCCCGGAATAGAGAGACAAGGGAGGTGAGGTAATAGCGTTTATTGGACCAACTTCTGCTGGAGATAAGCTTTTGAAGCACAGAGCTCTTCCTTGAGTCCAGGAAAGACGCTCCCACCACTCCGACTTCAGTCCCGATTCTCAACAGCCACCCCGAGGCTGGACGCTCGAATTCATTCCTCTGCTAGACACAATGGGTACGTCTAGAGTACAGGCTTTTATAGACAGAGGCTGTCAACAAAGCTTCTGTCGACAGAGCGCCTAGACTACAGCCAGTTCTGTCGACAAAGCAAGCCGCTTTGTCGACATGAGTGTAGATGCAAAGGACAGTGTCGATGCAATAACGCCTTCTGTCAACTGTCAACGAAGGCGTTATTCCTCATAGAATGAGGTTTACCGCCGTCGACAAAACTGCCAAGTTCTGTCAACGTTGTGTCGACAGAACTCAGCGGCAGTGTAGACATAGGTATAGTTTTGTCGCCAAAAGCCTGTAGTCTAGACACACCCTAAAGCTCATGAGCTAGACACCGAATTTATGGCTTACTGCAACAACTCGCAATTCACAAACCCTCTGCTGTCCTACGAGCAAGCATGTTAATGGACCCTACACCGTGCGCTAGCTACCTTCCGCAAGCAATGTGCGGTGATGCTTAGGGTACCGCTCCCAGACCCAAAGAGCAAGCCGGTCGCTTGCAGGGTTGCGCGGCTGATGCGCACCCCTTCCCCGAAATCTCCCCCAGCAAGTGGCATTTCCCAGCCTGGATTTGTGGGGAGGAACAGTGCAGCCATTTTGAGCGCCCACGGGAGCAGAACACAATGAGAGGCGCTGCCCTTCTCAACAGCTAGGGCAGTGAACTCAGAGTGAGGCGTGGGAACCAGCGCACGGGCACACGAGACCTGCTTCGTCCCACAAAGAGCCGAGTCAGATTTGGCCACGGCAGGAGCACCGCGCTTGCAGATGGCCAGGCTTGTTTTCTAAAGCAGTTCTCATTGCCACGGAATCCTGCGTATCCCTAGCTGAACTGTTAGGGAAATCGACAGCGAACTCACGTGCTGAATGAGGCAAGGGCTCCATCAGGTGCCCAGTCTGTGGGTAGCCCTGTCCCTTTACCTAGCAGGAACTGTCAGGCTCTGAGTGAGGCAAGACTATTTAATGCACCTGCATTGACTGTCTTATTGAACGTGCGCTTTAGGAGATTAATGGTCGTATTAGGTGTGTTTGCATCTACAATAGATCAATGTTAGAACAGATTAAGATTGGCTTTCACAGCAGTGCAGCGAAGGCAAACCAGCCTCCTGTGTGTGGTAGCAAGTGTTTGAGATGCACGTCCCTGGAGTGCTCCACATCAGCTCCTCGGCCTGTGACGACTGCCACAGCCGTGGCACTAAGCACGGATACGGGGCAGCTCTGGGGGCACGACCGGGAAAAGGCAGGGCTTGGCCAGAGCTCTGTGCATCTCAAATGAGCTGCTGGCCTCTAGCCTCTTGTCTTCCACCACTGCCCGTTTGGAATTCCCGCCTAGCTCCGTTCTCCGACAGCCGTGGGTGCAGGTACCAGGGACTGCAGAAAGGCACCATGCACAGCCCCTGCGTGCGCGGGCTGGATATACCACTGCAAACGGGAGGCAAAGGATCGAGGGGATGTGAGCAGACTGGCCCTGGCTTATGTAAAGTTACCAGTGACCTCGAGCCTTGACGCTGAGGTACGGGCAGGGCCCGGATTGCAGTGCAGATGCTCAGCGCTTTGGGGGAAACCCAGCCCCTTGTGGCATCTCCAGGCATCCCGAAGTCTTAGCTCTGTGTGTTTAGCGAACCAGGCGCAGGGGAAGCAGGGCTGGCCCACTGAGCCCCCTGTTCGCCGGTGAGCAAGTCTGGAAGCTGCTGCCCCCTAATGACGCCAGCTGCCCTGAACATCCCTGCGCACTCCCGGTACCAGTCATGCTTGGAAGCCAAAGCAGCCAGTGCCCAGGGTTACAGCTGTTGCAGGGCACACGCACACAAGGGGCAGCACTAAACTTCACCCAAGCACATTCCCCGCCAAGAACCGTGACAGCCAAACCCTCCACCCCCCCGTCTGGCTGCACGTCCCGGTGCTCAGGGGGAGGAATTGCCTCTTGAATCCCTTCGAGATTCTTTCCGCTACTTTTCCCTCCTGCACCCCCACTGTTTATCTGACAAATTAAAACCTATTATTTAGGGCCAGAACCCTGGATGCTTCGCAAATGAACCAAAGAAATAATCAGTGCTTTCGCTTTCCTCCCATCATCTGAACACGGCGGCAGCAGGATCTGAAATTACCCAAAGCCAATTTGCCATGCTTGGAGGAACTGCCTGTAACACGACACCAGTGTCATCTAAGCGAGGTTCTCTCCCTCCGCCAGGCCCAGCTGCGGGTGGAACGAGGGGCCCTGCTGCCAGCGCGGAGATGGCTTAAGCTGTCAAGCAGCCAGCGCTGGCAGCACTGGGCACGCCAGGTTCCGTGGGACACTGCGACACAGGCAGGTGGAAGGGCCGGGCCAGGCGGAGGAGCCCTGGTGTGGGCTGGCAGGTACCGCACGGGAAGCCACCTGGTGTGTCCCCTGCTCTGGCTGGCTCAGTTCCCCCCTCAGAGGCAGCAAGTGCTTCCCTCCCTCCCCTGGGCAATGGGAGGACTGATGAGTGCTCATCAAGCACCTTCCGTGGGAGGCTTGCAAGGGGCAGCCCACATGACCCCCATCCATTGAAGCGCCTGCACTTTCAAGCACGCCGACATTTGTCCTGATTTTCCTTGTCACTTGCAATTCTGCGCGAGGAAAGAGGGACCAAACATTGACACTGCAAGCTCAGTGCCGCTCAGGGGCTCCCCAGGGCTTGCTTCCGAAAGGCCGGCTGCCATGTTTCTGCTGAGGCTGCATGTGAGCAGAAGACAGGCCTGGTGTGGCCAGGCAAGGACACAGCACACAGTTAGGGGCCAGAGCTGGAGGCTAAGCCTGGAGCAGCCAAAGGGCGGGCAGCCCTATGCTGCCTGTCGAGTCCACCATGAGCACAGCACCGGTAACAGGCACACAGCCCGGGAAGGCCCGTCATCGGTGTTCCAGGCACACCTACAGGCCCACCCCAGCAAGCTCAGCTCCAATCGAGACAAGGGTCGGGGCGAAGAGAGCGATGGGAAGCAGGCAGGGAATGCAGTGCCCTGGCCAGCAGCTTGCGATCCAACCGACAAGGGGGAGGAAGCGTCCCCACGTGAGGGGGCCCGGCGAGCACTACCTGCCTGTGGTCACCCGGCAGGCCAGCGGCAGAGCTGGAGACACCCCATCTCGAGTTCCAGCTTAGGAACCCAAGACCCCTCCTAGCCCTCTGCAGGTGCCACTCCAGGCACCTGGCACCTTGCTGCGTGAGTGACAGCCCTGGGCTGGCATGCTCCGGCCGAGGGACAGGCTGCGGACACCCCCTGCCCTCTGGACTGTTCTCGGCAGAGCGGAGCCGGGGGCCGTGCACAAGACACTTCCAAGGGAAGTGCTTGGAATGGGCACCGTGGGGGAGGGGAAGGCAGACACGCGCCCAGGGGACCAGATGGTAGGAAACAGCCGCTCTCAGCAGAAGCTGCAGGGGAAAGGCGGCAGAGCCGGCACACGGCAACAAGCAGCGACATTGAAAAGCAAGGTCCCACTAATCCTGCCTCCTAACCGAGGGGCAGGGAGAGCTCCCCACGCCGGGCCCCGGGGCCCTATGAGGGGAAGGTTCCCCAACCTCTCCGCTGCTGTTTTTAGCCTCACAGCCCCACCCAAGGCTGGGCTCAGATGCAGTGCCAGGTGGGTTCTGTAATTATAGCGCAGCCCGACTTGGCCACCTTGCACAATAAGGGGGTTGCTGGCCTGGTGTGGTCCTGCACTTGCACACATACTGGACACAGGCTAGTGCACCCCGGTGCCACTCAGGTGGCCTGAGGGGCCAGACGTGACCTGGGTCCCATGGGCAGGGCAGCGAGGGAAAAGCCCTGCCTCGTCGAGCCCCAGCCCAGCACCTGGCCCTTTAACTCCTAGACAGCACGATTGCCGGATACATCAGGGCCATCTCTTCGCTGGGGCCTCGGAGGGCAGCCGTCCCCAGGGCAGCCTCCGGGCACTGGCCAGGCCAGGACCTTCCCAGCATGCCCTGAGCGCCGACATGGCGAGCTGCCTGAGACCGTGAGGACAAGGCAGACTGCTCCATGCAGGGCCCTGTTCCCAGATGGCTGGCAGGGTTCGTCCAGCCCTGGCCGCAGGCCCCAGGCCGGGTGGCAGTTCCGAGAAGGGAGGGGTGCTGCTCTAGGTTCAGGTCACTTCCACCTTTAAGGGCTCCCAGACAGGGCCGCAGTGGCACCTTGCCAATGCCAGAAGCAGGCATCACCCTGGCACATGTAGGGCCAGAAGGGACCTCCAGTGCTAACGGAGGTTTCGGAACCAGCAGCACGTAGTCCCCCGCTCCCCTCCCTGCCTCGGCACACACTAACCAGCCAGCGGCCTCTAGCTTCCCATGGCTCTGCCAGGCTGGGAAGAGCGCTCTAGTGAGGGGGTCAGGCCCAGCTGCAGCCCTCGCAATTTCCAGTCCTGGCGTGGCACACCACGCCGGGAGGGGTTACAAGCCCTGTGGAGGACAGGGCTCAAATGCAAGCGGACCAATGACAGAACGGGTCTGAAGTCAGCAAGCTGAGTTCAAAGGCAAGGGCCAAGTATGACAAGGGGAAGCAAAATCAAAGCCAGCTGCACACTGGGGGACAAGTGGCTAAGCGGCGTGGCGCAAGGAGCTGGGTCAGCGGGTCCGGGTGAACGCGTTGGTCTCCTGGGATGCATCAGCAGGAGTAAGGTCAGAGCCAGGAGGTAGGTGGCCCCTGCTGCTCCATGCTGCTGAGTCCAGGGCTGGGAGGTGGTTCCCTGCACAGGGGTGGATTAGAGGTTCACTGAAGGTCCCTTCCAGCCCTGCATTTCTATGCCAGGTGTAGGGCCAGATCCACAGGCGAGTCTCCACTGACCTGGGAGCTCTGAGAGGATGCAATTCAGAGCTGCGCCCTGGGGTGGCTACATACCCGCAGGGAGGGAGAAGGGACCGAGGCTGAGGCTGCACTAACATGCGGCAGGGCTTGGCCCTAGCCCCAGCGTGCTCCGTAAGCCACCTGCCCCAGTGCTGGGAACCGCGTACGCGGGCGCTTTCCAGGGCTGAACTTGCTGCATTGGGGGTAGACGTGTTTAGGTAGCCAGGGCTGCAGCCCGGGGCAGTCAGACGAGTCTGGCACTGGGCTGCAGAGGCAGCAGGAGAGAAGCCCCTGCAGCCTTAAGCAGCCAGTAACAATGGGCATGGTCCTAACTCCCAGAGCCGCTGCGTCCTCCTCCAGCCTTCGGCTAAGCTGCTGCCCTAGGATTCTCCCTGCGCTGGAGCTGCCCGCGGTATCGGAGCCCACAGAGGCCTGGGTGGGGGAGCCCCACGTTTGGAGCAGGGGCGGAAGGGCCAGGAACAGGGTGCCGAGCCCGGCCGCATGCACTCCCATCGGGGACAGCTCAAGCACTCTCCTATGCCAGGGCACAGGAGAAACCAAGCAGGCGAGCTTCCTGCAGCTGATCGGCCATCCAGGTCGGTAGCGAGGCTGTAACTCCATTTCCAAGACAGCCGATTGGGGGCTGGGAACCTAGAGGCAGGCAGCTAGGGGGAAGGGCAAGGAGCGGTGCCCTGGAAGGGGGAGGGCCGCTGCTGGGAGCATTCCCAAAGAGTGGGGGAGGAACAGCGCAGAGGGTTCATTTACTTTCCAAGAAAATCCGACTGCCCATTTCTCTGGCTGAATTCCACCTCCCAGCAGCACCATTACAGGCAGCCTAACGACACAGCACCAGCACCACCTAGTGGCTCTCCCAGCCCTTCGCATCTGCCCGCTGCCTGGAGATGGGGGTCCCCGGGCCCCGGCCCAGCCCCGCACACAGCAATGCTCTGCTAGCCCCAGGGCACCCCAGGCAGGGCAGACGAGGGTGCCCAGGGAGAGGGCAACAGAGCTAGGGTTTAACCTCAGCCGACAGACCTGCCCTGTGACCTGGCTCAAGTCCTCCCCTCCCACCCTTGGGCTGGTAAGCCCTGAACTCCCCGGGGCAGGGGCTGTCAGTCTATCCACAGCCCCTGGCCCAATGGGGCTTTGGGCTCAGCTGGGGCTGTTAGCCACGGCCGCACGAAATGCACAGATCAGCCCCGTGGCTCAGCTCACTCAGGGCAAGGGGATTCAGAGGAAGGTGCAAGGAACCCTGCAGCAGGGGCTGTGGGGATAACCTCGCCTGCCTGCCCCAGGGCCCGGCCTGTGCCCTGACACAGGAGAGCGCACGATCCCTGCCCTCCTCACTGCCGTGCCACCTGGAGTGCTGTGAGCCAGGGTCCAGGCCACTCCAGGAGGCCGGCTGCTACAAGCACCTGGCCAGAATGAGCCTTGCCGTGAGCCGAGGCTGCCCACTACTGGCCACAGCGCAGAGGGGAAGTGGGACAGTCCATGCACCACTCCCCAGTTGCCACAGCATGGCCAAGCCCCCTCTTGTCTGGACAGTCCAAGGGTTCCGCCCCATCACAGGCACACCGCACCTGCAGTTCGGGTGGTTCTGACAGACCCTCATGCCCTTCAGACCCTTCCTCAGTCCCTGCCAGACCTAGGAGCGGGCAGGGACTGAGGCACACGAGGGTCTGCCCAGGGGAGGCTGGAGCAGAGACAACGCAGGGAGGGGAAGGCAGAGCACAGTGTGTGCAGGGAGCAGGACAAAGGGCAGGTAAAGAGGCGAGCACCCCCACGTGCAAAGGGCTGAACAAGCAGAGCTCACTGGCAGCAAATTCAGCTCCCCCTTGGCCTCTGAGGGGTAGGCCTGCCTACTCGGGGCACTGCTGCGGCTCACAGCAGGGGGAAAGGAAGCCTCTTACCATCTCAGGATGCAGCTCATGATCTGTTGTGCCAGGGCTGTAAGTTACAAGGGCCCAGCATCGCCCACCCCTAGCGAGATCCACCGCCCATCCAGACCCATCTCCTGCTTGCAGCCGTGAGCTGGGTGTCCCGCTCGAGGAAAGTCCCAACCCCTGCATGCACACAGCAGGGACGGGGTGTTCTGTACAGAGCCAAGGTCAGTGCCCTGGGAAACCTGCAGCAACACATGCTCTGGAGCTACCTCCCACGCTCTGCCCAAGTCCCGAGAGCCTGAACAGAAGGTTCCCTCACCCGCGAGGCGCTCACCTTGGCAACAAACTGCTTGTCCTTCTGGTCCAGGTTAGCAGTGGGCGCCACGTAGTCCCTCCAGATTCTCAGCTTGCGCTCTTTGGCATGCCTGGCACAAAACAATGCACATCAGTATCCAGAGCCAGGGCTGCCAGAGGCTCACGGCCTGCTGGCACTGGAGAGGTGGCCAAGCCCCTTGCATAGGGTCGCCCGCACACGGCCAACTGGCACTGGTGCCCAACATGCAGGCCCAGCTGGCAACTTGAGCCCAAGTCAGCCCCAATGCCTGGCACCCCCTCCCAGCCAGCCCAACTCTTTGGCTAGAGGCCCAACACAGAGCCAGGAAGTGGCTCAGGACAGCCAGAAACACAGGCGCCCCATAATTCTGGGCCAAGGGAGGGCAAGGACGCAATCCGTGAGCCAGGTAAGGGCCCGCTGGGTAAGCCCCCGGCCGGGTGAGGGGAGGCCCCGCACAGCAGCAGCCAGTTACCTTTCGGCTGCTCGCAGCTTCTCGGCCCCACGGGTGTACACAGCGATGGACCAGTCCACGCAGCGGGCAAAGCCTTCCTTCAGCAGCAGCTCCGTGATGTTGCCGTTCTGGAACCGGCAGGGGGGGTGACAGGGTCAGTATCCACTCCAGCGCCAGGACAGACCCCCCCTCGGCAGGCCCAGCAGTACGTGGAGGACCTGGGCCAGGCACAGCCCTGGCTCAGCCCTGGGCAGCCCTGGCTCCGTGCCAGCAGCTTGTCAACAGCCAGGGCCCCAAAGCGGCTCAAGCCCATTTTCATGGGGTCGCCTGGGCTGGCTTAGACTTGCTGAAGCCCGAGTGCCACTGCCCAGAACCAAAGTGGAAGCCTGAAGGCTTCAGCCCCCAACAGCAGCGCTCAGGTTACAGGCCTTTGGCCTGGGGGGGTGGAATCCCTCTGGCTTTGCCTCCACCCCACCCCAGAGCAGCAGGGCTCTGGCTTCAGTCCCCCCCTCCTGGGGGGTGCAGTAATTTGGTGAGAGAAGGGGTCATGCCAGGCTCACTGGCCAGCTGCAGCCAGCCCACAGAAGGCAGGGCCCCATTCTGTACCCCAGGCTAGCAGAAGCCAGGCTAGCTGTCCCCCCCACCCCACCATGGGCGGGATCCTGCCAACAGGAAAACACATAAAACCTGTGGGGGGTGCTGGGCAGGTAGCGGCCATCCTGGGCCCCTCTGACCCTGGATGCCCAAACAGCTAGACACCCCCTCACTGCTCTGCCCTGGCCTGCCAGGCCTGCAGCCAGGACAGGGGAGCAGGTCCTCTCCCCCGGAGCGCTGACCTGCCCCTTGACCCCTGCCCCGCCCCACTTGCCGGGTGCAGGATGGTGCCCAGGATGTTCTGATTGTGGCAGCTCTCCAGGACGATCTGCACGTCTCTCTGCAGCAGGCGCGACTCGGTGAAGAACTTGGCTTCTGCCGCAAACGGCTCTGGGGTCTCGGTGCCGTCTGCCTCCCGCTTGAAGGTGGGGCACTGCGGAGCGGAGTTAGGAGTTAGGAGAAGGCGCGGCGGTCGGCCCTCTGGTGGGGCAGGCTGCTCGGCAGCTGGAAGTCTGGAGCCGGGATTGCGGGGGACCACCTCACTTTCAGAACAGTGTCTCCAGCACATGGCCCCGGAGAACCACTAGTGCCCCGTGCGCAGGAATGTGGGTGGCCACGCCATGGTAGCGGCCTCCTGCACTTGCTCAAGGTGTTGGCTGACCAGACCTTGCAGCGAGCCCAGGACAGGGTGACGGGACAACAGAGCTCTAATACCGGACACCCCACACACATTGGGACGCTGGGCACCCCTCAGTCAGCACGGCTAGCCCCGAGGGAAATGGCTGTGCAATTCCACCATTACTCCTGGGGCTCTGGGCCACGGCGCGGACGGCCACGGAGCACCCCATAATGTGGGGAGCCTGAGAGGAGACCCTGCCATGGCCCGATGCGCAGCACCTGCTTGGAAGCCAGGCCTCTGCCTGCACGCACGCCTGCCCTTCAAGGTCTGAAAGCTGGGTGCTGAGGAGGACAGCACGCAGGGGATGGGCTGCTCCCTTTTGGGCTGTTTAAATGAACCAAAAGCTTCCCGCGGGCCTTTGGGCAGCCATGGCTGGAGCAAGGCGGGGAAAGCCACGTCCAGTTAACAGCGGGGGGTGAGGCAGGGCAGCTCTGGGCAGGGTGCTGAGTAACAGCTCTGAGTAACAGGATTTCCCACGCTCTGCTTTCCCGGCACCGTTTCCTGGGCCTGAGCACGGGGGGGGAGCTGCTGGACACTTACAGCTGCCACGCTCCACCCCGGGGCGAGGGAAGCACCCCCACACCCACGGTACTGCAGCTACAGGCCCTGGCTAGGCGGGGCAAGGAACACATCACCTGCAAGAGCATCAGGCCGGCCCAGGGGCCTGCTCAGTCGGGTTCTGCTGCTGTAGCAGCGACGCCCTGGTGTGGAGAGAAAGGGAGGTCCCTGCTACTCCACACATGGGACATGTACGCACACTGCACGCGAGAGTCTGGAACCGCTTTGGCCCGCAGTGTCGCTGGCACACCCCTACCACAGCTCTCAGGTGCCCAGCCCAGGACAATGCCTCTGCAGTTCCCTCACCACATCCAGATAAGCTGCAACAGAGGTGTGGGAGGCCAGGCGGGCAAATACAGACCAGGACCATCCATCTCAGCCTCCAGTAGAGGTAAGCACCCCCTCCCCTCAAGTGCTGGTCCACAGGGGAAGGAGAGACACACACAGTGCGAGGACAGGGAAGTGACAGCGGGCTGTAGAACTACTGTCCCACCGCACATTGATGGGCCAAAGCCGAGTGTCTCGGGAATGCGTCGAAGGCGCTCCAGGTCACTGCCAGACCCCTCAGAGGCAGCAGGAGTTGCTCACACTGAAATAAGCCCTCACCCCCTCCACAGGAGAGATGTGGCAGGGGAGGAAGGATAATCCAAGTGGCTCTCTGGCTTTAAGTCTCTGCACGGATGTAGCTTGACACCTTGAGATCTCTGCCATGGAAACAGCGTAGGCGTCTGTAGATAAAAGGCCAGGGCTCTTTGGGCATCTGGAGAACAAAGGCCTCTCCCCACCGGAGGCAAATGGCTGAGAACAAAGTATGACGTGGATGGCTTGACTCATGTGAGAAGCTGTTTGGGATGAATCTGGAGCGCAGGCTTTGCTAGACCTTGTCCTTATGGCGGGAACGCAGGTTGTCTGAGCGCCCCCGCTAGCTGGCTCTTCCGGCTGACGCTGGGGCAGTAAGGAAGGCCTGTCACGGAGACCGGTCACAGAACATGTGGCTTCACTGCAGGCAGGGCTGGAGACAAAAAGCCCCGTCCCAAGGCGGCAAACTTCGGCGGTGGTGAAAGGAAGCACAGCCCCGAGCTGTGACGGAGACTGGCCATCGCCCGCTATCCACTGGAGTGCGCAGGGCACGGACTGCAGCTGTAAGTGGCTATTCCGGGATCTGACGAATGCATCTGATGAAGTGGGTCTTTGCCCACGAAAGCTCATGCTCCAATACATCTGTTCCTCTATAAGGTGCCACAGGACTCCTTGTCGCTTGTGCAGATCCAGACTAACACGGCTACCCCCCGATACTTATTCCGGAATAGCGGATCCCAAACACTCTGGAGAGAAGTGGGCTCAGCAGTGCCAAGAGCCTCCGCCCCCTCCAGAAAGGGCGCTGGGTTCCACATGGGGCTGCTCACAGCTGGCAACGTGGGCACAAACAATGGCTGCAGAACCAGACTGGCAGCTTGGAGGGGAGAATGCGTTGGCATCCTAGAATAGCCTCTCCCTCTGGAGTAGAAAACTCGTCCAAACAAGGAGTGACTGGGGACAGGGACAGCAAAAGCATCCTCCAAGGACAGGCAGGTCTCAGGCCATCCTGGGGCTGCAGGGGCGTGTCCATTGGGTGAGCGGCTTTGGTCAGTGACAGCCGGATCTATCCAGGGCCAAGCGGTTAGAGTGGCACTAGCCATCGAAGCGAGCACCAGAAGGGATCTGAACGCAGCCACCAGAATCTACACAGGAACCTGCCGATCCGTCATGCACTTGTGCGCCGCTTGCTCTTGCCAAGACGACTTACTCGGGCCCAAGGCTATTGCACCCACGAGCACAGGGTGTCAGCGAGGAACCCTCGGTCTGACAGGCGGCTGATCCCCATGCCGAGGGGTGTCCGGCACTGGCGCCAGAGCATTCGCGAGAGGCCTACAAGCCAGCCTCGGCTCCTGAGCTCACGCTCCCGGGGCACTGCCTGCTGAGACCGAGGGAAGGGAAGGGCCCCGACCCAGACCGGACCAGCATCTCACTTACATTCCTGCCCAGCAGGAGTCTGGAGAGAGCAGCAGATGCTGCACTTGGCTGAGCAGGAAGCCTCCCCCAAGCAGCACTAGCCCTGGCCACTCTCACAGCCCCAGCCTTCTGAGACAGGACCCCCAGGGCGGTGGCAAAGGGGCGACCAGCTCCACTGCACTAAGACCCTCCAGGCCAGCTCTTCACAATCTACTACAGACGTGGCAGCAGAGCTCCTGACCCAGATCAGGCAGCAGCAGGACCGTTCCCATTCCCGCCCCGCACCCCCTCCGTCGGAGCATTCGGAGAGCTGCAGCGCACGAGCAGGCAGGCGGCTGACTGCAGACTCAGGCGTGTGGCACAAACCTTGGGACCCCACTCGGACCAGAGCCCAGCAACAGAGGCCAGGCACAGTAGGGCTGGCCCAGAGCAAGTGCCCAGCCTCCAGGAAGCCTTATTCAACATGGCTTGGCTGGAAGCCACCTCGGTGAATTGTTCAGGGAGCATGGCGGGCCGCCCGCTCCAATCCACACTCAGCCCAGGCACTTGGGAGTGACAGCTCCCAGCTCCCGAGGGGCCTCCCTGAGCCGCTGCAGCTCTGAACTCCAAGACCACCGAGCCCCGACTTGCGCAAGGGCAGGGCTCCCGCTCTGCTCCCTGATCTGACTGGCAACAGCCGGCCCCTCTGGCTCTGGGCCACAAGCCAGTCAGACATGAGCTCCCAAACTCCAGGGTGAGGGTTTTCAAACTCGGGCGGCCCATCTGGCACTCCAGCTACCTGACTGGCAGCAGGGCCAAGCACCTGCAGCTAGGGCACCTCCAGAAACTGCCGCCATGCTGTGCACCATCAGGCCTGAGTACCACGGAGCCCTCCCGGGCACAGGCGCTGGGGCCATGCCTTGCCCACTGAGTCCAAGCCACACAGCTCCCAGACTGGCCTGCCAGGGGCAGCATGAGCCTCCAGCCCTGAGGCGCAGCATGGGCTGCTGGAAGCAGGGTGAGGCCAGGCAGGACAAACCCTGCGGCAAGTCCTAGCCCCGTGGCAGGGATGGAGCAGCAGCACTAGCTGCCCAAGAGCCCGCGCAGATTTGGCCCCGCCAGCGCTCCATTCTGGTGGAGGGCCAGTGAGGCCAAACCTGCGTGGTGCTGCACCTCCCGTGCTCATCAATGCAGCCTGGCCGCCTCTCACTCACCGGGGGCAGTTGGGGCCAAACCCAAGCAGGCCGGGCTCATCCAGCTCTGAGCGTGCACACAGCTATGTATGCTACTGCCTGCGCTCCTGCACGCCCATCATCCCCAGGCATGGGCATGTCCACCCAGTGCCGCGTCCTGGAACAGCACCACAGCGCTCCATAGACCAGGGCCACAGGTGGAGGAGGTGGCGGCCCTGAGACTAACCACTTCTCCGACACCAGGGCTCCCGGCAAGGGTGACCAAGTCCCCTCTGCCGGTCACGGGCTCCGTTCAGCAAGCAGGCCTGGCAGCGCAGACTGAGAACGGGAGGCTCTCAGGCACCGGCAAAGCTCTCCCCATGGCCAGGCAGCGACCGAGGGACACAGCTCCTCGACCACACTGGACTATGGCAGTGCAGGGGGAAGACCCAGAGCGCTCTGGCTTTGGGAAGCACAAGCCAGTTACTGAGTAGAGCACTAGCACCAGTCCCCATAGCCCAGGATCTCCGTGGCCGCAAGGATTGGGTGCTTGGGGCTCGGTGGGACCTGGAAAGGGCTGCCTCCCACCGGCAGCTTCTGAGCGCCACACTGGGGCACCGAGTTCAGGGCTGGATGCGAAGGGACTGTGCTCACCCCATGGACTAGCCCCACCACAGGAGTTTACCCAAAGCCCTGACGAGGCTGAGCTGTGATAAGACGACCGGAGCCCCAAGGCTGCCCTGACCGCAGGATGCTTTCAGAAAGGGGCTGTTTTCAAGCCAGATTTCGCCAAGCACTCGGCCCCCTACTTTTAGGCTGCTAAAGGACATGGACTTTAAGGGACTCTTAGCAACTCTCCCCCACCATCAGCAGCAGCTGGAGGAGCCGCCCCATCCCCTGGTGAAGTCCAGAGGAGGGGCGTGGACACAGGTGACTGACAGCTCCGAGAGGGGAACTTAATGGACACTGGCCAACTGAGAAGCTGAGACACTCCAGCTCAGGAGGCTCGATGGGCTCCTGGTGAAAGCCCTTAAAGCAGCTACGCACACCGGAGAGGCACAGCCAAATGGGCCCCGTAGCTCAGCATGGGGCTCCGCACAGAGCCACGCAGGACAGACAGGCCTGCGGTGGGCCAGGAGACAGCACCACCCCATGTCTGACTCCAAGCCTGGAGACCGGGGGGAAAAACGGAACCAAGGGCCAAGCCTCACCTTGATGCCCGAGAGCATGACCGTGACCAGGTAGTGATCTGGCAGGAGCAGGGCTCGGACCACGCTGCCGTCCCGGACGTGCTCTATGATGGCTGCAGAGCAAACAAGCGTGGGTCAGTTCAGGAGGGAGAGTGCAGCCACATCAGCAAACACCCCGCCCCTCAGCATCCAAACCCAGGCACCCACAAGCCACATGCCCCACCCTGCCCGGCGGCCGTGAAAGGCCAACATGCAGAGCGGACTGCAAGCCGGCTACGCCCCGTGGCCGGCCAACACGCAGAGCAGACTGCGAACCTGCCACGCCCCGCAGCCAGCCGGCGCGCAGAGCAGTGCAAACGTATGCACCGGGAGGGCGGCAACATCCCGGAGCTCCCTGCCAGCTGCAGCACATGCTTACCATTGACTGGCTTCTGGTGCATGGAGTCCACAAAGTGGCGCGGGTTCTCGATGGTGTATTTGAGATCCCGAACGGTGTGGGAGCCCGTCCCCTCGCTCCACATGCCCTTCTTCGCAACCTTCGCCTGATCCTCCAGCTCTGCCAGGCGGCTCTGCTCCGGGCTAGAGGAAAACAGTGCCACTGTAAGAGCCTCGAGAGCTGGGGGGGGGGCCGGGGAGGCCTGACAGAGCCAGCAGCTGGGGCATTGCTATCTTGCATGTTTTACCACCACCGCTTGCTCCAGGGAGCACACATTTGACTTGACATTTCACTTCTGGATGCTTTAACAATCCAAAGCCCACTCAGCTCTGAGATACAAGGGGAAGCCAGGCCTCGCCTTGCTGATCACAGCACACGCAGCACACTAGAGACCCAGGGATCTCTCCCAGCATCTCACAGCTGAGCGAGTTCGTGCTTTGCAAGTGCAGCGCTGAAGCCCTCCCTAAGCCAATTAGCCAGCTGACACCCAAGCACAGCGCAGCAGACGAGAGCCGTTTTCATTAGGGATGTCAACGTTTAGTCAACTACACGATTAACAAGCCTGGGCTTATCTTCTCCTGGTGGATCAGAGGCAGCAGCAGGAGGGGGAGCCAGGAGCTGGTGCCTAGGGACATAAAATTTTGATTTGGCTAAATCAAAGTCGATGCAATTTGCATCAGCTATCCGATTGGTCGACAGGGTGCTTCTGCCTTTGAAGTGTAGCGACAGCCCCAGAGCTGTTACTAAAGTGGAGCGGGGAGCACGGGGGCCATGGGGGACTCGCTGGCCCTGTGCTCCCCCCAGCGTTTCAAAGCGGCAGCGCCGCACGGAGCCCGGGGTCAGAGGGGGAGTCCCTAGCTGACCCCAGGCTCCACATGGCACTGCCACTTTGAAACACCCCTTCCTCCCCCTCCCCTTGCTGCCTCTGACAAAGGCAGCAGGGGGAGCAACTAGTCGACTGGCCTGTCCACTACCCGATAAGCATTTGCTTATTGGATAGTCGACTAGCTGTCCACATCCCTACCGGTGCCCACAGAGAGCTGGCTTTTCAGCCCACTCCCCACAAGCACCAGATCCCGCAGAGCCGCCTGCCCCCACCCCCCTGCCGCTGCCTCTCGTACCCTAGAGCCACGGTATCCAACATACGCCACTAGCCACATGTGGCTAGTTGACCGGTTGAGTGTAGCTAGTTGGCTAGAGCGGCTACTGCTCCAGAACTGGTTGGACACCACAGCCCTAGAAGAAAGCTTTTAGGGACTTGACTCCTGAAAGGGACAACCAAGAGCAAGAGGCTCTTAATTCAGGGCCCCCGGCTCCTTGGGAAACACCTGGCACTGCAGAATGTTCCCTATTGAAAGACTGGAGCTAAAATCGCCACATCCAGATGCTTAGCGATGTGGGCACTGCTCACCCAACGCACCTGTTCATAGGCCGGGCTCTGAAAGCCTCTCATGGAAGGCATCCAAGTGTGCTAGTAACGGCTTGGGGAAATGACACCGGCATGCTTCCAACCCGGCAGAGCATGAAAATACCATCCAGCAGCTATATACAGAGCCGCTCCACACAGCACACCCCACGTAAGTGACCCAAGCCTAGGGACGCACGGGGCAGATCCGGGGACATCTTGTCATTAAAAGCCTGGGTCTCCCAAGGCAGGGCAAGAGCTACTCATGAGAGCTTGGGGGACATTGCTTCCAGAGCCCAGAAAGTTAACACGTCAGCTCTGAGGCTCCAACGACTCCTGTGCACCCTGGCAGCCTAAGGGCCGCATGCCCGTCGGCTGAGCGCTGCAGACAGAACTGGGGAACTGTACCAATTGCAGGGTTCGCTCCCAGTGCATCAGCACGATCACAGCGCCGGCCCAAGGTTCCCTTCCCTTCAAGAGGTTGCTCTGCAGCTGGGGATGCCTCCCACATTTCTAAAGCAGCCTTATGGAGGGGCAGAAGATTCTGTTTAGCCTCCCTTCCCCAAGGAGGGGGGAGCTGCCACGTGCCGTTCCCAGCTGGGAAGCTGCTGGCACAGCCCAAGATAAAGCATCTCCACACACCGTACTCTCGAAAGCCTCGCACTGAACGCCACGGAGGAAATGATTCAGCACCACTCTGTCCTGTCGCCACAGCAAAGCTGCTCGGGAAAGCCTAGGGCCACAGCCCATCTGAACCCCGGGGCGAGTTGAGGGGGCAGCAGGCAATATACGTACTTATTGGCTCGGATTCCTTCCCTGCGCGACGCCAGGCCTTCTGCCACGAGAGACTCTGCAATATTCTCCCCCGTCGTGTCTGGTGAGAAGGGAAGAAACGAAATCAGATTAATGGAGCTGCCACTGCCCCATGTTTCTCCGCAAGAGGGACAGTTCGACAGGAGGCGCGTGCCTGGAATAGCAATCAAGACAACCTCTGGAAGCAACCAGCAAGGCAGCAAAGGGAGGGCAAAGTTTAAGCTACTCAGATGGAGAGTAAGGTTTGTTATGTGCAGACCCTGGCACCTCGATTGTCCATTACACCAGAAGTTCTCACCCTGCGCCCAACCAGCACTCAGCTGCAGCCTCCGGGCCAGCCAGGCAGCGCGCTGCGGCCCACATAACCGAGCTCAATACACAGCCCACAATGGTCCATAGGGTGGGAACCACTGACCTCCACATGCGTTCGTGGATTCAGCGTTTACAAGGCATGATGCTAACAGGACAGGCACAAGGACTTGCTGGGATCGGGGCCACTAAGTCAACCAGGAACCTAGAGCATTTTCTACTCATCCCCAGCACCAGTTCACTAGCGACTGGAAGGCATTACCAGCTGGTGGCTGCGTGGTGTCTCCACCAAGATCCCAGTGACAGGCATTGCATCTGGCCAAGACACCAAGGACTGGATGGGACAGTCAATGGAAGGGTATTGGCAAGGCAGGGGAGTCGGGCAAACTTTGCCCTGTGCATGCTGGGTCCCGTGTGACATATGGATCACCGCGCCCACAAAGCCTGAAAAGCGCTTGAGCAGAAGTGAATGCTGCTCACAGCTGACTTAGGCCAGGTCTACACTAGACCCGGAAGGTTGGGTTAAGGTACACAACTCCCCACTACATAAAATACATAGCTGGAGTCGGCTTAGTGCCAAGACCGGCTTAAGGTGTCTTCACAGAGGCAAATGGGAGCAAACACCCATCAGCTTCCCTTATTCCACACAATTGCGAGTACCAACCAAGCAGCACCAACCGGAGCCACCCTCAGCTTTCCATTTAGTGGGTCTGAGCTAGACCCGCTAAATCAAACGCCAGAAGATCCATCTCCAGCACAGCAAGTGAAGATGTGGCTATAGTTAATTGCTAGCCGCCTTCACCCAGTCATTTAGATTATGGAGTTTGATGCTTGTCTCCTCCAAGCCACCACTAGGGTGATCCCTCTGCATGCTCAGAGGTGACGGTTGTGGATTCTAGCAGCAGCCACGTGACTTCAGGCAGGATTTCCTAGGAGTGCTGCAGTGATTCAAAAGCACAAGTCTCATGATACCACCACTGGGCATCACTCTGCCCCAGGGAACACCTAGACCTATGCAGTGCCAGCCAAGGAGCAGTTTGGAGTCAGGAGAGCCCAAGGACAAGAATGTATAGGGCACACCACTGAGGATACAATTAAGGCAGTGGTGTCCACAGGAGTAAGGGAGAGAAGCTGCTGTCACATCAGCCAGTGATAAAGGATATTTACACGTGACTGCACCCTCTCCTGCAGCAGTAGCCACTGCATGGGACAAGCAGGTTGTTACACAGCAGGATCAGAGGGGCTTTTGAAATGCTGCAGGAAACCCAAAGTTCTAGACAAACGCTGCTGTTCTAGGAAAGGGGAAGGCAACTCCTACAATCACCCACAGCCGGACACGCTTCCCTTGCAGAATCAACAGCGGGCTGTGTGGCAGCAACGGGTCACCTGACCACAGCCATCCGAGAGAGCATGACAGCCATCCCTTTGCCCTTCAGACTTGGGGAGAACTCTCCTGTTAGCTGTCTAAAGAAGAAAGAAGTGATGCTCTATTCTTAATAGCAGCAAAAGGGCAGGACACATGCAACTCAGGCTCCAGCTGGTGCATTTCCAATCCATAAGGCATGTGCTTGTGCCACGCAAGACCAAGGTGCAAAGGTCACAAGCTTCTGACCGCTGACAACTCAAATCCAGCTGGAGGAATGCACCTGCCCCTTCCCTCCTGATGAGGCCGCTGTGGCATTGTTAATTGTATTGACACCCTGACAAACTTCATCAGGAAGTGTTTTATGCTTCATCTATTCATCTAAATCCCATCCTGTCACACAGTTTAACAATACGAGACACACCTACACAGGAAGCCTGGCATAAAAGCCTTTTATGTGGCAGGGAACACAGGTGGAGAACACCGAAACAGAGCACTTCAACTGATAGCAGTGTCACATCAGAACAAAGCCCTTTCAGATGGATTTCCAGCAGATCGCGCTGTGCTACCCCTGCCTTCTGACAATAAATACACATGCCCCAGGAGCCCTGACAGCAGCATGGATTTGCTACAGAAGCCAGGGGGTTACAAACAACGGCCCTCACTCCTGGAAAAGCTTGGCATCAGCTTTTCAAAAGGATTATGGGGTAGCTTTCCTCACAGCTGGCCACTGAGGGGGTCTCAGCCCCTCCCCCCCAGGCATTTGGTGCAGGTCACTGTTGAGACCAGCCTCGATGGACCATGGATCTGATCCAGTCTGGCGATTCCTATGGGATAGGCTGGATGGCTCAGGCACTGGTAGTGACTGCGGTCAACAAGCCACCAACAGTAGTTACTATGGGCAGGCTGATATACCTGCCTCAGCCTGAACTCCACTCCCGCAGAAACTCAAGCTAGCCGCACTGAGGCAGCGAATCAGACAGGACTGACTGGCGTTCTGGGAAGAGCAAGGGAGTGGAGATCCGACGCGAGCGACTGAGAAACCACTTGGCTAAACCGCTCCGAAGGAAAGGCCTGGTGGTAGAAACAGGGCAGTGCACAGGGCTTACTGCAGGCCAAGGGGAGGGATAAGCAAGGGCCAGACGAGGGCATTAAGATTACCCGAGCCCGGAAGAGGCAGGAACCTGTGAATTCACCCTTTAGGGAAGGGGTAGAAACCATAAGGATACGTCTAAACTACATTCCTCTTTCCAAAGGGCAGGGGACTGGACTTAATGACTCTCGAGGTCCCTTCTAGTTCTAGCGTTCTGTGATAAGAGCCATAGTTCAACCCTAAGGCTATGTCTAGACTGCATTCCTCTTCTGAAAGAGGATGTAAATTAGACATAGAAATTGCAAATGAAGCCAGGATTGAATTTCCCATGCTTCATTTGCATAATCTCATCACAGCGTTTTCGAAAAACACTACTTCGAAAGTGACACCGTGGTCTAGACATGGTTCAAAAAAGGCTTTTCTTTTCGAAAGAACCACGTCTAGACCACGGTGTCACTTTCGAAATAGTGTTTTTTGAAAGAACGCCGTGACGCAATTATGCAAATGAAGGGCAGGAAATTCAAATCCCGGCTTCATTTGCAATTTCAATGTCTAACTTACATCCCTCTTTCAGAAGAGGAATGCAGTCTAGACATAGCCTTAGGGTTGAACTATGGCTCTTATCACAGAACACTAGAACTAGAAGGGACCTCGAGAGTCATTAAGTCCAGTCCCCTGCCCTCAACAAAACCAAGCACTGTTCTGAACATCCCTGACAGGTGTCTAACCTGCTCTTAAATCTCTCCAGTGATGGAGATTCCACAACCCCTCAGGCAATTTATTCCAGTGTTTCACCACCCTGACAGGCAAGAAGTTTTTCCTAATGTCCAACCTCAACTCCCTTGCTGCAGTTTAAGCCCATTGCTTCTTGTCCGATCCTCAGAGGCCGAAGAGAACAATTTGCCCCCCTCCTCCTGCTCCCTCCCCCGGCCAGACACCCACCAGCACCCTGCTCCTGCACCCTACCTTCCACTCAGATTGTACACACTCATCCCTATCCCACCGGTTGGACCCCTCATTTTTGGCCCCACCCCAGGGACTAGGGGGGCCCACAAAATCCACTAACCCTGGAACCCCAGAACAGTTAATCTGGCCTCTCTGCCCTTCCCCCACCATGGGGCTGGAGCACCAGGGGAGTGAGGTGTCTCAATTGGGGGCCACATCAGTGAGCATTGGGGATTTTGAGGGGGAGAGTTGCTTTTTTGCTTCTCACTTCTGTGATCCTCAACTGATTTTTCTGTGGGACAGTGGCCCCTGACCCAAAGAGACAAGGTTAAAATCTTACGTTGGACATAATATTTTACTTTATTTAAAAATGGAGCCTGGCCAACAAGCCCGCAATTGGGGCCCAGCCCCTAGTCTAGCCACCACATCAGAACACTTCTACACCACCCCCACAAACACCCCAACTCTGAGCCCATCATACACCTGAACCCCCTGCCCTGAGCCCTTCATACCACATCCCCAAACTCCTGCACCCCTACACCCCCAGCCCCCTGGCATAACACTCCTGCACCACCCACATACCCCAACCTTGTGCCCTGAGTCCTTTGTACACCCAATCCCCTGCCCTGAGCCCCTCACACTCCAACCCAAACTCCTGACCCCCATAAGATTGACAGAAGACAGCCTGAATGCAAGCATGAAGCAGGATTTGACTGGTGATTATGTAAACTTCAAAGAAATGTGCAAAAAGATGCAGCAGCAGAAGTCCCATTAAATAAAGGCTGAGTACAAGGTTTCATTTGTGCTATTAATCACATCAATCATCAAGAATATTAATTTGCGCATTTTCAGTCATGCAAACGGGCATTCTTACACAGCTCTGTTGACCACTTGTTCTGAATTTTAATACAGTTTGGCTCTTTGGTTTGAAAAGGTTGCCGACCCCTGCTCCAGCTCAGGAGTGGGGAACCTCAGGCCCAGGGGCAGCCTGCAGCTTGCCTGGATCTGGCCCCCAAGGCTCAGGGCTCCCTCCAGCATTGGGGAGCCTGTGTTGACCCTCCAGTCCCCCCCCCCGCCATACTGTCTTCCCATGGAGCTGGAGCACACAATCTACTAGCCTGGGGCCCCCAGGCTCTGGTATGGGAGGGGAATGTGGGGAGGGTCTGTGTCTTCTCACTTGTGTGGGGCTCCCAACTGATTTTTCTGTGGGTCAGCGACCCCCCAACCCAAAAAAGGCTCCTCGGCCCTGCTCTAGCTGCTCTCTGAAGGTCTCCCATCCAAACGCGGCCTGGCCAGACACTACTGAGCCTGCACAGTCTAGCCCACCACACCATTTGGAACAAGCCTCTCAGATTCCAAGGCCAGAAAGGAGCATCGGGACTCTCCAGTCCGGCCTCCTCTGCCTCGGGCCCCGCAGTAACTCCCAGAGCGGAGCTTTTAGCAAAACCCAGTCTGGCTTAAAGAGCTGCCAGTGATGGAGGCTCCCACAGCCCCGGGGGAACTGCCAGTGGTCAATCCCCCACTGGTCAATGCATGCCTGCGTACCCTGGGCGCACATGCATGCCACAGGAGAGCAGGGCTGAGAAACAGGCAGCCTGAGCGCTGCATAAAGTACTCGTGTCCCTTGGCTCCCTATCAGTTTCAAGCAACAAACTAGCAGCGCCCCACTTGGGCACGCTTCCAACAGTGACCTTCGAGCCAGCCTCCCCACTGTGAGACTGAAAACGCGCAAGGCCACGTCCCAGCCTTGTCCGCCGTGGCTCATTCTTGGCTTCTGGCCACCGTTCGTGTTCTGTTGGTGCCTGCCCATCCCCTCTCCATCCAGTATCTCATCCCCTCGGCTCTACTTCCCCCAACCCACCCCCACCTTAGTCTTAGTGGGGGTAGAAACTACTAGAGCAATTTACCAAGGGCTGTGGTAGAGTCCCCATTTTTAAATCAAGGCTGGCTATTTCTAAAAGCTCTGCTCTAGGAATTCGTGAGGAAGTTCTCTGGCTTCTGTAATACGGGACATCGGATCAGTGGCGCCTTCTGGCCTGGGAGCCTGAACACCCCCAAAGGCCTGCAGAAATCGTGATCAGCGCCCCATTGCGCTGGGAGCCATTTATATTTGTACCGCTATCTGACCACCTTTGCCCCTTCTCCTCAAAACCTCCGGGGGGGTGGGACCACCCCAGATCGGGTTTCTGGCCCATTCTGCTACTAAGGACAAGGATGTGCAGACTCACTCCTGAGAGATCAGCAGAACAGAAGCAAGACCTGGACTCATGACCTTGACTAAAGAACATTTTGTGCCCTGAGCATTTATCAGGGCACGCATCTTGCCTTCCTCTTCTCTAAGACTCACTGGAATTAGCACCCAAGGTATCTACCGCTGTGCCACTTCTACAGCTTAGATCCTTCCTTGCCTATGGGTAGCTTTGCCCCGTTCTGCCTCTTGCAATCACCCTAACAGACCCTATATACGCTGCTCAGCAAAGCTTTGCAGGAAGGAAGCCGTAACTTCCACAACATACAAAAGCTAAGCTAACGCAGTGCTCCAAAACAGACAATGGTGCTTTCAAAGCACTACTCCACTTTTACAAGTGCCAGATAACCCCCTTCCGAGTAGCTGTTCAAGCAATTCCATGGGCAATGAACATCCACTCAATGTGCAGCAGCGGTCAAAGCGAACAGTGTTAGGAATCCTTAAGCAAGGGATAGGGAATCAGACAATCTTATTGCCTCTAAATCCATGGCATGCTCACACTTTGAATAAATCAAATGTGGTTGCGTCTAGCCATGTGAAGGACTAGTCGACTATCCGATAAACAAATGCTTATTGGATAGTCGACTACTCGTCCCCCCCTCTTGCTGCCTCTCAGATAGAAGGGGGGGAAGAAAAAGGGGGAACTTCAAGTGGCGCTGCCACTTTGAAGACAGCAGCCAGACCCTGGGCTCCACGCAGTGCTGTTGCTTTGAAAAGCCACTTGCAGCCCGGGGCCAGCTGGGGTGTCCCCAAGCTGCACGCGGCGTTTCAAAGCAGCAGCACCGCACAGAGCCCAGGATCAGCTGGGAACTCCCCCGCTGACCCTGGGCTCCGTGCAGCACTGACACTCAAACAGTTTCAAAGTGGCAGAGTGACGTAGTGGGGGGGCTGTCTGCTCTGTAACCCAGTGTCCCCCTGCGCTGTGATGTGTGATTTCCACTGACTCACCCACATGTGTATTAGCCCAGACACCAGCTAACAAGGCTTTCCCCAGGGGAGAGAGAAAGGAAGGGAGGCAGAGACGAACACCCGGTTTGGGGGCAGGGTCTGGGAGCGAGGCAGTCTTGGGCTGGAACCATGAAGGAAAGACTAAGGAGGGGGCTGGAATCTAGGGGCCCAGGGACCCCATCTCAAGGGGGCTGAGGCATCCTGGCCCAGAGTCTTTTAGACACGTCACGTCTATGCTGGGCTGTATCCTGGAGAAGCAATAACCCCTCTCTGTTCTACTGGCTTGCGAAGTCTGTTCTTGCTGCTACGGGGCTGCAGGATCGGAGGAACCCCGACGCGCTGTCACAGGAAGTGCCACACAGAGCCCTGGGTCAGCAGGGGAGTCCCCAGCTGACCCCAGGCTCCACACAGCACTTTCACCTTTGAAGTGTAGCAACAGGCCTAGGACTGTTGCTACACTTCAAAGGCGGAGGTGCCCTATGGACTAATGGAATAGTCAATTACCCGATACTTCACATCCTTAGTGGCCTCATCTCAAAGAGATCTTAGCATTGGAAAAAATTCAGAAAAGGGTAACAAACACAATTAGAGGTATAGGACAGCTTCCATCTGAGGAGAAATTAATAAGACGGATATCATCCTGGAGGTGAATGCCTGGCTGCAAAGATGGTGTCGCCAGGAGGGCTTTGGCTTCCTCGACCACAAGATGCTATTCCAGGAAGGACTGCTAAGCAGGGATGGCGTTCACCTTTTGAGGAAGGGGAAGACCATATTTGGATGCAGACTGGCTAACCTAGTGAGGAGGGCTTTAAACTAGGTTCGACGGGGACAGGTGACCAAAGCCCACGGGTAAGTGAAAACATGGAGACTTGGGAGATGGGTCGGAAATGGGAGGGACTGTGGGCTATAGTAGCAGAGAAAGGAGGGACAAGGCAGAACTGGGAGGCAAGATCAAATCAATATCTTAGCTGCCTATATACAAACACAAGAAGTATGGGTAATAAAAAGGAAGAACTGGAAGGGCTAATAAATACAACTATGATATCATTGGCATCACAGACTTGGTGGGATAATACACACGATTGGAATATTGGTATAGAAGGGTACAGCTTACTCAGGAAGGATAGGTGGGGAAAAAAGGGAGGAGGTGTTGCCTTATACATTAAAAATGTACACACTTGGACTGAGGTGGAGATGGACGTAGGAGACTGACGTGTTGAGAGTCTCTGGGTTAGGCTAAAAAGGGGGTAAAAACAAGGGTGATGTCACGCTAGGGGTCTACTACAGGTCACCTACCCAGGCGGAACAGGTGGAGGCGGCTTTTTTTTTTTTTAAACAAAATCATCCAAAGCACAGGATTTGGTGGTGATGGGGGACTTCAACTATCCAGATATATGTTGGGAAACTAACAGCGGGGCACAGACTACCCAATAAGTTCTTGGACTACATTGGAGACAACTTTTTATTTCATAAGGTTGAAAAGTTACAAGGGGGGAAGCTGTTCTGGATTTGATTTTAATAAATAGGGAGGAACTGGTTGAGAATTTGAAAGTGGAAGGCAGCTCGGGTGAAAGTGACCATGAAATCATAGAGTTCATGATTCTAAGGTATGGTAGAAGGAAGAACAGCAAATTAGAGAATGGATTTCAGGAAGGCAGATTTTGGTAAGCTCAGACAGCTGGTAGGTATGGTCCCATGGGAGGCAAGACAGAGGAAAAATAACTGAAGAGAGTTGGCAGTTTTTCAAAGGGACATTATTAAGGGCCCAAAAGCAAGCTATTCCGCTGCGTCGGAAAGATAGAAAATATGGCAAAAGATTGCCTTGGCTTAACCGGGAGATCTTGCATGATCTAAAAATAAAGGAGTAATAAAAATGGAAACTAGGACAAATTACAAAGGATGAATATAGGCAAACAATACAGGAATGCAGGGGCAAGATTAGAAAGGCAAAGGCACAAAACAAGCTCAAACTAGCTACAGGCACAAAGGGAAACAAGACGACATTCTATAAATATATTAGAAGCAAGAGGAAGACCAAGGACAGGGTAGGCCCACTGCTTAGTGAGGAGGGAGAAACAGTAACAGGAAATTTAGAAATGGCAGAGATGCTTAATGACTTGTTTCACTCTTCACCAAGAAGTCTGATGAAGGAATGCCTAACAGTGAATGCTAGTGGGAAGGGGGTAGGTTTAGAAGATAAAATAAAGTTAAAAATCACTTAGAAATGTTAGATGTCTGCAAGTCACTAGGGCCTGACGAAATGCATCCTAGAATACTCAAGGAGCTAATAGAGGAGGTATCTGAGCCTTTAGCTATCATCTTTGGAAAAATCACAGAAGACTGGAAAAGGGCAAATATAGTGCTCATCTATAAAAAGGGAAATAAGAACAACCCAGGAAACTATAGACCAGTTTAACTTCTGTGCCAGGAAAGATAATGGAGCAAGTAATTAAGGAAATCATCTGCAAACACTTGGAAGATAAGGTGATAGGGAACAGCCAGCATGGATATGTAAAAAACAAATCATGTCAAACCAATCTGATAGCTTTCTTTGATAGGATAAAGAGTCTTGTGGATAAGGGTGAAGCGGTGGACGTGGTATACCTAGACTTTAGTAAGGCATTTGATATGGTCTCGCATGATATTCTTATCAATAAACTAGGCAAATACAACTTAGATGGGGCTACTATAAGGCGGGTGCATAACTGGCTGGATAACCGTACTCAGAGTAGTTATTAATGGTTCACAATCCTGCTGGAAAGGTATAACAAGTGGGGTTCCGCAGGGGTCTGTTTTGGGACCGGTTCTGTTCAATCTCTTCAAAGATTTAAATATCAGCATAAAGAGGACGCTTAAATTTGCAGATGATACCAAGCTGGGAGGGGTTGCAACTGCTTTGGAGGATAGGGTCACCATTCAAAATGATCTGGACACACTGGAGAAGTGGTCTCCAGTAAACAGGATGAAGTTTAATAAGGACAAATGCAAAGTGCTCCACTTAGGAAGGAACAGTTTCACACATACAGAATGGGAAATGACTGTCTAGGAAGGAGTACGGCAGAAAGAGATCTAGGGGTTATAGCGGAGCATAAGCTAAATATGAGTCAACAGTGTGACGCTGTTGCAAAAAAGCAAACATGATTCTGGGATGCATTAACAGGTGCGTTGTGAGCAAGACACAAGAAGTCATTCTTCCACTCTGCTCTGCGCTGATTAGGCCTCATTTGAAGTAGTGTGTCCAGTTCTGGGCACCACATTTCAAGAAAGATGTGGAGAAATTGGAGAAGGTCCAGACAAGAGCAACAAGAATGATTAAAAGTCTAGAGAACATGACCTATGAAAAAAAGACTGAAAGAATTGGGCTTGTTTAGTTTGGAAAAGAGAAGATTGAGGGGGGACATGATAGCGGTTTTCAAGTATCTAAAAGGGTGTCACAAGGAGGAGAAAAATTGTTCTTCCTGGCCTCTGAGGATAGAGCAAGAAGCAATGGGCTTAAACTGCAGCAAGGGAGGTTTAGGTTGGACATTAAAAGAAGTTCCTAACTGTCAGGGTTGTTAAACACTGGAATAAATTGCCTAGGGAGGTTGTGGAATCTCCATCTCTGGAGATATTTAAGAGAAGGTTAGATAAATGCATCAGGGATGATCTAGACAGTACTGGGTCCTGCCATGAGGGCAGGGGACTGGACTCGATGGCCTCTCGAGGTCCCTTCCAGTCCTAGTATTCTATGATTTCATCTTGGAAAAGAGACAAATAAGAGGGGTATGATAGAGGTCTAAAATCATGACAGTATGGACAAAAAGTTATTTACTTGTTCCCATAAGACAAGAACTAGAAGGTCACTAAATAAAATATAACAAAGAAAAGGAAGGTTCTCTTCACACAACCTACATTAACCTGTGGAACTCCTTGCCAGAGGATGTTGAAGACCCGGACTTTAACAGGGTTCCAAAAACAGCACTAGATAAATCCATGGAGGTTAGGTCCATCAACTGCTACGCCAGGCTGGCCGGAATGGTGTCCCTAGCCTGTCTGGGAATGAGTGACAGGAGAGGGATCACTGGATTCCCTGTCCTGTTCATCCCCTCTGGGGCCCCTGGCATTGGCCACTGTCAGCAGACAGGACACTGGGCCGGATGGACCTTTGGTCTGACCCACTGTGGCCGTTCTTAGGCTGTGCTGACTCAAGACAATCCAATGCACACCCTTGTGGACACTAACTGAAAAGGAGCTATGATACCTCCCTTCTGTTGCCTGTCTCCAGTTGACTAAAGCCACACGATTCGTAATGGCCTAAGGGTGGCAGCAGGCAATCTAAGGCAATTCAACCAGCCCCACGGCCAGATGCAGCCTGAGCACATTCAGCAGCATTAGCCCGCAGCAGCACTGGCAGAACCCAGCACCCACCCAGGGGGTGCCCGGAGGGCCAGGAAGAGCCCGCACTGGAATGTCCCTAGAATTCATGGCAGTGCACTAAATGGCAGCCTGAGGCCATCAATGCAGTGGGGTGTCGGGTTCATCCCACCAGCAGCAGCTCACCACTCCCCAGACCTGCAGGGTGTCTGGCAGCCCAAGCCGCCGCTACTCACCTTTCCCAAGGTACACCATGCCGTACTCCCGGCCTTGGGGGGTCTTGTACTCCACCGTGAAGCACACCTCCTTCCCAATGAGCTTCTTCCGCAGGAACTCACGAGCCGGAAACCCCCAGGGCTGAGGAAAAACAGAACCGTCACTGGAGCTCCATGTGACACCAGCCCGAGGGCTCCCCTTCCACTGCTGGGCACAGTGCAGAGAGAGCTCATAGGGAGGCAGTGTTGCCTAGCAAACAGAGCACACAGCTTCCCCACCTGTAAAATGGACTCGGTGATCCTGACCTCCTTCCTATTGGACTTGGGGAGGTAGGAGAAGCAGGGAGCGAGGGGAAAGTGCAGTTTGCTACATTCCTCACTCTGGCTGGGGAAGGACAGGGTAGGTGAAGCTAGACCTGCCTCAGCTGGGGTACATGCACCCTCCCCAGCTGTGCCCACTGGAGCTGCAGCAGCCATGGAGAGGAGCTTCTCACCTGGCCCCAAGCTGCTGCGGGGAGAGGGGGCTGGGGTTGTTCTCTCCCTCCAGGGCAGCCTGCATCCTGGACCCCACCCCCCCAGAGCAATGATTGAAATGAAGATAAAATTACATGACTCACACTCAAGCAGGCTGTGCCCACGAAAGCGCCCGATATTAGAGATGTTAGTCTCTCGGGTGCCATAGGACTACTTGATTTTTAAAAGGACATGAGTTAAGGACCCAAGCAACGCCGGGTAAATCTTCTCGGTCTCGGTATCTAGCCCTCCACTGAAGTGGTGTGTCCAAGGCAGCTCGGTCTGCTGGTTCTGTTAGCACCCTGCAGCTGGAGTTCTTGTGCTCAAGACAGAGCAGGGGACTCTGGTAAGGAGGGGTCAGCACTGCAGTTGAATACTCAGCGCAGGTCTGTGCTACGTCGTATGCACAGAGCTGGTGAGCAAAAGCAGGAGGCTGAGTTCTATTTGTCCCCAAATGGGATGCTGCAGAGCTAGCACCTCTTCCCCAGACCCACCTCCACCCCACCGTACAACTTGAGCATGGTACCATCTCACTGCAAGTCGGATTGACCCCGCCTCTCAGGTCACCCCAGACAGCTACCGGGTGACGCAGTGTTTGAAGTAGCGTCCTACAGGGAAAAAAGCTCCACGCACAACCCCAGCCCGAGTCGGCCAGCTCCCACTACTCAGTGCGCAGCAGACAGCTGCCTTGGGCAACAGGTGGGGGCAGGGAAGACCACCAGCATTGTAGCTCATGGGTACCCACAAGGAGATCGCCCGCAAATCGCAGCTGGGCCCAGCATGGCTACTTGCAAGGAAGACAGTAGGCCAGGGTGTAAGACACACCACTTTCAGCTCCATCCACCGAGTGTGCTGGGAGACCCGCTTTCTCATCAGAGCCCAACACCTACACTAGCAAGGCCACCATGATCTGCTGCCACAGGAGCAGTTAACCATTCCCTGATGAAGATTCCTCCATTGAAAGCCGTTTAGGCTCCTGCCAGACAACACCTAGGATGCATTTCTTTCCCCCAGTCTCCACCCCCCTGGAGGCTGGTAGCCCGGAAGATTCACCTAGACGAGCGCTTCTCAACCTTTTTTTTTTTTAAATAAAGTACCCCTTTTTCAAACAAAAAATTAAGTACTCCCAGTACCTACAGTTTTCAGAATTTTTTTCTACCGTTGCAACACATTTGTTTAAACAATGTAATCGTAGCCAGGCGGGCGATGACATTTTTGGGTGTAAAAAGCACAAAAATAATGAAGAGCTGTAAAACTTAAAATGAAAATTCAGTTCTCCACGTCAGTTGTGTTGATGGACCCCCAGACTTCGAGTACCCCTAAGGGTGTGCGTACCACTGGCTGAGAAACACTGACCTAGGGCACCAGAGCAGAAGCTCCCCGCTACTCTATGCAATGACTGAAACATTTTACACTCAGCGGACACGGCTGAGGACACCCGCCTGCCTAGCTCGAGGGGGCTCTGAGCCGGAGGAAATCGAACTGGTCTTTTCACACCCCCTGGCAGATACTCCTTTGCTAGGCCAGCTGCTCTCACCAAAAATCCCAAACATGGCAGGAAAAACTTGGTTGAGAAAGAAAAAAAACAGGATGAAAGTTGAGCAAAAAAAACCACAATGGGAGAACAAAAAGGTCACTGTGCCTTAAAAATCCCCACATTCCTTGCTTCCTCCCCCACCCCCACTGGACACAGCAGGGGAGGAATGTCCCCGGCAGCCTTCCGTCCAAGGGACACATTTTACATGTCCAGTATTTCTGGGGTTTTTTTACCAGACGGGGCCAGAAATAATGGACGGTCCGGGTGAAAACCGGACACCTGGCAACCCTATCCTGCATTCCCCTCAGGCTGGGACCCACCCTACCCTGCAGCTGAGCAGGGCTGGGCCTGGCCCCACCCTTGCTAGAGAACACAGACAAGGCTAAGGGAAGAGGCCCTGCAGCTTCAGCAGGAGGCGCTCTCCCTCCCGGAGCCAGCGCTCCGCAAGCTGCCGTCCCGCACACCGAGGGAGGCATGCCAGCGGGCTCGTCTGTTTCACCAGGAGACATTTCAAGGTAAAACGAGGCTGCAGCAAGAATGTGACCAGGACTCCAGGGCTGACCCCCACTCACAGCACCCCCTACCGCCTAAGGGGGAGCACCCCTAGCGCTCTGCTGCAACACAGGCTGGGGTCAGACCCAATCCCACTCCTCACAGCATGACACGCGCTAGCACCACACCCAGGCACTGGGGTCTGCACTAGGGCTGTTAAACATCAGTTCACTGACTACTCGAGTAACCTCATGAAACGTTATCGGTTACTCGACTATTCTACAGTCCCTAGAGGCGGGGCCTGCGGACACTGGATCAGAGGCAGCAACGCGGGATGCCAGGTGGGAGCTGGTCCGTAAGGGGAGCCCATTTAAAAACCAGCTCCCCTCGCGGACAGGCTGCCTGTCGCCCTGTGCCACTGCTTCTGAGAGAGGGGCAGCAACATAGGGTGGCAGCAGCCCCCGGCTTGGGGGGATCTGAGCTCCCGGACCCAGCGTGAGCCAGGACTGAGCCAGGCTGCCTGCCCACCCAGCTCCTAATGCACTTTATATGCAGAGCCACAGAGGGGGTAAGTCCCGGACCCATCACAAGCCAGAAGTGAGCCGGGTTGCTGGCCAGCCTGCTAAAACAGACTGGAAGGGAGAGGGGGATGCGTGGTCTATAGCATTAGCCTATAAGCTTTTGCCTATCGGTTAATCGGCTGCACTATTACATCCCTAGTCTGCACTGAGCCCCCCCAAGCAAGGAGCGTGGGACTCATGAATCGAGTTACACTGGCCCAAGGCTGAGGACTTGCTACACTGAGCTCCATGTCAAAAGTCACTGCTGGCTTGAGGTTTCCTGCTGGCAGTCTGCCAGGCCAGGCTAGGCTGTATTTGGGTGGCACCCACAGGAGGGTCTCGCCCGGCAGCAGTCCTGGGTGCTCGGAGCCCGGGGAGCCTTTCGCCCCAGCGAGGAGACACGTACCTCGTCTGGGGTGTCCTTGGCATCCGGCTGGCCCGCAGCAGCCCGGCGGGCGAGGTTTCCGGCACGGATATTGCTGAGGTTGATCTGCCGCTCCGGAGGGGGGCCCCCACGGGGCTGCCCTCGGACAATGATGGCGCAGCCCGAGAGAACCTGCAGGGAGGCAGACAGGACATTAGTGCTCCAACAGCCAAGCTAACCCCTTGGAGAAGCATCGGGTGTGCCCTCTGGTTCCACCCCATTCCTGTCTCTAGGGCGGGGTTGGGAACCTCAGGGCCGGAGGTTAGCCTGGATCCGGCCCAAGGGCTTTCCCTCAGCACTGGAGAGCCTGTGCTGGCCCTCCAGCCCCCCGCTACCTCCCTATGGGGCTGGAGCACACGAACATCTACTAGCCTGGGCCCGCCAAGGCTTGGGTGAGAAGGGAATGCGGGGAGGGTCTCTTCAGCCAGGGGCCACGTCAGTGAGGGGGGGGTTATTTTACTTTTTATATATATTTGGGGTTTTTTGCTTCTCACCTGTGTGCAGCCCCCGACTGATTCTGTGGGTCAGCGGCCCCCGCCCCAAGGAAGGTTCCCCACCGCGGCTCTAGGCACTTATCTTGGCACCCCATCATTTTGCCCAAGTATCCCCCTCCCCTTCCTAGCACCGCCACACAGCCTTCCCCACACACACACAGGTGCTTCCAGAGCCGCCTCTGCTAGCCCCAACCGCCGGCCCTCCTCCCCTGGCCCAGGCTGCACCCCCCGCAAGCTCCTCAATCACGCCGGCTCACGTGCTGGCAACTGAGCTCTGCAAACCCCCCTTCAGTAAGGGAGAGACACGCTTGCTCATCATGGGCAATCTTACAGGACTCTGCTCTCGCAGGACTGTCGACTCCCACGAAGGCACGCTGGCCCGGGCGCTGCCCAACAGCCTCCCAAGCCTGGACGAGAGGAGCCCATGTGCATTCCAGCACCACGCCGCCACAGTAAGCCAGCTACGCCCACGGCCAGCCACTGTGCAGGGAGCAGTAAGCACCACTGCTGCACACGAGCGTCTCCACCCCATCTGCAGAGGCACCAGCAGGCAGCTGGGAGCTAGGAGGCAGGAGAAGTCCAAGGGGCCACAACTGGCCCCACTAGGCAGAGGGAAGTGGGCCAGCTGCCCACCTCCCAGGCGCAGCTCATGCCAGCGAGCACCAAGGGGTGGGAGGGTGGTGGCCAGCCAAGCTGTATGGCCAGCCTCACTGGAGCCCCACCTGCAGAGAGGAGGTTCGGGGATCAGAGCAGCAGTGCCAGAGGGAAGTGGGGCAGGCGAGCTCTTCCCCAAGCATCTCCAGCAGTGGGCAGCCCTGCAGCGCGGTGAGGCTGGTGAGTGCAGCTGCCCGTGGGACACCACCAGGATTTCTGGGCCGCTCCCGGCCAGGTCCGGCATGAAGTTCTCACCCCCGACAGCCCTGAGCACCCAGTTCGACAGGCAGGTCTCCCAGCAACGCAGGGAAAGGAGCCCAGTGGGGTTCAGAAGGGCTCAGGCCCTGGCCACCTGCGAGCAAGGCCCCACACGTGGCACCAGCAAGCCCTGCCGATAGCCAGGGACCAGTGGGCAGCTAGCCCTGCGCTCTCACCCTGGGTGCAAACAAGGGCACAGCAGGGTTTGAGCTCCAGGGGCCGCTGTGCTGTGTCCCTTCACGCATGCAAGTCCCCAGGGCAATGCACCCAGCCCCAATGCCCTCTCGCTAGTGTCCCCCCCGCCTCGCCCTGCTCCTCATCTACTTCATCAGCAACGGGCAGCTCCCCAAGGAGCGGGGATGCACCAAGTCCACAAGCTGAGGAGTTGCCCCCAAACACATTAGCAGGGTGGGGGCGCTAGCAGGAGACTCCTGCTTAAAGAGACGGTCCCGCCGCATCAGGACCAAGCCCTTGGGGCCCTCCCCCCAGACAATCCGTGCTGGCTCGGCACACCAGGGCCGCTCTCCGCAAGCCCACCCCAGCACGTATGCGAGAGCACGTCCCCCGTGCAGCCAGACAAGGCCCCTGGCTAGAGACAGGCGACTGCAGCGAGTTACGTCCTGGCTCTGCATGGTCTCCTCCTGCGGTGACACAGGACAAGCAGGGAAGTCTAGCGGGGCCGACGAGGCTGGGGCTGCGTTCCCAGCTCTGCCACTGCCCTGCTGGGTGACCTGGGCGAGTTACTTCCCCGATCCCTGCCTTTGCTCCCCATGCCCCGTTGTCATTCTGTGGCAACAGGCCCTGCTCGCACGAACCTGCAGTTACTGCACACCACACGGCCCCGCTGAGCCCCAGCAACACCACTCCCATCTGCCACTAACTGAATAGCGCAGGCCTCCTGGCAAAAGCAGTGACACCACCACCCATGGGGCCAGCACGCCGGACGGACGGGGCAGGAGAAGGGGAGATTAACCAAAACTGACCATGCCCCTTAACCCAGGGCACAGGCAAGAGCCTCCGCTTGCCCCGCCAATGAGGGCAATGCAGGGGAGGGCACTGGCAGCCCCATTTGGCTAAGCAGGGCGGGCTGCCAAGCGCAAGACAGCATGCTCCCTCGGGGCTGAGCATGCTGCCTCCGCGGAGGGGGGCTCTCGGCAGTACCCATCAGCCAGCGAGGGGGGAGCACCCCCGACAGACCGCAGGCGAGGCCACTCCGAAGGGTGACCAGGAAGCAAGGCTTGTGAATGCCAAAAGTCCCTGAAGTAAAACTCGTCCGGTTGTCTTGCCTGCCCGCTCGTTGGTCTCCCATTGGATGCGTGATGCTGTGCACCTGGGGGTTGGATTTCCACGCAATGGCCGGGCTGGAAGGGCATTTCCAGACTTCCGAGGGAGCCGCCTGCAGTCCTGCTAGGACCGGGGGAAGATCACCAGGGATGACCCATGAGTTCTGACCAACGCCCGCAATCTGCTGCTTAAGCTGCAGGGGAATTCTCAGTCCAGAAACCCCTCCCCAGAGAAGCCGGCCAGCTGAGAAAGCAGAAGGGAGAGAAGCCTGGCCAGCTCCTGGCAGTTACTAGCCGCCTGCTCCTCATGCAGGGACAGGGCTGGTGCCGCACCTAGACAAGAGCTGGGAGCATGGACCAGCAGTACGCGGGAAGAGCCATTTCACCCAAGCAGCTAGCTTAGGAATAGAGCAGCCACAGCCTGTGCTACAGAGTGGCCCCCAGATCCCTCCAGGGCTGAACACAGCAGCTCCATGCCCTGGGGCCTCCCAAAGGCATCCCCTCCGCACACGCAGCTCCGCAAGCCGCAGCAGCCGCAGCTGGGTGAAAAGCACTAGCCAAGCAAACCAAACTGGCTTCCCCAGAGCCGCAGCTGGCATCCGGGATAAGGCATCCGCCTTATGGCCTAATGGTTAAGACATGAGCCTCTGGAGATGCAAGTGCCATGCAGGAATAGCTGGAGTACCAGCAAGCCGTTCCCCCCGGTAACTGGATCCAGGCCCTTACAGGAAACGTGAATGCAGTGCGTCTGCCCAGAGACAGCACCCTCTCAGCTGGCTGTGCCAGGACAGCTTTAGTCATTTTGGCTGCGTGGGATCCTCCAGCGTCCCACTGAACAGAAGCCAGCCATCTGAGGTCTGGAGGTCACCTCCCTCCTCCATACCGGCGCACCCGCCTGGGCTGCGCTCTGCTCAGCCGAATCCTGGACCCCCAACAAGCACAGCCCCCGGCCAGCTGCAATCGCAAGGGGTGCGACCAAGCCAAGACAGACCTGCGCCTCAGGCCACGGGATCCTCTGGGGCACCATAGCTCCTGGCTTGGGAGATTCAGCAGCGCCCCTTCCAAGCGGGGTGCCTAAGCCAGTGTCTACAGGAACTCAACTTTCACGGAGATGCAGCCCGCAGCTTTGCGCTGTGATGCCATGCTGCTTTCGCCAGCGCCTCTCACTGCTTTGCCCAGGCTCTGGAGAAGCCCGGACAGACAGGTTAGCACAAGAGGAGAACTAAATGCCGAAGAACAAGGCGTGTCACCTTGCAGTGCTTGCTTACAGACGGGCACGGGGCTGGTGCTGCAGACTGGCTGAACTTCTTGGTTTGGGTGTAATTTCTCCGCTGTTCTCTGAACCACCCGTCAGCTCCTGGGACCAGGTTGAGTGGCACACAGCGGGATCAAAGGGACGCTGATCCGCTGACATACATACAAGCAGTTTGCCCTCCAGCTGTATTGAACATCAGGCAGGGAAAGCTGCCAGAACCTGTTGGCACACCACCTCCCGAGAGCCCGAGGTGGACCAGTCACAGCTGGGCCAGGAAGGGTGCGCAGGGATACAGCTACCCAGCCAGGTGAGGTGATGGGAGCAGCGTTGCCTAGTAAGTCACCTCTCTGCCTAGGTGATGGAGTCCAGGGGCCATTCTGTTGCCAAGCAGGCCCTGAGAAACCAGATCCACTGAGCTCTGGAGGAGACGGTCCTGTTCTGACAGCTGCCATGCTCCGATGAATCATAGCCCAAATATTCCTCTCTCGGAACAGCCAGTGCCCTGAACCAATGTAAGAATTAGATGCTTTTAACCTTGTTTTCGGACGGCTCCTTGCCTCTCCCCCAGTGCCTAGAATACAAATGCCAGAAGCAGACTCCAGCCCAGACTCCCGGCTAGCGGGAGGCTACAGGCACAAGGCGAGCTGCCAGGAGAGCAGCGATCCGACCCGACAGGTGAGCAGGCGGGACTGACGCTGGCCTAGAGCCACGCCGCTCCACGTGGGACTGCTCCGCCTCAGTGAGCAAAGACCTGCCTTGCTCCATCAGTGGGGCTCAAGGGGCGTTGCCCACGTCCATTCCACATTAAGGCAAGGGCTCGCCACATGCACTGGTGCCACACGTTTCCCCTCAGTATCTACAGGGGAGCAGTGCTGGTGACCCCGGCATGGCTCCCTAAGGGACAGGAAAAGGGGCCCCACCGGTCATCCCCCCCAGCTTTTCTTTGCTGGAAACAGACAGTGGGGAAGGCAGGCGAGCCATGGAATGGACATGAGCAACATATCTTGTCTTCCGGTGCTTGCTCATGTCCCTCCCACATCGGGTGGCCCAGCCAGAACCCAGGGGAGGCCGGCAGGAACTCACGGCCGCGTAGATTGCAGCAGCTCTGCACCCCAGGGCCCGGCACGACACCATAATGAGACACGAACGTGTGGCCAGAGGACCATGCCGCAGCTCTACAGACGGGCCACGTCGGGATATGCGCAGGAAGGCCACCTGAGCTCTGGTCAAGTGGGCGAATCAGCAGCAGCGGAACCCTGGCCAGTTGGTAACGGGTCTATCTGCAAAGCGATCTAGCGGGGAAATCATTCTGCGAGGAGACCAACGGCCCTTCGTCCGATCCTGTAGCGGTGAAGAGCTGGGTCGATTTACGGAATGGCTTGGGGTACTCCGAGTCAGAGTCAAAGGCAAAGCCCTCTGGACAGGCTGGGCGTGCAAATGCCTATCCTCTGCCGCCTTGGGGAGCTTGGGACAGAACGCCAGGAGGAACGCGTCCTGGTTCACGTGGAAGGCAGGCAGGCGGGGCCACAGCTGGACCTTATCCTTATAAAAAGGCCACAAGGAGGTTTGAGGTCAAGGCTTTAGTCTCCCAGACGCATCTCACCAGCATCACCGGCACCGGGAAAGCGACGCGGTGGGAAAGGCAGCAGGAGCCCAGCAGCTCGAAAGGCAGGCTGGGGAGCCTGGAGAGGACCAGATAAGGTCCCACTGCGGGATGGGGGCCCGTAACTGCGGGTAAACCCTCTCGTGGCCTCTTAGGAATCTGACTGACATGTCATGAGAGAAGCCTTCTGTCCCTGAATCGGTGGGTGAAAGGGGAGATGGCAGGAGACTCCCCTAACAGAAGACCGTGCTAGAGCCTGGCTCCTGAGACGCAGCAGCAATCTAAGATGGACCACGCTGTAGAACACGAGGCAGATATGCTGCATTGACACCCAGTGGGCAAACGCCCTCCACTTGGCCATGGGGATCAGTCTCGTGGATGACCTCCTGCTCCCCAGGGGGATCTGCTGAACCTCCTCCAAGGCGGCCCACTCCTCCGGGTTCAACCACACAGAGCTGCAGAGACTCGAGGTTGAGAGGGAGGGGCTGCCCTGCCGCCATCTTCATGAGCCTGCTGAAGCAATGCTGGCGAGGACCCGCCGGGAGCTATCGTTATAACCTGTGCTGTATCCCTTTTCAGCTTTACTAGGACCCAGCTGATGACAGGAGGAAGGCATGGGCCAGGGAGTCCTTGCGCAGGCCCTACCAGGAGCAAAACCGAAGGCACTGTTTTGCCTGACAGCAAACAGGACCACCGGGGGCGCGCCCCTCCTCAAGTTTGGGAGTTCTCACCACAAGTGGTCACTCCGAGAAGTGGGGAAGTCCCAGCTGCGGTGATCCACTAGGGCATCCCTGAGGCCGGGGAGGGGACCAGCCTGCAGATGGAGCTTGTGGCTGATGCAGGAGTCCCAGAGAGCGCCTCCTGGCAGAGCCGACGAGCACGCTCCCCCGTGCCAGCCGGTGCAGAACATCAAGGCGGCACTGCCCCTCAGGACCCTGCCATTTTGCCTGACTGGTGCAGCAGGAAGACACCGCAGCCAACCCGACCCCTCAGCTCCTTAACATCTGGGAGCAACATCCCCTCCTCCAGGGACCACATCCTGGGGTCTGGAGATCCCCAGCCGAGGTCCCTGGCGTCCGATACCAGTTCAATGGAGGGAGAGCGGCTGTCCAAGGGAACTCCTTCCAGGACTCTCCCTGGATCAGCCTGCCACTGCAGTGAGGGGACCGTGCCAGGGGAGTGGTGTATGATCTTTTCCAGGTGACCCCTGGCCTGGGAATAGGTTGATGCCAGCCACTGCTCAGGGGCTGCACGCGGAGCCTGGTGTGACAGCAGCATGCTCGTGTGTGGGCCATGTGGCTCAGCAGATGCAAGAGTACCCTGGCTCTGGTCGGGGAAAGGCAGACGTTTCCAAAGCGAGGTCTGTCAGGGCCCTAAACCCGTTGAGTGGCAGGAAGGCTCTTGCCGGGTGGAGTGAGGCACTGCTCCAATGAGTTCTCCCCTTTGTGCTGGGACTGCAATGGACTGCCATTCACCAGTAGCCCCGGGCAGCAATGTGGGGCTTGCAGAACTGTGACGGCTCTTTGGCCCTGAGGCACGGAGCTGCCTTGGACCAGGCAGTCGAAGTACGGCTCGATCTCAGGCTGGCGATCGGTTTCAAGTGGAGTGTCCTAAGGGCCGGTTCTAGGGCTGGTTTGATTCAACATCTTCATTAACGGCCTGGATGAGGGGATGGGTTGCACCCTCAGCAAGTTTGCAGATGACACTAAGCTGGGGGGAGAGGTAGATACACTGGAGGGCAGGGAGAGGGTCCAGAGTGACCTAGACATATTGGAGGATTGGACCAAAAGAAATCTGAAGAGATTCAACAAGGACAAGGGCAGAGTCCTGCCCTTGGGACGGAAGAATCCCAAGCATTGTTACAGGCTGGGAACCGACTGGCTAAGCAGCAGTTTGGCAGAAAAGGCCCTGGGGATAATAGTGGATGAGAAGCTGGATATGAGTCAACAGGCCGCCCTTGTAGCCAAACAGGATAGTGACACATTGGGCTGCATTAGGAGGAGCGTTGCCAGCAGATCCAGAGAAGCGATTATTCCCCTTTATTCAGCTCTGGTGAGGCCACCTCTGGAGTATTGTGTCCAGTTCTGGGCCTCTTCTGGGCCCACAGAAGAGATGTGGACGCACTGGAGAGGGTCCAGCAGAGGCAACCAAAATGATTCGGGGGCTGGAGCACATGACCTACGCAGATAGGCTGAGGGATTTGGGCTTGAGTCTGCAGAAGAGCAGAGTGAGGGGGGATTTGAGAGCAGCCTGCAACTCCCTGAAGGGGGGATCCAAAGAGGCTGGCGAGAGGCTGTTCTCAGTGGGGAAAGATGGCAGAATGAGGAGCAATGGTCTCAAGTTGCAATGGTGGAGGTCTAGGTTGGAGATTATGATGCTCCTCCCTAGTCCTAGGCGTGTAGGACTTGCAGACACAAAACGTCAACTCTGTGCCCTCTGCCCAGGTGCCAAAGACAGCTGCATGGGGATCACTGATGGGCACAGGGCCTATCCAGCAATGTCAGGGCTTAAAGCCTTGTGACCAGGGCATGCCACCCCCCAGCCGGGACTCCCCAAACTCTAAAGCACTGCAAAGGGTAACACTGCATCACTAGCTACGGCCACCATGATTGTCCGAATGAAGCCTGAGCAACGCAAGAGCAGCGAACGTTCCAGCACCATCACTAGCGGCAAGGAATTGAGCATGGGGGAGCCAGCGATGCCCCTTATACGGCGCCAGGCAGGTGCCACTTCACAGGGCACCAGAGCCACTCCTACGGACCGATACTGCAGAGGGGAACTGGCCAGCACACACCCCAGGAGCAAGCACTCCAAGGAGGTCATGGACATGCCCTGTCCCAGCACGACTTGCCGCACCAGAACACTCATCAAGCCCTGTCTCCCCTCTCAAGCCTTAGCCTGCCCAGGAAGCATCAAATACAGGAGACTTCTACACCTGCCCCAACGCTGGCCCTCACTGGGACCCTGAGGACACCAGCAAGGTCACCAAGACATCACCCGAAGGGCTGCAATCCAATACAGGCATTTCCAGAGGGAGCGCCTGTTTCCCCTCCCTGGAGTCCTCCAGGCACCTATCCAGCGCCCACCTGGGTCTGACCCACTCCAGGGCGCTGTCCTAACCACAAGCCCCTTCTCTTCCCCCCAGGGGTGAGCATGCCACCCCTCTGCGGTAGGCCCACTCTTGGCCAGCGAAGGCCCACCTGGAGTCCCCACAACACATGGCCCTGTATCATAGGAACGCTACCCAAACCCGTAAACATGCTCAACCGCCACCTCCCCTACCACGCTGGTGCGAAGAGTCATTTGGCCCCAGCTCGTGGCAGGGTAGAACGCTGTCCCCACCTGTAACTCCGGACCGGAGCCAGAGCGACTCCAAGACAGCTGCACAGGCAGGGCCGTTCCCACAGAAGCTCCTACCAGAGTCTGCGGGGATACAAGAGATCACGCCAGAATACACTTGGAGCACGGCGCCACCTGGGTTATACCAACCACCCGCTCTCCCACGCAGGAACCGGGCCTGTCAGCTACACAGTGCTTACAAATATTTGGAGCAAAACAGCCACCTACAGATATTTTGCTCCAAATACTGCCTGCCACGTGCCCCCGCTCCGCTCCCCCCGCCTGCAGTGATTTGAAACCAACGCACGAGGCAGGTTAGGTCTCTGCTACACCGACCCGTTCGGAGCCGGAGGAGTTTGTTCCACAGCACAGACAGGTGTTTAAAGTGTGCTGCAGAACAAGGATGCACGTGACTAGTCGACTACCTGATAAGCATATTCTTAGCAGGTAGTCGAGTACTGACCCAACTAGTTGCTCCCCCCTTGCCCCTCCTGCCTATCAGAGAGGGGCAGCAGGGGCAGGGGGAGAAGCAGGAGCAGATGTTGGA
This sequence comes from Rafetus swinhoei, assembly GCA_019425775.1. Classification (NCBI taxonomy): domain Eukaryota; kingdom Metazoa; phylum Chordata; order Testudines; family Trionychidae; genus Rafetus; species Rafetus swinhoei. Next base: position 348,209,458 of record CM033437.1, on the reverse strand, counting down.
GGGAGCTTGCTTAAAAAGCCTCTTCCCCCCAGCACCAGGTCCACGGCGGGTGGGGGAGGAGGCAGGAGAGGCAGAGGCAGCAGGGAAACAGCACAAGTCAGGACTGCCTGCCATACCCCTCCCTTTGAAATACGCAAGAACAGCCCAGGGGCAGTGCAGGGAGGAACCCATGCAGCTGTGCCTCTTCCTTTGAAAGGTACGAGAGCCGCAAGCAGCTCATGTACATTTCAAAGACAAAGGCCTAGAAGGATAGCAAGCGCGCCCCTTATTGGCTAACCAAGTAGTCGATGGAAATTCCATCAACTACTCGATTAGCTGATTCATCAAAATGTAATATCCCTACCGCATAACTGTGATGGTGCCTCGCTCAGGTTCAAGCCCGCAGAAGCTCAGGACTAACAGCAGAACATGGCTAAGTCCAGCTGCCCAGGCTGAAACCTGGCTGCAGTTAGGTCCCCCCCAGGATAGCAGTTTCTACCACAGAGCTAGAACAGGAATTGCTTCCCACGTTCTATCACGTGGACACCCTCGCTCTGGTGCTAGTGGAAGAATTCAAACTCGGGTCTGAGCACTTGGCATGGAGCGTCTGCCAGAGCTGTTAACGGTTGCACATTTACAGATTAATCAGCCGCTCCGAGCAGGAATGTGCTGGGGGATCCGACGGCGGAAGGAGGGGAGGGGAAAAGGGGAACGGCTCCCAAGTCCAAGGGAAGAAAGACCCTCCCACTCACTCACATTGCTAGGAAACATCACAAGGTCCAAGAACAATGTGACCAACGGGGACAGCAAACCAAAGGCTTTCCTGGGCTCTGGTCTAGTCAGCCCAATGCTCGCCGACTGATCACACTACTATTCTGCAGGGTGAATTAGCACTCGAGAACCAAGTGTGGCCTCTTGCCAGCCCCGTCGGGAGGAGCTGGGATTCCGGGGGCTGCACATTTCCCATTTTCTAAAGGTTATTAGCTAGCGACCACAGATGCTATCCAAAGCCATATCATGCCCTGGGTCATGTTTCCATCTGGATAATCACTTCCTGCTTCCCTAGAATTCCCACAGGGGCTAACACTGGAGATAAAACTCCTTACTGCCTCACCTAAAGAGGGGGGAAGGGAAGCTGTGCTCTGTTCAGCAGCTCGTGTCCCCCACCTCGGAGGGGCTGCGGCGGCCCTCGTAACTGTGCCAGCAGCTTTGGGGCCCTAGTAGAAAGAGTGACAACGCAGCTGATTTACTAGGAACGGAATCCACATTCCACTCCAGTGGAAGGCTTCATTCAACTTTTACTACAGTGCACAAGGTGCCAGGAACCTGTGGCATGTTTCCCCACGTTCAGGAGCAGGTCACTGTGCCCAGCTGAACAGCAGATAGCGGTACACCCCAGATCACTGACCCCAAACACGGCTACCTGGAGGCCATTTGCATTGCCCGTGGCTCCATGCACCGGCGCCTGCCGCTTGCTAGTCGCCATGCGAACATGTGGAGTAATCTCATGATTCTTATTGGTTACTCAACATTCTATAGTCCCGGGGCCGGGCGGCAGCCAGTGCACTCCAGGCCCACCCCTGAGGAGCCCCCTGCCACTCCGCACTGCTGCCTCTGGATCAGAGGTGCAGCACAGGGTGCCAGGCGGGCGCTGAGCCACAAGGGGAGCCAGTTTAAAAACCAGCTCCCCTCACCGACTTGTCGCCCCGCGCTGCTGTCTAGGACAGAGGCAGTAGCGCAGGGTGGCAGCAGCCCCCGTCCCGCGTGGGGGGAGGCTGAGCTCCCAGACCCAGCATGAGATGGAACCGAGCTGGGCTGCCTACCCACCTAATACACTTTAAATGCAGAGCCGCAGTGGGGGTAGTCCCAGAGCCGGTGAGAGCCGGGACTGAGCCGGGCTGCTGGCCAGCCTGCTACAAAATGTACTGGCAAAGGGGGAGTGATGCATGTAGCCTATAGCATTGACCTATCCGCTTTTGTTTATCGGTTAATCAACTGCACTATTACATCCCTACAACATACAAGTGAAATAAATTCTCAACACAAGCCACAGGGAAATGAGTTTCACTTGAAGCCTGAAAGTAATTATATGTACCGAGCAACCCCGCTACAAAGGCCTCCATGCTCAACAATTAAGGACTCGGAGGTTTCATAGACGTAATTACCCTTAATCTTTCATTTACAGGGCACAGGAAAACAAATCCGATGCAGTTAACTGTTTTATCCGATTACCAACAATGCCCACGCATTCTGGGAAGTTATTGGGCTCTCTGACAAGGCAAAGCAGCAGTCGCAGTTAGCAGGTGAAACTTGGAATCAGGTAGCTCTAGGGAATTTCAGTAAGAGGTCCGAAGGCACAGCACCCCCAAAGGCTGGCATATCTGGTCACAGAAGGATCACTCCAGCACAATCCAAAGGCACAGAGCCAGAGAGAGGCACCGCCGGCCACTAATGTGTGCCTCCAGACTCCCCTGTTGTGTTGCTGGTCCCCATGGGACGCGAGCCGCTACTGTCAACTTAACGCAGCTTTTAGGGTTCTCTAACACTAGGGACTGGACCAGGACAGGGCAGTGCAAAGTGAGCTCTCATTCCAGCCTGTGCATTCCTCGATTACAGCCAGGGACCTCTCCCGGGATTTTGACAGGACTGGTGCAAGATGGACCCGATGGCTCAGACTACACAGTCTCTGCTAGGTCAGCATTCAGCTCTTCTCACCAGCACGGCCAGATTTGTCTTTTCGCACGACGTGCAATAAAATCCGTGCAACTGCCCCACACCAAGCAGCCATGCTTAGACCCCGAACTCACGCTTCTGAGTTTAGAACCCAGGCAAAAGGTCCAACTACCAGTTGGGCTGAAAGCTAAAATCTTCAGCAGCCTCCAAATGCCAAGAGCATGATGGGAAAAGCCAGGAAAGCAAGATACGAGTGCACAGGGGTATATGGAGAAGGGAGGGCACACTAGCAAAGAGGCACAGGAAACCCACCTTGTAGAACAAGTCCAACGGTGCATTTACAGACAACCGAACACCCTGGGAAGGAACAGTCAATTCTAGCAGGTCAGAGCAGCTTCTAGCCAGGCTTCACTTTGTGCTCTCTGTGCAGCCACAGGGCAAACTTGACAGCTACTAATTTCTAGCAACAGTTAAGTGGCCCTGCCTCCTGGGACAGGCCATCTGGGAGCTCGAAAACAATTCAATGCAAATTCTGGCAAGCCTTCTGGCGCTAACCTCACTAACCGCATAGCATCAGCAGCGTGGGGCAGGGACTCAATTTGTGTATAGAAATGCACAGAAAAGCTACAGGGATGAAGGCAGCTAATTTGCACCTCAGAGGGGGCCGCGTTGTGAGCCAGATTGTGGGCAGCTACAGCTGCTGTGTAAACCTGGAATGCCTGGCCACTGGAGACTCCTCTCTGCTTGGCAAGAGCACACCCCATGCACACCCCGGCCATTTGGCTTGTCTTTGTCTCAGCACCTGATTGAAAGGGCGGCAAGAACTCGGCCACCTTCCAGGGGACTGCAACATACAGGACCCAGCACTGAATTGCTGAGCAGAAGAGGAGCAAGCCGAGCTAAAAGACCATGCTGCAGACATACTAACCCTTCCCTAGCTGGAGTCCACACCAGGTCCTCAGCTCAAACTAGGGATGTGAACCAGTCGACTATTCAATAAGCAAATGCTAATCAGATTGTCAACACGTTAGTTGATGAGTCGCTTCCCCCCTTGCAGCCTCTAACAGAAAGAGGCAGCAACGGAGGGGTGTTCAAAGTGACAGAGCTACAAGGAGCCTGGGGTCAGCTGGGAGTCCCTAGCTGGCCTGGGCCGTATGTGGCCTTTCAAAGCAGCAGTGCCGCGTGGAGCCCAGAGTCACATAGGAACCCCGCAGACCCCAGGCTCCATGCAGTGCTGCCACTTTGAAACATCGTGGGGAGCACAGGGCCAGCAAGGGACTCAAGCACTCCCCCACTGGCCCCGTGCTCCCCACAGTGCTTTTGCCTTTCTAGTGCAGCAACAGCCCCGGGGCTGTCACTATGTTTCAAAGGCGGAGGTGCCCTTATCGACTAATCGAATAGTCAACGTAAATTGCATCGACAATTCGACTAGCCAACTTATCGACATTTTACATCCCTACTTAAGCCAAGCGCTCCAAGAGCGAACCGCTCGTTTGTCTTTAACCAATCGCCTCAAGGCTGCAAACATGCAGAAGATTTTATGAGGGATGAATCAGCAGGCTGTTTCCAACTGTATCGCTGCTCATTTACACAAAAGGGGCAACAGGAAAAATCCTACCACTAGCCCGATTTGATCAGCAATGAAGAGTCAGGGTTGAGCTATAAAGTACATGCCTCAAGCAACCAGTGTTAGGGATATAAAGGAGTAGTGACTATATGTTTAATTGAGAAGCCAGCCTAAGCTTTTCAGTTAACCTAGTCAACTACTCATATTCCATCCCCCCGCCCCTGCTTGCTGCCTCTGTATCAGAGGCAGCAAAGGGGGGCAACAGGAGCCAGCTTAAAAGCCGGTTCCCCCAGCACCAGCTCTATAGTGCAACCTGCTCCCCCACCCTCCATGATACTGCTGCCTATCAGAGGCAGCAGCACAGTGGAGGGGGCAGAGGAGGCTGCCACGAAGCAGGCTCTGCCCCTGGTGGGCTCAGGCTCACTTCAGACAGAGGCTGGTCCCTGGCAGCAGCCCCTGTCCGCAGGGGGTCCGAGCTCTGCAGACAGAGGCTACTTGGATGCCTGCAGACAGGGGCTGCTGTGGGAGCAGCCTCCCCTGCCCCCTCCCACAGCAGCCTCTGAGTGGAGCTCAGTCCGTGAGGTAAGGAACTGCTGCCACCCAGTGCTGCTGCCTCTGTATCAGAGGCAGCAGTGCGAGGTGGCAGGTAGCTGGTCTGCACGGGGAGCTCTTTTTTAAACTGGTTCCCCTCGTGGCCCGGCTGCCACCTGGCACCCGCGCTGCCACCTGATACAGCCTCGCCCCACCAGATAACTAGTTACACGGGATTTTACATCCCTACCCTGGACACCAGCCCTACGCACCTCAGGCAGCTGCTCAAAGGCAGAGGGAATGATTGCAAGAAGAGACCCAACAAGACAAGGGATTATGGCAGAGGGGAGAGAGCCCAAAGGTGATGCAGACTCAAACAAAGTTGGCCCGTAACTGAATTCACTAGAGCGCCTCCCAGAGGTTCAGGGAACAGGAGTCTGCAGACAGCAAGGCAAAGTGGTACAGCAGAGGCACAGGAGGAAGGCCAGAACACCCCCCAGCAGTTCACAAGTACAAGACAGACACACTGACTGATCCTAGCAATGCAGCAGGCCAGCCTCATCTCCCCCTCACCTTCCTGACTAGCATCAAAGGCTTCCGAGATCCCAAGCAAGGTGAACGGGGCACTTCAGACCCAGCTATTGCTTCAGGCTGTTGGCAGCGTCAGTTCCACTCAGCCATTGCTAACGTTCTCGCTGCAGCCAGAAGTGCTAGCGAGGCCTCTGCTCTTGAAAAGAGAAAGCAGCTTCCAGGACAAGGCCTGTCTCCAGCCAAGCCAGCGGGATGTGCGCAAGCTCCAGGGCTGCGCTCAGCGCCAGTCATTTCTCAAACAGCACTGTTACTCACTCGGGGGCACCCCACCTTCACCCTGCTGGGGTTCAGGGGGCCACGGACCCACAGGAAAAAAAAATCAGTCGGGGGCCGCAGAAAAGTGAGAAGCAAAAAGACCAAACAAACCTCATTGACCTAGCCCCCGACTGAGAAGGAGAAAGACTCCCCACATGCCAAGGGGGGCCCAGGCTAATAGATTTTGTGGGGCCCCTCCCAGGCTCTGAGGTGGGCCCAAAAATTAGGGGCTCAGTGTGTGGGAAGGGACTGCTGGAAAGCAGGCTTCAAGTGTGGGGTCTGAGCAGGAGGAAGAATGCAGGAGGCGGCTGGGAGGGGGCCGCATCCAGGCAAGCCAGGGACCACATCCAGCCCCCAGGCCTTGGGTTCCCCACCGCTGGCGTAACCCAATTACTTTAGGAATGCCCCCTCTTTCCCAGTCCCTAAGTGCTCCAGGGAAAAGGCTTCTACCCTTCCCTAGTTCCTTGGGCTCTGGGCGTAATCTCCTGCAGACTTGCGAGGGCCTTACCTCTAACAGTTATCCAAACAGAACAGGCACGCTAAGCGTACATGCTCACTGGCCCCATAGGGCAGATGCTTTTCTTAGTGGCCAGTCACCATTGCATCACCCAGGCCTCCAGTATTCTGCACAGCATGACTGGCAGGGTGGCGAGGTCTGGCAGCTCATCTCGGGCTGTCCCCTAGTGTTAGGCCCCAAAGAATTTCCTTTTGGACCCTAGGTCAGTGTTAAACCCGAGCCCTGCTTGGCTACACCTCAACCAATCACGCGAGAGGAAAGTCCTACCAAACAGCACGGTTCACCAACCCTGGGCCATCACAAAACAATTCTTTAATCAAGCCTACTCCACAACCTGAGCCCATTTACATCTTGCAAAATGTGTTCTGCAACTGACGATCAAAGAACCAGACAAGTCACGCAGATGAACAGAAGCAGGAACCATACAGGCAGAACTGCCCAGATTTCACAATCAACTGTGGATGAGGGATCCCTCGCCAGACTGAAAGCTACCCAAGTTTTCCTCAACAGCTTCAGTTCCATTCTTTATTTGGGGACAGCGTGTCCGAGGGGAAAGATTGCTCCTTCACAGCTGAACGGGACATTCTTTCCATAAAATGTAGAGGGAACAGGAGGGTGAGACCCCGCTATTTCACTCCTGGCTGCTGTCTACTGTGGAAAGGCCCCAGACCTTAGAGCACCGTGGAGTGGGCTCGCAGTCAGGTGGGCCTGTCCACTGCTCCTAGCTGCGCCCTGGACTCACTGTGTTACCAGGGGCCAGACGCTTCACTGCTGAGGCTCAAGCACCCACCTGCAGAGGACGAAGCTGACAAGTGCTCTGGAGGAGAGGCACTGAGCACTTCAGTTCCAAAGCGGAAGCCCCGCAAGGAGCTAAGGGCCAGCATGGGACTGTGCTCCCTGAAGCGCCTGAGCCTTTGAAATCTACAAGAGCCCCAGAATTGCAGCAGAAGCGGCACGAGAAGAGACTGCTTCAGCCCCTGCTTGTGCTGTTTCCCACTGCTCCTCTACCTCCCCTGCCCCCCGCAGAATTGGTGTTGAGGGAACCAGATTTGAAGCTGGCTCCCCCCAGCACTGGCTCCTGCTCCCCCCCTTGCTGCCTCAGAGGCAGCAAGGGGGGAAAGCGACTAGTCACATCACTAGTCAACTAGCCGATTACTTGACAAGCATAAGCTTGTCGCTTACATCCCTACTGAACACCCTGCTCCCATGGGAAGAGCCAGGTACAAGGTGCCACAGCATCACCCCATCCTTCCACCAATGGCCATGCAAAGCCAGCTCAGGCAGAACAACTTCCCACCTCCACCCTTTTAATGTCCCACCAGGGGCCTGGCGCTCACCCTTTCCAGCAGGTCGCCCCATAGGAGGGGTCCTCCCCCACCCAGGCAGCAGCATTCCTAGCTGCTGAAATAAAGGACTCCTTGGGTTTATCCCCAGTTACACCCACTTTCTGCCTAGCCTTAGGCAAGCCCGGTGTGGGCAATTTTTGATGGGGGGCACTCCAAGAATTTAAGTGGTCGATGGCTACTCTCTTCTGTGATATGCAAGGAGGAGGTGCAGGGTCTGGGACGGAGGTAGGGTGAAGGAGGGGATTGTGACCTGGGGCAGTGGACAGGTTTGCAGGAGGGGGTGCAGGGTGTGGGATAGGGGTAGGGGTGCAGGGGTTTGGGTTGTGACCTGGGACAGGGGATTGGGGTGCAGGAGAAGACTGGCCTGGGAGAGGAGTATAGGAGGAGGGGTGCAGGGCCTGGGAGGGGGCTGTAACTTGGGGCAGGAGTGCAGGAAGGGGGGCAGGGATTTGGATTGTGCCAGGGACAGCAGATTGGGGTGCAAGGTCTGGGAGGAGCTCGTCACCTGAGGGGATGCAGTGTCTGGGAAGGTGTATGGGGTGTGGAGGGGGGGCGCGGAAGGTTTGGGTTACATGGCGTAGGGGTGTACCAGAGGGGAAGGGTTGAGGGAGGCAGGGTCTGGCTGGGAAACTCAGCCAGCAGCCCAGCAGGCTCCTTAGCCAGCGTCCCTTCCCTCCACACCCCTGAACCCGCTCAGAACAGCCCTGGGGCCATGTTTGCTGCTGCGAACACTGAGCCCCCAGGAGATGGGGGAAGGGCATTTCACATGCTGCTTGTCCTGCAAACAGGCAGCTGCTATTGGCCAGAAGCCAGCCAATGGGAGCTACTGGGGGCAGGGCAGCATGAGACTCTCCCCCTTCCCCGGTTCTCAACATTCAGCCACACACGGCCCGCAGCCAGCTTTACTGAGTGCCGAGCGGGGCAAGGCAGGCAGGGAGCTGGCTGAGGCTCTCAGGCAGGATCCGGCAGCTTGGCGGGCTGAATCCTGCCCACGGACCATATTTTGCCCAGCCTTGGGCAAGTCCATCGCATGGTGCACCTGCCACATTCAATTTCACTCATCAGATTTTAAAAGTGGCAAGTGTGTTGATTTCACTACTATCTCTGAAATGTCTGGTGGTATAACTGAGGGGGGTCCTGACCTAAGTGGGTGCAGAGGGATCTCAGGGTTATTTTAGGGGAGCTGCAGTACTGCTGCCCGCAGTTACACACTCCTGCTGGTGGTGGTGCACTCAGCTGAGCAGGCAGAGACCAACACCAGCTGAGAAGCATTGGTCTCCTATGAAATCTGCACAGTCAGTGGCAGATAAGCCAATGGGGCAAAGGGGCCCATCCCCAGTCCCAGAAAAATGGGTACCTGTGCCCCCACCTGGTCCACCCAGACAGAATTCCTCTGGGGAGCAGGACTGGGGCATGGAGGCTTCCCCGATGCACCTGGCTCTCCTGCCAAGGAGCAAGGTCTGCAGCAGGAGCAGTAGGGGCAAGCCCCCGCTCCCCAATGCCATTTCCCCCACAGGAGCGCTGGGATGAGCAGGGAGGACTGCAGGCAGAAGGGGTAGGAATGGGGAGGGGCCTCCACGCTCTGGCCCAGGGTCCCAGGAAAATCAGAATCCACCTCTGAGTAGCATAGGGTAAAGTACACAGAAGACCAGATTTCACAGCTGTAAATTTGGTAAGGCCTCAGTCTGAGGCTTGTGTGTGAAGTGGAACATACCCAGATAGTATCAAGTAGGGGCCATCACCAAAGGGAAGCGTCTAGCCAGTTCAGGAACAGCCCTTCCATTTGCCACGGGCATTCTCACATCTAGGCTGCGTCTGCCAGCTGCCAATTCCTTCGCTGCAAGGAAGTTTGACACTGCGGCAGAGCGACACTTCCGCACGAGCAGGGAGTGATTCATCGGTTTTTAGAAAGAGCGAGGGAGCAAAACTTAACTGGCTTTGCTTCAAACCAGTGCCGCTCTTAGGCAGCCACCACAGTCTGGAACGACGTCACTGGACTATTCCCAGTGTGCTGCCAGGCATGCAGGGGAAGCCAGTACACCATTTTACAAGCCAGCCATGCAATCCGGGGGGCACAGCTGCTGGGCAAGTCATTCGGCTGGCTTGAAGCCCCGGGTCTCACCCCTCAACTCCTGGATCTGAGTTAGACCTTCACAGCCAGGAACATAGGTGACTTGGTGAAAAGACAAAAATGTTGAAAAATAGCAGCACAAGTTCCCAGAAGTGCTCCCTAGATTTCTCACTATTCTTCAAGTGAATTCCCAGCTCACATGCCAGCTCAACAAGAGTCCCCCAAGCAAAGTCTCTGAACCATAGGAGCCGGCCAGAGAAAACCTAATGGTTGCAAGAGAAGCTGGTGAAATCCATCTTGGATACTTTGGACTCCTGTCAATTATCTGAGCACTACAAACTTCAGTGCAGTTATGCTCCTCCCTGCTGTGAAGTGGAGCAATACTAGTAACCCCAAGGGACACCTACGTAACTCAGTAAGTGACATGCCCAAGGGCACACTTCGATAGCTGCTTTGTCACAGATTTGCTCAGGTCTCCAATAGCCCAGAGTAGCACTAACCACTGGACCGTATCTAAATATATATGCACATGCAGGAGTTTTACTCCCTTAAAGGCTGTTTAGCAAACATTAGAAAACACTTTGCATAATTGCAATTTGAAGGAAACTTCCAACTCAGCCGACAAACAGCAGTTTAAACTAAATCTAACTGAAAATTCAGCCAAATTCCCATAAAACTCCATCTGTAGCTCGTGCTCACGCCCCAGCTATTCTGCAACCATGTCTTGTAAAACGCACGTGCCAGTCAGACTTGCTCTCCAAAGGAAGTTGTAAAACCACAACCACTTGTCCACAAAACAGATTGCAGATCTGACCTTCAAGAACGCACCAAGTTTCTCAAGTGTTAGCACACACCAGCTAGCCCCCCCCCCAAATCAGAGCCATGCTCAGCTATAAACAGGAGAGTTGAAAGAACTTTGTTTATAGGATCAGCCGCACTGGCTCAAGAGCCCAGGCCAAAGTTTTCACGCTGGACACCTAACATTAGAAAACCCCCTAAAACAATACCTGCATTCGAACATGTGCAACACATACAGTGCCCACTAACTTCAATGACACCTACAGATGTTCAGTCCCTTTACAAAAAAATCCAGGTATATTTCATGGAGACCTAGGCAAGGCTTTATGAGCCTAGCTTTAGACATGGACAAGCCCAAACAGCAACCTCAGTCTGTTCCTCCATAAGATGGCAAAACCGCCAAGCTACAACTGTGTAGGCCACGGCATTAGCCAGCCACTGTGCTCATCTGGAGAACCTCTGAGGCCACGGATGCTGCAAGGACTCTCGTGCTGCGCAAAGTGGCCTTTATTTCTACAGTGATAGAAATGTAGCCGTGTTAGTCTGGTGTAGCTGAAACAAAATACAGGACTATGTAGCACTTTAAAGACTAACAAGATGGTTTATTAGATGATGAGCACTTGAAAGGGAATCCTCTGAACTGTCATTCATGCTAAAATTCGACACTCTACGCGTCGGTCTCAACAAAGACGCTAACTATCTTACCCATTACAAAGATAGCTTCCCCAATTATCACCTCTAATACCATTAGCTCACATTTACCTTTCTCCTCCCCCCCCCGCATTCCCCTTCTGTTCTGAAATGTGATTTGTCCTTTTCATATGTGTTCATTTTTTTTAATTGTATCCTTTGGTATATATGGTTGTGACTATTTTCTTCCACTATTTGATCTGAGGAAGTGGGTCTGGCCCACGACAGCTCATCATCTAATAAACCATCTTGTTAGTCTAAAGTGCTACATAGTCCTGTAGTTTATTTCTACAGTCACTGTCCTTCAGTTTCCACCAAGTGGCCTCCTGCAAACGACTCTGCTGGCAGAAGCCACCAGCCGCAGCATGAAACTTACGAGTTTTAGTCTCATGTGCCCAGAGCACGAAACTGCTCCAGCAGCGCCGGAGCCTGCTCCAGTCCCTTCCCTCAAGGGAAGGGGACAGGAGGTAGGAGGAAAGAGACCAACCAGCCCAAGAGGAAGGAATACTGGAAGAAAATAAGAGCACATGCTTCGGTTTGGGGTGGAGCCCAGAGAAGAGCCCCCTCTGCCTTCTAATCTAGCAAGGCGTGCGAGTAACCACTGCAGTAGCCCCCTCCCTGCCTTCAGACCTCTCAACACCTCAGCTGGGGAGAGATGCTGAACCTCCATACCAGGTACCCACTGCTAATTCACATTAGGGGTGTGAAAACTCTCCCTTAATAGGCGATGCTTACCAGTTCCAGTTAACTGTTACCCAGTGGGCCTGGAGCAACTCCCTGTCTGCCATGGGCAGGGGGCTGCTCCAGCCCCTTGGTAGGCTCGGGCACCACACAGGCAGGGGCTGCTCCGGCTGAGGGTAGAGCAGCCCCTGCCTGCAGTGAGGGGGCTAGTCCAGCCTGATCTCGGCAGGCAGGGGTGCCATTAAACAATGGCATAGGATTTTACATCCCAATTGTAACCAATTACATAGGATTTTACAATTAACCAATTACATAGGATTTTACATCCCTAACGCACATCTGGTTTAGGAATGGAGCATCTTCTACACTGTCTGCACAGCACCCCCTCCTCACAGACCTCTTGCCATCAGTTTCATATGCTGCACACAGGACAGGAGCACTAGCGGCATACACGAAGTGGGTACTGTCTATATCCCTTTTAAAAAAGGGACATTTGTTTTTCATGCTCAAACTACTCAGCCGATAGCTGCGAAAGCTTACACAGCTGTCCATCTGGGGCCCGAGACATCTCAGCCCGAAAGGGAGCCCCGAAGGGTCTAACCTCAGACCGAGGGCCAACCCTAAATCTGCAACCTGCGGAGCCCTGACTCTGGCAGGGGAACCAGGAAGCCTGCTGCTCGCATTCCTTGGGATCTCTAGCAGCAACCTAGCAAGTCACAGCTGGTTAAAACTCTGGTTCCATTTTTGACCTACTGTGCACACCCTCTTTGGGGAGCTCCTGGACAAGCTAGGGAAGGAGCAAACTTTTCCATCTCAGCTCAAAGGGGTGCACTGAAGTTTGAAGAGCTTAAGCCCTCTCGCAGTAAAAAGCAGGTTAAGCCCTCTGGCAGTAAAAAGCCTACATGAGCTGTGGTGAGCAAGAGGAGGGTCCTTTCTTGGCACAAGGCTGAGGAGGCAATGTAAGAACCCCTCAGCCTGCCCCCAGAGCACCCCCACTGTGCTGCTGTTCCTGTCAAGGCTAGCAGGTCATCTGCAGCAAGTCAGGGCCAAAGCACAGGTTCCACTCACCACTAGCAATGCTTGCTTCACCTGCACTGACCCAGGCCTGCTTCCAGTTTAAAGTCTGAGCACCAGGGACAAGCAGTGGAAAAACTCCCTCTCCATAAGTCAAGCGGCCAGGCCCAAACCTGCTAGTAATAGTGACATTAGGTCAGTAACGAACAACCCTGACCATTAACAGAGTCTGAGCAGAAACAACCCCCTGGCCCCAGCTCCCCCACAGCCCCCAGCCCAAACAGGGAAACCAATCAGTTTTCCACCAGCCTCCTGATTCTCCCCCACCTCCAAAATAACTGAGCTCTGTATCTTTTGCACTCTCCTCTCACCAGGCTCCTGTCTGGAAACCCTCCCCCCTCCCCACAAGCTAACGGCAGTCCAGACAAGAGCAGAGGATCAGACTTTGTGACAGCTTCCCGAACAGGGCTGGCTGCAAACGTTACATTGGCTGGTCCAATACAGATGGAGGTGGAGCACAATACACCAGCCCCAAGCTAGGTCTCTCCCACCACCATAAGCACTCAGATCAATTCAAAACCAGAACACACACCCCGCTCCCATTTCCCCAAGCCCCTCCGCCCTACAAACCATGCAGACACCCCCACATCAAACTGCACCTCTTCACATCCCACCCCCACCATTCTGCATCCCATTCGCAGCTAACCTCAAGCAGGCTCCCTCCAGACACATAGGATTGGTTCAAGTAGGAGTGAAACTTTTATACAACTACTGAAAACTTTTCTGCCCTGGAACTACTGGTGCCAAGCCAATGGAATGAAGGGCCTGCCAGCCCGTCAGGGTAAAGTACATAACCACCAGTCAGTCCTCTGGTTCAGGCCCCTCCCTGCAGGTAGAGGGCATGCCCTCCCCACCCCCAGAATGAACACATGCCCATCCACATGACAAGAGCAATTCCTCAGCAGCTTCCAGGCCTCCAGCCCTTGTGGGAGGGCAGAGAAGGTGCCCCAGCCCCCACAAGACAGAAGGACATGTCCATCCCCTCCCACGCATGAAAGCCTCCTCGCCTGCAGGAAAACCATGGCAGCAGGCACATTTCAGGCCCTCCTAGACACAGGGCAGGGTGTTACCCAGGATCCGCTCACCACCCCTTTCCTTTCCCAGCTCTTCTGCGATACGCTGCTGGGGTCCAGCAGTGGGTGCAGCGTGCCAGACACAACCGGAGCCCGGACCCCCCTCCCCAGAGCACATGGTTCACAGCACAGTCAAGTCAGCAGGGTCACCAGAGGACAGGCCCCTAAATGAATTATGTAGCAATGGCAGCCACACAGCCAGGGGCCAAGGAGTCTGTCGCCCTCCTTGCATGCCCCTCCCCGTGAGGAGTCATGGGGTCTCAGATGCAACTCAGGAACACAGAGAGACAAGAGCCTGAGAGTGGCACAGCAGAGATATTGCAGCAAGTGAGGCACACAGGCCAAGAAGGTACAAATGAGGGTGTGATACTGGGCAGAGACAGGTGGTGCAAATTTGAGGAGAGGACTGGAGATGCAGACAGGCACTTCCAACAGAAAGCCTGGAGCCCAGCAGGGGAGGACATGCCTGGGCCTGGAAAAGTTATGGAGCGCATGGGGAGTGGGGGTAATTGCACTGGGACAGGAGGCAGGGAGCAGCACAAGGGGCAGGCATCAGTGCATGATCCTGGGAGGTACCAAGGGGGGGAGACCTATGGTACCAATGCCACCCACACTAGAGGTTTGGGGGGGCATGGGCAGGGCACAAGACCCCAGGGCCCAGGAGTGTGATGGGGAAGATGGGGGCAGGGCTCAGCAATCACACCTCTGGGGGACGTGGGACACCCAGGCTGGGAAAGAACCGAGGGAGACCCCGTCACAGGAAGTCAGGGCCCGATCCTGGGGGAAGTGGCGCAGGGCTCAGGCCCTGGGATTCTGGGGGGAGGGGAAGGACCCGATCCCGGGAGGGGCAGGGACAGTCTCAGGCACGGGAAGTGGGGAGAAGAGGAAAGTCCCGGGGCTCAGATCCCGGTCGGGGGCTCGAGGTGGAAGGTCCCAAGCTCAAGTCCCGGGGCGCGCAGGAGAGATCCCGGGCTGAGGAGCCTGGGGGCAGGTCCCGGGCTGAGGAGCCGGGAGCCGGGGGCAGGTCCCGGGAGGGGGGCAGGTCCCGGGCTGAGGAGCCGGGGGAGCCGGGGGCAGGTCCCGGGAGGGGGTCCCGGGCTGAGGAGCCGGGGGCAGGTCCCGGGGAGCAGGTCCTGGGGCAGGTCCCGGGCTGAGGAGCCGGGGGCAGGTCCCGGGGCAGGTCCCGGGCTGAGGAGCCGGGGGCAGGTCCCGGGGCAGGTCCCGGAGGGGGAGCCGGGGGGGCAGGTCCCGGGAGCCGGGGGAGCCGGTCCTGGGAGCCGGGGGGGCAGGTCCCGGGAGGGGGAGCCGGGGGCAGGTCCCGGGGCAGGTCCTGGGGGCTCACCATCTTGACGATGCCGCGCTGCAGCGCGAGGGGCGCGGCGGGGCCGGGCGCGGCGGCGGCCATGGCGGGCGGGCGACGGGCTGAGGCGAGGGGGGGGCCGAGCGGACGCTGCCGACTCAACCGGCGGTAACGTGGGGGGGGAAGGGCGCCTCGCGCCGCGGATATTTATCCCTCCCGCCACGCCGCGCAGGCGCACTGAGCCCGGGACTCCCTCGGCCGACCAATCCACGCGCCGTCCGCGCGGCCCCGCCCCTTTCCGCCGGACCAATCCGCGCGGGGGGCTCCAACATGGGTCCGATAGACCGTATTCGCAATGACGTCACCGGCCAGGAGGGCGGAGCTTCCGGGGCACGCGGGGCAGGGACACGTCGGCAAAGGCTGCCCTGGCCCCACGTGTATCCCAGCCCGGCCGGAGCGCTGACGGGGGGGGCTCTGGGTCCCCCCGACTCACCCCTCAGCTGGGACCGCGGGACCCCCGAGTGACCCCACTGCCCTGGCCTCCCAGCCCCCCCTCCGCCCAGCCCCTGGCACGGGGGGGACCCCCGAGTGACCCCACTGCCCTGGCCTCCCAGCCCCCCCTCCGCCCAGCCCCTGGCACGGGGGGGACCCCCGAGTGACCCCACTGCCCTGGCCTCCCAGCCCCCCCTCCGCCCAGCCCCTGGCACAGAGGATCCCCGAGTGACCCCACTGCCCTGGCCTCCCAGCCCCCCCTCCGCCCAGCCCCTGGCACAGGGGATCCCCGAGTGACCCCACTGCCCTGGCCTCCCAGCCCCCCCTCCGCCCAGCCCCTGGCACGAGGACCCAGTGACCCCACTGCCCTGGCCTCCCAGCCCCCTCCGCCCAGCCCCTGGCACGGGGACCCCAGTGACCCCACTGCCCTGGCCTCCCAGCCCCCCCTCCGCCCAGCCCCTGGCACAGAGGATCCCCAGTGACCCCACTGCCCTGGCCTCCCAGCCCCCCCTCCGCCCAGCCCCTGGCACAGGGGATCCCCGAGTGACCCCACTGCCCTGGCCTCCCAGCCCCCCCTCCGCCCAGCCCCTGGCACGGGGGGGACCCCCGAGTGACCCCACTGCCCTGGCCTCCCAGCCCCACCCCCTCTGCCCAGCTCCTGGCATGGGGGACCCCCGAGTGACCACACTGCCTCTGGCTGCCCGCCCCACCCCCTCTGCCCAGCTCCTGGCACGGGGGACCCCCGAGTGACCCTACTGCCCTGGCCTCCCAGCCCCCCCTCCGCCCAGTCCCTGGCATGGTGGACCCCCGAGTGACCCCACTGCCCTGGCCTCCCAGCCCCTGGCATGGGGAGACCCTGGAGTGACCCCTAAGATACACCCCAGTGCAGCTGGCAGGACAGGGAGACTCCAGCGTGATCCCACCGCTCTCCCAGTCCATGCCTTGGCTCTGTTCCAGGGACAGGGAACCCCAGTGTCACCCCACCACTCCCAGCCCACCCCACCCCACCACGTAGCCCTCAGGATGGGGTAACTCCATGACCCACCCCACCTCAGCTCAGTCCACAGCACCGGGGACCCCTGGAGTGATCTCCACAACTAGCCTCCTTGCAAGGGAAAGCACCTTCCCATGCCCACGCCCAAGTGACCCCCCAGCGCCTGCCCTTCAGCTTACCCCATGGCTCAGAGCCCAGGATAGAGGGGTCCCTGGAGTGAGCCCCCACCACTACTGCACCCCGCCCACTCCCTGGTTTAGCCCCAGGATGGGCGGACCCCAGGTGACCCACCACCACCACCTGCCCATCGGCTCACCCCATAGCTTAGCACCCAGAACAGGTGACCCCCCCACCTCCACAGCACCTAGCCTCACTTCAGGGGAAAGCACCTGTCTACCTAAATCTCCCCCAACCCAGCCCATGGGGGAAACTAGAGACCCCAAAGTAACACCTCCAGCACCTAGCCCCCCCAAGCCATGACCTGCCCAAAGCCACTGACCTCCACCATTCAGCACCTGGGGATGAGGGGAGACTCCAGCATAACTGCCCCACACTCCTAAACCCCATCCCTCACAAAGGCAAAGCACTTAGTTCTCTAGCACCCCCGCCTGCTGACTTCACTCAGCACCTGGCGAAAAGTGGGGACCCCAGAGTAACCCTTGTTCTCCTCTTCACCTTACCTCATCCCCTAAGGAGAGGAAAGGGCCTGCCCCCTCCCATTCCACCTCCGTCACCACTCAACCCATATGGAGAGGGGGAGTCCTCTTGCCTCCAGCACTCCTCCCCTGCCCCACAAGCAGAGGGATTTCAACCACTGGGACTGGTAAGCTTAGAAAAGCGCTGACTCAGAGGGGGCTTATAGAGCTCTATACAATCCCCACTGGTGTAAAAAGCACACGGCCCCCGCGTCAGCCCATTAAACCAACAGGCAAATACACTTCACACAGAAACACGGTCAACGGTGGGAGGGCCAAACCGATAACTGGGATTTCAAAAAGAACTCGATACGTTCATGCCGGATACGTCCATCACTGGCTCTTGGCCAAGGTGGTCAGCGATGCAGCCCCATGCTCTGGGCGTCCCTAACCCTCTGCCTCCCAGAAGCGAGGATCGGGCGGGGGAATGGCTCAGCCAGTAATTGCCCTGTTCTGTTCACTGCCTCTGGGGCACCTGGCACTGCCCACTGTTGGCAGACAGGAGCCTGGGCTAGATGGGCCTTTGGTCTGACCCAGTTGGTTTTTCTTAATTCTTATGTTTGGCTCCCCCTCCCGATTCTCAGCCACAGGCTCGGGGAGAGGACAAGGGGAGCTGGAGAATTAAAATGTTCCCATCTACTGGCCCATGGCCCAGGCAACGTAATTCAGATTTGTGGGCTGGTACCCTGGGCATCCTACCAGGCCTCGGTGAGGCGTGCTTGCCTCATCCCCAGCCAAGGGCTGTGCTCCCACTGGGCAGGAGAGTTGCAGTCCAAGTTCTACGGAAGCTGTAACTGCTGAGTTAGTCCAAGTGCCCAGACTGCTGTATTGAGGGTACCTTAAATAGCCCCCTGCCTGTTCCCATCCAGTCTATTATCTGGATCCCCTAGCACCGTCTGTTGTGGGAAGAAGCTGCAGTTCTTTACCCTTGTCAGGTTTGCACGACCCATACACCACTATTTGCACTGCAGTAGCACCTAGCAGCCCCTCCTGAGCACATGGCCCTACTGTGCGAGGTGCGGCACAAACACACAGGAAGAGAGGCCCCACCCCACAATGATGACACTCTACATCAGTGGTCTCCAACTTTTTAAAGTATAAGATCACTTTTTGAATTTAAGTGCAATCCAGGATCTACCTCAAACCCAAATACCTTTGCCCCACCTCCTTTGTGCCCCTTCTCCAAGGCCCTGCCCCTGCTCACTCTATCCTTCCTCCCTTTCATCAGGCAGGGACAGAGGATTGGGGCACAGGCTCTGGTCTTGGGCTAAGGGATTTGGAAGGTGAGAAGGTTCTGAGCTGAGCCTGGGGTGGGTGGTTGGGGTGGGGGGGGTTCAGGGTACAGGCTCTGTAAGGGAGTTTGGGTCTAAGAGGGCTAGGGCAGGGGCTTGGGGTGTAGGAGGGAGTTCATAACTGGGACAGGGATTCAGGATGCAGGCTCCAGCTGGATACTATTTACCACAGGTGGCTCCTGGGTGGTGGTGCAGTGGGGCTAAGGCAGGCTCACCCCTGCACCACTCTCAGAAGCAGCCAGAAAACTCCCTCCATCCCAAACCCTGTTGTGCTCCCCTCTGTGGAGATAGACTACAGGGTGGGAGAGGGAAACAGCTCCAAGGCAAAGGGCAGGAGGTGCGCAGTAGTGGTGGGAGGGGCAACTGAAGTGCTGCACTTGAGAGCCTCCCAGCCAAACCAGTCAAGATCACCTGTCAGAGGCTCCAAGATCTACCAGTAGATCACGATCGACTGTTTGGTGACCACTGCGCTACATAAACAAGCCAATGAAAGAGTGGGAGGGGAAACGGAGGGGAAGTGACTTGCAGTTTGCACAGCGGAGCTGTGAACAGAGCCCAGACCTCCTGACTAGGGATGTCAAAGGTGAACCAGTTAACTGGTTATCTGGCAAGCAATAGCCTCACCGGCATGCTTACCCACTAACCGGTTAACCGAAGGTCTAGGCCTGGCAGGTGCAGCCCCCCCACCCGCAGCAGCTCGGTTGGTAGGACCAGCCCACAGAGGGTCCAGTAGCAGCATCCCCCAACTGCAGCATGGTGGGGCTGGCCAGACTGCAGCCACCCTCCCCACGGAGGCTGGAGGAGCCCCCTCCCCACGGTGGGCTGACCAGCAGGACCAGCCCGTCCCAATTAAACTATTACAATGATATTGTTTAGCCGGTTAACTTTGTTAAAGGGTATTTACTTCCCTTCTCCTGGCTCCCAGGCCGGTTCTCCGTGCCTTGAGGAGCGACTCGCATTCCTCACAGGTGAGATCTAGCGTTCACCCAGTCAGTCCCTGCTCTGGCAACTCTCACCCACTTTGCAGACAAATAACAGGTATTGGGAACCCGCTTGTCTTGATTACAGTTGAAGCTCACAGAGACTACAGTTCCCAGCATGCAGTGCTCTACCTTCAGTCATATTTGGATTGGGGGCCAGAAGATGTATGTGCATGCTGGGATTTGTAGTCTCTAGCCAGGCGATGGTTCGGGCGGAAGTCTCAAACTCTGCAAGGAGTGCTTTGGGCACCCCTGCTGGAGTTACTCTCAGCACAGAGGAAATGTGTGCTTTAGCTTCCTTTTCAATTCAGAACTGTTTCCCGTGCTGTACGCTCACTCCTGGACATTTTCTCAGAGGGACTGACTGATGCGGCATTTCTAGCTTCAGGGTAGATAGTCTGTAGGGTTGCCAGGTGTCCAGTTTTGAACCGGACAGTCCAGTATTTGAGCTTTCTGTTCGGGAAACAAATTGAGAAAATAGAAATGAGAAAATAGAAATGTCTGGTATTTTCTAAATAAGATGTAATATAGATTGTGATGTAATGTCAAGTGTGTCCAGTATTTTTGTTGAAACCATCTAGCAATGCTAATAGTCTGACATGCAGAGAGTTGAATTTTGGGAAGGATCGTTCCTCCTTTGGGGGTCCTACCCCCTAACCCGTTCCCGGGGGCGGCAGCCCCATCACCGTAGAAAGGCGCAGACAGCTGTACATTTGGAACATTGCAATGTTCAGCCTCCTTTGCTAGAGTGACCATTAAGATCCCTATGCAAATTTCCATGTAAAAATAGAAACCTTGGGGTGCCTGTTTTAACCCGACAAGGTGGGGCAAGAGTAGCAGAAGTGGTTTCAATTCAGCTCGTCTGAGAACAGCGACTTTCAGAAACTGGTTTCAGGTGAGGGGGGTGACATCCTCTCTACTTCATCTTCGTTTATCTTGCCGAAGGGGCTGAAGGAGTCCTCATTTTCACACTGGTAGTGCTGGTCTTCTTCCAGGCTGGCCCCTATGCCTGGAATCCCGCCCCCCACCCCCAGTCCCTGAGAACCCATTAGTCCAGTTACCACCTTGGCATCATCCCACCCATGCCTATAAATTCGCTTCTGCCACGCCCGCTGCAAGAGGCAGGATGGTTCTATGCTTGAGGCACTAGACTGGACGTCAGGCGCTGTGCGTTCCATTTGCAGCCCTGCCCTGGCTCCTTAGGTGACCTCGGCCAAGTCGCTTGCATGTTTCCTGTGTCTTACTTCCGCATCAGTAAAACAGGGGAGCAATTCTCCCTCTGCCTGACCCGTCTGTTCAGCCTGCAAGCCGCTACCGGGCAGGGAGTGTCCCTTGGTGGCTCTATGGACAATACATTCCCCATCTCACTCAGGCGGCTGCAATTCCAGAAATGAAGGAAGAGTGAGCAGAATGGAAAATAGTAAATAATTAACCAGTGTCCGTGGACAGACTCTTGTCCCTCTCTTCGCATACCCACTGGGGTCACGTCTAATCCTCCATGGCAAGCCTCTTAAGGCAGGGGCTGTTTCTGCCCGGGGAGGGGAGCTGCTGCCATTTGCTTCTGGGCTCAGTTCAAGTAGTGGAGGGGGAGGAATTCTCCAGGAATGCTCCTTTATAACTTGAGCAGCGTCGGCCTCCCCCAGGATCAGGTTTCCATGTGCACTTCATGGCTGACCTATGAAGCGAGCGACCCCTATGCTCTCAAAAACTTTTCTCAGCTGGCCTGCATGCTCCGAAGTGGTCTTTTAGCACAGGCTTGCACAACATGCGGCCCACAGGGGCTCACTGTGTGGCCCATGATGACTACAAGTGGCGCGGCCCCATCCAATCCACTGGCCAGGCGGAGGAGCGGAGCGCCGCCGGGAAGGGGGAAGTGAGGCGATTCTCACCGCCGAGCTGCCTGCGTGCAGCTCTGGTGTGAGGAGGCGGGGCGCGAGCCAGAGGGCGGGACGCTGCAGATGCCAGGACGCTGGCGTGACGTGGCGTCGTGACATCACGGCCGGCAACCGCTGGATTCAAAAAGGCACCGGCAGCCCCCAAACTGGAAGGCAGAAGCCAGGTAGGGGAGAGGAAGGGGCTTGTGCTGAGGGGAAGGGGGCAGGTCAGGAGAAAGGAGAAGGCACCAAGGGACAGGGTGCAGGAAAGACAAATGCCGGGGGGCCAAGTGGAGACAATGAGGAAAAGGGCAGGAGGGGAGGTGTCAGTGGGAGGAGGGACAGGGTGATGCTGGGAGAGGAGAGGGGAAGGGCATTGGGAGCCGTATGTTGTGCAGGCCTGATTTAATTGAAAATTTGTTAATAAAGTATCACCCCGGCCCCAAACCTACCCTTGTGGCTAGGGTTGCCAGGTGTCCGGTTTGCTACCAGACAGTCCGGTATTTGCACTCTCTGCCCGGCTGGGGGCTGGACGGAAGCCTGGTGGCGCCTCCTGTGTTGCGTGCTGAAGCCGGGCGGTGCGGGGTTTTTTTGTATGCCCGACACGCGTGGGTTTTTTTTTTTGCCCGCGTGTTCAGTATTTTTTGGGAGAGCATCTGGCAACCCTACTTGCGGCCTGCAGCTATTTTCTTTGGAGTAATATGGCCCTCGCCGCTTTCCGAGTTGCGCAGGCCTGTTTTAGCGTGATCCTGCAATGCAGGGGTGGGGAACCCTTTTTGGGTCGCGGGCCACAGACCCACAGAGAAATCAGTCAGGTGTGGGGCAGCGGGGGCTGGAGCACCAGCACAGGCTCTCCAATGCTGGGGGGAAGGAGCCCTGAACCCCGGCTCCCCACCCCTGCTGCAAAGCAATGCCCACCGCAGCTTAACGCAGCTCCTGGAGACGTTTGGTCTTCTCAGGGCAAAGCAGGAAGAAGGTCTGGGTGTGAGCCGATTGCGCCCAGTCGCTCCAACACCTCCGGAGCAGAGAGGGGCAGTGCAGTGTGGGGCATAGGACAGGCTGGAGCGTGCAAACGCTGTTCTGCCACTAGCCACACTTCTGTGCGCTTTGATTTCCATCCATCTGTCTATTTACCTTGGGAGCTTTTGGGGGGCAGGGACTGTGCCTGTACAGCCCCTCACACTAGCAGGCTGTGATTGCCCGTGGGGCTGTTGTAATATAATACCAACAATATCAAGAGCAATCAGAACTAAATCGGCTCGCCCTTCCTCCTTATTAGCGTCCAATGCTCAGGGGCATCTTAAACCTGAGCTGAGTGGCCCTAGCCGCCAGCAAATGACCCCCCGGTCCGTGCCACCCTTGCAGGACAAACACACAGGCCCTTCGGCAATGGCTGGGAAGTGCTTTGGGAGGCAGAAAGCGCTGAGGCAATGCCAAGTGTTGCTTATCTCCGCGGAGCAGTGAGCAGGACTCCTGGCTGCTGACCGGCGTGGGGGCGTGGTTGTGTGACCAGCCCAGAGCTGTTAATGACATTTAAGGCCCGACTGGTAAAGTGGCTCTTGCCCCCTGCCTCGGGGAGCGAGGCTCATTCGGATAAGGAAATCCGGGGCTCCGCCCAGCGGTCGGGTTCCCTGTGTAAGAGAGGTCAGGTCTCGGAAGCGGTCAGCCGGATACGGAATCGTGTCACTTGTAGGTGGTGGAAAGTTGTGATCCCCGCTCCGGTAAGTGGGCACAGAGGAAAGGGAGGCAGTGTTACAGCTCAGCGTAGTGCCGCGGACACGCTCTTCCCTCTGCTCACTAGACCCCAGTGGCACCTCCTCTAATGAACAGTGTTAGAGAGACTGATTACCCAGCCAGGATTGCTTCCAGGACAGCAGCAGCAGGGTCTCCAATCGGGATCAGAGCCCTGTTGTATGGGGGAATTGCACAAACGCTCAGGAAGACGCCAGCCATGTCCCGTGACTGGCTAACACAAGAGCAGCAGGGCCTCGTTATTCCTGGATGCCACAGGACCGTTTGCTTTATAAGAACATCGGAATGGCCAGGCTGGGTTAGACCAAAAGTTCATCACACCCAGTGTCCTGTCTGCCGACAGCAGCCAATGCCAGGTGCCCCAGAGGGAGGGAACAGAAAAGGGAATCATCAAGTGATCCCTCTCTTGTCACCCATTTCCAGCCTCTGACAAACAGAGGCTAGAGACACCATTCCTACCCATCCTGGCTACTAGCCATTGATGGACCTAACCTCCATGGATCTATCTAGCTCTTTTTTGAACCCTGTTAAAGTCCAGGTTTTCACAACATCCTCGGGCGAGGAGTTCCACTTCCTCCCCTCTCGTCTCCTTCTTCCAGGTCCAGGTCCAGCTCCTGTCCCTTCTGCATTCAAAACAAGCGGCTTCCCCCTCCAAGCTGCTTGGGCCCAGCAGGTGGAGCATCTCAAGCACAGCAGAGATGGCCTCTGTCTGTGCTCCAAGCTCTGGCATCGGCTGCCCCGCCAGCCAGAAGCAGCGGCTGCAGGGAAAGTCCTGCTGCGCTCCAGTAGCCCCAGACTGGAGCATGCCCAGTGCAGTCCCCGTCTTCAGAGAATGCAGCTGTGAAACTCCAGCCAGCCTCAGCTGAGCAGCTGCCAACAGATGTCCCCAAGGCCCATCACAGCTGGCCCCCTCTTTGCACTGATTCCCAGAGGGATGGCACGCAGCACGGCCTTCCCTCCTGGGCCAGCTCCCTGTCCGATGTCCAGGCCTTGCCCCGTGGCATGGAGGCACCGGACTTTTTACAAGGTGGCAAAGCAACGTCGTCGTTCCTCGCCTTGTTCTTGGAAACACACGGCCCCTTTAACTGGAACTTACTCCAACCCGAGGCGGACGCCCAGCTTGGGAAATGGAGTTAGGACTCAGTTTTGACCTGGGGACTCCCATAGTCCAGCGATGGGCAACCGAGGCTAGTGAGGGGGCCGCATGAGTGGCCGCCTTCAAATCCGTGGGCAGCAAGATGGTTGTAACCAAGACGGGCTCCCGATAAGCACATGTCGTAGGAAGATTGATTGTGATGCCGAGTGACTGATCAAGGCCTGACAAGGCAACATGCATAGACTTGCATGGAAGAAAAACCCTATAAAAGAAGGGGTGTCTTGTATGGTTCTTCAGGTTCCATCCTGCTAAGACCAAGTGGAGCATCAGTCCGGACTGACACAAGCCTGGCTCCTTCCTCGCACCCCACCTATCTGGCCAATAAGTTGGGCCAAGCAACAGACTCGTAACTATTCCATCAGCAGGATGTGTGTGTGTGTGTTTGTGTGTGTGTGCATATGCTACTTTGTTATATTATCAATAAATGTGGTGTGTTGCCTTATCCCCCTGAAAAAGGTCCCATGTGCTTCTTTGAAGCATAACACCCCTTCTGAGCGACTCCCACTATGCCACGCCCACTAGCACTGCACTGGGGTCAGCACTGACTGAGAGGAGAGCGCCCCCTATTGACTCACCCACATCCCTTCTTGTAGCACAGCGCTTCCTAGAACTGCCCTGGCACCGAGTCACTCCATGGGAAGAGGGCCTTGTACTGGAACCCCAGCACCCTTCCTGCAGGTTTCTCTTTGCGGGTCTGCCCGCTGTGGGGGAAGGGGGAGAGATCCTCACACTTTGATTGCTGCTTGTCTGTTGGGACCCTTGTGAGTTCATTTTAATTTCCTTTCATTGTTTTTTATTCATGGCATGATTCATACACCCCACCCCACCCCCCCACGAGATCACACTACCAGGAAGGGAAATCATTTCCACTGCTGGAAATCTCAGCAAAGCTGGCTTGCTATCACAATTTACAGCAGTGTGGGGCAGTTTCTCTAGGCGCCATTTCCCCTGGGGACACAGGTAATGTAGAAAGGGGCAATGGGACGATTTTCCCTGTATTTCCATTGGCTTCCCATACGAAATGTGCTCTGGATCTGTGATGAATGGGAGGGGCAATACCCTTTTTTGGACATCCCAGCCATAAAGTTAACTGAATTGCCAGTACGGGTTAAACCCACAGGCAGCAGGTCCTAGAGAGTCCCCAGAAATGCTAGGGAAGCAGGAAGTGTTGGCAGGAAGCCAGGAGAGCCAATGGAACCAGAGTGAGGGTGTGTGAACGGGAAACAGCGGCCTTCCTGCTATTGTTTTTGTGTGAGCAGAGCAGAGCTGAGACATGGCCTGAGCCAGTAACCCAGGCATGGAGAATCCAGCGAGATCCATGCCTAGAGGAGGACTAAGCCTCAGAACAACAGAGATGTGAGTAGAAGAGGGAATGTTTAGTCAGACGTGATCAGGGGTTTCTTGGATTTCTCAGTGCTGAGCCCATGTACCCCCTGTACACGGTAGCTCTCCAAACTGAATCCCAGGGAAGCAATTCTCCGTGGGCTTAATCTTTCTTTTTTCATTTGCTCTGTAACACCTAGCGACCCAGTGTGATCAGATTCCTGTGGCCTAGAAGGCAGGAGGTTCTGTGCTCATGTTCCTGAGACTGACCGACAGCTATGAAGAGATCACAGGTTGTTTTTTAAGCTCTCCTCAGAGGGAGGGTTAAAGAGCTTGCGGGTACCCATGGGGAGACATTCCCAGATGTGTCTCCCTGGGCTCTCAAAGGGGTTTTTTCACTGTAGTGGCCGGGCATTTTAAAATCTCTTGCAGGCCCCCTCCTTCTGCACTGGAAGTGCCAGTGTGGGGAACAGCTTTGACAGGATCCCAGATCAGAACATAAAAACAGCCACATTGGGTCAGACCGAAGCCCCATCTCTCCCAGCGTCTTGTCTGCTGACAGTGGCCAGTGCCAGGTGCCCCAGAGGGAAGGAACAGAACAGGGAATCCTCCCGGGATCCCTCCCGTCGCCCACTCCCAGCCCTGACAAACAAGCTAGAGACACCATCCCTGCGCATCCTGAGGACCATTTCGTGTCTCTAAACAGTGTTGCCTCCCAGGCTATGTCTACGCTGCAGTTATTTTTCAGAAAAAGGTACGCAAAGCAGGAACCGCAATTTGCGTACCTTTTTCCCATTCTTTTTTCAGAAGACGCTTTGCTGACATTTGGCCCATCTACATGGGGCCAAATGTGGGAAAAACCTCCTCTTTCGGAAGAGCCCTTATTCCTCATAAAATGAGGAATACAGGACTTCCAAAAAAACATCCCTGCTTTTTCGGAAACTGATCCGAAAAAGCGGACACGTTCCCTGGACGTGGCAGAGTTTTTCCGGGATACCTCAGTATCCCGGAAAAACTCTGTAGTGTAGACATAGCCCCAGACTGTCCTGGGATTTGATTTTGAAAACTCACCTTGAATTGGAGAATCACCAAGAGCTGCCTGTCTCTTTCCAGAGAGTTTTGTTCCCTCAGCCTGCTCTGTTGTCCTTGCTCCTTCTGTGGGGTTCTTCCTTTGCACCATCCCTTTTTATTTTTCCACCTCCCTTTCCTGTCCTGCACACTGTCCTGCTTGTACCACCTGGCTTCGTTGCAATCCCCGCTGCCATGGAGCCATTCCCTCCGTGAAGGGGCTGGTGCCAACAGGCACCATCTCCGCTTGCCGCGCCTGCCCAGTTCCCAAATGCCCCAGTCTCCAGCCATTGTAAACATCTGGTTCCAACACTCCATCTCCTCTTCTAGTTGACGGGTGCCCAGCCAACACACTCAGGGTACCCGGGATGAAAGTCACCTCTTGGCAAAGAGCCCACACAGGGCCTTGGCATGTCTGTAATCTCACAAGGTCCGTGCACCACTCACGCGGTGCGTAGACCCGATGCTAGGCCTGGGGGTGGGGAATGAACTTCCCCCCATCTGAAGAGCAGTTGAGTAGGAATGAGCATCACGCCTCCTTGATACACGAGCACAACTAGAATTTGCATCCCGTTTTGCAGCTAGAGGAAAGGACAAAAATGTTTACATCCGAGCACCTAACGAGCAACAAGAGCCTGTGTCTGTCTGTGTCCCCCGGCTGCTGCTACCGTGATGCATCGTGTGCGTCGTCACTTTGTTATTAAGAGCCTGCCGGCGGCGGTGCAGACACGGGGCCCGAATGCGGCCAGGCCTGTGTGAGACAGCATTGATTCATACCGTCTCCCAGCTGCTCACACCAACAGAGTCACCTCTGCAGCGATCCAGCGTCGCTGAGAGAAGGTCGAGAAGGGACCGTTAGGAGCGTCTCATCTGATCTCCTGCCCCACCCAGGCCAGAGACCCTTGCCCAGTAAGTTCTGCATCGAGCCCGTAGTTTCAGACGGAGCAGAGCTTGGGCGGGGGGACTCCCGGTCTGCGGTGGCTGTAGGTAGGGATGTGCCAGCAGTAACGGGATGGGCTGCAAGTTCATACACAGGGAGGAGACGTCAGGGACAGAGGGTTCTTCTAGCTGGCAGCTAAAGGCAAAAGGGCGGGGAGCCAGCGCTGGGGGGGGTTGGACTAGGAATAAGGGCTGATTTTTAACAGCGAGAGTCACTCGCTATGGGACCAGTTTGCCTAGCGATGGGGTGGAGTCTGTCGCTTGCTGCCTTTACACTAAGACAGGAGGGCTCTTCCTGGGGGGCCGTCTCCAGCTCAGCCAGGAGCTCTGGGCTTGATCCTGGCCCCCGGGGTGAAATTCTCCGGCCCCAGCGGTGCAGGTTAGACGGGAGGCTCAGAATGGCCCTTTCTCACCTTGAAATCCCACCATCTGGCCTGCAGCCTCTAAACCCGACAACTTCCAAAGCACAGGTTTTCTGAACCCCCACAGCCAGGGCCGTCCGCGAGGGCCCAGGAGAGACATGGGCCAGGCCAGACGCTCACGAGAGCTCAAGGTTTCCAAGGCTCCGCACTCTCAGTTGGAGCTGAATTGTCACAAGAGCCCAGCTCCTGCTTAGACCCCTCAATAAGGCCTGGATTTGGAAGAGGGCTCAGCAGCCGACATGATCCCACCAGGCTAAGCTCCGACCACTGGTGCAGGAACTAGACGTGCGGGGAGGAGGTGTGCCCCGAACTACCAGCCTAGCTCCCAGGATCCTGGCAGCCTCTCTGTGTACCACAGCCTCTGCTACCAGCGCCACACCCAGGGTCCCAGCTGCTGCCCTGTGCCACGGGGCGCTGCTGCTGGCTCCAGGCCTGGGGTCCTGACTACCCACCCAGCATATCAGGGGGGCTCTGCTTCAGCTCTGCACACTGGGGGCTCTGCTGCCAGCCCCATACCGGGTCCCAGGACACAGCTGCTGCCCCAAATGCCAAGGCTTTGCTCCCAGCCTCAGCTGGAGGGGGCAGGACTCAAAAGGGGGGGACATCAGCCATATATACCAAAGGGATACAATAAAAAAAAGTGAACACATATAAAATTGACAAATCAGATTTTAGAACAGAGGGAGGGTGATGGGGGGGGGAGGTTAGTGTCTATGAGATGAGTTAGTGAATGATATTAGGGGTGATAATTGGGGAAGCTATCTTTGTAATGGTTAAGATAATTAGCATCTTTGTTAAGGCCCATTCGTAAAGTGTCAAATTTAAGCATGAATTTGTCAATTTTATCTGTGTTCAGTTTTTTTGATTGTATCCCTTTGGTATATAAGGTCATGCCAATTTTCTTCCACAATTTGATCTGAGGAAGTGGGTCTGGCCCACGAAAGCTCATCACCTAATAAACCATCCTGTTAGTCTTTAAAGTGCTGCACAGTCCTGTCTTTTGTTTCAGCAAGGCCAGACTAACACAGCTGCATCTCTATTACTATTCTATCTTATTCTGAAATAGCTTATTTCGAAATTGGGAGCGTCTACACAGCACTTGTTTCGAAATAGAGCTCTCTTCCTTCGACGTCCCTTCCTCCTCATACAGTGAGGGTTACAGGCGTCAGAGTAAGACATCCTCCAGCTTGACAGCATTTTGACACTATTTTGAAATAACTGCCTGCTGTGTGGACACGGACTACGTTATTTTGGAATAGTGTTGCAGTGTAGGCATACCCTAACTGTGGCTTGTAGCCTGTCCTTTCAATCAGTATCTGCTCCAGATGACTGGAAGGTAGCTAACGTGACGCCAGTTTTTAAGAAGTCTCCAGAGGTGACCCTGGCAGTTACAGCTGGTAACCCTCACTTCAGGACCAAGCACACTGGTTGAAGCTCTGGTAAAGAAAAGGATTAACCAACACAACACTGAACAGAATTTGTGGGGGAAGAGTCAACACAACATTTGCTATAACCTCGCATGACGTTCTCATTAATAGACCAGGGGGATACAACCTAGCTGGAGCTACAAGGGGGGCACATCCCTGGTTGCACAAGTATCTTTGGAGACTCAGGTTTTAAGGATCTAAAGCAGGGCTACTCAACTCTGGAAGCCCCGGGGGCCACAATGAAACTCGCAGCACATGCTCAGGGCCGCAACTTAAGTAAGGTTACATGTACATGCAAATATATATGCAAATATATGCAAATATCTTCTTTGACGCAATGCCCCATGCTCCTTGCACCTCCTCCCTGGGGGCTAGAAACGCCAACACCCTGCACCTGTCTGTTCCAGCCAGCCCCTCCGCTTGCGTCTTTCAATGCTCACCCCGCCGGGGAGACGCCTCGCCGTTGTGGAGCGTGTTCCCAGTGGAGGCCAAAGGATCCCACCCACAGGCTGCATGTTGAGTAGCCCTGATCTCAAACAAGTTCTCCATGTCGGGAGGGCAGGAGGGGCTGCAGCCATGCACACCGGGACTTGCCATTCCCTTGACTGTCAGGGAACAAGGGGAAAGTACACCGCTTGCATGAATTAGTCCTCTGCCCCCTCCCCTAACCAGTTGGGATAGAGCAAAATGCACACAACCTGTGAAGCAGCATCTTGGTACGCAAAGCTAGAGCCCCACCACCACCACCGGCACTGCCCTCCCAAAATTGTACCCTTGATCTAAAAGGGTGTTACAAGGAGGAGGGAGAAAAATTGTTCTCCTTGGCCTCTGAGGACAGGACAAGAAGCAATGGGCTTAAACTGCAGCAAGGGAGGTTTAGGTTGGACATTAGGAAAAACTTCCTGCCTGTCAGGGTGGTGAAACACTGGAATAAATTGCCCAGGGGGGTTGTGGAATCTCCATCACTGGAGATATTTAAGAGCAGGTTAAACAGAAACCTGTCAGGGATGATCTCTAAACAGTGCTGGGTCCTGCCATGAGGGCCGGGGACTGGACTTGATGACCTCTCATGATTCCTTCCAGTTCTAGTGTTCTATGTTTTTTGCAGGGGGAAATCATGTCTCTGCAATCTACTAGAATTCTTTGAGGGGGTCAACAAGCATGTGGACAAGGGGGATCCAGTGAATCTAGTGTACTTAGATTTCCAGAAAGCCTTTGACAAGGTCTCTCACCAAAGGCTCTTAAGCAAAGTAAGCTGTCATGGGATCAGAGGGAAGGTGGATCAGTGGCTAGTTAAAAGATAGGAAACACGGGGTAGGGATAAATGATCAGTTTTCAGAGAGGAGAGCGGTAACTAGGGGTGTCCCGCAGGGGTCTGCACTGGGACCCATCCTATTCATAATTGATCAGGAAAAAGGGGTAAACAGTGAGGTGGCAAAATTTGCAGATGATACAAAACTACTTGAGATAGTTAAGTCCAAAGCTTAATATGAAACGTTAGAAAAGGATCTTGCAAAACTGGGTGACTGGGCAACAAAATGACAGATGAAATGAAATTCAAAATTGATAAATGCAAAGTGATGCATGTTGGGAAACACTGCCCATATCAGATGATGGGGTCTAAATTAGCTGTTACCACTCAAGAAAGATCTTGGAGTCATTCTGGATGATTCTCCAAAAAACGCTACTCTATGTGCAGTGGCAGTCAAAAATGCTAACAGAGGGTCTGCCTAGATTGCAGGAGTTTTTGGAAAAACGGCCGTTTTTCTGAAAAAATTTCATTTACATCCACACTGCAATTGTGATCTTTTGAAAGAAAATTGAAAGAACAGCGGGGTTTTTCCGACATTGGTAAACCTCATTCTATGAGGAAGAACGCCTTTTCCAAAAGAGCTCTTTCAGAAAAAGGCATGTGTGGACGTGGAAGAGGGAGTTTTTTCAAAAGAAGAGGAAAGAGGAAAAAGCACAGGTGCCCTGGTGGCCACTCCATCCATAGCAATCACAGCTTACATGAGAGATAGCGCCCATTCAGTGTGGACGCTATCTTTCGAAAAAGCAGATCGCTTTCTCGTTGCGCTTTGGCAGGGCGGATGCTCTCTTTCGGAGGAAGTTTTTTCCGAAGATCTCTTCTGAAAAAGCTTCTTTCGAAAGAAGCCTGCAGTCTCAACGTACCCAGAACGCTGCAACTCGTTAGGAAAGGAATGAGTAAGAAGACAGGACTATAAATCCATGCTATACCCACCACTCACTCATTATCCACCACTCACTCAGCAGGGAATCCCACCACCACACGTTGAGCTCACACAGGTGGGAGATACCCCTCGCGCACCCTTCCTGCGTCACTTCCTTCCAGCTCCGGCTTTGAGGTGATCCACATAGTTTCTGGGTCCTCCGGCTCCACAGCATCAGTCTCCTCCTGCTGCTCTGCCAGCTCTGGAGGCTCGATACAGTCTCCCAGGTCTCCAGCTCTCGTTGTCTGGGCTTCTGGCTGGTCCTCCTCCAGAGCTCCTCTAGCAGGTGGTTCCTCTCCAGTGTCCAGCCCAGACTGAGCTCTGCTGCTCCCTTTTATACTACCCCAGCCTTTGGAGCATGCCCAGTGCAGCTGGGGGGTGGGACTTCCTCCGCCCACAGGATACTAAGCCCTCCTGGCCCGGTGTGGGATATACACGCCCCTTCACAGAAAGTCATTTATTCTCTTCCGGAAAGTGAAGTTTGAATTCCTGATCATATCCCCATTCAGAAGCATCAGAGAAGGCTCTGGAGAGAATTCTCGCTGCAGGGCAAGAAGGAAGCATTAGGACTAAAGAAACATCTCGTCTTTTTTGAGAGATTTCAGAAAATCCTCCTAAAAATCCCTCCCCATTTCCTCTCTCCAGTGCAAGGGAGAGGGGGCAGCAGTGATCGGGCAGCCCAAGGGAGCTGAAGAAATAGCTGCTAACCCAGAATTCAGCCAGTGGCTCTGGGCCTGGAGCTGTCAGACTCCCATGGGCCCTCCCAAGCTAGGGGCATTTTGTCCCGGAAAAACTCCTCCTGGAATAAAATCCCATTCCCCAAACGCTTACAGAGCCGGCGACCCCGTTGGTGGCTTTCTCAAAAAAACACCCTTAATAAGAAGGGTGGGTAAGCACTGGAATAAATTGCCTGGGGAGATATTCAAGAGCAGGTTAGACAGACATCTATCAGGGACGGTCTAGACGGTGTTTGGTCCTGCCGTGAGGGCAGGGGATGGGACCTGATGATTTCTCAAGGTCCCTTCCAGTCCTAGTGTTCTATGAGTCTATGAACTGCCTGGGTTCAGGTGCCCCGCATGAGAGCAACCAGCACGGGAGCTCTGAGCTTGCTGAGTCGCTACATTGAACAAACTCCTCGCCCACGTGGGACCCCTGTGGCTGGACTGCCATAGTCTTC
Organism: Rafetus swinhoei; assembly: GCA_019425775.1. Taxonomy (NCBI): domain Eukaryota; kingdom Metazoa; phylum Chordata; order Testudines; family Trionychidae; genus Rafetus; species Rafetus swinhoei. The sequence goes on along the minus strand of CM033437.1, from coordinate 348,176,490 downwards.
CTGACTCCTACCCAGAACCTCCAGGCCAGTCCCGTGGCAGTCAATGGGCCGGCAGGAGGGCCAAGGCGTTATCCAGCCAGAGGGCTGCAATCTGCTTTGCCATGCGGGCGGTGGGCCGGATCCTTAGCAGGCAGGGGGGCTCCGACCATTTACACCAGAAGAGGATTTGGGCCTGGGTTCTGATTTTTCCCTTCGGAATTGCAGCAGCCACCTCGGGCCCGACGGTCGCCATGTTGTTCCCACTGCTCCTGTTCTCTGGTTACTGGCGTCCCGAGCTTCTGTTTGCCGGAAGCTGGGAACTGGCGACAGGGGAGGGATCACGTGATGGTTCCCTGTTCGGTTCCCTCCCACTTGGGCACCTGGCATTGGCCGCTGTCGGCAGACAGGACGCTGGGCTAGATGGGCCTTTGGTCTGACCCCGTCTGGCCGTTCTTATGTTCTGTGTTTGTTCAGCACCCAGAACGTTGGGTCCTGACCCCTGGCCACAGTACACATAGGCCGTACGTACAAGTGTGTTGCTCCCTTGCCGTCTCACTTGATGGTTGAAATAATTCACAGGTTGCTGGGTTCATCCTGTCCCTGCACTCACGGAGCAGAGGCATCACTCAGCTATTGCCGGTGAGAGCAGGCAGACGCACGATCCCTTAGCTCTCTCTTCACACCAGGACCCTGGGCTAGCTGGACCACTGATCTGACCCTATATGGCCACATTCTTACGTCCTTGTGTTCCTGATTTGGTGCATTGCAAAAGGCTGTGCACCTGCACACGCGGGGAATGGTAGTGGGGCACGGAGATTGTTACAGAAAGGAGGGATCTGTGGGGAAGGGGACTATATCATCCTAGAACTGGCAGGATCCTTGAGAGGTCGTCAAGTCTAGTCCCCTGCAGTCATGGCAGGATGAGGCGCCATTTAGATCATCCCTGACAGGTGTCTGTCTAACCTGCTGGGATCAATGGGAGGGGTAATACCCTCTTCTGGGCATTTCAGCCAGTCAGTCAGCTAAAGTCTTTTCACAGTGCTTAACTCTTGAGACCTGACCCGAACTGTCTTGGCTGTAAGAGTTAAAATCATAGACAGCAGGTCCTAGAGAGTCCCCATTAGCATTAGGGAAACAAGAAGTGAGTTGACAGGAGGCCAGGAGAGCCAATGGACAGAGTGAGCTTTTGAATTGAAACCATGGACCTGCATGTTCCGGTCTTTGTGTGACCAGAGAGCCTGGGAGACATGAATTAAGCCAGGAACCCAGGCATGGAGTATCCAGTGACATCCATGCCTAGGGAAGGACTAAACCTTGGAACAACAGAGATGTGAGTAGAACAGGGACTGTTTAGTCAGATGCAATCAGATTTTTTTTGTTGGGGAGGGTGTGATGTAGTGGGGAGTGCCATCCATTCGGCCATTCACTGGTCGCTATGCTTGGGCTGTGGGTGACCCCTACTGGCCTGCGTCTGTAAGCACTGCCCAGCGGGGGGTCTCCCTGAAGACCCTCAGGTCACGTAGTCCATGGCCCAACCGGTTCTTACCTGTCCAGGGAAGGGGTCTGAACGCAGGAAGGGGGTGGCTTGGAGAAGGGGCAGTCTTGGTTGGGAAAACATGAAGACAAGAGGCTAAGCTGAGTACTGAGGGTTTCAGGAACCTGTGGACCTCAACCCCAAGGGGTCTAAGGCTGCCTGGCCCTGACTTCTGTAACCACATCACGTCTATGCTGTGCTGTATCCTGGAGAAGCAATAAACCCGCCTGTTCTACTGGCTGGCGGACTCTCATCTTGCTGTTGACGGGGGTGCAGGATCGGGGGTACCCGGCACAACAGTGGTTTCAGAAGTGGGATGTACTGCACCCCATGGGTGGAGCTTCCAGCAGCAAGTGACGGGGCTCAGTAGAAGGGAGGGGCTTGCAAGAGCCAGGCGTGCTGAAGGCAGAGCGAAGCGATTCCTGGGAGTCGTGGGGCGCTGCAGCACTCGGTCGGTGAGTCTACACCTCAGGGATCGGCGGGGAGATGGCCTACGCCCAACTCCTGAAGGCAGACCTTTTGGGGCTGTGCAGAGAGAGGGGCCTGGCCATAGGGAAAGCAACCAAGGCCCAGCTGATTGCCTGGCTGGAAGAGAATGACCAGTCCAGGGGCCTGGATCCTGTCCCAGTGGGGAGCAGCCAGACACCCTCTGGGAGTGTCTCAGGCTCTCAAACCGCAGGGAGGGCTGGAATCTGCCAGACAGACGCGGTGCCCACCAGGCCATGCTCCGCCAGCAGCGGTTCGTCCAGGGTGGGGTCCATCCCAGCAGAGCTGCGACGGCTGGAGATCGAGCTGAGGCTAAAGGAATTGGAGTCACAAGAGAAAGTGCGGCAAGCCCGTAAAGAGGAGTGTCAGGAATGAGAGAGCCAGCGGCAGCATGAGCTGGCCATGGCGGAGCGGAGAAGGCGAGGGGCCCTGGCTGCAGTGAGTGGGGAGAACCCCAGGGGGCCCGGGACAGCCAGACACATTGAGAAGCTCGTGTTGGCCCAATGTAAAGACATGGGGGACATGGACGGGTTCCTTAGCTCTTTTGAGCAGGCCTGTGAACTGCACCAGATCCCCCCAGCAAACCGGCTGCAACAGCTCACCCCCTTCCTGGATCAGAAGGCCGCAGGGGTGCTCAACCAGCTGGAGAATCTGCAGCCGGGCGACTACGAACCGGTCAAAGAGGCCCTGCTGCACAAGTTTGGGCTGACCCCCGGGACATACAGGAAGAAGTTCCGGGGGGTACAGAAGGAACCAAGGGAGAGGCGCAACACTGCCACAAGTGGGTGCTTGGGGTCAGGGCCCAGACCACAGAGGACCTGCTTAAGCTGATGATCCTGGAACAGTTCTATGAAGCGTGCCCACCCAGCCTGAGGCTGTGGCTCAAGGACTGGAGGCCAGAGGACCCTCAGGATGCTGGGAGGCTGGCAGATGAGTTCACGGACAGCCGGTCCGGGTGTGAACGGGAGTCCCAGAGAGAAAGGGAGTCCCAGAGAGAGAGGGAATCACCCAGAGACCAGTTCTCGGCTGAGCAACAGAGAAAATCACCTATGGGACGAGCCCTAGAGACAGGGGCCAGCCATCTGCCCCCCAGAGAGACAGCCAGGTCCCAGATGGAGCAAGCCCAAAGAGGCCCGCAGGAACTAACCTGCCATCGCTGCGGGCAAAGAGGCCACAAGAGCGCCCAGTGCACCAGGCACCAGGACAGGTCCCACAACCGGAGACTTTCCAGGGTCAACTGGCTGGGGCTGGGGGAAGGGCAGGCCCCCCCAGAGGCAGGGGCCGGCAGACAAGCCTCATCTCAAAGTGCGGGGAAAGCCTCTAAGGCCAACTCCCCTGGGAGCTCTGACCCTCTGGAGGCGGATTTCTCCGTGTACCGGGTGGGGGCAGGGCGGCCCCTGCGGAGCGAGAGCCTCGTGCCCCGGCAGGTGGATGGCAGGGAGGTGAGGGGCTACTGGGACACAGGGGCGGAGGTGACGCTGGCCCAGCCCGAGGTAGTAGCTCCGGACCACATGGTGCCCAACACTCAGCTGACCCTGAGGGGCATAGATGGGACCCCATTTAAGGTGCCCGTAGCCCGGGTGCATCTGAAATGGGGGGGCCAAGGAGGGCCCCAAGGAGGGCCCCAAGGAGGGCCAAGGAGGGGGGCCAAGGAGGGCCCCAAGGAGGGCCCCAAGGAGGGTGCACCAGCACTTGCCTACGGAGGTGCTGATGGGGGAGTGACCTAGAGGAGTGGCCAAATGGACCCCACAGGGGAGGGCTCCCTGCACGGGGCTCAGAGCCCCATTCCAGCAGACACAGGACCCAGCAGGGCTAGAGCCCCGGACCCAGGCAGTGGGAGGGGAACAGGTCCCCGTCCCTGCCCCAGCTGCTGAATTCCAGGCTGAGGTGCAGGCAGATCCTTCCTTACAGATGCTGAGGGACCAGGCTGGCCTCCACGCAGCTCAGCCCCTGCGGGGAGGCTGCCAGGAGAGATTCCTGTGGGAGAGGGGATTCCTGTTCCGGGAATGGCTCCCCCCAAGGAAGGTGGAGACGTGGGGGGTCCAGCGGCAGCTGGTGGTTCCCCCAAAATATCGCCCCAGGCTGCTGCACCTGGCCCATGACGTCCCATTCGCGGGGCACCGGGGGATCTGGTGCACCCGGCTGAGGCTGCTTCAGGCCTTTTACTGGCCCGGGATATTTGCGGCCGTGCAGCGGTACTGCCAGGCCTGCGACTCCTGCCAGAGGGCGCGGGAAGCCCAAGACAGGATGGAAGCTGCCTTGAGGCGCCGGCCCATCGTAAAGGAGCCTTTCCAGAAGGCAGCAATAGAGATAGTGGGGCCTGTCATCCAGGCAACCTGAATGGGGAAGAAATACATCCTGGTAGCAGTGGATTTGGCTACCAACTGCCCCGGGGCCGTGGCTCTGCCCTCTATCAAGGCGGACACGGTGGCAGACGCACTGCTGGCCATTTTCAGCAGGGTGGGGTTCCCCCAGGAGGTCCTCGCAGACCGGGGGTCCCACTTCATGTCGGCCCTACTCTGGTGCTTGTGGGAGAAGCACGAGGCCCGGCTCACCTGGGCCCCAGAGTATGGCACCCGGTCCACCGGGCTGGTGAGGAGGTTCCAGAGGACCCTGAAGCAGATGCTGGAGGCCTTCATGCACCGGCACCCACAGGACTGGAACAAGTACCTGCCCCACCTGCTGTCTGCACACAGGGGAGGTGCCCCGAGGTTCTACCAGGTTCTCCCCGACAGAGCCATGGTGCAGAAGCGGGAAGGACCCCCTGGGCTTGCTGAGAGAGTTATGGGAGGGGGAGACCCCCCTGAATGGAGAGTCGGGGGTGGAAGACATCCTGGCTTTCTGGGAAAGGCTCGCTGAGTGTGTGGGCCCAACCAGGGAGACCCTGGGCACAACCCAAGGGCAGTGGAAGGGCTGGTACGACCACAGAGAGTGGACCCGCACCTGCCCCCTCAAAGTCGTCCAGCAGCCAAACAGGGCGGAGCCGGCACCTGCAGGGCACTGCCATGGCAGGCCCAAGCCAAGGGGAGTGCCAATCTCACAGTCGCTGTGGTACCTGGCAGGGGGGCCCGAACCTCCCAAGGTGACCCCGCTCAGTTCGCTCTTGAAGAGGGGAGAGATGTGACGTAGTGGGGGGTGCTGTCCATTCAGCCATTCACTGGGCGCTATGCTTGGGCTGTGGGTGACCCCTACTGGCCTGCGTCTGTAAGCACTGCCCAGCGGAGGGTCTCCCTGAGGACCCTCAGGTCACGTAGTCCATGGCCCAACCGGTTCTTACCTGTCCAGGGAAGGGGGTCCTAGAATCATAGACCCATAGAGCTGGAAGAGACCTCAGAAGGCCATCAAGTCCAGCCCCCTGCTCTAGGCAGGACCAATCCCAACTGAACAAAGGAAGTGGGTGGCTTGGAGAAGGGGCAGTCTTGGCTGGGAAAACATGAAGACAAGAGACTAAGCTGAGTACTGAGGGTTCAGGGGCCTGGGGACCCCACCCCAAGGGGTCTGAGGCAGCCTGGCCCTGACTCCTGTAGCCACTTCACGTCTGTGCTGGGCTGTATCCTGCAGAAGCAATAAACCCCTCTCTGTTCTACTGGCTGGCGGAGTCTCATCTTGCTGTGGACAGGGGTACAGGATCAGGGGGTACCGACATGCCGCCACAGAGGGCTTGTTGGATTTCTCTGGTCTGGGCACATGTAACTACCCCCTTTCCACTGTAACTTTCCAACTGAATCCCAGGGAAACAATTCGCTGTGTTTTAATCTCTTTTTTCTAGTTGCTCTGTAACACCTAGCAACCAAGTAATGTTTCACCCAGAGTTTCTTCTTCATTGGTGTTAATAAAAAAATCACCTTTGTAAGACCATGATCTGATTCCTGTGTCCTAGAAGGCAGGAGAGGCCGTGTGCATGTGCCTAAGACTGCGAAGACATCCTACTAAGAGAAAATACAGGAGTCAAGTTCTCTCCAGAGGGAGGGTTAAAGAGCTCGAGTGCACCCCACAGGAAGAAATTCCCAGATGTATCTTCCTGGGTTCTCAAAGGGTTTTTGCATTTGGGTGGTGGCAGCAATACCACACCAAGGGCAGGGAATGTGGGACCTTGGGAGCTTTAAAACCCAAGCCTTTAGTGGCCGGGTGCTTTTAAAGTCTCTTGCAGGCCCCCACTTTCTGCTCTTGAAGTGTCAGAGCGGGGACCAGCCTGGACACCTGCTCTTAAAACTCTCCAGCCATGGACATTCCACAACTTTCCTAGCGTGACAGCGCAGTCGGGGTTCCCCCAAATCCTGCAGCCCTGTAGCAGCAAGAACTGACTCCGCCAGGCGTAGGATAGAGAGGGGTTTATTGTTCCTTCAGGATACAGCCCAGCACAGACGTGATGTGGCTACAGGGGGCCAGGGCCAGGATCCCTCAGACCCTAGGGTTAGGGGTCCATCTCCCCTAGGCCCCAGCTTAGCCTCTTCTCTCCATGCTTCCCAGACAGCCACTGCCTCCCTCCCATGCCCTCCCCCCCCCCAGCCAGGTGCTGGTCTCCGCCCTCCTCCCTTTGTCTCCCCCCCTGGGAGGCTGAGCCTGGGTGTCTGGGTTAATCCACATTGTGAGAATCTCACATCACAGCGCTGGGGGACACCGGGTTACAGAGCAGACAGCCCCCCCACTACATCACACCTAGACAATTTAATTCTGTGCTTAACCCTTCTGAGAATTAGGAAGTTTCAATCTTAACCTCCCTTGCTGCAATTTCAGCCCATTGCTTTGTGTCCTACCTTCAGAGGTTTAAGGAGAATAATTTTTCTCGCTCCTCCTTCTAACAACCTTTTAGGTACTTGAAAGCTGTTATGCCCCCCGCTCTGTAATCTATTTTCCAGACTAAATAAACCCAGTTATTTCAATCTTCCCGCATAAGTCATATTTTTCGACCTTTCATCATTTTTATTGCTCTTCTCTGCACTTTTTCCTGCACCGTGCTAGGGACAGCTCTTCCCCGGGCTAGGGTTGGGGTCACATGGGGGGATGGTCACGTGGCTGGTGCCTCCCTTTTGCCCCTCCCCAGCAGTTGCAGCTGTCTCCCTCTCAAACTCCCCATTTGCGGTCCCCTGTTCCTTAGCCCCCCTGGTTGCATAGCCTCTAGCTTTTAAGTCTTTTCCCCTAGGTGAGCCCTTCCCTCTCGTTAGTCACAATGAGTCCACCCCATGGGTCAACAACAGGCTTTGAACTGGGGTGGGCAAGCTGTGGCTTGCAGGCTGAATCTGGACCGTGGCTGCCTCGCCGGGACCATTAGGCATGGAGCAGCTCACGCTGCTTTAAATGGCTGGATGCTCTCTGCTCTGGATGCTGGGCAGGGAAGGGGGAGACTCCATGCTCTGCCCCCACCCCCAGCAAAATCTCTCAGCTCCTACTGTCCAGGTTCCAGCCAATAGGAGCTGAGAAATTTTGCTGGGGGAAGGGGCAGTGTGCAAAGCCTCCTCAATCACTCCCGTCCCCTTCCCCCTCCCCACCCAGAGCAGAGCCACATGAAGCAGTCAGCCGTTTTGACCAGTCCGGGGCTGCAGCAGACAGGCAGAGAGCCTGCCTCAGCTTCCTGCAGGGCTGCTGGCTGGGAGTCACCTAGGTAAGAGCCTCACAGCCAGAGCCTGCCTCTGGCACCCCCCCCCCGTCTCTCCCCCAGCTACCTGCCCCAGGCCACCCTCTGTACTCCTTTTCCCCACCTCCTCCAGGTCACAACTCCCTCCCAGATCCTGCACCCCCTCCTACACCCCTCCCCCAGGCCAGAATCCTCTCCTGCACCCATAGCCCCTCCTGACCCTGCACCCCAATCCCTGGCCCAGATCACAACCCCTCCTTCACCCAAACTCCCTCTCAGACCCCACCCCTCTCCTGCACCCCCGTCCTCTACCCCAAGCTCCCTTCTGCACCCACCCACCATCCCAGACCCCACACCTCCTCCATAGAAGTGCGGCCCTTGACCACTTGCCAACATTTTGGAGTGTCCCCCCCCCCATTAAAAATTATTGCCCATCCCTGGCGTGAACCAACCCAGGGCACAGTTCTCTCCCCCTTGAAGTGGACAGGCCCACATCTCACTGGTACTTAGGCTGCTCCCTTCCATTGGAATCTGTGGAAGCGAGGAGCCTAAATACCAGCGAGGAACTGGTCCTAACTTAACTGGCAGCAGTAGGAAGCAGTTATGCTTAAATGAACCAGCCGCTGGAGGGGCCGTGTGCAATACTCTCTTTGAATAGCACTTTATTCATTGTCAGGGATTTCTAGTGGCAGGCAGTTGTTTCTAGTATGGTCACACACACAGACACAGACACACAAACATACAGAGTCACACACACGCAGCATCACAGACACACACAGCATCACACATGCACTCACACAGAATCACACACACAGACACACGCACAGAGAGTGACTCAGTGTGAGAGATTGTGAGTGTGTGTGTCTGTGTGTGTGTGTGATTCTGTGTGTGAATGCGTGTGTGACACTGTGTGACTGTGTGCGTGTGACTCTGTGTGCCTGTGATTCTCTGTGTGAGCATACAGCATCACACACAGCGTCACACACACACACAGAATCACACACAGACACACACACACTCACAATCTCTCACACAGAGTCACACTCCCCTCTCACTAAGGAGCAGCATGTTTACTGAAACACAGAAGCACTAAATGGCTGTGAACAAGCCCCTTGCCTCTGGGACTTGGCTCCGGGCGTGTACTTGGGGGGGGTCTGGAGGGGGCTTGGTTTCCCAGGGGCGTTCTCCTGTCTGGTTCAAGGGCCGCATGTCCTGTGCGATTTGCCGCCGAGTTCACCCCCCATGGCACTGGGTTTGGCAGCAGGGGCCCTGGGAGAAAGAAGAAGAGGTTTAGAACTTGCCGGGACTGGTGCAGGTGTAAGCAGAGAGACACGAGATTTACAAGCCGGGTTATGCCCCTCTGGGCTGCTCCACAGCTTCCCTGGAGCCCCCGTTCACTCAGGACCACTGCCGCTATGCTTCGGGGGGTGGGGGGAAGAAATAACAGAGCAGGTATATTGCCCAGGTCACTTATACAGCACGCAGACGCATTTGCTCTCAGCAATAGCTCTGCTACACTCTCTCCACTGGTCTATATAGTCCAGTATCTCTGCCTCCTGCTGTACTGGATCAAACCATTGGTCCATATAGCCCGGTGTCTTCACTTCCGGCTCTATAGACCAGGGCACTGGTTCATTTAGTCTAGAATCCCCACCTCCTGCTCTACCAGATCAGACCATTGGTCCAGCATGCTCACCCCCTGCTGTATCGGACCGGACCACTGAGCCATATCGTCTGGGATCCTACAAGAAGCCATGGAATCCCCCCAAGGCCCAGAATTCTGTTCCAGGATCTCAGCTTTCCCCAGACCTCAATTTCCAGCCCTCCGGGGTGCCGCGGGAACTTTGGGAAGGTGCGTAGCTAACGTCTCCCTGGGTCAGCAAGCAGCCTGGCACACACCGCGGCGAAGTGCGACCAGCCCCTTGGTCAGACTGGAGCGTTGACACGGAACCCTAAGGACGCCAGAGTGCCATGCGTCGAAAACGGAGACTGGAGGCAGCCTGGAATGAGCGGGCTGTAAGAGGAACAGAAACAACGCCAGGGCTGCGGAGATTGGTAGGGTCACAGCCTGCCATACAGCACTCAATAAAAACCTCGGTTTTCAGCATGCACATGGCATCACCATAGACTCCAACCGATTCTAGGACCCTGGCCATGGGATGTAGGTCTCGCTTGAGTAGGCAGGAGCCTTACCTATTGGGCTAGTTTGCAGATAGGTCTGTGCAGGGACAGAAAGACATACCCGCTCCCCTGCTCAGGACCAGGGTGCAAACCCTGAACACCCAGACCCGGGTGTTGTGATCAGTTGTGTTGTGCTTGCCAAGTCATCTAACTAGCCAAAGAAACCTCACATGGAAGTACAGGGTAACATCCTGTCTCTCCTTTGATTGTAGAGCAATGGATGATCTGGAAGAAGGGGGGGGGAGGATGTGCATATGGTGGCTGGAGAGGGAGAGCGGGTGGGGTCAAGGGGCATAGGGATGTTAAATATCGATTAATGGAATAGTCGAGTAACCTCATGAATTCTTATGGGTTACTCGACTATTCTATACTCCCTAGGGGTGGGGTGGGGCCGGCAGCCAGGGCGCTCCGGCCCCACTCCCAGGGAGCCCCCTGCTGCTCCACGCTGCTGCCTCTGTATCAGAGGCAGCAACGCAGGGTGACAGGCGGGAGCCAGTTTAAAAACCAGCTCCCCTCGTGGACCTGTCGCCCCACGCTGCTGCCTCCGATACAGAGATAGCAGTGCGGGGTGGCAGCAGCTCCTGTCCAGGGGCGTCTGAGCTGCCAGACCCAGCACAAGCTGGGACTGAGCTGAGCTGCCTGGCTCCTACTACACTTGAAATGCAGAGCCGCAGCAGGGGTAGGTCCCGGACCCGGTGTGAGCCGGGACTGAGCCTGGCTGCTGGCCAGCCTGCTACAAAATGTACTGGTGGGGGGAGTGCGCGTGGTCTGTAGCATGAACCTGTACGCACTTGCTTAGCGGCTCATCAGCTCATCGACTGCACTAGTACATCGCTAAAGGGGAGAGGCTCAGTGGGCGTCACCAAAGGGAACGGGAAAGGGTTATGCTGAGGGCAGGGCTTACATTCCACTGGAGCTGTCCGGAGTGCAGCCCCGGTGGCTGTTTTCAAACCCTTGGGGGCAGAAGCCCCAAGCCCCCGGTTTGTCATGTTCCAATGCAGCCCCTGTGGGTACCATCAACATCACGGTGCAGCGAGGATCTTCACCTGTGTCCCCCGGACAGGGATCAGACAGAGTATCCCAGTTATGACTGTGTATCAGACCACTGGTCCATACAGAGCATTAGCCCCACCTCCTGCTGTACTGGATCAGACCACTGGTCCGTATAGAGCAGTAACCCCACCTCCTGCTGTACTGGATCAGACCACTGGTCCGTATAGAGCAGTAACCCCACCTCCTGCTGTACTGGATCAGACCACTGGTCCGTATAGAGCAGTAACCCCACCTCCTGCTGTACTGGATCAGACCACTGGTCCGTATAGAGCAGTATCCTCACCTCCTGCTGTACTGGATCAGACCACTGGTCTGTATAGAGCAGTATCCTCACCTCCTGCTGTACTGGATCAGACCACTGGTCCATATAGAGCAGTAACCCCACCTCCTGATGTACTAGATCAGACCACTGGTCCATATAGAGCAGTATCCCTACCTCCTGCTGTACTGGATCAGATCACTGGTCCATACAGTCCAGCATTCTCACCTCCTGCTGTATCAGACCGGATCATTGATTCAGATAGTCTGGGATCCCTTGCTTTGCATATGACCATGGCACCACCACCTAGATGGCCCAGTGCTTGGATGGAGGCAGCTGTGAGATGAAGAACAGCACTTGCCTAGAATCACGTAGTGAGCCGGTGGTGTCCTTTTCCTGAGCCACCTGCCCCCAGAGACGAGAACGAAACCTACATTCTCTGCTTCCCAAGCCTCTTGTTCTCCCCACCAGACCTTGCTCCCTCCAGAAGGGACCATGCCCTGGACACTAGAAAACTCTCCCCTCCCAGCAATAGAAGCCAGGACTTCTGGCTGCCAATGTCGGGGTCTAAGTCCTACACCTACCCCCCCCACATACCAAGTGAGCTCAAGCCTCCGGACACAGAGTGCCATGAACTAACCACTAGTCTGCACCATCTCCCTGGGCATCCAGGGTGGGGGTGGGGAGAGCAGGGTTCATTTCTCTTGGCCGCGTTTCCCTGAACCGGCACACGGGCGCTGCCATTGCCTGGCTGAGCTCCCCCCGCAGGCCTGGCAGCGATGGTAGCTTGGGGAAAATGGACACGGGAGAGGGGGGCAGCTTGCCGAGAGGAACAAGGGGCTGCATGAGCTCCCAAAGGAGTCCATTGTGCAGCTCTACCTAGCCATGTGATACAAACACCACTGGGTCCCCCCGGCAGCCACCAGCCCAAGGGACGGCCACATGCCCAGCTCCCACGGGAATGAGTGTGTGACGCTGAGTCGGGTACCCCCCGATCCTGCACCGCATCTGCAGCAAGGACAGACTCCACCAGCCAGAGAATAGAGGGGTTTATTGCTACTCCAGGATACAGCACAGCATAGACGTGATGTGGTTACAGGAGCCAGGGCCAGGATGCCTCAGACCCCTTGGGTTAGGGGTCCATCACCCCTAGCCAGGAGCAGCCCTAGACTAGCTGCCAGCAACTGGCACCCTAGGCGAACCATGCAATCGGCGCCCCCACCTCCAAACCCCTCAACGATATTGTGCCACCATTTGGCGCCCCATTGCGCCCCATTTAACTTGGTGCCCTAGGAGACTGCCTAGTTCGCCTATATGGACAGGCCGCCCCTGCCCCTAGCCCCTCAGCCCCCAGCTCAGGCTGTTCCCTTCAAGTTTCCCAACCAGCAACTGCCCCTGCCCCCAAACATTCCCTTCCTTAGTTCCCTCGCTGCCCTCAACCCGTCTGACCGGTTGGGTCTTTGTCTATGTGACTTAGGCAGCCCACCTGCTGGGCAGTGTTCACAGGCAGAGGCCAGTAGGGGTCATCCAGAGCCCAAGCACAGCAACCAGCAAGGTACCAACACTACATCACAACATGTGGGGAGAGTCAGTGGGAATCACACCTCACAGCGCAGGGGGACCTCGGGGTACAGAGCAGACAGCCCCCCCCCCCACTATACCACAGAGTGTCATGGAGGTTTTCCTTTGTCCCACTGGCGTGTCACCAGGGGTCCCAGGGCAGGGCTCAAATAATCATGGATGCGTCCCCGGGGCCACAGGAGCAGCACCCGGGCACCCTGAGGCCCCTTGGCAGGCACCCGGCCCTCGGATGAAATCTGGCCCAAAGCAGAAATGTGTCAATTTTTGCTGGAGGGGAAAAAAATATGGATTCCTAGCGAAATTAACATGACTCACCTGCCGCAGGGTGTGGAGAGTCAAAACGTGGCCTGATGGATCAGGGTGTACTTTGAGATTTGGTGAATGTTTTGCCAGGCGAACGAATTCTTTCCTTCCCAGGTCGTCTGGGGGCCCTTGGCCACGTGCCTGCCTGCCTATGGGTACCAGGGCGATGGACACGCAGGACTGGAGGCGGCCTTGGAGAGTCTGTGCCGTGCCATGGGAGCCACTTGTCCAGAGATGGGATGTAAAACTGAGCTTCTGGCCATCTGGGCCCGTTTCAGGCTCCGTGTGCAAAGCCTGGGTTCCGAGCTCGCTAGTGATCTGGGATGTCCTTCTGCCCAAGCAGAGTCTATGTTCTCACGCTTTTTTTCTCGTGACCCAGTTGAAGAAAGTTCTCAATGCTGGCGAACCCACATAATTATATCTTTTGACTGGACTGCGGGCTCTGGGGTGGGGCTAGGGATGAGGGGTACGGGAGGGAGCTCTGGACTTGGGCACGACTGACCCCTGGTGGATCACATAAGAACGTAAGAACGGCCAGACTGGGCCAGACCAAAGGTCCATCCAGCCCAGTGTCCTGTCTGCTGACAGTGGCCAATACCAGGTGCCCCAGAGGGAGGGAACACAACAGGGAATCCTCACCTGATCCCTCCCCTGTCACCCATTTCCAGACCAACAGAGGCTAGGGACACCATTCCTACCCAGCCTGGCTAATAGCCATTGATGGACCTCACCTCCATGGATTAATCTAGCTCTTTTTTGAACCCTGTTAAAGTCCTAGCTTTCACCACATCCTCTGGCAAGGAGTTCCACAGGCCAACCATGCGCTATGTGAAGAAAAACTTCCTTTTGTTTGTTTTAAACCTGCTAACCACTAATTTCATTTGGTGACCCCCAGTTCTTTTATTATGGGAACAAGTAAATCACTTTTCCTTAGTCACTTTTTCCACACCAGTCATGATTTTATAGACCTCTAACCCCCCTTAGTCTCTGCTTTTCTAAGCTGAAAAGTCCAAGTCGTTTTCATCTTTCTTCCTATGGGGCCCGTTCCAAACCCCGAATCATTTTTATTGCCCTTTTCTGAACCTTTTCCAATGCCAAGAGATCTTTTTGGAGATGAGGCGACCACATCTGTATGCAGTATTCAACATGTGGGCGTACCATGGTTTTATACAGAGGCAATAAGATATTCACTGTCTTATTCTCCGTCCCTGTTTTAATGATTCCCAACATTGGGTTTGCTTTTTACACTGCCGCTGCACACGGAGTGGGTGTTTTCAGAGGACTCTCCACAATGACTCCAAGATGGTGGATGATGCAGCGGCGCTGTGGAGCTGCTAAGGCCGGTTTCCTGCCTGTCCTGACGCTGTGGTAGGCACTGTGCTCCGGAAGCAGCCAGCAGCAGGTCCAGCCCCAAGGTGGAGGTGTGCAAGAGGCTCTGCGCACTGCTCTTGCCCTCTGGTACTATGCCCCTCCCCCACCAGCTTTTATTGACTCCCATGCTTGGACTCTGCTGCCGGCTGCTTCTGGGGTGCAGCGCAGTCCGCAGTGCCCGGACAGGCAGGGAGCTGCCTTAGCACCCCCGCTGGTCACCTTACAGCAAAGCAACCCCGTGCCTGACATTCCATGGCCCAGCACTGCATCACGACCCCTCGTTTGAAAACCACTGGTCTCAGGTGCCTTGTTCTCTGTGCGACGGGTCCCCGTGCCAACAAGAAGAGTGACAGGCTGGCGTCTAGCTGGACTGTTTTGAGTTGGAGGGCTTTGGAGTGCCCAGCTGGTCGGCCGGCACTGTGCACAGCAAATATCTGGGGGGAGATCAGAGTCTCTCTCAACTCACTCTCTTCTCCCCCTCTAACCCACCTGCCCCTGGGAAAGAAGCAGAGAGCAATAAAACGCGTTCCAGGTAAAACACCCCAGAAGGGTCAGCCTGCGAGGAGGGTGTGGAACCCGGCCAGGCTGAAATGAACAGCAGTTTGCTCAGATATAAAGCCCCCACTTGGAGGAACAATAATTGTGTGGTGAGGATAAATGACCAGGCCTCCCAGACAGCCGACGCCACTGGGAATAACAATGATCTGTCCCACTGCGTGCTGGCAGACTAAAAACAAAGGCCGTCTTCGTGTTTCCGAGGGCTCAATGGGAGGGGCTTTTCCACCCGTGCAATAACACGGCTTCACAAATCTGTACAGTGCCTTTCACCGCAAAGGATCCCAGAGCAGGAGGCAGAAATCACTGCACACACTGCCGGAAACGCAGCGGGGTTAGCGGGGAAGTTCAGCACAGGGTTATGTCCTTGATCCTCTTGGCTTGATCCTCTAGCCCTTTTTTGAACCCTGTTAAAGTCCTGGCCTTCACCACATCCTCTGGCAAGGAGTTCCACAGGTTGCCTGTGCACTGCGTAAAGAAATACTTCCTTCTGTTTGGTGTAAACCGCCTGCCTCTCACTTTTATTGGGTGACCTCTGGTTCATGTGCTATGGGAAAGGGTAAATAACACTTCCCTAGTCACTTTCTCCACCACAGTCATGAGTGTAGGGACTTTTATCATGCCCCTGCTTAGTCATCTCTTTTCTAAGGCAAACAGTCCCAGTCTTTTTAATCTCTCCTTATATGGCAGCTGTTCCAGTCCCCTGATCATTACTGTCATAAGAACATAAGAACGGCCGTACTGGGTCAGACCAAAGGTCCATCTAGCTCAGTACCCTGTCTGCGGCCAGCAGCCAGCGCCAGGTGCCCCAGAGGGGGTAGACCGAAGACAATGATCAAGCAATTTGTCTGGTGCCATCCTTCTCCAGCCTCTGACAAATAGAGGCCAGGGACACCATTTCTATCCCCTGGCTAATAGCCTTTTATGGACCTAACCTCCATGAAATTATCTAGCTTCTCTTTAAACTCTGTTATAGTCCTAGCCTTCACAGTCTCCTCTAGCAAGGAGTTCCACAGGTTGACTACGCGCTGTGTGAAGAAGAACTTTCTTTTATTAGTTTTAAACCTGCTACCCATTAATTTCATTTGGTGTCCTCTAGTTCTTCTATTATGGGAACTAATAAATAACTTTTCTTTATTCACCCTCTCCACACCACTCACTGTCACCCTTCTCTGTACTTCTTCCAGCATACATCCTGAGATGGGGCAACCAGATGCAGTGTTCAAGGGGTGGGTTTATAGAGCGGCAGTATGATATCTTCTATCTTCCTGCCTAACCATTTCCTAATACTCCCTAACTTGCTGTGAGCTCTTTTTGCTGCCACCACACGTTGGAGTAGATGTTTGCAGTGAACTAGCCCAGATCTTTCCTGGACGGTAAGAACTAATTGAGACTCCATCGGTCTGGGCCAAGCTGGGATTATGGTTTCCAATGTGCATTCCTTTGCCTTGATCAGCCTTAACCCTACCCTTAACCCTAACCCTAACCCAGCATGGGTTCCTCCCTAGGGGCAGAGGGACAGAGTTTATTTATAGCGCTGGCTTCCTACAAACACAAAGGAGGGGAAAGCCAAGGAAGGGGCGAGAAGACGAGAGGCTCAAAGTAAATGTATCGGCCCAATGCAACTCCTAATACAAAGCGCAGCAGGCGAACCAAGAAGCAGCCGCTGCGTGTGCAGACCCAGGACGTGGTTAGAAGACAAACGCACCATGTAACGATCCGAAGTGGGAGTCTCCCGCAGAGACTAGCAAGGGGCATGAACTCTGGCGAGCCAAGTGGAGCGACAGAACGGGGCAGGCCGGAAAGAATTCGAAGAGCGACAGGCTAAAGGCACCAAAACTAACGGCAAGTTTCGTTTAAGCCCCTCCCGCTCACACCACAGAACCTGGCCACAAGCCCACCACGGCTTCCTTAGCGGCAAACCCCGGGGCTGTCCCCTGGCACCTGCCCAGACAAAGGGGCGAGGGGCGCTGGAGGATCCCCGCCTCAGGGAGCCCGCAGGGCTGGGAACAGGACGCAGCGCCCAGGGGAGAGCAGCTGCGCCGCGAGGTGCTGCCAGGCTGGGGCTCCAGCCCCCTCCGCCGCCTCCCCCCATCCCGCGGCTGGGCCGGGAGGGGCTGGGGAGGGGACCGAGGCCTCTCGGCGCTGGTGGAGCCGCCCGGCAGCGGAAGGCAGAGCACGGGGCCGCACTGGAGGCCCTGCGCCCGGGCGCGCTGGAGAGCTGAGCCAGTGCGCTCCTCCGGCTCCGGCCCTGGCCACCGCGGCCCCTTTGCAGCCAGAGCAGCAGGCGGCTAATCCGGGACAGCGTGACCCGGGACACACACACCCCGGCCGCTCCAGGGGAGGGAGGCAGGGAAACAGCCAGGGCAGTCTCCCCATCCCCTGTCCCTTGCGTTGCGCACGGCTCTCCCTTCCCGGTGCGCCCCTTCCCGGCTCCCCACTGCAGGGGGGCGTTAGGGGGGGCTCGGCTCGCAGAGCTGCCGGTGCCAGGCCTGGGATCGGGGCTCCCCGCTCTGCCCTGCCCGCGGGGGGGCCCGGGGAGCCGGCCCGGCCCGGCGGCGGGGGAGGGCAGGCCGGGCGGGGGGGCGCTGGCTGCTGAGGGCGGGGGCCGGGCAGCGAAGGGCCGTGGTTAATGTGTAATTGGGAGCATATGGTTGTGAAAAGGCGGCCTGCTCTCCCGGGAGGCTCGGGGCTGGCAGGGCTCCGCTAATGATGCTCAATTGCTCCTCAGGCCGGCCCGGCGGAGCAGCCCGCCGGCGCTCCAACTGGGCTAATATTTGCTCTTCAAACAGTTCCCTGGCGAGGTTTACAACGTGCCTGAGCGCAGCCCCCGGCGCAGGGGCCATCTGCGCCGGGCCGCGGGGTTTCCAGCCCCCCCTCGGGGCCCTCCAGCCGGGCCGCCTGCTGTTTGCTCAGCGCGGGCCGGGGGCGCCGCCAGCTCGCCATAAAACAGAGCCGGGGCGGGACGGGTGTGTGGACCCGAAGCGCTTTGCCATCTGGCCCCGGAGCCCGCCCCCCGCCCGGCCCGGGCGCTCCAAGGGCGCCCCCGAGCCAGCCCCGGGCCCAGCCGCCAGCCCCGGCTCGGCCCAGCCCAGGCAGGGGTGCTACGAGCACGCGGCGGGCGCGCCCCGCCACCCCCGGGGTGCAAGAGTCCCGGGGGAGGCCGCGGAAGCCTCGCCCCCCTCCCCCCCGCGCACCAGCCGCCCGGGGATGCAGCGGCCAGAGGATGCTGCGGCTGGCGGGACGCGGGCGAGGCGCAGGGCCCGCGCTGGGATGTGCTGTCCACAAGCCACCGGTGCTGAAATCCGGCTCCGCGGCCGCTGCCGTCCGGGAGCTGCTCCTGCCCCGCCGGGTGGCGGCTCCGGGCCGCGCTCCGCTCCCCACAGCTGCCCTCGGGGAGGGCCCGGGGCAGGAGAGGGGAGCAACAAAGCCGGGGGGCTCCCGCCCGGGGAGACTGGGCCCGGCAGGGGGGAGCCCTCCCCACCCCGGGCCAGGGTCCCCTGCAAAGCCGCAGGCAGGGACCTGTCCCCAGGCCCGGAGCCCCCTGCTCACCACGGGACAGAGCCCGGCCCGGAACCGCCCTGCCCCGGCCGGGACCCGCAGCCAGACCGCGGGCCGAGCCTTCTCCCCCAGCGCTGCGG
Organism: Rafetus swinhoei; assembly: GCA_019425775.1. Lineage (NCBI taxonomy): Eukaryota > Metazoa > Chordata > Testudines > Trionychidae > Rafetus > Rafetus swinhoei. Next base: position 348,157,972 of record CM033437.1, on the reverse strand, counting down.
GAGAGCGGCACCTCCCGCACCGCCCCCGCAGCCCCGGACCCGCCCGGCCCTGGCTTGGCCCGGCTGCAGGGCGAGACAGCTGGGAAATCGCCCCAGCGGAGACGGCGCTGTCCCGGGAGGGGAGGCAGTTGGCCAGGGCAGGGGGAGCGGGGCGGGGGCAGGGTCTGGAAAGGGGCCTTTGGAAATTAGGTCAGATTAATTCAGCCTGCACCAGAGAGTGGCTGTGAGCGTGTCTGAAAGTGTGTAAGCGTGTGCAAGCGTGTGAGCGCGTGTGAACGTGTGAGTGTGAGTGTGAGTGTGCGTGTGTGAGCATGAATGTGCGTGTGTGTGTGTTCGTGAGTGTGCATGAGTGTGTGGGCCTTTGTGAGTGTGTGTAAGTGTGCTGGGCCTTTGTGTGCATGAGTGACTTTGTGAGTGTGTGTGTGCCTTTGTGCGTGTGTGTGTGCGCCTTTGTGAGTGTGTGTGTGTGCCTTTGTGAGTGTGAGTCTTTGTGAGTGTGTGCCTTTGTGAGTGTGTGTAAGTGTGCTGGGCCTTTGTGTGCATGAGTGACTTTGTGAGTGTGTGTGTGCCTTTGTGTTGTGTGTGTGTGCGCCTTTGTGAGTGTGTGTGTGTGCCTTTGTGAGTGTGAGTCTTTGTGAGTGTGTGTACCTTTGTGAGTGTGTGTAAGTGTGCTGGGCCTTTGTGTGCATGAGTGACTTTGTGAGTGTGTGAGTGTGTGTGCCTTTGTGAGTGTGCGCGCGTGTCCCTGTGCACGTGTGTTTTACAGCCCAGCCCGCCTGGGCCTGCCGGCGAATTCCCTCCGCCTCTTTTCCTGCCCCTGCCCCGTGACATCACCGTCCGCTGCCCTCCCGCGCCGCCCGGAGCCCCATTCGCACGCTCTCCCCGCCGGGGCTCCCGCTGCCCGGGGCTGCCAGCCCAGCAGGGACCGGCCAGCGCCGCGCTCCACACAGGTAGCTGCTTGCGCTCCCTGGCTTCACTTCGCGGCCGCCCCCGCCCAGCGCAGCGCAGCCCTCCCGTGGGACTGAGCCTTCCCAGCGCAGCGCTTAGCCCTGCGGCTTCCCCGGGCCCGGGTCCCTCCTGGCCGCTGCGCTCGGCGGCTGCTCGGCTCGGGTCCCCGCTCGCTCTGGTCCCGGCGCAGGGCCGGGCTTTGCCTGGCGGACCTCCCGCTCCCAGCGCGTCCGCCCGGGGGGAAGGCTCCTTGCGCGCCTCTCTCCGGGGGGGAGCAGGCTCCTCAGCCCGTGTAAACCCGGCGAGCTCCAGTCCAGGCTCCGCGGAGCTGCTCCAAGCCAGGGACTGCGGGGCGGGGGAGGCGGTGTAGCGCCGCGCCTGGCTCTGCTGCGCCTCGGGAGGGGATCGGGTGAGCCGCACTCCTCGGGTGAGAGCTCCCCTCCAGCCCGGGGCAGGGAACCGGGGTGGGTCACTTGTCACCCCCAGGAAATGGAGTGACCCCAGTGGGCCCTTGGCCACGCGCGCCACCCAGGACGCGCGCCACATGGACTGGATGGTGCCTTGCCCCGGGGCACGCAAGCGGCTGGCCGGGGTCCTGCCTGCTCCCAGGTGCTGTTAGCAGGGAGGGCGGGGAGACCAGGCACGAACATGCCACACACAGAGTCGTCCCCCCCGACTGGCCCGCAGGTGCCTCCGCGTGGAGAGGGGCGCACGGCGAAGCTGGGAAACTGGAGTCTCCTCGTTGCCGGTGGGCGTCTCAAAACCACCTCCAGCCGCGAGGCACTCGCCTGCCACCGACTACCGAAGGGAGCCGGGCGCCTGCCTCCTCCCCCTGCGCTGGAAAATCCAGCCCTGCTCCCTTCCCCGCTGCATGTGCGGGGCGGAGGGGGGGGGGGGGCGGTGGCAGCTACCGCGCAATATTGTGCTGGCTGTTGTGGGTGGGGATTATGAAAACGTGTATAGACCGTGTTTAGGCTCTGAGCTGCTACACGTGGAGAAAGAAAGAAAGAAAGAAAGAAAGAAAGAAAGAAAGAAGGTTGTGTGGGGATAGATAGATAGATAGATAGAGGGGCTGTGTGGGGAGATAGATAGATAGATAAAGGGGATGTGTGGGGATAGATAGATAGATAGAGGGGGGTGTGGGGAGATATATAGATAGATAAAGGGGATGTGTGGGGATAGATAGATAGAGGGGGTGTGTGGGAGATAGATAGATAGAGGGGGTGGATGGGGATAGATAGATAGATAGATAGATAGATAGAGGGGGTGGGGATAGATAGATAGAGGGGTGTGTGGGGATAGATAGATAGGGGGTGTGTGGGGAGATAGATAGATAGGGGTGGATGGGGATAGATAGATAGATAGATAGAGGGTGTGTGGGGATAGATAGATAGAGGTGTGTGTGGGGATAGATAGATGGGTGTGTGGGGATAGATAGATAGATAGAGGGTGTGTGTGGAGATAGATGGATAGAGGGTGTGTGGGGATAGATAGATGGGTGTGTGGGGATAGATAGATAGATAGAGGGGTGGGGATAGATAGATAGAGGTGTGTGGGGATAGATAGATAGATAGAGGGTGTGTGGGGATAGATAGATAGACAGATAGATGGGATGTGTGGAGATAGATAGATAGAGGGTGTGTGTGGGGATAGATAGATGGGTGTGTGGGGATAGATAGATAGAGGGGGTGTGTGGGGATAGATAGATAGATAGAGGGAGGTGGGGATAGATAGATAGATAGAGGGGGTGTGTGGGGATAGATAGATAGGAAGGGCAAGGGAGTGGCAGCGTGGGCTGCAGGCTGGATCAATCAGTTCGGTGGGCCGGATCTTGGCCCACCCCTGGCCAACAATAGCCCTTGTGGTGCAGTGAGGAGCGTAGGTAGAACCAGACTATTCTGTGCTGGAGGGCGGAAGAGCCAGGGCCGGACTCACCACGCGGTAAGGGGGAGGGGCAACATTTTCAGGAGCTTCCACATGACTTAGGAGCCTACGTCTTATTTCCAAAAGTGACTTAGGAACGACAGTGCCTTGGCAAGTCAATGGGTCTTTAGGCTTCCGAGTGCCTAAGTCCCTTGGGTACTTTGAAAAATGTGACCCCCCCTTCTTGTAAATCTCTGACCCTCTGGTCTCACGTCCCTCCTGCAGCGGGGTGGTGGGGAAGGCATCTGAAGTTACGCCCCCCCCGGCCACTCACTCACCCCAGCCTGAGCTGAACGAGCCTCTGGTGAACACCCAAGCGCTGAAGGCTGGACATGCAGTACCCAGGTAAGAGCTGCATCCCCACCCAGGCAGTCACCAGCCTGTGCGGCTCTGGCGTCCCACCCCAGGGCAATCCGGGGCTCGCTGCAGCAGCTGGGGGAGGTTTTGGGGTAACAGAGGTGACAAGGGGGAGTCTAGGGATGTTAAAATGCGGTTAATTGACATCAGGTAGTCGATGGAATTCCCATTGACTACTCGACTAGTCGAGAGGCACTTCAGCGTTCCTCCTTTGAAATGTACAAGGGCCCCTGCTGGGCCCCTGCTGGGGCTCTTGTACATTTCAAAGGAGGAACGGGGAACTCCGTGAACAGCCCGGAGCCAGGAGGAAGTCCTGCTAACTCCGGGCTGCACGCGGGTGCCTTCTTTGAAATGCACAAGAGTCCCCAGCGGGGGCTCTTGTGCATTTCAAAGCCATGGAGCCCGGGGTCAGGGACTCAGAGTCCCCCGCTGACCCCGGGCTCCACGGCTGCTCCTTTGAAACACGGAGGCCACCCTCCTGCCTGCTTCTCCTGCATCCTGTGTCATGGCTGCCCTCTGTGGATTGGCCTTGAGGGGGCCTAACACCCTCCCCCACCTTCTGGGGCTCCCCTACACCTGAGCGTGGCCTTGTCCCAGCCGGGCTGGCTTTGCCCTGGGCGCCTGGCCGACGCTTCAGTCACAGCCACCCAGCCGGCCCACATGCCTGCGCCTCAGGGATCAGAGGCTGGCCCCTGGCTATGGGCCAATTCCTGAGGTGCTGGGCTTTTTAAAGACACATAGCAAGGTCCCCGGGGGAGCAGAACTGGCCCTGCACCCCGCCGTGGTGCTCAAGGGGGGGCGAACTGGGATTCCAGGGGGACACACGCCTGGATTCATACCTCACTGGGGTCACCGTCTCCCCACCGGCATCACACCCCACCCCAGCGGCTCCTGCACCCAGCCCATGTCTTGTGGGCGAGCTAGAGGCAGGGGTTGGTTTAGGGGTTGCACTGGGGGACACAAGGGCCAGAGAAGCCACCGGGTCCCTGGCTCCATGGTTCCTCCCCGTGAATATGTCGCACCTTAGTGCTAGCCCGAATGGACCTGGTCCACCATGGCCCAGCAGAAGCCCCCTCCCAGCGGACCGGAGACAGCCACGCAAACGTCCCACTCACCAGCTGCACCCTCCACTGCCCTGCCCCTGCCTTGCCCCTTGGGCTCCTGCTGGGCCACCCCGGGGGGGAACCCCTGCTTGCCGTGGCCTCACCCACCTGCCCGGGGTCTTCCCCAGGGGCCAGCGGCGTGAACCAGCTGGGAGGCCTCTTCGTGAACGGCCGCCCCCTGCCGCCGTGCAAGAGGCAGCGCATCATCGAGCTGGCTGCCGGGGGGGGGGTGCGCGCCTCGGACATCTCCCGGAGCCTGAAGGTGGGACGCGGGGCGGGGAGTTCATGGCGGTTCCCAGCACGTGGGCGGGGGCAGCACAGGCCAGGGGGCTCAAGCTTCCCCAGACAGCCAGGCCATGCCCCCCCACACTGCCCCAGCCCCCTCCCATGTCCCTCTGTCCCCATGGCCCTGCCCATGCTGCTCCTCTTCCCACCCTCCTCCGCCTCTCCCCACTCAGGCCGGGGCTTGGGGCAGCAGGGCGGGGCAGCAGGGCAGGGTGCCAGGCCAGGGCTCGGGGCAGCTGGGGTGGGGTGCCAGGCTGGGGCTTGGGGCAGCTGGGGGGGGGCAGCAGGCTGGGCCTCTCCCGCTGTGGTAAAGGTCTCAGGTCTCCTCTGGCTCTAGCAGGTGAGTGAGGCAGAAAGGGGTGTGGCCTCAGACAGAAGGGGCGGGGCAGGGGTGGGGCTCCAGGCAGAAGGGGTGGGGCAGGGCCTAGCCTCCTGGCATGGGGACATCACACACCACCCATGTCCCAGCAATCACACAGCTAGTGGCTGCAAGGAGGGGTGTCTGGGGCAGCCAATATGCAGAGGCCGAGGGGCAAAGGCCGGGCTGGGCAGGCCCAGGGTGGGGGGCGGAGCAGAGCACTGAGGGAGTCTGCTTGATCCCTCCAGATGCCCCCACGTCCCCAGCGGAGCCCCTGCCTCAGTCTCCCTCTCCTGCAGGTGTCCAACGGCTGCGTGAGCAAGATCCTGGGCCGCTACCACCAGACCGGCGCCGTGGGGCCCAAGGCCGGCGGGGGCAGCAAGCCCCGCATGGCTACCCCAGAGGTGGTGGCCCGCATTGCGCAGCTGAAGCGGGAGCGCCCGTCCATCTTCGCCTGGGAGATCCGGAGGAAGCTGCACTCCGAGGGCGTCTGCGCCCGCGACAGGACGCCCAGCGTAAGCCACCGCTCGGAGGAGCCGCAGGGCTGCTCTGGGGCTCCTCCGGGACCAGTCTGCTGCCACAGACGGCCTGGCCCTCGGATCCCGCAGGCTGCTGGGAGCTGCTCCGCTGCCCTGCCTGTGTAGGGCGCGCCACGGGTGTGGGGAGGGGACCTCAGGCCCAGCTGCCCTCGCCACGCAGCGGCACTTTCTCACTTCCCCCTCCAGAGAAGGGGGCAGGCAGAGATGGGGCAGGGCCTGCTAGATGGTTGGGCAAGGGCCTCCCATGCAGAGGGGAAGGAAGTGGGCCTGGTGGGGGGAGAACTGGACCGCGAGGGGAATGTGGGAGCAGGGAGTAGCAGAGGTTAAAAAAGGGCTAGAGAATAAGACAGAGAATCACTTATTGCCTCTATATCAATCCATGGGATGCCCACATCTCGAACCCTGCATACAGATGTGGTCGCCTCCTCTCCAAAAAGATCTCTTGGCCTTGGAAAAGGTTCCGAAAAGGGCAACAAAAATGATTCGGGGTCTGGAACGGGTCCCATACGAAGAGAGATTAAAAAGACTGGGACTTTTCCATTCAGAAAAGAGGAGACAAAGGGGAGATAGGAGAGAGGTCTATAAAATCAGGACAGGTATGGAGAAAGTGAATAGGGAAAAGTTAGTTACTTGTTCCCACAAGATAAGACCTAGGGGTCACCCAATGAAATGAATAGGTAGCCGGTTTAAAACAAACAAAAGGAAGGTTTTTTTCTTACAACGCATGGACAACCTGTGGAACTCCTTGCCAGAGGATGTGGTGAAGACCAGGACTTTAACAGAGTTCAAAAAAGAGCTAGATAGATTCATGGAGGTTAGGTCCATCAATGGCTAGTAGCCAGGATGGGTGGGAACGGTGTTTCTAGCCTCTGTTTGTCAGAAGCTGGAAATGGGCGACAGGGGAGGGATCATGTGAGGATTCCCTGTTCTGTTCCCTCCCTCTGGGGCACCTGGCACTGGCCACTGTCGGCAGACAGGAGACTGGGCTGGATGGACCTTTGCTCTGACCCCGTCTGGCCGTTCTGATGTTCTTATGGGTTAGGGGTGGGCGAAAGGGCCTCCGCGGGCCGGATCCAGCCCTCCACTTAGGGCCTGGGGATGGGAGAGTGTGCGAAGCTTCCTCCCGCCCTGCGAGGAGCGCGTAGCACTTTGAAGTGCTGTCAGGCCAGTGTAATCGACTGGGGGAAAGCCAGCCTGGTTGTGGGGCGTCCCTCGCCGCGGACCAGGGGAAAGCAGAAGGCCCTCACCTGGGTGTTCCCAGCAGGAGCGGCCAAACCTGCTCTTGCCCCAGGCTCTCCCTCGGCACCAGGGGTGAACGCATGGCTGGGGCGATCCCCTGGGCAGACGGCAGGGCCGAGTCTATCGGACGGGCCCCAGACAGAGAGGGGCTAAAATCCCGCAGCTGAGGGTCAGATTCTAATCCCGGGGCCCCTGCTATAGCTCTCCAGCTCCCATCTCTGGTCTGCAGCCTGGCCCGCCGCCGGAATTGTTATTCCCTCAAAATGGAAGGGCTTTCCCCCTGTGGTAGGGATACGGGGATACCACGGCTCAGGGGCCTCGGCCATTCCGGAGGTTCGGCTCCGAGGCGGAAGCTCCAAGACCTTTGCTCCCCATTCAGCGCTCAAGAGCCGCTTCTCTCCGGGGCTGCTGGCGATCCAGACAGGGCCTCCGACGCCACCCCTAAGCCATTCCCTGCCTCTGCTCTGCCCAGGTGTCCTCCATCAACCGGGTGCTGAGGAACCTGCAAGAGGCCACGCGGCTCGCAGCTGGCTGCATGACGGAGCCTTCGCCGCCAGGTGAGGCCTGGCCCAGAGCCAGCATGCAACAGGAACATGCTCTGAGACGCCACCGTGGCGAGACACTCCCATGTGCCCCCCTCCTGACCACACGCACATCGCTACCCCCACTGGCAGCTCCTCCCGCGGCCCCCCGGTGCAGCAATGACACTGACATGTGCCCCTGCCAGGGCCCCCCGTCAGGCCCCGCTAACACAGAGCTGCTGGGGAGTCACTTCCTCCCCATGGGGAATGCATCAGAACAACCCCCTCCTCCTCGCCGACCGGTGTTCTCTGTAAGCTGAGCGCTTGGACGGCTGCCCACTGCCCAGCTAATCAGCAGAGCGCCCAAGCCGCCCACAGCTGGCAGCACGTGTTTCTACTGGTGGTGCACATCCACACGTGCCTCGGTGCACGGAGCAAAACTTATTCCGCACACAGATGGAAAAAATTAGAGAGAACATTGCTGCAGACCCAGATTTTAATCCTAACCCCATGAATCTCTTCACTCATGGAGAGCAGGTGGTCTGGGACCGTATCAGCTGCTCATGCTATGCAGTCCCTAAGGGGTCGGGAAATCTTCGGCCAGCATGCCTCATCCGTAGCCATTTGCAGAATATGCAGCTGCGTAGGGCACCTGAAAATTTGGGGCACCCCTGGGTCTTAATGTCCACCTGTCTGCCTCTTCCTAGCTCTGCTCTGTGGCTCTGCTTCCTCCAGAGAGGACCTAGTGACAAAGCCTGACAGAGCTATTGGCAGAGCATTGAACCTCTAAAAGAGCCACTCCAGTGGCAAGGGAGCCATGGAACAGCCACCCCCAGGTGCAGCCTGTCAGGTTCTGCATTGACTGTAACAACAAGGAGACGTCTTGTGGCACCTTACCTGGTATATACCTGCTATCGTGAGCTTTTGTGGGCACAGCCCACTTCTTCAGATAAGCCGAAGTGAAGCAAAAAGCGGGGGGCGCTCAGAATTTATAACAGAAAAAGAAGGGAGGGGGCCAAAAGTACCTGCCAGTTGCAGTGCCGGTGCTAACGAGGCTAATTAAGTGGGCTGCCAGTGTCCCCTACTTAGCTTTGAATGTCACTGAGGTTTTGACTGTAAGGAAGGCTGGTTTACTAATGGGCCACCCAGTTCATGGCTTTGTTCAGGCCCAGGGAAACTGTCCAATTTGCAGAGGAAGGTCAATGTCGCGCGCTCTGTAGTGGGCTGCTGAAATGCCTTTGTAGAAGAATGGCTGCTTTGAAATCCACGACTGAGCACCCAGGCAGGTTAAAATGTGCCCCTCCAGATTTCTGTGTGTTACCTTCCCGGATGTCTGAGCTGTGTCCATTTATCCTTCGGTGGAGAGACAGTTCGGTTTGGCCGATATCCATGGCAGAGGGGCCTGGCTGGCACTTGATGGCCGAGATCTCGTTAGCGGATGTGCATTTGTATGAGGCCCTGATGCGGTGGCTGATGTGGGGAGGGCCTGGGGTGGTGTCGTTTGCGTAGCGGTGTGGACAGAGTTGGCAGCGGGGTGTGTTGCAGAGGCAGGTTCCTGGGTGAGTGTGTCTGGGGTGTGCTGTGTGGCTGCTGGAAAGGGTTTGCATCTGATTAGGAGGTTGTTGGTTCGTCTACGAGACCAGAGTTTAAAATTCACGTTAAAATATTTCCCTAGCGTGTTGCTGAAAATGATAAACTCACATCTCTAAAAAAAGTCACCCCCCCCCACCCTGCTGCCTTTGGGCACAGGGATACCAGATTACCAGCAATGTGCAGGGCCCCATACATCCTAAGGGCAGCCCTGCCCCTCTCTCCCCGTCCCATCTCCTAGGTGCTGCAGGTGTCCCCTGGCTGGGAGAAGCCAGATCCCAGGTCTCAGCAGAGGCGCTCGCGTCCCGATGCCCCCGGAAAAGCTCAGCCCGAGGACCCTGCCGGGCGCCCAGCACAGAGACAGGACGATCTTCTCGCGCCAGCAGGCAGCGGCCCTGGAGACAGGTGACTGGCGAGGAGGCGGAAGCTGCGGCCTGGTTGGCAGGCCGCCGGGCACGCTCCGGCCAGGGGACCCAGCACAGGCGCGCCCCCGACTTCCCAGCTGCAGAGTGTGACTCCAGTGCGGGCGGGCGGGCACAGGAAGGCACTTTCCCCTGGGGGCAGGTTATGCCTCAATCATCCACCAGGGGTCACTTCACTCTTCCCCCCAAGCAGCTGCCCCTGGACCGTGGGTCTGACTCACATTCCTAAGCAGGGTCCCTGTGGGAATCAGCGATGGGAGGGGGGTGGAGCAGTCAGGAGCTGTGCTCCAGGGCAGGGCGACTTTACTCCAGACTCCCTTCCAGAATTCCAGAGAGGGCCGTACCCCGACGCCGCCACCAGGGAGCGACTGGCCTCCGCCACCCAGCTCCCCGACGCCACCATCCGGGTAAGTGGAAAAGGTGCCGACCCCCCCACTCCGCCCCACCCCCGGGCTCTGCACATGCAAACCCAGCCCGGCGGCCACTGGGGTTGGATGCTTGTGCACAGGACCATCCCTAGAGGGGGCAGGGCCCAGGACAAACCCCCACCCCACCCCAAGCCCCACCCCTTCCCCTGCCTCTTCCCACCCTGCTCCATCCCCAGGCCCACTGTTGGGGGAGGGCAAAGGGGGCAATTGCCCGGGGGCCCAGTGATTCAAAAGTCCCCAGGGTCCAGCCACCGGAGCGCTGCTGTGGCGTTCCAGGCAGATCTTAGAGTGGTGTGGGGAGACGGGGGTGCTGCGCAGCCATGCTCCAGGCAGAACTGGGGGCGCCACTGAGGGATGGCTGCCCTTAGCCCCACCCCTTTTGCCTGAGGTCCCGCCCCTTCGGGGAGCATGGAGCAGGTCCCTGCCTTGCCCAGGGGCCCAGCGTGGCTGTCAGCTCCCCTGTCCACCCCCACCGAACCCCTTCCCCCAAGCCCTCTCCCAGCCTGGGCCAGGTCACTGCACTTACTCCGGCTGCTGCTGGTGAGTGGGGGGGCACCTTGCTGCTGGCTGCAGGTCCCCCCCCAATCTCCTGGGCCACACAGGGTCCCTCAAAGAATGGGGTCCAGGGGGATGCCCCAAATTGTCCTATGGACAGGATGGCTCTGGTAGTGCGAGCGTGAGAGCACGTGTGTGTGCAGAGCTGTGTCTGATAGTGCGCCGCACTGAGCCACGCTTTTGGGCTGAGCCTTTTTTTTTTCCAGAAAAAAAGATGGAGATTTGGCGACACCAAAACTTTTCACAAATTCACGGCAGGTTCGCCAACTAGCTCATTACAAAAATGTTTAAAAATCGCCCTAGAATCATAGAACCATAGAGTTGGAAGAGACCTCAGAAGGTCATCAAGTCCAGCCCCCTGCTCTAGGCAGGACCAATCCCAACTAAATCAACCCAGCCAGGGCTTGGTCAAGCCGAGACTTAAACACCTCTAGGGATGGAGACTCCACTACTTCCCTAGGGAACCTAGCCCAGTGCTTCACTACTCTCCTAGTGAAACAGTGTTTCCTAATATCCAACCTGGACCTGTCCCACCACAACTTGAGCCCATTGCTCCTTGTTCTGCCATCTGTCACCACTGAGAACAGCCTCTCTCCATCCTCTTTGGAACCCCCCTTCAGGGAGTTGAAGGCTGCTCTCAAATCCCCCTCACTCTTCTCTTCTGCAGACTAAACAGACCCAACTCCCTCAGCCTCTCCTCATAGGTCATACGCTCCAGCCCCCTAATCATGTTGGTTGCCCTCCGCTGGACCCTCTCCAATGCGTCCACATCCTTTTTGTAGTGGGGGGTCCAGAACTGGACACAATACTCCAGATGTGGCCTCATTTTGGGGGGGGGAAACTATGTGGACAGTTTGGTTTGAAATGACGAGTCCTCTAAATATGGCCTTCCATTTATTTTGCTTTTAATTTCAAAGGCATTACCCTTGCCCAAAATCGAAACGACACGTTTTCTTCCACCCAAAAGGAGTTTTTCCCCAAGTTTTCAACTTGCCAAACAGAATGGTGCGTTCTCAGTCTGACCCCCTTTTCGGACTTTCCGAAATCGCCAGTGAACCAAAGGCTCTGCCATTTGCGTGACTCCCTTAGGGAGAGCGCGGGTCAGTGAGCAAACGAGCGTGCGATGAGCGTGCCTGTAAGGGACTCTGCCTGCCCGCTTGTGAGCGAATGTGTCTCAGCATGTGCGTGTGAGGCGTGCACTGGTGGCTGTACAGCTGGGAAGGTAGCTAAATTAGTGAGTGTGACCGAGTGTCTGGCTGTCTGGCTGTCTGGCCCAGGAGCCAAAGGAGGGCTCTGTCCCCCTGCACGTCCCCCCAGCACCTTGGCCAGCTACAAGGTGCGCAGTGTGTCGGGAGCTCAGGTTTCATCGTGGCACTTGTGCGCACACCCCTCCTCGTGCGCACACAACCGGGCAAGGCCGCCACCTGGAGGAGAGTGCAGGTGACAGCAGCTGACTCCCCAGTCGGGAGCTCGGGTCTCAAACTCAGTTGGCTGTAGGGCCGGGCCAGTCCTCAAATACTCCTAGTGAGTCAGGGGGCACCCCCCTCTGGCAAGGCTCCGGGGGGTGTCTCTGTGCATTCTCCCCACCCCTGCATCTCTCTGCCTTGCCTGCCAGCCCGCGCGCTGCCCTCCCTGTGTCCCCGGGTCATTCCCAAGGCCACGGCCCTCAGGGTGGGGGCTTGATGGAAGGGCTATGGGGGGCAGAGCAGGGGTGGGAAGAGGCAGGGTGGGGCGGACCAAGGGCTGCACTAGGGGGAAGGGTTCGGATGCCCCCCGGGGCCGCAGGGCCAGCAGCCGGGCAGGGGCTGAACTGCAGAATTGCTCAGCGACAGATGGGCCTGGGCCTGGAGTTCGAGGCCCCTGCTCTGTGTCTCGTCCTGTCCTCTGCTGGGCAAGGGGTCCGAGGCCAGAGCGCGTCAGTCCCTTGATGGCCAGACCCATGCTGGCAAGGCCATGGGGGGCCAGATCAGATCAGTGACAAGAGTCTCACTCACACACACTCAACACACAGACACATGCACAACACACACAGACATGCACACAACACAGAGACACACAACACAGATACGCACACAACACACAGAACACATGCACTACACACACACATGCACGCACACAACACACAGACACACATGCACAACACACAGACACACACCACACAGACATACAGACACTACGCAGACACGCACACAACACACACAGAACACATACACTACACACACACATGCACACACACAGACACACACAACACACACATGCACAACACGCAGACATACACCACACACACACACCAGACACAGACATACAGACACTACACACAGTCACGCACACAACACACAGAACATATGCACTACACACACACATGCATGCACACAACACACAGACACACACACATGCACAACACACAGACACACAACACACACAGACATACAGACATGCACACAACACACAACACATACACTACACACACGCACACACAAAACACACAGACACACACAACACACACATGCACAACACACAGACATACAGACACTACACACAGACACACGCAACACACACACTCACAACACACAGACAGACACACACAATATGCACACACAACACAGACACACACTCACCTCTGGGACCTTGTGCCTGCTATGCAAAGTGGAAGCGAAACTGGTTCCCACGTGGGTTTGCGTGGCACACGCTTTGCACAGCTGCGAACGGCCCACGGCAGAGCCGTCAGCCCGCCGTCCGTTCTCTCGCTCACATGTGGCGGGACGTGCCTCTTCGTGCCCTGTGCGGCAGGCAAGCAGCCAGCCCTGGTTGGAAGGAGGTTCCAAAGGGCCAGAGTTTTGCCGGCCTGCCAGGTCCCGGGAAATCAGGGCATGGGAGCCAGGCAGAACAAAGTGGGGGGGGCAAGGTCTGAGGCTTTAGAGCTGTTGTCAGGGCGGGGGGGCGATCTCCAGCCCCCAAAATCATGAGCTGGCGTGGGCTCTGAGTGACCGGGCAGAACCCATGCCCAGGTGTCTGGCTGCTGGGTCTTGCCCCCACGCGCAGAGTCTAGCTGCTCGCCAGAGTTGGGGTCTGGAAGCAACTTTTCCCTGGGTCAGCTCGGCAGCGAGCCGGGGGTTGTTCTCCTTCCTCGGCAGCCTGGGGCCTGGCTCACTCGCTGGTTTGAACTAGTGTAAATGGCGAATTCTCGCTGGAAGGTTTGAACCATGATGAGGGGGATCAGTAACTCAGCCAGAGGCAAGGGGTCTGCTGCAGGAGTGGGGGGGGGAGCTCTGTGGCCAGCAACACGCAGGGGGCCAGACGAGCTGAGTCTGTCGGTCCCTTTTAAGTCACGAGTCTGAGAGTTTCTTTTCTCGTTGCCTTTCCGGGTCGCGTCGTCCCGCTTTGCATGCGTGTGTGGGTGCAGCCCGCCAGGCAGGGTGCCGGGGAGCACGGGGGAGTTGGGGCACGTCCCTGACCCTCTCCCGTCTCCTGCCCTAGGTCTGGTTTTCAAACCGAAGGGCCAAGTGGAGGCGAGAAGCTAAGCTGAAGCTGGAGACGGACCGTGCAGGTGACAGTGCATGTGCATCTCTGGGCCACGATGCTCCCATGACAGCTTTGAAACTCACGGCCCCTCCGTGCACCCTCCTCTGTTCCCCAGCCAACAGCTCTGGCCCTTGGCCGACGGCTCACAGCAGATCTGTCCTCACCAGCAGGGCACAGGGCAGCCTGTGGCCGGCTTCCCAGACACGCAGGCTGTCTCTGATGGGCAGCACGGTCATTGGGAGGAGGGGGGGGCGTGTTCGTCTGTAACTTGACAAACAACGAGGAGTCCTAGAGCTTGTCGAATAACGACATTCGAAATAACTCCTGAAATCACACAATCGAACTGGCGTGTCCCCATGACGGGGGAGCCTCGAAATGAGTCCCAGGCAGGCTCCGTTATCGTGGACACACTCCCTTGACTTAGAGCCCTAGAAGCCCGGGGGAGTGATCACTTCGGATGACTCTGGGGAGTCGATATTTCGAAATAGCGGCACCGGAGCGGCCACACAGCCGCTATTTTGAAATAAGCATTATTCCCTGAGGAAAGCAGGAGGACAGATTTCGAAATAACCAGCCCCTTATTTCGAAATAACAGGCTTAGTAGTGTGGACGCTCTGTTTATTTTTTCGAAAGAAGGGGGGTTATTTTGAAATAATTCCCTAGCATAGACCAGGGCTTAGAGGCTAACAAAACCATATCGTATCATGAAGTGTGGTTTACCCATGAAAGCTCAGGATTCTATGTATTTTTGTTAGTCTCTCAGGATGCGTCTACACAGCATCCTAACCTCGAAATAAGATACACAAGTTGCGCTACGCAAATAGCGTATCTTATTTCGACTGAATTTCGAAAGAGGCTATTTTGAAATTCGGCGTGTCTACACAGCACCAAATGTCGAAATAATGGACTATTTCAAGACATCCCGTAACCCGCGTGAAATGAGGTTTACAAGCTCTTTCGAAAAAGGCTTTATTTTTCGAAAGATCAGCCTCTAGACTGCTGCTTTTCTCCGACAAAGCTCCGTGCCGATAAAAGCGGTGGCCATTTTTATGCTAGTGAAGCGCGGGATATTTAAATCCCCGCTTCATTAGCAATTGCGATGTGCCTAATCTGCATCTCTCTGTCGGCAGAGAGGTGTAGCCTAGACATGCCAGACGTTAGAGAAAGCTTTCGAAGTACTAGTTAACTGAGGAAGGAGACCCTATTGGTTAAAATAATCACCCTGGTTGAAAGGAGCGGTGAAAGCAGCTGTACAACCATGGCAGGAAGGTGAAACAGAGGAGGTGCTAGCTCAGCTAGTTAAGCGGAGGGGGGCTGTGCAGTCTCTGCTTTTAAGAGCAGATCAGCCAGACACCTGCCGGGGTGGGCCGCAGCATGTGGGGAAGGGGAGGATGCGATAACTACTCCAGGCCCTTTGTAGGGTTCATGTCTACACGACTGTTCTGGGATTCCCGGTGTTAGAGAGGCCCCAAGATCGTTTTTCATAAGGAAGTTGGAGAAGGGATCCGAGAGGCAGGACGCCTGGGAGGGAGCGTGAGCTAGTGGCTGAAGCAAGGGACTCAGGACGCCTGGGTTCGGAGCCCGGCTCCGGGAGGGAGCGTGAGCTAGTGGCTGAAGCAAGGGACTCAGGACGCCTGGGTTCGGAGCCCGGCTCCGGGAGGGAGCGTGAGCTAGTGGCTGAAGCAAGGGACTCAGGACGCCTGGGTTCGGAGCCCGGCTCCGGGAGGGAGCGTGAGCTAGTGGCTGAAGCAAGGGACTCAGGACGCCTGGGTTCGGAGCCCGGCTCCGCTGGTGATGTGCCGGGTGATGGGGCGCAAGCCACTTCACTTTTCTGTGGCCTGGGGTTCCCCGCCGTACAAGGGAGGCTGCGCGGCTGGCGCTGTCTGCGGAGGGGAAATGTCGATGGGATATTCTCCCCTTTGCCTCGCCCAGGCCCGTGCAGTGACTGGATTCTACCCACCTTCCCACCAGTGCCCCTGGCCTGGGCCGCTTTCCACCCGCCCTCAGGCACCGACTCCGTCTCCCTGCAGGTAGGCGGCGTGCCCGGAGCTCCCCTGGGCCAGCTCAGCCCTCAACCCAGGGGTTTCCCTTTCCCCTGTAAGGCCCAGGCTGCCCCTGGCTGGCCAGAGCTCCCCTGTCAGGCAGCTTCCGGGCTGGAGCCGCCCCCGCTCCGGCTGGTGGGTTGAACTGTAGGAAACTGGGCGCCTGGGCTCCTGAACAGGGGCGTCCACACTGGGCCCCTGCGTCTGGCACGTCCCCTCAGGCGTGGCCTTGCGGGGAGCTGGTGCATCCCTCTGCTTTCTGTCCCCCCAGCACCCGGCTGCCTCCCCGTCATGCCCAGACGCCCCCAGCTTCACCGTGTACCCGGGGGCCTCCCAGCCGCTGCACCCGAGGCCCTCCCTGCTCTGCGCCTGCAAAGAGACCTGCTGTGGTAAGTGGGCCGGACGACCCCATGCCTGCTCCCCCGCCCCATGCTGCCCGCTTCCCACAGCACCCCCGGGCTCGGCCCGCGGGGTCATAGAGCCAGGGACATCCGCGAGAGGGGGTGGGGAGCCTGGCGCTGGCAGAGGATGGACCCCAAAGGGAGGGCACCCCACACCTCTGCCCCCCGCAAGGCTCCAGTGATGGGGGAAGGGTGGAGTCCCCCCTTTCTCTCCCCTGGAAACACCATCTCAGACAGAGAGGAGCCCCCGGGTGGGGAGGGGACAGGCAGGCACCAGCAGGAAGGAGATCCCAGGATGCCCCCCATTCCCCTCCAGCTCTGAACACCCCTCCTTCAGGGATGCCCCAGCTCCAGGCCTGCTGGGGATCCCCCCAAGCCCCATTAGCAGGAGCACACACCACATGGCCCTGGCTGATCCTCTGTTCTCTCCGGCAGGGCCAGCTCCCGGTGGAACCCTGACTCCACCGTCTTGGCGGCCAGCTCTGGCCCTCCCTCCCTGGGACGCCTCACCCTTTGCCCTCCCCGGGGCTGCCCTCCAGGTCTGCTTCTCCCTGCCGCCCCCTGCCATGGCAATGCCCCACCTTGCGCCCTTCCACTCTGCTGTCCAGAACCCGGGGCTGCACTGAGGGTCGGGACCCGGGGCCCATCTCCACCACCCCGGGTCAGCCGCAGCCTTTGGAGACTTCCCCTCCAGGCTGAAGCACATGGGTTGGTTTCTTTGCCGGAGCCCTCTGGCTCTTCTCCCCGCTGGGGGACCAAGAAACCATCCATAGGAAGATGGTGCCCATGGAGATTACAGGTCCCTGGATCCTTCTCCTGTGCTGGAACCTGCAGCCTCCGGGGGCCACACCTCCGGGTACCGTTAAAGAGGAGGGCGGCTGCCATCTGCTCTTTCAGGCAGCCCACAGTCCGGCAGCTTGGCTTACGGAGCGCTCCCTCCCCCATCGCTCAGGTTCCTGAGCTGTGCCGCTAACCCGAGTGCAGAGAGAGTCACGTCCAGACCGAGCAAGCTGCTGAGTACTATTGCGGAATCCAGGGGGGGATGGAGACATGTTGGCCGGGGTTTCCCATCCCGCACAGCGCTCCTTCTCGCCGGTGCCACGCCCGCCAAGCCGCCAAGCCGCCTCCTCCTCCCCACCTAGCAGGAGGCAAAAGAAATCCATCAGCCCCCTCTCAAACTCTGGCACCGAGAAGACACGATGAAAAACCCAGAGCGGGAGGCCCGTAGCCAGCCAGAATAAACACGCTGCCTTAGCAAAAGCGGAGCGTGTTGTTCCTTGGAGACGGAAGAGACGATCTTGGGAGAAGTCAGAACCGTCCCACTGACGGCTGCACGGCTGCGTTGATTTATGCCGGCGGAGGGTCTGACCCCCTAGTAGGGTTGCCAGGTATCCGGTATTGACCTGGCCAGTTCGGTATTTTCGCCTCCTCTCCTGTAAAAAAAATGCAGAAAATACCGGACACCTAAAATGTCCTAAAATGTCCAGTATGTTCAGATTTTTTCCCGGCCAGGAGGCGAAAATCCCAGGCTGTCCAGCTCAATACAGAGGCAGCCTGGCAACCGTAGTGCTTACCGGGGAGCTGTCCGGCCCGGCACAGGGAGGCAAGGTGGCGGGCAGCCACGGGCAGCCTGTGAGGGCCAAAAAGCCTCACCACGCGTTCCTGAAAGGGGCCCTTTTTGTTTGTTTGGTATTTTTTCTGAAACCATCTGGCAACCTTACCCCCTAGGGCAGGGGTGGGAAACCTAAGGCCCGGGGGCCAGATGCGGCACCCCAGCTTGCCTGGATCTGGCCCCCGAGGCTCAGGACTTCCCCTCACTATCCCACCGTGAGGCTGGAGCACACAAAATCTACTAGCCTGGGCTCCCCTAAGCTCCGGTGTGCGAGGGGAATGTGGGAGCGTCTTTCTCTTCAGGTCACCGGGGGCCACGTCAGTGAGCGGTTTTGGTTTTTTGTTTGCTGTGGGTCAGCAGGTTCCTGATCCTGCCCTAGGTATATGACTCCCCGAGAGGTCAGAGCCAGAGGACCCCGGCCACACCCAGGGCCTTGGCCCGACAGCCCTATTTTCCGCTGGTTTGTGCCAAGCTGGTTTTAAATGCCCCCAGCTGGAGCGAGCTGTCAGGTATTTTTCCAAACAAAAAGACGTTTCCTAGGAGGGAAAAACCCTTTTACCAAACCAAGCAGGCAGCAGCAGCATTCCCATTTGTCCTCCTCGACGGGACGTTTTGCTCCCTTTTTAAAAAAGCAACCGGAGGCCGCGATATGGACAGATTTCGTTTATCAAACGCCGCCCTGTTGCGTCTCTACCAAGGGCGCGGAAAGGGCCACGTGGGCACCGGACTGGGGGAGAAGCCTTGGAAATGGCACAAAGGTGTTGATGGAGACATGTGCCGGCAGAACGGCTGTGCTGGTGAAAGAGGCCAGGCCGACAGCCCCTGCGAACCGGCGTGCTCCCACCATCCACGCACCAGGGGAGCAGAGCGCCGAAAGGAGCCTCCCTAGCAGCGTTCGGCTCCCCCACTGTGGCGTAGTGGGGGGCTGTCTGCTCTGTGACCCGGGGTTCCCCTGCGCTGTGATGGGAGATTCTCACTGACTCTCCCACATGTGTATTAACCCAGACACCCAGGCTCAGCCTCCCAGGGAGAGACAAAGGGAGGAGGGCAGAGACCAGCACCTGGCTGGGGGGCAGGGCTGGAAGAGAGTTGTAGTTTCTGTCTAGAATCATGGAGAAAGCAGCCTAAGCAAGGGGCTGGGATTTAGGGGCCCAGTCTCCCCTATCTCAAGGGGGGCTGAGGCATCCTAGGCCTGGCCCTGTATCCGGATTACATCTGTGCTGGGCTGTACCCTGGAGAAGCAATAACCCCCCTCTATTCTACCAGCTGGTGGAGTCTGTTCGTGCCACTATGGGGGTGCAGGAGGCGGGGGAACCCCGATGCAACGTCACACCCACTGACACCAGTAGCTCCCGCTGGCCACAGATCAGCGGCAGTGCTCCATCACTGCTCACCCAGGCCTGGGTGAAAACCAGCCACAGAGCTGGGAACGAGCATCCCCGTCCACAGAGTCCCCTCCATTCGGGCCTCGCTGTGCAGGGTTAGCAGGGGGAGGGCTGCCCTGTCCTCTGAGCCCTACCAGACTCCAGCTGTGAGTTAGTTGATCTTTGTTTTGTGCTGGCACAGGGGAGCCCCAGTGACGGAGCAGGGACCCTTCTGCGCTGGGCGCTGTACAGACACGCCACAAAAAGCCAGGCCCTGCCCCTGAGCTCTGACGGTACCCGAGGAGAGACGGGAGGCAGATGGGGGAGCACAGGTGAGACCATCGTGGTCAGCGTGAGCCGCCAGGGCTTTGCAGACCTCCCCGGCCAGACGCCTCCCTACCTGCCTATCTAGAACTCCCAGAGGCACTCGCCGGTGACTTCCTCGCTATCTGCCAGGAGGGTCCCGCTCCGGTCCCCTCGCATGTAGTAGCCGTTGGGGGCCAGCACGGCCAGGATGTTAGTCCCTTGGATCTCCAGGCAGAAGTTCAAGGCAAACTTCCCCCAGGTCCGGAAGGTGCCGTCCGCGCTCAGGGACCAGAAGCTCCTGCCGCAGGCTGGGGAAGGACGGAGAGAAGGTGGGAGCGTTGGGAGGCAGGCAGACTCCCCCGCTGCCGTTCCAGGCCCGCCAGCCCTTGGGGAGGATTCGCGGGAAGGGGCCCGGGCGCTCGCCTGATGGTACCGGCCGGGTTTGCAGGTTGGAGCGAGGTTCCCAAACTCGCACGCACCCCCCCAGCCGGCCGCGAGTCCCCTTTCCTCTGTGCCCCTTTCCTCCCCCACTGGGCCCCCTCTGGGAGTCCTGGGCAGCGCCCCAGTGCCCCCCGGCTCACTCCTGAATCACCAACGTCTCCATGCGGCCCCGGATGCCTCGACCGCAACATGAGCGGGGGCTGCTCCCTGCCCCCATCCCCGCCCCTGTGATGAACCCACCGGGCTCACTCTGCCTCCCCTGCCAAGCCGAGGTGCCCAGCACCCCCATGCCACCCCTCTGCCTGCTAGAGGGGGTGCTGGTGCCATCCGCCTGCCTCCAGCGGGGGTTCAGGGAACCTCAGCCCAGCAGGCACAGGGAGGTGAGTAGCTCCCGCCCCGCAGGCTGGCTTCCTGAGCTCTTCCTGCCTCCGGGGTGGCACAGCTGGGGACGAGGAGTGGGCAAGATGCCCCTTGACACCTGGGCGTGAGCAGAGGAGCAAACAGCTCGTGCCCCGCCCGGGCCAGCACACGCCACCCTGGCTGCAGCCCAGACCTCCCATGCAGCCCGGACCTGGCTGTTCCAGCAGTGCCGGGTGGGGCTGAGCTCGGGTCCACAGGGGTCAGCTCCCAAGGGAGGGCTCCCGGGGCCCTGGTACCTTGGAAGTGGTAAATGCCCTGCTTGCAGGGCAGCAGCTCGATGCAGTCGGGGTCCACCAGGTTGCACTGCAGGACATCGTGGCAGGCCGAGCTGCCCACGTAGCCATACCGGCCCCGCAGCACCAGGAAGGAGCGGTTGACCAGGCGCACCCCGAGCGCCTCGCTGGGCCCTGGGGGATGGGAGGGGGACAGGGGCGGGTCAGGGGCTCTGACACACGAGCTCTTCCTTGTCTCCCCGCGCAGCTGGGAGGTGAGTCCAGCAAAGCCTGTTGCAGCCCAGATGTTCCATGCAGCGGGGGACGGGGGGGGGGCAGGCAGAGCTGCTTGTGACATGAGCGCCTCCTGCTGGCACAGAAGGGTGCTGGAGACGGGGGCAGGGGCAGGGTCTCACACTGGGGCAGGGAGGAGACTCCGCTCCGGCTGCCGACCTAAGGGTCTTGCCCTCCTGTTTACAGCCTCAGAGCCCCAATTCCACTCCCTGAGAATTAAAAGTTCTCTCGTGCTCCCCGAGGAGCTGGGGGCCTGGCAGAGGCCGCCCGTAGGGAGGGAGGGAGGGCGACCCTCATCTAGGACCCTCCCAGAGTGGGGGGAATGGGCCCCTCAGAGACGTGCCACCCACTGTCAGAGAGAGGCAGGGGAATCGGGTACCCAATAGACCAGGGGGGTGCTAGTGAGAGGGCAGCTGGACGGGCCCACAGGCTCCTGGCAGGGAGGCCCGAGAACGTCCCCTCTCCCGCACAGAAGCAGCAATCAGTCCTGAGCAGCAAGGAGATGCCAGAGGACTGCACTGCTCAGCTCTTGGCTAAGTCCTAGGTCCCCTCCCCACCCATTCTCCTTACCGGGGTGCACAGCACTGGCCACCACCAGCCCGATGGGCAGGGTGCCCAGGTACCGGCCATTGAAAGCTTGCAGGAAGATTTTCCCATAATGCCACTGGGCACAGAAGTTGGTCTCTGGCTCCATGCGTCTCCCATTGGCCATGATGCTCTTGAATTTCCTCTGCAGGGAGGGAAAGGGAGGGGATCAGCTCCTGCCAGCCCAGGGCCAGGGCGTCCTTCAGAGCGGCGTCCCGCCCAGCCAAGTTGGCAGATCCAGGCCCAGCCCTTGACAAGAGCAGCCCTGCGCCGTGAAAGGCGGGAGGTTCCCTGGGAATGATGGGGGCCGTTTGCCTCTGACAGAAACAGGGTGAACCCTGAGAACTGCCTTGCACACCCATGTCTCTGTTGTGTGGAACTATCCCTTATGGGTCACTAAGAGATTATTAGACTATTGTGTAAATCAGTCATAGAATCACAGAACACTAGAACTGGAAGGGACCTCGAGAGTCATCGAGTCCAGTCCCCCCGTCCTCGTGGCAGGACCCAGCACCGTCTAGACCAGTGTTTTTAAACTATTTAAGACCAAGGAACACGAAACAATATTTTTTTAATGAGGAACACCAAGGCTTTTTTGTTGAGAAAAAAAAAAAAAAAAGGTCGCCTGCTCCCTTTAAGGGCGGCCATTTTGAATTCTGTTGTTCTCCATGGCACACCTCAGACTGCCTTGCAGCACACCGGTGTGCCATGGAACACAGTTTAAGAAACACTGGTCTAGACCATCCCTGACAGGTGTTTGTCCAGCCTGCTCTTAAATATCTCCAGAGATGGAGCCTCCACAACCTTCCTAGACAATTTATCCCAGTGTTTAATCCCCTGGGCTGCCCTCCCCTGGAACAGCATGTTCCGTTCTGGTCACGTCCAGAGCCCAGCAATGACATGGCGAGCCACGTGCCCCTGAGCCCCCGGGCGGACAGCGTCCCTGGATGAGCTGGGAGAGGGGTCGCTCACCTGGGCCAGGTAGCGGTTGTTGACCGTTTTTAGCTGCACTGCGTTGGTCTCAGGATCGAATTCATAGCGGAATATGGACTTTGGGGTCACTTTGTCTGAGCCGGCGTACACTTCTGTGTCTGCCCAGAAGGGGAGAAAGTCAGCCCGTGTCAAGCCAAACGCACTCGGCTGGTGCCGCAGAGTCGATTTGGGAGCGGGGTTCCACTCTAGAGCAATCCCAAGCCCTCCCAGTCAGGGATCGGGGCCCAGTGATCCATGCTCTCATGGGTGTACCTGGACGATCGAATTTATCCTCCCAACACCCTGGTAAGAGGTGGAGTGAGGGGATTCTCCACTTCACATGGGGGGCACTGAGGCACAGGGATTAAAGCCCAAAGTGGCAGCTAATGGTGGGTGCTCCAGCTGAGAGGCCATGGGACAGATTCTGCAGAGGACTGGTCGGTTTATGGCTTTTGCTGCAGCGAGGGCTCAGCCTGTCTGCACATCAGAGCCTGGTGTCTCGAGTTGGGACGTCAGACAATGACATAACGCAGTGGCTGCCCGAAAAAAATCTAGTTTAAGTGACTTGACCAGCACCACACAGGAATGCTGTGTCAGGACAGGACTGGACACCAACGCTCCAGAGTGTCATTCAATTGCCTTAAGCTTGAGAGCATCCTTCCCCGTCTTTCAGTCTCTGGCCTTACAAACCTACGCACCAGGGGCTTCCAACGTCTGCAGCACATGAGGCAAAGGACCTACAGATAACTGCCTACTTCACTGCAAAGCCTGATTCACCCTGCGGCACGAGGCAGGGGCCCTGTGGCAGAAAAAAGTATGTGACCGTGCAATTAACAACTAAAGGACATAGTGGGCCAGACCAAAGGTCCATCCAGCCCAGTGTCCTGTCGGCTGACAGTGGCCAATGCCAGGTGCCCCAGAGGGAGGGAACAGAACAGGGAATCCTCAAGTAATTATCATAGCCTATAGGCACACTGGAGCTTGAATTATGGTTGCACAAACAACCTCAATTCTGGTATTTCCTGACTTTTGAGTGGTCGGTTTTGCTCAGCCTTAATGTTCCTTAATGTAGGGTTTTGGGGATGTAACTTCCCTCGTTTTAAAAAAAATCAGAACAAATTTAAACATGTGGCAACAGATTAATTCTCGGGCTTGGGAATCTTCAGAGCCACAGCTCAGATCTGCCTTCAGCCAGCTGAGCCACTACTGAGGGAACAGCAGTAGTAGGTTGCTATCTTCTATCTGGGCCTGCCACCAGGGGGGCGGGAGACCCAGACTGCCTCTGGGCTTCACAGCTATTGGCTGACAGCAGAGGCAAGCTGGCACTCTGGAATCATGGACTGAGCTCCAGGCTCCACGGGGGACAGAGCTCTCGTGGCCATAGAGCCTCCCACCCCGTCCCCACCACCATCTTTGTGTCCCCTGCTGCCCCGTGCCCTCGGTCCCCAGCTCCAGCTTCTCTCCCCCTTGTTCCTGTCCCTCCCCCGGCCTCTTCTTCTGCCCTCTCCTCCCCCCCACACTCCTACTCTCCCTTCCTGCTGAGCCTCCCAACCCTGCAAGGCCTTCCTCCCCGCGATCCCCATCCGTCTGCATTTGAGTCAGGCAGCTTCCGCCTCATTGCCTGGGCCCCAGCGTGGGGAGGGGCACTTTGGGAGCCAAGGGGAGACCATAGAACCGCAGACTTCCAGGGCGGGCAGAGCCCTCCGGAGGCATCAAGTCCAGCCCCCTGCCCAAAGCAGGACCGACCCCGACTCACTCATCCCAGCCAGGGCTCTGTCAAGCCGGGACTTAAACACCTCCAGGGATGGAGATTCCTCCCCCTCCCTAGGGAACCCAGCCCGGTGCTTCCCCACCCGCCTAGGGAAATAGTTTTTCCTAATCTCCAACCTAGACCTGCCCCACTGCAACGTGAGACCATTGCTCCTTGTTCTGCCCACACTGAGAACAGCCTCTCTCCGTCCTCTTTGGATCCCCCCTTCAGGGAGTTGAAGGCTGCTCTCAAATCCCCCCTCACTCTTCTCATCTGCAGACTGAACAAGCCCAAATCCCTCAGCCTCTCCTCGTAGGTCATGTGCTCCAGCCCCCGAATCATTTTGGGTGCCCTCCGCTGGACCCTGTCTTAAGAACAGCCACACTGGGTCAGACCAAACTTCTACGCCTTTAACTTTCTCTCACTGTGTTTAGGGCCGGCTGCTCTGCTGCTAGTGCTGACGAGCATGCCCTGTCTGCATCCTCAGAGCAGGTGTCGCATGGCTCCCCGCCCCCTCCCTACTACTCTGCAACCTAGAGCAGCCCCGTCCTGGAGACACCGCTGTAGAGATGAGCAGGGAGATCCCCTTCCACGGTCTACTCAATCCCCCGGCCCCTGTGAGAACATCATGAAGGGGCTGCTGATGCGGTGGGTTTTGGTGATGGCGGCACACGTCCCATTCTGAGACACGCCCGCCCCTCTCGTGTGCATCTGGCTGCTTGTAACAGCTTTGCCAGGGGCAAGATGTCACAGAATCACAGAACACTAGAACTGGCAGGGACCTCGAGAGCCATCGAGTCCAGTCCCCCGGCCTCCTGGCAGGACCAAGCACCGTCTAGATCCTCCCTGGCAGGTGTCTGTCTAACCTGCTCTTAAATATCTCCAGAGATGGAGATTCCACAACCTCCCTGGGCAATTTATTCCAGTGTTTAATCCCCCTGACAGTTAGGAACTTTTTCCTGCTGTCCCACCTAAACCTCCCTTGCTGCAGTTTAAGCCCATTGCTTCTTGTCCTGTCCTCAGAGGCCAAGGGGAACAATTTTTCTCCCTCCTCCTTGTGAACTGGGGGATGGACTCTAGCTCTGCGGCTCCCTACCCCAATATCCTATGCCCCAAAATCATTCTATTAAACAGTGACCCCTCTAAATTCTACCCTGGCTTGCCCTCTGTGCAACCTCACGGCAGCCCGGGGTGGGCTTCCCAGGGCAAGGCCTGGCCAAAGAGGTGTCAATCAGGGTGGTGATGGGTCAAGAGGGCATGTCCCAGCATCCTTCAGCCGGGCCCCCGAACGTGCTCAGACAGAAAACGGAATGTACTTGCCACAAATGACGGACACGTATCTCTTGGCCTTCGTTTTCAGACTGACCCACTGCGGACACCTCTTGATAACGAACCACTCCTCCTCCTCCGGGGGGCTGTTGCCCAGGCACAAGAGCCCCCCTTTGCCCTGGGGATACAGGATGCCGCCGTCCCGGTCGCTGAGGAAAGCCAGGTACTGGGGCTTGAGGTTTAAGTGGAAGGCGGTGTGGGTGGAGGGTTTCTTGGCCAGCGTCTCTCTCCTGGAGACGTACTTGTGGCGGGAGGTCTCCAGGTGGTACATCCCGTGCTTGAAGCGCAGCACAAAGCCGCACTCCTCCGGGTATGGGACGGGGGTGTCGACCCACACCCGGTCCAGGTCTGCGTCGGCGCGGGCGTAGCACTGCTTGGCGGGGCTGTACAGCACGATGTGGACGTGCATGGCCAGCTGGGGTAGCCACCTGTGGTAGGTGGATGGGTGCCGGGAGACGCAGAACACATCCTCCCCGTCCGACTCCAGGTACTTCCTGCTGTCCAGCAGCTGGAGCGTCCACGTGCCGCTGCGATGGAGCTCCAGCAGGAACTGGCTTTGCTGGTCGGCGGCCGGCTGCCCGCACCGGACGGCGCCGTCGGGGTCCACCAGGAGGTAGCGTCCTTGGTGGCCGAGCAGCTCCACCACCGTCTCCTTCCCCTGCTTCATGGTGACCTGCAGCTCCCAGGTCTGTGGGGAGGCAACGAGCCGGCAGTGGTGGGTTAGCTCTCAGACAGACCCCTGCCATCTGACTTCCTGGCGGCTTTGCAGTAGCAGCCACCCGCCAGGGTCTCCCCACAGCCCTGCTCGCTGCATGCTTCCCTCGGGCCCGGCACCCACGCAGCCTTCCCCGGCCCCGGCCGCTCCTGGCCCCGCCGAGGGATCCCAGGGCGTGAGATGGTGTCCACATCCTTCCCACAACACAAACCCAGCTCCCCAATAGCGGCCAGCGCTCGCTGTGCCCCACGGCCCTTCCAAACCAGCCGGTCCTACTCCCTCCCGGACGTCTGCCTGGTCTCTGCCTCCCCTGGGTGAAACGCTGGCCCAGAGCTGCCTCCAGAACGGTCTGCTTTGCCGGGCTCCCGGCCCCAGCTCGCCTCTCAGAGCCGGCCCTGTCCCCCGCCCGCTTGGCGGCACGTTCCTAGCCCCGGAGCACGGGGAGCTGCCAGCCGGCCGGCCCTGCATTGCCCCGTTTAAAATGGAACGGCCTTCTGCTATTTGCCGGCTCTGCTGGGAGACTCCGGGGTTAATTGCCAGGAAATGGGAAGTGGCAGAGGGGGCGCAGATAAATGGCAATGCAGATGGCTGGGGACAGGCATGTCGTGGCAGTCCCCGGGGTCAGTTTCAGTCCCCTCTTATTTAACAGGCTCATTAATCCCCCGGAGGAGGACGCGGACCATGAATGACGTGAGCCAAGGTTAATGAATTCCGGGCTGCTGCAAAAGGTGAGGACAGAGTTAAAATGCAAAAGGCCCTAGTGAGGGGAAGCCTGGGCAGGAATCACATCAGGTGAGAAGATGGAGCTAATCCAAAATCCAGCTGTGCCAGGGAAACTGGCTAGGCTGCAAGAGACCTAGGGCACAGGGAGCAGCAAATGAGGGGTGAGTTTCCCATGTGCTGTTGTGGCGTAGTGGGGGGCTGTCTGCTTTGTACCCCGGGGTCCCCCTGCGCTGTGATGTGAGATTCCCACTGACTCACCCACATGTGTATTAGCCCAGACACCTGATAACAAGGCTCTTTCCCCAGGGGAGAGACAAAGGAAGGGAGGCGGAGACGAACACCTGGTTTGGGGGCAGGGTCTGGGAGCAAGGTGGTCTTGGGCTGGAACCATGAAGGAAAGAGACTAAGGAGGGGGCTGGAATCTAGGGGCCCAGGCACCCCATCTCAAGGGGGCTGAGGCATCCTGGTCCTGACTCCTGTAACCACATCACATCTATTCTGTGCTGTATCCTGGAGGAGCAATAACCCCTCTATTCTACTGGCTGGCGGAGTCTGTTCTTGCTGCTACGGGGCTGCAGGATCGGAGGAACCCCGACTCACCATCACAGCTGCTACAGCAGAAAAGGCCAGCCCAGGTCTGGGGCTGCCTGGGGAGAGGCATGGGACAGGGACGGGACAGTTCCTCTCTGCACCCCTGGAAAAGTGAGCACCCGCGTTCCCTGTTAGCTGAGCACTTGGGCAGCCAGCCAGGAGAGAATCAGGTGCTGCCCAGGTGATTAGCACAGCACCCACAGCCAGCAGCATGTGTGTCTACTGGTGGTGCACACCTGCATATGCCTCGGTGCACAGAAAATATTTATTCTGCACACGGATGGAAAAATGAGAAGGAACACTGCCAAGCAGGCTCCTTGATAGCTCAGTAGCAGGACGGCCCTCAGAGCTTGGAGAGAGTTTAGAGCAAAGCACCTGGAGCAGGGAAAGCCTGAGACATGCACGGCTAGGCAGGACAAAGCAAACTCAGCCCACACCAGCCCCCCGGCTCTCCCAAGGCACAGCTAAGAGCAGAGGCTGGATTTAGGGCCACTGGCTGTAGCTACCACCTGGGCAGACTGAAGGGAGGCTGGTGGGGAGATGGAAGCCTACTGAAGAATTTGCCAGCACCATAAAATCGCCCCCTCGCCATTGAGGGTCACTGATATCTTTGCAGTCTCAGTTTCCCCATAGACTCTGCAGTGCTTCTGGATGCACAAGTAGCCATGCCTGTGAAAAAAATCTTTCCCTACCTGTGTAAAAAGTTATTTACTTGTTCCCACAATATCAGAACTAGGGGTCACCAAATGAAATGAATAGGCAGCAGGTTTAAAACAAACAAAAGGAAGTTTTTCTTCACCCAGCGCACAGTCAACCTGTGGAACTCCTCGCCAGAGGATGTGATGAAGGCCAGGGCTTTAACAGGGTTCAAAAAAGAGTAGATAGATTCATGGAGGTTAGGTCCATCAATGGCTATTAGCCAGGATGGGTAGGAATGGGGTCTGTAGCCTCTGTTTCTCTGGAGGTGGGTGACAGGGAAGGATCACATGAGGATTCCCTGTTCTGTTCCCTCCCTCTGGGGCACCTGGCATTGGCCACTGTCGGCAGACAGGACACTGGGCTGGATGGACAATTGGTCTGACCCAGTCTGGCCGCTCTTATGTTCACCTATAGTTGCATGAGAGTGTGCCCCTGGCTGCTGGGCTGGATTGGCCCCAAGAGTCCACTTTTGTGACCCCCCTCCTCCACTCTGCACCCCCATCCTGGTTATTTGGAGCACAGACTGGATCGGACCCTGGTGCATCTAGCCCAATATCCTGTCTCTGACACAACCGAGCCAGCCCCAGATGCTTCAGAGGAAGGTGTAAGAATTCCGCAGTAGCAGATGGGGGATAATCAGGCCCTCTGCAGAGGTCTTATCTGGGTCTCTTATAGTTGGAGACTGGCTCAAACCCTTCAACACAAGTTTTAATGTCCCTGCCAGAATGATTATTGGTATGAATTATGATAACAGTGGATAGTCTTATTGTCCATAGAATCATGAATCACAGAACACTAGAACTGGAAGGGACCTCAAGAGTCATTGAGTCCAGTCCCCTGCCCTCATGGCAGGACCAAGCACCGTCTAGATCATCCCTGACAGATGTACGTCAAACCTGCTCTGAAATATCTCCAGGGATGTAGATGCAACAACCTCCCTAGGCAACTTATTCCCGTGTTTGACCACCCTGACAGGTAGGAAGTTTTTCCTAATGTCCAACCTAAACCTCCCTTGCTGCAGTTAAAGCCCATTGCTTCTTGTCCGATCCTCAGTGGCCAAGGAGAATAATTTTTCTCCCTCCTCCTTGTAACACCTGTTTAGATACTTGAAAACTGCTAGGCTGTGTCTAGACTGGCCAGTTTTTCCGGAAAATCAGCCGCTTTTCCGGAAAAACTGGCCAGCTGTCTACACTGGCCGCTTGAATTTCTGCAAAAGCACTGACGTCCTGCTGTAAGAAATCAGTGCTTTTTGCAGAAATACTATGCTGCTCCCATTCGGGCAAAAGTCCCTTTTGCGCAAAACTTTTGCGCAAAAGGGCCAGTGTAGACAGCTGAGATTTGTTTTCCGCAAAAAGCCCGATCGCGAAAAATGGCGATCGGGGCTTTTTATAAAGCGTCTAGATTGGCCATGGACGCTTTTCCGCAAAAGTGCTTTTATGCGGAAAGCGTCCGTGCTAATCTAGACGCTCTTTTCCGCAAATGCTTTTAACGGAAAACTTTTCCGTTAAAAGCATTTGCGGAAAATCATGCCAGTCTAGACATAGCCCTATTGTGTCCCCTCTCAGTCTTCTCTTTTCTAAACTAAACAAGCCCAATTAAATGTCCAGTTGATTGTGGAATCTTCTGAAGCTATTCAGGCCTCCAGGAATTCCTGTGGCAGTGAGTTCCACAGGCCAATGACCCCTGACGTGCAAAGTATTTCCCTTGACAGTTTGCAAATTCCCATCTTTGGATTTCAGTGGGTGTCCCCTTATCCTTGTGTTACGGGACAGACAGAACAGAAACTCCCACTCTCTCTTCACTAGAGCAAAGTTTCTAGTGAAGTGGGGGTGCCCTCCAAGGGGGGGGCTGTCAGAGCTGGGTGGTGGTATATGTACTTGTGTGGCAGGAGCAAGGGGGAGCAGAGGGAATAAATGACTACTCAGGACCAGCGGTGGAAGTAACTTCACATTTCTTACAGGTACCGTACTATCGCAGCCTGGGTCCCTGCCAGCTCTTTAAATAGCTCCCTGCAGGCTTTTGCCGCAGCTCAGCCAGCTCTTGCCGGAGCTGCGCGCTAGGGTGCAGCCGCTGCCTTTCACCTCTGCTCAGGACTAGGAATGATTTTATCAGGCCCCTCTGGTTTGTCTTCCCGGCCTGTGACACTTCTGGGCCCGCTTCTCTGAGCACCCTCCAGTTCTGCAATGGCAGAGGCGAGCCGTATCGCAGCCGGCACCCTCGGGAGGCCACGCCATTGATTTCTTAGGAAGGCATTTTCCCGCGTTCGGTGTCATTCTTCCTCCATCCCATTCCTCATGCAGGCAGTCAGCGGGCTTCCTTCTCCGGCTGCAGCTGCGCTTTCAGCAGGGGGCTCCCCTGAGCGCTCGGCCGTGACACCCAAACCCCTTTCTGAAGCTCAGACAGGTCATGTAGCCTCCGGGGAGGTGCGTGAGTAATTGACATGGGTCCCTCCAATGGGCAGGACTTTGCCTTTGCCGACATTCAATCTAACGCGTCCACTTCCCTGCCTCAGTCTCCCCTCAGTCTTCCCTGGTCCTCACGCCCCTAAATCACGTTGTGTCCTCTGCGGATTTTGCCCTTTCTCTCTCCCCTCCTCCCCCCGCCTCCACTTTTCCAGCTCATTAATAAACATTTAAGCACAAGACATAGTATGGAACACTGAGCCCTGCTGTCAGCCTGGCGTCACAGTGAGACCCTGCTCTGCTTTTGTCTTCTAGACAGATTTTGATTCACATCAATACTCCCCCTTCCCCATGTCTGCTTAGCTCCTTAAGGACCCTCTGGGGCAGGACCTCGTCCAAAGCCTTTTGAAAGTCTAAATAAATTACTGCCTGAGTCTCCATTGTCCACTAGTGACACGTTAAAAAGAAGCCTCGGTCATAGAATCATAGAACCATAGAATCCCAGGGCTGGCAGAGACCTCAGGAGTCATCGCGTTCAGCCCCCTGCCCAAAGCAGGACTAACCCCGACTCAATCATCCCAGCCAGGGCTTGGTCAAGCCGGGACTTAAACACCCCTAGGGAACCCATCCCAGTGCTTCCCCACCCGCCTAGGATCCATCTACACAGCAGGGCTCAAGTCGAATTAAGCTACGCACCTTGAGCTACGTCAATTGTGTAGCGGAAGTCGAAATAGCTTAATTCGGCTTTTGGTGTTGTCTGCACAGCAGGAAGTTGACGGAAGCGCGCTCTTCCCTTACTCCTCGTGAAACGAGTCAAAGTAAGAAGGAGTCAAAGTAAGAAGTCCTCCAGCTCGCCATGATTTCGAAATAAAGGCTTGTCGTGTAGATGCGCACTATGTGATTTTGGAATAGCGTTAGGTATTCCGAAATAACGCTGCTGTGTAGACGTGCTCCTAGGGAAATCGTTTTTCCTAATCTCCAACCTAGACCTCCCCCACTGCAACTTGAGCCCATTGCTCCTTGTTCTGCCATCCACCCCCACTGAGAACAGCCTCTCTCCAGCCTCTCTCGAACCTCCCTTCAGGTAGCTGAGCCCAGAGAAGCGGGGCCCAGAAGTGTCACAGGCCGGGAAGACAAACCAGAGGGGCCTGATAAAATCATTCCTAGTCCTGAGCAGAGGTGAAAGGCTGCTTTCAAATCCCCCCTCACTCTTCTCTTCTGCAGGCTCAGGCTAGGTCTACCCTACACGGAGCGTCCACACCTCAAGTGCATTTTTGCACAAGTAAAACAAAAGAACAGAGGGGTTTTTCCAGTGTAGGTATTCCTCCTTCTACGAGGAATAACTCCTTTTTGCACAAGAGTTCTTGCGCAAAAAGGGGTGTGTGGATGGGGAACAGGGGGTTTTTTTGTGCAAAAAAAAGGCAATCGAAACAAGCACAAGTGCCCTGGTGGCCATTCCGTGCACGGCAATCAGAGTTTCCTTTCGCGAGAGCGCCCATGCTGTCTGGACACTCCCTTGCACAAAAGCGCATTGCTTTTTCGATGCGCTTTTGCAGTGTGGACGCACGCTCTTGCGCAAGAAGATTTTTCGGAAGATCTCTTCCTCAAAAAGCTTCTTGCGCAAGAAGCCTGCAGTGTAGACGTAGCCTCCGTGTTTAGTGAGAGACACTTTCCCTTTCTGAATCCGTGTGTGAGAGACCCTGTCCGACCATGGGCTTCCGGATGTCTAGTTGGCCTGTTCTGAGTGATCAGTTCACCCCATTTGCTGGATGTAAGGTGGACAGGCCTAATTCCCTGGTTCCACCCTACAGCCATTTTACATTCGGTCACGGCCGTTGCTACCTTCCAACCCTCTGCCATGGTGGCTGTCACTAGCGAGAGAGGCTGAATGTTTGGTAGCAGCCCCCCTGCCTTAGATGGGAGCCCCCAGTGTAATTCCCTGCACCTCGGGGTGAAACCAACCCCCGGACGAAAGCTCCAGCTGGGTCAGAGTGCACCAGCCGATCCGCTCAGCAACCCAAGTCACCCAGCGCCCATCACCGCCCGGGGCTCTGCAGCAAGCCCAGCCCCTGGTGCAGTGTTCCCTGTTGGAGTGCTTGGTCCTACCCTTCAAAGCCCTCCCTGGGGCAGCCCCCCGCCCTGCCTGGGCCTGGCCTCACCCCACAGCAACGTCCCCTCGGAGCTGGAGAACGGTCAGCGGCGAGGGCGTGGCCGGGAGACGGGGCTTTCTCAGCTGCGGGCCCACGCAGCCGGAGCTCGCTCTGGGAAGGGGGCAGGGTGGGCGCGGAGACAGGGTGATCGGCAGCCAGCTCTGCTCAGGGATCAGGCGGGGAAGAGAGGAGGGGGTTCAGTCGAGGGGTGGGCTGGATCAGCGTTGGCTTCTCGGGCAGGGATTGGAGAGGGTAATCCCAGGCAGGTGGGTTGGGGACTAAGGAGCATTACCCCTGTTTGCCCCCCTTACCCTCCCCAGCTCACATCGGGCATTTCAGGCCTGGATGCAGGAATTTCTGGGGGAAGGGTGTGAGCTGTGGGAGGAGCTAGTGGTGGCCCCGCCCCGTGGCCCAGCCCTGCCCCCGGCCTCACTCCTGGGGAGCGGAGGGGGGAAAATGAGCCCCAGCTAACCCCGGCCAGCTGGAGCACGGGGAGGGAGGCTGGGTCGACACGCCGCCCCAGCCTCACGCTTACTTGGAGGACCATGGGGAGAGAGACCCCAACCCCTGTCCCTTCTGGAGGAGGGTGGGGGGCCCAGAACCTCGGCTTCTTTCGCATCCAGGCCCCTGGACGGGACAGCTCCGAACCGGCGGGCAGCGCGGCGGGTTCTGCTCCGGGGCCGCGGGGGCCTGCTGGCTCCCCTCACCTGCTTCCTGCCCAGCGAGGTTCCCAGGACAGTGACGCCATCCCCGTAGCATTCGCTGGTGAGGTAGCTCCCGGCCCAGCTAATCAACCCGACCTTCATGGCTCCGCAGCTGGGCAGCAGCCGGCAAAGTCCTGGCCCTGTGGGACATCAGCCCCGCACACGCCCCAGGCTGGATGATGCCCTCAGGCCCGGCTCGGCACCCCGGTCCCGTCCGCAGGCCAGCAGACCCCTCCCCGAGGCCGCCGGGAAGCAGGGAGAGACATTGCGCCGCCGTGGGCCAGCTGGGCGGGGGTCCCGGCAGACACCTGCCCCCGCGGGCCTGCCCTTTGTGACACGCAGCTTACGTCACGGCAGCTGGTGAGACACTGCCCGTCCTGCCTGGGAATGGGCCGGGCCCCACCGCTCCCGGGGAGTGTCTGTCACCGGGGCCAGCGTGGGGACAGGTACGACGGGTACCTTTCCCGGATGACAGTCCCGCCCCCTTCCCCTGGGCACCCTCCCCCCGCACCCCTAGCTCCCTGCGCCACATCCCTGCAAGCGGCCAGACCTCCAGGTCCCCCCCAGCGCCCCAGGGATGGGTTCTCGCAATCAGGGTGAACAGGGGCACGTTTCGCCCCCTCCTTTTATCTGGGCCAGGAGCTCCCAGGGTCTGGCCACCCCCGGGGGAGAGAGGCAGCCAGTCGTTGGTCACTGCTGTTCCCGCCGGCAGAGAAAACGCCTGCTCCCAAGGGCTGGGGAAAGGGCAGCAGCAGCAAGAGCCTTTTAAAACTTCAGCACTGCCTGTCACGTGCCTCGGGGACCTGTGGGGCCAGGCCCTCTCCTCCCATGGGCCCCCCGGCATCACCCACGGCCCTCTCCTCCCATGGGCCCCCCGGCATCACCCACGGCCCTCTCCTCCCATGGGCCCCCCGGCATCACCCTCAGCCCTCTCCTCCCATGGGTCCCCCGGCATCACCCACAGCCCTCTCCTCCCCATGGGCCCCCCGGCATCACCCACGGCCCTCTCCTCCCATGGGCCCCCCGGCATCACCCACGGCCCTCTCCTCCCATGGGCCCCCCGGCATCACCCACGGCCCTCTCCTCCCCATGGGCCCCCCGGCATCACCCACGGCCCTCTCCTCCCATGGGCCCCCCGGCATCACCCACGGCCTCTCCTCCCCATGGGCCCCCCGGCATCACCCACGGCCCTCTCCTCCCATGGGCCCCGGCATCACCCACGGCCCTCTCCTCCCCATGGGCCCCCCGGCATCACCCACGGCCCTCTCCTCCCATGGGCCCCCCAGCATCACCCACGCCCTCCTCCCCATGGACCCCGGCATCACCCACGGCCCTCTCCTCCCCATGAGCCCCGGCATCACCCACGGCCTCCTCCCCATGGGCCCCGGCATCACCCACGGCCCTCCTCCCCATGGGCCCCGGCATCACCCACGGCCCTCTCCTCCCATGGGCCCCTGGCATCACCCACGGCCCTCTCGTCCCCATGGGCCCCTGGCATCACCACGGCCCTCCTCCCCATGGGCCCCGGCATCACCCACGGCCCTCTCTCCCCATGGGCCCCGGCATCACCCACGGCCCTCTCCTCCCATGGGACCCTGGCATCACCCACGGCCCTCTCCTCCCCATGGCCCCGGCATCACCCACGGCCCTCTCCTCCCATGGGCCCCCGGCATCACCCACGACCCTCTCCTCCCCATGGGCCCCCCCCCAGCATCACAAGCAGGGGCTTCCCCAGAGCTGCCCAGGCTCCCGTCTTTTCCCCAGGGGTTACCGCTCCCCGAGGGGACGTCTACACGGCCACGAAACACCTGAGCCAGGCGCCCGGGCTGTAAACCTGCAGGGAAGATGCAGGGCTGGGTACAGGGACCGCGCGTGGGCAGGCAGGGCTGCAGGACCAGGTCTACACTGCAGCTGTCCAGCCCAAGCCGCCCGCGCCTGACCAGGGCCAGCTGCGGGCATGTGGCTGCCGTGTAGACACAGCCCAGCTCTGCGTATTTATTGCCTTTCACCTGCCATCCTCCTGCCGCTCGGCCTGGCTCTCTCAGACGCACGTAGGCCCATTGTGCCAGAGGGCCGCTCGCACTGTAAACCAGCCCCATGGGGCAGCCCCGGCTCGCTCACCGCAGCCGGAGGAAAAGCACTTTCAGCCAGGAGTCCCTTCGAGCCGCATCTCTCTCTCCACCCTGGCCCCTTCCCCGCCGGTCTCAGGCGGAGGGCCACAGGGGGGAAAGCATCCGCAGCAGCGAGCAACCTTCCGACGGGATCCAACCACCCGGTGGGCCTGGGACACGCCCGTCCCTCTCCCCACGTGCTGGCATGGAGTCTAGGAGGCATGGGGGGGAGGGATAGCTCAGTGGTTTGAGCACTGGCCTGCTAAACCCAGGGTTGTGAGTTCAGTTCAAGGGGGGGCCTTTTAGAGATCTGGGGCAAATCTGTCGGGGATGGTACTTGGTCCTGCCATGAGGGCAGGGGACTGGACTCGATGACCTCTCGAGGTCCCTTCCAGCTCTAGGAGATTGGTATATCTCTGTTATTATAACCGGTGTGTGCAGATTAGCCAGCGGCCGTCAGCCTTCACCCCTGCAGCCCCCACTGGCCTGGTGCGAGGGAAGGCAACGGCAGGGAAAAGCTGAGTGTGTTTGTTGTGATCCAAGCAGCAGCGCCCGAGGAGGTTCTGTGGGGGCTGCATGTTTCAGTCACTGAGAGGAGAAGGGCCTTGCTGCAACCGCACCGGGGCATCTCAGAGGCCTTCAAACATGCCTGCTTGGAGAACGCGCCCGGCTGCCTCCCCCACAGCTCAGAACCACAGGGCTCATGCCCTGGGTACAGCCCGCTTCACCCGTCACCATTACCCCTCGCTGCTAGTGAATGACTG
Organism: Rafetus swinhoei; assembly: GCA_019425775.1. Taxonomy (NCBI): domain Eukaryota; kingdom Metazoa; phylum Chordata; order Testudines; family Trionychidae; genus Rafetus; species Rafetus swinhoei. The sequence continues at coordinate 348,121,595 of CM033437.1, read as the reverse complement.
GCACTTGAGTTTATGCCACTTCCTGGAGGGCTCTGCAAGGCAGGGGTCCCTCCAACTGCTGTGTAAGGCTCTGCTGGCCAGGCTGTGCAGTGGATACTCCGGCTACATCAGCGATGGGCAACCCAGGCTAGCGAGCCGCAAGATCAGGGCTGCCAGATGCGGGCCGGGGGACAGATCCAGCCCGCCCACTGCAGCTGGCTGTTTTCTATTTGTCGCCTGTTGCCCAGGCCGAATTTCTAGGCAGTGGCTCAGGCAGCCAGATCCTATTTAAATGGCTCCCAGCTCCCGGTTGGGGTGCTACCCCCGTAAGAGCTGCAAGCCCTTTAAACAGCCGCAGCAATCCCGGGCGCCTGCCAGGCAACACGGCAGCAGCAGGGCTGGGAGCCGCGAGCCCTTCACTGTGTTTTTAATTCAAAGCCTCCAGCCCCAGACAACTCGGGGATTCTAGTTCCCAGCCCCACCCCTTCTGCCCCAGGCCCCGCCTCTTCCGGAGGTGGAGCCTGCTCATGACTACCTAGCAAAATTCATTAAGTGGCCCCCCTGCAAAAATTATTGCCCACCCCTGCGCATGATTGTCATCACCAAGTCAGGCACCCAGGACGCGGAGCAGCGCTGTGACGGGACGCAGAGGCCGCGCCCGGCTCTCCCAGTCAGCAGTGTGCGCCCTCCGCACTGTGCTGCACGGGCCCTTCCTGTGTGTGCGTGTCACTTCAGCAATAGTGGTAGGGAAAAACCAACAGGGATGGAAACCAGCGGAACCTGGCCACCCTGTGCAAGCACAACGGTAAACGAAATGTCTCGTGGGCCATGCACAGAACCCCAAGGAGCTGCATGGATCCCCCGGCTGCTGTGTTCTCTGGCTCGGCTGTTACACTGATTTCACCCACTCGGTCCATCACCAACTGGAGGCGTCTGTTAGGAGATAGATACTCAGGCCGGCCTGTAGAGAATTGAACTGTATTCTTATCACTTAACTAGTTACAGAGGCACAAGACAAAGGAGCAAAGCTACAAGTTCCCCTGCATAGGGGCCTTGTCTCTTGGTGACCGTCTGAGGCCTCGTTCTTTGGCTAAGGCCTTACTCTTTGATGAAGCAGCCAGCGCAGCCCTAAGCTAAGAAGCGTACAGCCACACCCTCACACTCCACACCAGTCACGCTGAAATAAGGTCCTATTAGGCTGCTAAGGCGATGATCCAATTGAACACCTCCAGGCAAAGACCCAGACCATTTAAAGAAAACGTAGCGTGCTAGCTCTCTGGCTGGCATGCACTCACTTACCAATAGTTGTGGTTCTGAAACCCTCATTTCTTATTTTGCCTGTGGGTTCCTCATGTTTCTATTGTTAAACTGTGGTCTCGGTCTGGTTCCTGTCTGATGTATACAGAAATTTGCTAGCTGTAAGTTCATGTAAGGTGGTGGGATATAGCTGGTCAGAGAATTATATTACAATACGATAGGGTTGGTTAGTTAAAGTGCAGGAAAATGACTGGCCAAAGCATTAGCTGAGAATAGTACTATCTACATTGGGGGCAAAGGACAATTGCCGGAAGCTAGCCCCGATAAACATTGCGTTGCCTGCGTTGCGGTTTCTGGTCATGTGGCTCCATCTGCGTGAGAACCAGGGACGCGGGAGGGTGAAAGGAAAAGCCCTCTTCCCTCCCTAGGCACAGCAGGAAGACAGGCAAACTCCAAGCCTTCAGTTCCCCTCTCCCTTGTACCTGGCGGAGCCTTGTCCAGCTGTGGGCGAGGGTATGCCCTCTCCCCGCAGCTCTGTTGAGAACGGACAGCCCGTCCCCAGTAATGACTATGTGACACTAGACAGTCACATGGCCAGCCCACGTCCCCCCACGGGACCCTGGCAGAGCTCTCTGGTGGCGTGGTGAGGCAGAAGACATGTGCCATGCTCCACTTCCCTTCCCCCTTCCCCAGGATGTACCTGATAGGCAGGAAGCCAAGAGCAAGGGGCTTGGTCAGCATAACTGGGAGGCAGCTAGTGGGTAGGGTATGATGGAGGGTAGTTGCTGGGATGAAGGAGGCAAATTTAGCACCCGCCTCCCCCAAGCTATGGGGATGTGCCAGAATTTTCAAGCCAGGGTGCCTAGAGTTATCACTGCCCCCCTGCCCGTGGCTGTGTCTAGACTGGCAAGTTTTTGCGCAAAAGCAGCCGCTTTTGCGCAAAAACTGCCAGCTGTCTACACTGGCCACTTGAATTTGCGCAAGAACACTGACGATCTAATGTATGATCGTCAGTGTTCTTGCGCAAATACAATGACTCTCCCCGCTGAAAGCCCTCTTGCGCAAATGCTTTTGCGCAAGAGGCCAGTAGACAACTCAGAATTGTTTTGCGCAAAAAAGCCCCGATGGTGAAAATGGCGATCGGGGCTTTTTTGTGCAAAATCGCATCTAGATTGGCACTGGATGCTTTTGCGCAAAAGCATCCGTGCCAATCTAGACGCTCTTTACCGCAAATGCTTTTAATGGAAAAACTTTTCCATTAAAAGCATTTGCAGAAAATCATGCCAGTCTAGACGTAGCCCGTCTGTTTTTAAGTTACCAAATAGAAGTTGCTCAATTCTGAGGGAGGGCTAGAGGGCTAACCTGCCTTCCTGCCTAGAGATGTGGTTTTGACCATGGCTGTGTCTACATTGGCGCGATCTTGCGCAAAAGCGGCCACTTTTGCGCAAAAACTTGCTGCCTGTCTACGCTGGCCGTGAGTTCTTGCGCAAGAACACTGACGTTCTAATGTATGAAATCAGGGCTTCTTGCACCAGACCTCTGATGCTCCCGCTCAGGGATAAGCCCTCTTGCCCAACTGTTCTTGCGCAAGAGGCCAGTGTAGACAGGCAACATGAATTTCTTGCGCAAGAAAGCCCTATGGTTAAAATGGCCATGGGAGCTTTCTTGCACAAGAGAGCCTACACTGGCATGGATGCTCTTGCGCAAACGCACATGCCAGTGTAGACGCTCTCTTGTGGAAGAGTTTTTGCACAAGAACTCTTCCGCAAAAAGAGTTCTTGCGCAACAAGCTGCCAGTGTAGACGTAGCCCATATGTTTATTATAAGAAGTTACAATAGGTTTACATTGGCAGGTTGGCTGCAGCACAAGAGACTAACAGGCCACGTCCTGTATGCTGAGCGAAGGCAAAGTTACGAGTTTTGTCTGGGGCCTTTCACCCAGAGAGCAGTTTGCTCAGATGGGTTCGGGCCCTTTCCCCCAGACAGATGGTGGTAAGACAGAGGGGCTTTCCACAGCATAGGGGCTTCCAGGAATCCCCTAACACGCCGCAGGCCCACCATGACGTAGGCAAATCCGAACCAGCCAGTTCAGACCAGACTGAATATCTGGGTAGGACAGAAATAGCAACCGTGACAGAGAACCACAAAGGGCCCATAGTAACGAACTGACGCGTATGAGAATAAGCTGAGATCGCGGACAGCCTGACCTGTACTTCACCACGAGTAAGGGGAGGAAATACAAATAAGGAGAAAGGGAAGCAGCCCCGACGGATCAAACGAACGTCAATGCGACAGGCGGTAAGAGGCATCCCAGCCTAGGAGCGGTGGGAGGAGGAGACGGAGTCCCTGGGAGGTGCCAGCATGAAGCCACTGGTGATGACGGGACAGGTGCAGGTGCGGGGGAAGACGGTGGCTAACACCTCAGGTTGTTCTAGAGGGAATGGGGTGAGCACAGGGTATGAAATACAGATGCACAATCTTTCTATTAAGCGGCTACTGTTCTTGTCTAACTGGATTGGGACTTTCAACTTGCCGCTCCTGCACACGCGCCAATGTGTCCAGCCCTGCCAGTTCCTGGAGGTGGCCTGCCTGGCTCCGTGCCATGCCACGCAGCTCCCAGCCCCCCCCGCCAGCTCCTGCAGGTGGCCCGCCTGGTTCCGTGCTGCGCCGTGCGGCTCCCGGCCCCCCAGCAGGCTGCCCGCCTAGTTCTGTGCAGCACAGCTCCTGGCCCGCCGGCAGAAAGATTGGCTGGCTAACAGTTAGTGACCGCTTTGAATCGTACTTAGCCATCCAATCTTTCTCCTACATCGCTCGCTTAAAACTTTATTTTTGACTTTTTGGTGCACTTTGTTCTTATTTTTAGTCTTTTGGTAAGCTTTTAGAAGAGTTGCCTTTTTAATAAGATGTTTTATATTTTTTGTTATTTCTCTTACGAAATTGGGGTGTGTGCGCTAAATGTGTTAAACTATATTTGCAAATATACTTGAGTGCCTCTAGTGCGCATGTTGCATCTGCACAGCAGGGTTCCCCACCACACAATAACTGAGCAGCGGGCCTGGCCCTGGGACAAAGGACCCGTAAACCCCAAAAGGCGGTCACTGGACATTTATAAGCCATCGCAGATCAGGTACCATGGGCTAGCTGCTACCAGAAAGGGATGGGGCAGGCACACGCGCACCCCAGCGTCGGAGGACAGGACATCGCTCCGTGGAGACAAGGGCAGGTCTCGCACACAGGCGAAAGTAAGTCGGGGGGCCCCAGTGAGAGATTGGCCGGCTGAGGGTGGGGCTCTGGATGCTGCTGCCACTTTGGGCCATGCAGCCACAGCCCACCCAGGCTCCAGCCCCACCGCCCTGGACAACTCGTGGGACCTGGCAGCTGCGCAAGCCGGCTCTGCGGGTGGGGCGAGGAGCCCGGTGCTGCTGGCTGAGGGCTCCTGCTGGGGCGCAGGTTGCCCGGCATGAGCCGGAGGGGCCCTTTCCTGCTTGCGCAGCACCTGCTCCATCGGCCCTGGGATGGAGGGGGCCTTGCAGAGTCGCCATAGTGATGGGACCTTGCGCAGGCCGGGCAGGATCAGGAACCGCAGCCTCAGGCGTGGCAGCTCCGGGCCTGGCTGTGGAGGCACTGCTGAGCCACTGCGCGCCCCCATGCAACCGAGAAGGCGCCACCGCCGGCCGAGCTCTGCAGTGGGGAGTTCGTGCATCCTACAGGGCCCTGAAAGCCAGGCCCTGGCAGCTGCTGCCCCGGGACTTTGGCGTGGCCGGTTCAGTGCCACAGGGCTTGGGAGCGGCAGAGGGAGCCGGGCGCCCTGCTCCAGCCCGAAGACCAGCTCTGCCACCTCAGAGGCTGGGGCCTCTTCCAGCACCTGGGTTGGCCGGAGGGCAGGCTCTGCTTCCTGGTGGCGCTCAAGGGCGACCTGCTGGAGGCGCGACATGCGGAGGGGTTGCACGTTAGGGTAAGGGGGGATCCAGCAGCTGGGCAGCACAGTGGCTCCCCCCCACCTCTCAAATCTGTGCCGAGCCTCCCCACACACCCCAACCCTCTACCCTGAGCCCCCCCTGCACTCCACCCCACTTACATTTCTTATAGGTACTGTTGTATCGCACTGCCCCCCTCCACCCACCCAGGGGCTGTGATAGGACATCAGAACGGCCATATTGGGTCAGACCAAAGGTCCGGCCAGCCCAGCGTCCTGTCTTCCGACAATGGCCAATGCCACGAGCCCGAGGGAATGAACAAAACAGGAAATCATCATGTGACCCCTCCCCTGTCATCCATTTCCAGCCCCTGACAAACAGAGGCTAGGGACACCATTCCTACCCATCCTGGCTAATAACCATTGATGGACCGAACCTCCATGCATTTATCTAGTTATTTTTTGAACCCTGCTATAGTCCTGGTCTTTACAACATCCTCAGGCAAGGAGTTCCACAGGTTGACTCTGCACTGAGTCAAAAAACTTCCTTATTGATTCCATTTGGTGACCCCTAGTTCGTGTGTCATGCGGAGTTGTGACACAGTTGCGGGGGGGCTGTCTGCTCTGTAACCCAGGGTTCCCCTGCGCGGTGATGTGCAATCCCCAGCCAGAGCAGTTAGCAAAACTCTTCCCGGGGGAAGGGAGGCAGAGACGGCCACTTGGCTGGGGGGCAGGGTCTGGGAGCGAGGCAGTTTCTGGCTGGGAAAGATGAAGGGAACAGACTAAGCTGAGTGGCCGATGGACCCCCTACGCCAAGGGGTCTGACGCATCCTGGCCCTGACTCCTGTAACCACATCACCTCTGTGCTGTATCCTGGAGAAGCAATAAACCCCCCTCTATTCTACTGGCTGGCGGAGACTGTTCTTGCTGCTACAGGGGTGCAGGATGCGGGGGGAACCCGACTCACTGCTACAGGAGTAAATAACACTTCCTTACTTTCTCCACAGTTGTCATGATTTGATAGACCTCTATCATATCCCCCCACTTAGTCTCCTCTTTTCTAAGCTCAAAAGTCCAAGTTGCTTTAATCTCTCTTCATATGGGACCCTTTCCCAACCCCTCGTTTTTGTTGCCCTTTTCCAAACCTTCGCCAATCCCTCAAACTGATTTTTTTTTTTTTTTTAAGATGAAATGATCACATCTGTACACAGGTTTTGTGATGTGGGCGTCCCATGGTTTTATACAGAGGCAATAAGATAGTCTCTGTCTTATTCTCTATCCCTTTCTTAATGACTCCTAACATTCTAGTTGCTTTTTTGCCGGCCGCTGCACACCCAGTGGATGTTTTCAGAGCACTCTCCACACTGACTCCAAGCTCTCTCTCTAGTAGTTGTAGCTAAATTCGTCCCCCTCGTATAGGATGTAGAGGTAGGATTCTTTTTTCCAATGTACATTACTTTACATTTATTAACATTAAATTTCATTTGCCATATTGTTGCCAAATCAGTTTGGTGAGGTCTTTGTGAAGCTCTTCGCAGTCTGCTTTGCTCTTAACTACCTTGAGCAGTTTGGGATCATCTGCAAATTTTGCCACCTCACTGTTTACCCCTTGTGACGTAGTGGGGGCGTGGTGTCTGCTCTATAACCCAGTGTGGTATGGGGGTGCCTTGCTGGTTGCTGGGCTTGTGCTGTGGGTGACCTCCACTGGCGGCTATTTGTAGCACGGCCCAACAGGACAGGGGATGAGTCACTAGGCAAGAGTCTCCCAACCTGTCTGACAGGTCACCTCCTAGGGAGAGACACAAAGGGAGGAAGGCAGGGTCCAACCCCTGTCTGGGGGGCAGGGCTGGAAGAGAGTCAGTTTCTGTCTGGTATCATGGAGGAAGCAGCCTAAGCAAGGGGCTGGGATTTAGGGGCCCAGTCTCCCCCATTGCAAGGGGGGCTGAGGCATCCTCGGCCTGGCCCTGTAACTAGATTACATCTGTGCTGTGCTGCATCCTTGGAGAAGCAATAAACTCCCTCTATTCTACTGGCTGGCAGAGTCTGTTCGTGCCACTACGGGGGGGGGGGGGAAGGGGGCAGGAGTCGGGGGAACCCCGACACGGCATCACACCCCTTTCTCTAGATCATTTATAACTTAGTTGAATAGGATGGGCCCCAGGACAGACCCTTGGGGGACCCCACTAGTTACCTCTCTCCACTCGAAAAACAGCATTTATTCCTACCCGTTGTTTCCTGTCTTTTAACCAGTTCTCAATCCACAGAAGGACCATCCCTCTTAGCCCATGACAATTTCCTTTATGTAAGAGCCTTTGGTGAGGGACCTTGTCAAAGGCTTTCTGGACATCTACATGACTTTCAGCCCTCATCTAGAGGATCTGCTGAGCCCAGCTGCCAAGCATGGGACAGCAGGCTGCTTGCTGCGTAACCAGATCCCACCAGCTGCTTCCACATCTGGGGCAGCTGGCTGCCTATGCCCAGTCTCATCCTGCAGGTGCCAGTGCCCCCTGGCACACTGGGAGCAACAGCCAATACTAACACTGCTGTGCAGAGCACCCAGGAGCCAGGCTCTGTATTCAGAGCAGCCAGATACCAGCGCAATGCACCCTGACCCCTTTTCACGCCAGTGCCAGGCACACAGCATGCTGGGGACCCTAGCCTGACACTTTACAGCCCAGTGTGTCCCTGCAGCTCCCCCCTCTTTGCCTCCTTAGTGACCCCAACTCTCCCACAAAGGCCGGGACCGCCTGCCGGCGAGACCGAGAGAGGGCGTCGGATACAAACTGGTGGAGTTTTTATTACTCAATATACAATAGCACATGACAGTCAGAGTCCCAGCCCGGCCCTGCCCCCCACCCGCCCCCCAGAGGAACAATTATAAAGTTCGTGGAAGGACAAAAAGGAGGAACGGTTCCGTTCTGCAGTGCTGGGACGGCCGAGGCTGTTCCCTGCGGCGTGTCTCGCAAGCTGCCAGTGGAGGTAACTGGAACATAGCCACCCACTCCGTGCTTAGACATAGCCCGCCCCAGCGAACACCACTTCCCTTTCTTCCTTCCAATGGGCCCCACGGGGACCCGGCCCAGGCTCCACGCAACGAGAACACATGCACTCAGGGTGGGATGGCTAGCATGAAAGTGCTGTCCGGGCACTAGCGGAGCTGCCTGAAAAGTCCTCAAGGTTCAAGTTCTACCAGATAAACACACAGATCATTGAAGACGAGGTCACAGTGGGGAGAAAAAAAAACAAAGCCAAAACCTAACTAAACCCGGAAGGGAGATCCCAGGTGGGCACGATGCTCGTCTGGTCTGTGGGCCGCCTGGCCACCCACCTAGCGCTTGGAGAGCTCATGCGATAGCCAGTCCAGTCCGTCGTAGAGACCAGTGCCCTGCGTGGCACAAGTTGCTTGCACGTACCACTGAAAAACCAAGGGAAGGGAAGGGAAGGGAATCAGGCAGCAGGCAAGACAGAGCAGTTAATACCCGGAGGTGGCATTTGGTGGGCCAGGAGCCCAGAAGCACTGCAGCTTGTGGTGTGATGGGGTGTGCCTCAGTTTCCCCACCTGTGACATGGGGACCACGACTCCACCCTTGTGCACTTGGGACAGGAGGGCTGCTGGGCTAGTTTGTAACACGCTGCATATCCACAGCCCCGCGCGGATACAAAGGTCTACCCGGGGAGATCTGTCTGTACCCACTGAGCCACTGGGCTCCACTTCCAGGAGATGCTGCACCCAACCGGGGAACGTGGCCCTGTCGCTCCTGGGAGCCAGCCCCCTGTGCCAGCAGCTCCTCCCCGCCATGCAGCTGTACCACCCAGTGTCGCTGCCACCAGTACTGTACGACCGCAGACAGGCGACGCTGCGGGTGTGGGTGGCAGTGTCGCACTGCTGGGAGGGGCTGCCAGGGCAGGGGGCTGGTGCCCAGGAGCAGTGGGATCACGCTCTTCTCTGTTGGGAGTAGAGTCCTGCCAATCACGAATACAGACGTCTACCCAGGGGCAGACATCTGTACCCACGCAGGAGCATGTCCTCGTCAGCAAGCAAGGCCTCCAGGTCTCTTCAGCCCAACGAGACAATTGCTGGGAAAGCCCTTAGCTCGGTGCCGAGAGAGAGACTGGGCCAGGCAAAGTGCAAACTCCATGCACACCCCCTCCGCCACGGCGCCTTTCAATCCTGCAGGAGACCCACACTCCAGGCCCCCGGCGCGCAGCCCTGCGCCAGCTTCACAGCTCAGGGGGCTGAGCCCTGGAGCGCTGGTCAGAAAGGAGCAGGCAGCCCACCGTCCCCGGCCACACTCACGGTTCTGCTGCGCAGCGTCTGCAGGCCCAGCTTGTCCGTCAGCTCGCTCACCGCCATGGCGTTGGGCATGTCCTGCTTGTTAGCAAACACCAGCAAGACCGCATCCCGCAGCTCGTCCTCCTGCAGCTGCAAGAGGGGAGGCCGAGCCAGCTCAGCCCAGGCGGAGCGCGAAGGCAGCCCGGGAACCAGCTGGCTCGCTCCATCGCGAGACTCCGCCCCCTCTCCCCGAACGCAGCCTCCTAGGGCCAGTCCAGGGCACCGAACCGGGACTCCGAAAATCTAGTTCCATTCCCGCCGCTACCATCGACTCCCTGGAAGACCCCAGGCAAGACCCTTCTCAGCGCCCCAGCTGTTAAAATGGGGGCAACCCAAAGCCTGCCTCCCTCCCGCCCTCGTGACTGTCTGGGCAATCGGAGCGGTGAGCTCTGGGGGGGGGGCACGGACTTCATTTCTCAGTTCCCAAGGAGTGAGACTGTTGGGCACCCCCGCTGGCGAGTCGGCAGACGGCAGGCATGGCTATGGAGGAAGCAGTAATGTTCAATTCACTCCCAACACCAGGGATCTCCAGGCCTGCATAGGTGATCTCTGAATGCAGGCGTGTCCGTTGCAATAGCATCTAGGCTTCTAAGCTTGGGGATAAGCAAACTTCCTGTTCGTTTGGAGCTCCTGCTCCAGAGAGGACTCCTACCCAGGGGTCTAGAGAGCCTCAGGCGCCCTAGATCCATGTCCTATTACCCCTCGGCCGCTAGGCCTTCCCACCCGGAAAATCCCATCGCACTCGTATTCTCCACCTTCCCTCCCCCAGGGCTGAATGCCTGGCGTCTCGGGAGGTTGTCTCGCTCCACGCCACGCCCCGCTCACCATCTTCTGTAGCTCATCCGCAGACTCCTGCACTCGCTCTCGGTCATTGCTGTCCACAACAAATATGAGCCCCTAGGAAAGAGACACACCAGCCCGTTGGCACCGTGACACCGCCAGGGCCCACCATGAGGAACAAGCCCTGCCCACCCTCCCCCCCCATCTCTTCTCCAAAGCCGTTCTCCAAGTCAGCAACTAGGGCTGGCGTGCTTCTTCGGGCAGAGCCAACCCCTCCTCTCCTCTCTCCCGCCGCTTCCTCGCCAGGGAGCAGGGAACGCCCTAGGGTACTTTCCCAAAGCCCCCGTTGCAGCATCTTTAGCCATCTCTCCCCTAGACCTTGCTACCCCCGCAGGAAGGGGTCGGTGTCGGTGGTAGGGATGTAAGCAACTGGCCGACAAGCATAGGCCTATCGGGTAATTGAAAAGGAACTCAACTAGTTACTTCCCCCCTTGCTGCCTCCATCAGAGAGAGGCAGCAAGGGTAGGGGAGCAGGAGGCGGTGCTGGGGGGAGCCAGCTTAAAAGCTGGTTACCGCCCCCCCGCCAGCACCAACTCCGCGGGAGGCAGAGGCACAGCAGAGGACTGGGCAAGAGCCAGGAATCAGCTGTCCCGGCTCACACCTGTTCCCCTCCCTCCCCACTGCACTCCAGCCTTTTAAATGCATTAAGAGCCTAGCGGTTCCCAACAGATTTAAAGGCAGAGCCGCAGTGGGGTTATAGCTCCTCAAGCCGGGAGCGAACCCCCCTGTGGCCCTGCGGTTCCCCCCTTATCGACTGGTCCATCGACCAGTCAATTCGTTGACTCAACGCAATTTAACATCCCGGGTCAGTGGGCAGCCACGAAATGCTGGGAAGGCCAAAGCTGCTGTGACCAGGGGAGGCAGGAGCAGTGCCCACGGGACTAGGCCCACCAGGTTCTTTGCCCTGGAAGCCGTGGCTACGTCCTATTCCAATCTGGAGAGGCTCAGTGGATCCCCGTACAACAACCGCGCCCGCCCAGAGGTCCCCCTCCCAGCGGCTGTGCAGCGCCGCCCACCTGCGTGTTCTGGAAGTAGTGTCTCCACAGGGGCCGGATCTTGTCCTGGCCACCCACGTCCCACACGGTGAAGCAGATGTTCTTGTATTCCACGGTCTCGACGTTGAAGCCTGTGAGGGCGGCAGGAGCGAGAGGAGGCCGGGTGTCAGTAGGAACACACGCGAGCCGCTGCTGAAGATGGCTCCTCGCCGTGGCAGCCTGAAAACTGGCAGGCCCCGACAGGAAGTACCAGCCACCGCCGGCGCAGACACCACAAGGTGACGGGGGGGATGCGTGAGCTTGGGAGGGAGGATTCATGGGGTGGCAAGCACCACGGAGGGGCCTCAAGCAAGATCAGATGCAGTGCAGCATCCTTCTCCGTGTGGGGGAGGGGAAATGGACTAGCCGCCCCAGAGCGCATAGCCATCCACTGCGCAATGCTGCTATACCATGGCATTACACACCTCCACCTGTATGGCCAGCTCCCTCAGCGCACTGCTTCCCAGCCGCTAGCTGTCAGCTCGCCTAGGCTGGGAGGGCCAAGCTGGGGTGCCTTTCAGCTCATGCTTGCCTGCTAGCAGGGGATTCTGCGTGGCAAACTCCGGCTTAGCCAGCCTCAAGCTCGCCAAGTCGTTCTGCCCAGCGGCGCACAAGGCACATCCACCTACTTTGTCTCTCAAGCAGGTAGACGAGTCTGAATACACACTCCTAGACTCATAGACTTTAAGGTCAGAAGAGACCTTTATGATCATCTAGTCTGACCCCCTGCACAATGCAGGCCACAGAATCTCACCCACCCACTCCTGGAATCATTCTCTCACCTATATCTCAGATATTGAAGTCCTCAAATGGTTTAAGGACCCCAAGATGCAGAGAATCCTCCAGCAAGTGATCCATGCCCCATGCTACAGAGGAAGGCGAAAAACCTCCACTACTGTACTGATGTCACGAGCGACAAGAGGGAGGCATTTTTACCCCACTACATCTCAAACTGGAATGACCGGAAGGGAACTGCCTGCCGCTCAGCTTTACTCTAGTCCATTTCCCATCATCAAAATACTCCTACCCCTTTTTATTAACACACACACAAGCTCCCCCGTTCCAAGAACACACCTAGAAAGACCTGTACCGCAGGCAGCAGGGCTACGCACGGCTGACAAATACAAGTTTGGCTATATGGCTGCGAAGGCCAAATCAAGGTCAGACGACGTGTACAGAGCCAGAGAGCCTTTCGCACGTGACAAGGGTCCGGCCCAGCAACCCAATCCGCTCTGCTAACACAAACCATCAACTACTGGCTCCTCTGCGTAGGTGTCAGCTCTCGACTTACAAGCCCCGTGACAACAGCAAGGGATGTGGGGGCAGGGAATGGAACAGCCGGGGGCAGGGCGCTGGGCCCAGGGGCATCGGAAAAGCGGTGCCCGGGTGAGCCCAGGGCTGGGGCAGGAGAGGAAAAGCAGCAGAGCTTGGCAAGGAGCCCAGGACGGTAACAGCAGAGAAAGGAGCTCTACTGACAGGCGTGTGGGGGCGTTTGCACAGCATCTGCCTCGGCTGTGCCTGGCCCAGGCAAGTCCCTCGCTTGCTACACCGCGTCACAGACAACATTCAAGATAGTTCAGCTCTGCGGTGTTTGACAGGAAGCCTCTTTCTTCTGCGGCAGCCACACGACCCATCAGACCAGCCCCTCGCACGCTGTGTGCGTCGGGAGCAGGGCTGAGACACCCAGCCAGGGGGCTAGGAACACAGACAATGGTGCAGGCTGGACAGGTGCACATGCATCGGCCCTGTGTTATCAGGGGACTGTTGGCTCTTCGGGCCGGGCCGGTGCAAGGATCGTGGCTGGGGAAGTCTAGCCCTGCAAGTGGAGAAGACTCTGGGGAGCCGTGGTACCTCCTCCGGTCCGGCCGGAGCCCAGCGAGTCACACAAGCTGCACTGCCGTTTAAAGGCCCCTCCAGCAACGCAACAGGAGACATCCTGTCCAGCTCCCATCCCGAAAAACCACTGCATACCAATGCCACAACACAGCCACTGCTCACCACCGTCACCCTGCTAACACCAGGAGCCGCCTGGAAGTACAGCCCCACTGCCAGCCCGAGATGGGGTCACTTTACAGAGCTTGCAAACCTGGGCACACTCCCCCCTCCCGTCGGCAGAGGCGGGCCAGAGATGGGGCACGGCTTTTCACCACTTACCGATGGTGGGGATGGTGGTGACGATCTCGCCCAGCTTTAGCTTGTACAGGATGGTGGTTTTACCAGCAGCGTCCAGTCCGACTGAAACGGCGAGACACAGAGAGGGAATGAGCACTTCCCAGCAGGGGGGTGCAGACAGGCACACGGCTCCTGCCTGCAGTCCCCACCCCCACGTTTCCCCCAGGAGCACGCCCACCCCAGCAGATAGCAAACAGCACCCCCTCTTTCCAGGAGGTGCTGCAGAACAATGCTAACCGCTCTAAGAGCCACGTGCATGCGCCCCGGGGCTCAGACAGAACCATTCTAACAAGACAAACCCACCCACGTCCCCTTGTGCACAGCCTACCGCAGGGCTGCCACGGCTCACCCATTCACGCAAGAGGTCTGCCCAGAATGAAACTCACCCCCCGCCCCCCAGCCTTCTGGGGCCTTCCAAGCCTGAGATAGCCCAGAGAAGACCAAGCACACCCGCCCGCTGTGGGGCAGAGAGCCAAGCGCATGCTCCCCAGAGCGCTCTGCGGTGATCAGCTCTGAGCGCCGGGAGGGGAGAATCAGGTGAGATTCCCAAACGTTCCGCTCCCTCCAGCGCCACTCGGATCAGTCCCGAGCAGCTGGCATCAGTCATAGGGGAGTCACTTGGGGCAGCCCAGACAGATGCCCAGGGCAGGAATTGCTGAGGTGGGCCAGCTCTGTACATCCCTATCACCAAAGAGCAGATTAGGGATGTGAACGAGTAGTCGACAGCCTAGTCGACTAGTCGCTTCCCCCCCTTTGCTGCCTCTATCAGAAAAAAGCAGCGGGGGGGAGAGAGAAGAGGAGGGTATTTCAAAGCGGCAGTGCTGTGTGGAGTCTGGGACCAGACCCCGGGCTCCATGCGGAGCTGCCACTTTGAAACACCGCATGCAGCCCGGCCAGCTGGGGTGTCCCCAGGCTGCACGCGGTGTTTCAAAGCGGCAGTGCCGTGTGGAGCCTGGGGCCAGATCCCGGGCTCCATGCGGCACTGCCACTTTGAAACACCGCATGCAGCCCGGCCAGCTGGGGTGTCCCCAGGCTGCACGCAGTGTTTCAAAGCGGCAGTGCCGCATGGAGCCCGGGGTCAGCAGGGGAGTCCCCCGCTGATCCTGGGCTCCACACAGCGCTTTTGCCTTTGAAGTGTAGCAACAGGCCTAGAGCTAAAAGACAGAGGCGCCCTATCGACTAATCAAATAGTCAATTACTCGATATTTAACATCCCTAGAGCAGATAGCCCTAAAGCCCCAGCTACACGAGCCATAGCCAGTGAACGGCAGAGTCCGGCGCGGGGCAGAACACGGGAGCATCCAGACAGCTCAGACCAGAGTTTCCCCACCCAAAAAGATGAGGTGCTTTTTACAGAACAGCTGCCTCCTACAGAGAGGACAGGCATCTGTGGGGAATTCGGTTTCCCTTTTCTCCTCTGCTTGGTCGGACCCACATCTGAGTCCCAGACTTTACAAGGATGGCCCAGAAGGACGCTGCCCGAGGAGCGGGCTAGCTCAGGGTACCGGGAACAGGCTAATGAGCACACTGGCAAGGCACAAGTCCTACAGCTGTTCTGTGACTCCTGGAAGCAGCTCCCAGGCCAGTTTGTCTCCCTCACTGAACTACAAGCACAAGAGGCCCTGCCTGGCTGGCCCTTGACTGGCTCATGGAGACTGAGCGCCCCCCCCAGTCAGAAATAGGATGCAAGGAGGTGGAAAGGAGCTTGCACAGATGGGCTGGACCTGGAGCACTCCAGGAACGTGCCTGTCCAACAGCCAGGAGCTTCTGCTCAACAAGAAGGGGCATCACCCTATCTTGCAGAACCCACCCCCCTCCAAATCTGCTATTATTGTTACTTATTTGCCCTGCAACTGGGCTGCTAGATCCCCTCCTCCGCCAGGCTCTGTAAACCCCCTGCTTCAAGCTGGCAGGGTTAACAGCCACCTGCTCACACTGTGCACTGCAAAGCGAGCCAGCGCTGCCGTGGCCAACTCAAAGCCAGGCGAGCTGAGCGGACCACAGCCAGCCTCGGTCCCCCGCGCAGCCTGGGTCTCGGGGCACTTCCCTACCAACGAGGCGTCAATCGCACTAGCCTGGGGCACCCGCTGAAGGCACCAGCCCCACTGACCCCCGCCGAGTGGCTCGTACCCCATCTCTGGCACGAGAGCGCACACCCCGCCACAGCACAAGCATCCGTTGGCTGGAGTGTCCAGCTGCCACAGGGTAAGGAGGCTCTCCAGTGCCCGATCCGAACTGCGTTTCGGAGAGACCAGCCTGAGGGTTACAGGGTTCAAGCCCCTCTCCTAGGCCAGGGCTGTTGGCTCAGCCGCCCCCTCCCCCAGGCTCAGGGACACAATTCTGGCCTCTCTGTCACCACGAGCTCTTCACACCCAGCAAACTACAAGCTCAAACCCTGTTGCCGTCCGCAGAGGGAGCCTATGTCTGGGGGACGTGGAGGGAGCCTACGCCGAGGGTCCTCATTGCCCAGCCACGAGTCACTGGCCCCCTCCTTGAGGTGTGCTCTATAAACCTGCAGGATCCGGGGCAGAGGGGGGGACACACAGGATCCCTCACTCCCATAGGTTTCAAACTGGGGGGGGGCCAGTCGCGAGCCCATGATCCCCCTGGCAGAGGGCAAGAGGCAGCTGGACAATGCAGGAAGAGCAGGTGCCCAGGCTCAGCAGGGCACGTCTCCACCAGGGAATGGCTGCCCTCCCCGATGCTCGGGGATAAGGGCAGAGCCGACTGCCCCACCACTGCTCCAGCCTGCCAGCCCCAACGGCCCAGCGCCTCCTTCCCATCATCAAAATACTGACTCCCTTTGTATCGAGGAACTGAGCACAGAGGGGGGTTAACACCATCCCCCCGCCAGTACTGCAACCCAACCCCACTGCCTCCCGGGGACACAGCCTTTCCCCATTCTCCAGAGCCCTGCACCCCGCCCCTCTCCCCGTACCGCCCCTACCCCCGGCCTGCATCGCCCCTCTCCCGTGCCGCCCTAACCCCGGCCCTGCACCCGCCCCTCTCCCGTCGCCCTACCCCGGCCCTGCACCCCGCCCCTCTCCCCGTACCGCCCCTACCCCCGGCCCTGCACCCCGCCCCTCTCCCGTACCGCCCTACCCCTGCCCTGCACTCCGCCCTCTCCCGTACCGCCCCTACCCCGGCCCTGCACCCCGTCCCTCTCCCGTAACGCCATACCCCGGCCCTGCACCGCCCCTCTCCCCGCACCTACCCCCGGCCCTGCACCGCCCCTCTCCCCGTACCGCCCCTACCCCCGGCCTGCACCGCCCCTCCTCCCATGCCGCCTACCCCCCCTGCACCCCGCCCCTCTCCCGTACGCCCCTACCCCCAGCCTGCATCCCGCCCCTCTCCCGTGTCGCCCCTACCCCCGGCCCTGCACCCCGCCCCTCTCCCGTGCCGCCTACCTCCGGCCCTGCACCGCCCCTCTCCCGTACCGCCCTACCCCCCCGCCCTGCATCCCGCCCCTCTCCCCGTCGCCCCTACCCCCGGCCCTGCACCCGCCCCTCTCCCGTACCGCCCTACCCCCGGCCCTGCACCCGCCCCTCTCCCGTAGGACCCTACCCCCGGCCCTGCACCGCCCCTCTCCCGTACCGCCCTACCCCCGCCCTGCATCCCGCCCCTCTCCCGTATCGCCCTACCCCCGGCCCTGCACCCCGCCCCTCTCCCCGTCGCCCCTACCCCGGCCTGCACCCACCCCTCTCCCGTATCGCCCCTACCCCCGGCCCTGCACCCGCCCCTCTCCCGTGGACCCTACCCCCGGCCCTGCACCGCCCCTCTCCCGTACGGCCCTCTCCCGTACCGCCCCTACCCCCGCCCTGCACCGCCCCTCTCCCCGTACCGCCCTACCCCCGCCCTGCACCGCCCCTCTCCCGTACCGCCCTACCCCCGCCTGCACCCCGCCTCTCCCCGTGTCGCCCCTACCCCCCAGCCTGCATCCCGCCCCTCTCCCGTATCGCCCTACCCCCGGCCCTGCACCCCGCCTCTCCCGTACCGCCCTACCCCCGGCCCTGCACCGCCCCTCTCCCCGTACCGCCTACCCCCGCCCTGCATCCCGCCCCTCTCCCCTGTCGCCCCTACCCCCGGCCCTGCACCCGCCCCTCTCCCCGTGCCTACCCCGGCCTGCACCCGCCCCTCTCCCCGTGGACCCTACCCCCGGCCCTGCACCCGCCCCTCTCCCCGTACGCCCTACCCCCCGCCCTGCATCCCGCCCCTCTCCCCATGTCGCCCCTACCCCCGGCCCTGCACCGCCCCTCTCCCCGTATCGCCCCTACCCCCGGCCCCTGCACCCCACCCTCTCCCCGTATCGCCCTACCCCCCCCCGGCCCTGCACCCCGCCCCTCTCCCCGTAGGACCCTACCCCCCCCGGCCCTCTCCCCGTACCGCCTACCCCCCGCCCTGCACCCCGCCCCTCTCCCCGTACCGCCCTACCCCCGGCCCTGCACCCCACCCCTCTCCCCGTACCGCCCTACCCCCCCCGCCCTGCATCCCCACACCGCCCCGGGCTGGGCAGGGCTGCGCGGGGGCGGCAGCCGGCGGGGGGGGACCCGGCTCCGCATCGCCCCGGCCGGGCCTCACCCATGAGGATCCGCATCTGCTTCTTGCCGAAGATCCGCGAGAAGATGGCGGAGACCGTGAGGCCCATGGCGGCGGGAGCGGGACCGCGCTGCGCCCCGAGGCTGCCGACACCGCCGCTGCGAGCAGCCCCGCCCAGCCGGCCCTGGCCCCGCCCCCGAGCCTTAGCCCCGCCCCGCCTCGGCCCCGCCCCATCAGAGCCCCCTCCCGAGCCTTAGCCCCGCCTCCCGGCAGAGCCCCCTCCCGAGCCTCAGCCCCGCCCCATCAGAGCCCCGCCCCGCCCGCCTCAGCCCCGCCTCCTGGCAGAGTCCCCACAGAGCCCCGTCCTGAGCCTTAGCCCCACCCCCATCAGAGCCCTGCCCCTGCCCGCCTCGGCCCCGCCTCCCGGCAAAGCCCTCCTGAGCCTCAGCCCCGCCCCATCAGAGCCCCGCCTCGGCCCCGCCCCATCAGAGCCCCTGCCCCTGCCTGCCTTAGTCCCGCCTCCTGACAGAGCCCTAGCCTTAGCCCTGCCCCTGCCGTGTCCTAGGCCCCCGTCAGAGCCCCGCCCCCTCTCGCCTTGGTCCCGCCTCCTGACAGACCCTCCCCACAGAGCCCCCTCCCGAGCCTTAGCCCCGCCTCCTGAAAGAGCCCCGCCCCGCCCTGTCATAGGCCCCCACGTCAGAGCCCCGGCCCCCTTCGCCTTAGTCCCGCCTCCTGACAGAGCCCCCCCCAGAGTCCTAGTCCCGCCTCCTGACAGAGCCCCGCCCACTCTCGCCTTGGTCCCGCCCCTTGGCAGAGACCCAAACCCGGCAACACTCCGATCCCGGTAGAACGAGCCCCGCCCCGTGGCAGTGGCCCCGCCCCCAGAAGCATGGGCCCGTGGCCTGGCGCCGACAGTCGCCTCCTGCAAGAGCCCCGCCCCTGCAGCACTAGCTCCGCCTCCTCAGGGATCCTCGACGCTAGCAACAGCGCGATCCTCCGCAGGAGCCACGCCCTCTATCAATAGCCCCGCCTCCTACAGCATTGGCCCCACCCTTGCACCGCGAGCTCCGCCTCTTCGAGTGCTAGCCACGCCCCCAGGAGCTGCACTACCCCGTCTCTAGAAAGGGCCACAGCCTTGAATCCCGCCAGAGCCCCGTTTCCCGAGGGAGTCCTGCTCCCTCACCCCGCAACTTCTGCTTCCTGATACTCCTGGATCCCACCCCGTGCCAGGGCCCTGCAGTGAGGTCCCCCTGCTTGGAAATTTGCAGCGGGGCTTGAAATTAATCTGAATGGGACAGTCCACCCCTCTGGAGCTATTGTCGCAGGCTGCCTGGTGTACCTGGGCTGCCTTTTGCATTCCAAGGGGCCTTTTTATTGAAAGCTACCTTGTTTTGTTAGTCTTTAAGGTGCTGCAAGACTTGGGGTTTTTTTTAAAGTTTTTCCAGTTACAGACTAACTGGGCTACCCCTCTGATGCTCTTGTTCTGATCATAAATCATCCCAGAGATGGGGTTCTAGCTAGGAGCAACCGCCCTATGGGCCCATGCTTTCCCCCACCGCCCGGGAGAGACAACAGTGGGTGAGGTCATATCCTTCATTGGACCAACTTCTGCTGCACCTCCTGGAGCTCTGGGTCTCAAAGGCTTGTGGTTTCACCCGCGGGGAAGACATCACAGCTTCACCCGCCTTGCCCCTAGTATGCCGGGACCGACAGAGCCCGAGCAACCCAGGGCTAGGACCTGACTTCTCCGCTGAGCGGGCCCGGCGACACGTCCCTGCCCGTGGGCCCAGGGCAGAGGCTCGCTGCTGAGCAGAACTAGCCCAACAGGCTCCTGCTGGGGCGGGGTGGGGGTCAGGCCCCTGGGCGAGCCCCCACGGGAGGAAGGAGGCCGGCTCCGTGGGGCTGAACACGCCTCTGCCCGGCCCCCGCATCGCGCGCTCAGGGCCTCGGGCAAAGGCAGCTCCCGGCCCGGGCCTAGCTAGGGAACCGGTCCCCCTCCCCACGTGGCAGCTACTGCCTCGGAGCCCCGCCCCCAAAACTCATAGCCCCGCCCCTTCCCCAGGAGCGCGCCTGCGCACTTGGCGCCGCGACCTGGGCAGAAGAGTCAAAAGGCTACTGCAATCGGCACATGCGCAGTGAGAGAGAACCGGGGCCAGCAGGTAGGGCGCTAAGAGATATGCGCGCATGCGCGGCGAGCGTTGGCTGGGGGGGGAGAATGACGCTATACGCGCACGCGCAGCGACCGTTAGCGGCGAGCGTCGGTTGGTGACCCGCGTCCTAGGCGCCGGCGCCTTGGCCGCGAGAGGCGCGGGCTGCGCACGCGCGAGGCTCGTGGGCCGGGGAGCGGCGGTTGACGCGCAGGCGTGGGCCGGGCGTGACGGGTTACACGCATGCGTGCGGAGGGTGGGACGCCGGCGGGGCCGGAGGTCCGGAGCCGCCTTGCTGACGTGTGAGGAGCCGGGGGCGGCCTCGTCCCGCCCGCCCGCGGAGGGGGGGCCCGATCCCGGCGGGGCTGTGACGGAACCGGAGTCACTCCGGAGTCCGCGCCTTCCCCGGGGGCTGCCCCGCGCTGCTGCGGCTGCGCGAGCCCGAGCTCCCCCGCCGGCTCGGCGCCCCCGCCCGCCGGCTCGGCCCCTCCCCCCGCCGGCTCGGCGCCATGGAGAAGTTCGGCGTGAGCTTCGGGGGCGGCCCCAGCAGGCGAGACCTCGTGGAGACCGTCGAGTCGCAGAAGAGGCAGCTTGCCCAGTACCAGGCGCGCCTGAAGGACGTGGTCAGGGCCTACAAGAGCCTGCTGAAGGAGAAGGAAGCCTTGGAAGCCAGCCTGAAAGTGCTGTCCGTGTCTCACCAGACCCATGCGGGCCTGGGGGGGGCTGACCGCCCGGACGCCGCCGGCGCCAGCGTTGCCCTGGCCGACTCTGCCGATGACAGGAGTTCTGCGCACAGCGAAGACAGCATGGGGACGGCCACCAGTGTGGACACGGCTGCCAGCCTGACCAGTGCCAAGGGTGAACTGGGGACGGACGATGAGAGAACCGGAGCTGGGGCCCCCCTTCTGAAATCGGAGGAGGCGAGCGAGTCAGAGAGTGGGGTCAGCACTAGTAGTGGGGATGTGCCAGGCGCGGCTAATGAGACTGACAAAAGGGTGCTCCAGCTGAAGACTCAACTGGCCACCTTAACCAGCTCCCTGGCTACAGTCACCCAGGAGAAATCCCGCATGGAAGCCTCATACCAAGCAGACAAGAAAAAGATGAAGCAGGACCTGGATGAGGCCAGTAAAAAGGCTGAGGAAGAGAGGAGCAAGTTGGAGGCAGAGATGAAGTGTGTCCAGGAGCAGCTGGCAGAGACCAAAGCTCGTCTTATTACTCAGCAACATGACCGGGCCCAAGAGCAGAGTGACCATGCCGTTATGCTGCGGGAGCTGCAGAAGCTGCTGCAAGGTGAAAGGACCTTGCGCCAGGATGTGGAGCTAAAGTTGGAGGAGACCAGGGAAGCACTGGCTGGAAGGGTGTACATGGCAGACCGAGTGGGAGAGTCTGAATTGCAGGCAAAGCAGCTGAACAAGGTGGTGGAGGAGCTGAAGAGAGAGCTGCAGGCTGTGCAGGAAGAGCAGCAAGCCGGACCCCAGGCTGCAGGAGCTGCAGGAGGAGATGGCCAGCCTCAAGAGTCACTTTCAAGCACAGCTGCTGCAAGAGATGAAAAAGGTAATTCTTTGTTGGTACACCAGGGTGTACTAGCCAACCTATTATATAGGAGGAGAGCATTAGTGAGTACACAGAGATTTGTAGTGAGTTTGGGTTGGCATAAATCCTGCCTCTTCATAGGACCATAAATGAGAGAAAAATCTACTGTTCCATTAGAAGGAATTCCTTCTTAATAAGGATTCAAACTGCTGTGCTTCAGGAGCATAGGTCAACCACTGTAGGAGTAGGAAGAAACTTGTTTTATAAGGAACTGTGCCATAATTGTCCATTATAGTTTCTTATGCCTTTTGAAGCACATTATCCAGACCACTGTCAGAGACCAGTGGATAGAGCACTGTTCTGAGCATTGTGGCAGTTCCTGTGATTGTACCTTTGTAAAACTTTTCAAGAGTCTGCAGTGATAGGAACAGTGTAAATTGAAACTATTCAAATAGAATGAAATAATTGTAATTAGGGATGTGAACGTGTAAATGTGTCATTGACCTTCACAGTTACATGGTCCCTCCCACCCCTCGGTGTGTAAATGTGTAACCACTGAAATTTTCAGCGGTTACACCTTTACCTAAATAAATTCATTTTAACATCCCTAAGTAATGTAGTGTATTACAAACAGCGCTTCCTGGTAGTGGATGCTGAGGTAAATAATTCAGTAAGATAAGGTGAAATGAGAGTGGCTTTTAACTCTCCTCCTTCAGGGGCTGAGCTGCTCACCAGCTGGGGTCATGAAAAACATCTTTCCTCTTCTCCTGGTACTGCACGGAATAAACAATGAGATGGATTGTAAATCCATGGTATGCCCACTTCCTGAATATTCCATATAGATGTAGCCACTTCATCTCAAAAAGATATATTGGTATTGGAAAAGGTTCAGAAAAGGGCAACAAAAATTATTAGGGGTTTGGAATGGGTGCTATATGAAGAGAGATTAAAAAGACGGGGACTTTTCATTTTAGAAACGAGGAGACTAAAGGGGAATATGATAGAGCTTTATAAAATCATGATAGGTATGGAGAAAGTGAATAAGGAAAATGTATTTACTTGTTCCCATAACATAAAAACTAGGGATCACCAAATGAAATTAATAAGTAGCAAGTGGCACTTCAGTCAGGGAGTGGGACCTGTCAGTACGAGGCACTGTACCCAGCTCTGAGTGCCTGTAACCCTCCAGCTGGTATGGAGTCCCACAATATAAGAAGTAGGGGTCACCAGATGAAATTAATAGGCAGCAGGTTTAAAACAAACAAAAGGAAGTTTTTTGTCATGCAGCACACAGTCAACCTGTGGAACTCCTTGCCAGAGGATGTGGTGAAGACCAGGACTTAACAGGATTCAAAAAAGAGCTAGATAGATTCATGGAGGTTAGATCCATCAATGGCTCTTAGCCAGGATGGGTAGGAATGGTGTCCCTAGCCTCTGTTTGTCTGGATGACAGGAGAGGGATCACGTGATGATTCCCTGTTCTGTTCACTCCCTCTGGGGCATCTGGCATTGGCCACTGTTGGAAGACCGGACACTGGGCAGGATGGACCTTTGTTCTGACCCAGTCTGGCCATTCTTATGGATTTTGACACACCCTCCTTGACAGCCAGATACCAAATAGAAGGAGGACCATTGTTTGTTCCCTTGTGAAAGATCCTATGCTGCTATTGGCAATTGCTCCTCAGTGTTGATGGGAGCAACATGATGTCTTATGCTGTCCTTATAAGTTTCATAGCATTCCTAGGGACGCTCTGCTACTGAGGCCCTTTGAGATCACTCTGTGAAGTTTGGCCTGCTGGGGAGGAGGGATAAACAGGGCAAGGTTTCTCATATGAACGTGGGGAGAGAGATTGGCAGAAACCAGAATATGAAGGAAGAGATCGATGAGTAGATAGTCCCAGATTAGAGGGCCTAGAAATAATCTCCAGTAATTGGATTTGCTGCTGAAAGAATTCCGGAATAAAATCTCCCAATTCCTCCTTTTAGCATTCCCGAATTCTTTCTTTCCCTCTGGATTTGGAAGTATCTAGAGAATTTATCATAGCAGATAACACGTGGGCATTAATTCATTTTTATTGCCAGTCTTGCACTCCTCTGTGGGCTTGTCCTTGGACACTGGCCTCTAACTAGAGGAGTCCAAGATACTAGTTCTGCAAGATGCTGCAGAGATACCCAGTGCAGCTGGGAGTACTGCATCCTTTAGATTACACACAGATTGTGAGAAATCCCATAAGAACACTGGGCCCTGGCAAAATCCATTGCTAGCACACCCCTCGCTGCCAGGAATGCTGTGGCACAGCAGCACTTCTTGCTTGAGAATTGGGAATGCAAATACAAAATTGTTTCTTGCTTCATTTGGTCCTTTTAAAATTTATTCTTTAAAATATGGGACAGAGTAGCTGTGTAATGGCTCAGATTGATTGAGAGATGAAGGATGGCCCAGAGGGCACGGTGCTAGCCTAGGGCTCAGGAGTCCAATGTTTATTCCTGCCACTGATTTCCAGACGTGTAACCTGTCTGACCTCCTTTTGTTTCCAGACTGCACAGGCAGAAGAACAGCTCCGTCAGCATGCCCAGATGGAAGAGCGTCGAGTGGCCAGCTTGGAGAGCCAGGTCTCCGAGGTGTCAGAGCTGGTTGGCACATATGAAAAAGCCAAACAAAAAGACCAAATGACCATTCAGAAACTAAAGGACCGCATTGTGCAGCTAGACCTGGAAAATAAGACTTTGGCCATTGCTGCTTCCAGCCGATCCCCAGTGGACATTCATGTTGAGGAGACCAGCCTGGATGTTAATGTGCTGAAAGACAAAATGGAGAAGCTGAAGAAGCTGCTGCAGATGGCATCCAAAAACAGTCAACCAGCCCTAGACATAGAGAAGCTCTGTGAGCTGGAGCTGCCAAAGGGCACCGAGGCTGGCGATGGGGAGAAGGCCACTGCTCTGTATTACCAACAAGAGCTGAAGCAACTGAAGGAGGAATTTGAAAGGTACAAGATGAGGGCACAAGTGGTCCTTAAGAATAAGTCAGCCAAAGATGGCAACCTGGCCAAAGAGCTAGAGGACGCTCAGGAACAGCTGGCTGATCTGAAGGAGAAATACGTTGCACTTCGACTTTCCTGCGAGGAGATGGAGAAGCAACATAGGCAAGAAATGGAAGCCAAGAAGCAAGAGGCATCCCTCCTGCAGCAGCTCCACAGACAAGAGCTAGAGAAGTGCCAGCTGGATTACAGGGAAAGGGCACTAAAGCTGGAGGAAGAGATGCACAAGCAGCGGGACAGAGCACTGGCTGTGCTGTCAGAGAAGGACCAAGAGTTGGAGCAGTTGAGGTCAGTAGCCGTACCTTATGGGCTTCAAGGACCCAAAAACTACCTACCACCAGGCAGTGACATGAGCAGTGATGATTTAATGAGTGCAGTCTCTTCTGAGAACCTCACCCAGGCTCTGCAGCTTGCTGCCACCAACGAGCCCACTTTCTTTCTGTATGCGGAGCAGCTGGCCCGGAAAGAAGTAGAAATTGTAGCCCTGAGGAAACAGAAGCACAAACTGGACGTGGAAGTTCACCAGCTCCAGGAGAGACTTTTGGTTGAGGAGGAGAAGCATAGGGAAGAGGTATCCACCCTTCAAGATCATATCCAGAAAAATGTAAGGGATAAGAGCAGAGAGGGAGCCAACCTGGAATATCTCAAGAACATTGTCTATCGATTCTTGACTTTGCCAAACTCATTGGGGCGTCAGCAGACGCTAACTGCCATATTAACTATACTGCACTTCAGTCCAGAGGAGAAGCAAGTTATTATGAGACATTCAGCCAACAGCAGTTGGTGGCTTTCTGGAAAGAGATGAGAACCAGGGTCTTGATCATAACTATTTCTATGGTGACATGTTCCAGTTTCCTGGTTGTATGAGAGGAAACAACTGTGCTACTCAGGATCTCTGCACTAGAGCTATTTGTGTCTGTTGTTTGTTAAAGACACAGGAGCCTTCAGCCAAGCACTGGGCTTTTAGACTAGTGCAATTACACTGGGCCAGAAAACAAACTGTCATCTCTGTAATTCCACTAGGACCACAAGTTTCTATGCCACAAGAATTCACGCTGGGTTAAGACTTCATAAAAAGAAGTTGCCACTGAAGATACCAGTATTTTTAATCAAATGTCCTTTTATAACCTGTCAAGTATAGAATGGGGGAAACTTACTAAGTTAGATCACTTGCTTGGGTCTTAAAACTCTACATGGGCTCAAGGCCTAAAAAATAAAAGGAAAAGCACTTAACAGATTGGGCAACACTGTGAACCAATCACTTAGCACTTTAGAAAAACACCATGAAGCCAGGAGAGATGAGTCTTAATGACCAATTGCTATCCAGCTGTAAAAAAAAATCCTCCAAGACCACATGAAAGCTGCTAGTGAGTATGTGCCACAGCCCTATTTACATGAGAGTGCAGAATAGCTCCTTAGATTGCTTGGAATAGTGCTAGACACTGGAGAGAATTAAATTCTGTTGAGATAAAAGTACACCTTGGGAATTTTCCAGGTAACCACGTGGGGAGGGGGCAGAAGGTGGGGGGAAATGCTTTGCCAAGTATTTGAGCCACTGTGCTGAGTAAAGGCTTCATGCCATTTCTTAAACAAAAAGGACATAGTACCTGTCTCGTCAAGATCAATCTGAGTTTCTAACCTTCTTGGGCAAAGGGGGAATCCAGTGTTAATTGTGTTAGAACCAGGCCAGCTGGTGATGGAAGATTGGGATTGCAACGTGAGCTGATCCACAGCAGCCATTTCCTGGGCTTTCAAGGGTTTGTGCAGCATCCTGGATGCTCTTAAACCTACCTGCCTGTTCAGCATTTTTGAGGGGGGCTGCAGCTGTTGATGGTGTTGGAAGAAGCAGTGAAGGATGTGGTGGGAGAAGCAGTCTAAGCAGAGAGCTCTGTAGCTTACTAGGGAAATACCTGTGCATGTGTGAAGGCTTGGCCCACTGTCACTTTAATCCAGAGGATCTGTTGAAACTTCTCCAGGATTAAATGAGAGCGTTCGAAACACTTCTCATTGGTGAACCACTGGAAATGCAGCATTGGAGACGGTAGTGTTACTGTTCTTTCTGTGCCCAGGAGACCTTTGGCAAGACTGCTGGCCACTGCGCCCAAGAAGGCCCCGGTGCATGTTTGACTCGCCTGAGAGGACAGTGGCGCTACTCATTTCAGTAGGTGCTGCAGGACTGGCCCCAGAACACACACCCAGCCGGAAGGGTTGGGTAGAAGAAGCTCTGGGTTCTGAGTAGTGGGGTCTACTGGCTGGCTGAGAATAGTAGGCTGATGAAAGGTATAAGGGGTCCTTTTATTTCCTCAGGCACACCTCTGCACCAGCTGTCCCAGTCATGTTCTAGAACATGCACCTGCCCAGAGCTGCAAGGCAGCTGAGCGGGCTGGGTCCTGCTCTGTCCGGTCTATGGAAAACATGCCTTTCTAACGTGCAGTGGAAGGCGTAGTCTGCGGGGGCGAAAGGCTTGCTTTCCATGGTGCGTATCCAGTGGGAATGTGACCCAGTCCCTTCTCCTTGCCTGAGTTGAGCTACGGAGGCTGAGATATTAGAGAGACGTGCTTGGCTCTCACAGGGGGGTAAGGGACAACTGCCCCAAGGCCAGCCTGGTCAGGAAGTAGAAGCCACTTCAGATGCAAGTGCCACATTGCTGAGCCTGTATTTTGAGATGCTGAACTAGCAGGGGAGCAGATTACCCTACCCCTTGTATCTTCTCATTCTCCTCCCCCAGTAATGGTGGATGCCCAGGTGATGGGCGTGAGCGTAGACAGGACTCAGCTTTCAGCAAGTACTCTTTCTGGGGAGAAAGCATAGAGGCTGTCTGGGTACCCCGTGTATGAAGCTTAGCCCTTTCCTTTCCATAGTGCATTGGCACATCCACAAGGTGGCCCCCTCTAGTCTCTTTTTGTAACCCAGGGCCATAATGATCCCTTCCCTTCAGTCACCTTTGAATTTTAACCAGTGATGGCCTTGTTGTGTAGGTGTAGCAAAGCCTATTGCAGTTGAGGATGTAAAAGTGCAACAGTTTAAATGGTTAACTGGTAAGTGTGAGCTTATCAGTTTCCATAATAGTTAAAAGTCAATTCCCTGCACGGCTGCCGCCCATTCTACTGGCGCTGTGTCAGAGCCTGTAGCGCAGGGTGGCAGGTCAGCTCCCCCAGGAGCCAGCTTAAAAGCCAGCTTCCAGCGTGCACCAGCTGATGCCCCGTGCTGCTGGCTCTGTATCAGGGACTGCAGCTTGGGGTGACAGCCGGCTCCCTGGGAGTGGGGCTGGGAGCTGGTGCGCTAATTAATTGGCTCCCAGCCTGCACTGGCTCTAGCTGCTGGCCCTGGTCCTGGGGGAGCCAGCTGCGTTGTAGGCTCTATTATAAGCTTTATACTGCAGGGCCCACAGGGTTTAACATCCCTAGTTTAGATACAGACCTGGTGTATAATTACTGGCCTCAAACGCTGGATCGTTAAACTGAGTTTTGATCAGGTTACACAAGGATTGGTCTGGAGAGTTGAGGATGGGGCCCTGTGCTCAGATGGACACTGGGATCAGATTTGCCTGTCTTTAAGTGGCTTTTATAAAGCCCTTGGGTGATCTCAGCAGCAGCTGTGTGAATGTAGAACGTTGGCATGGTTCTAAGCAAGACCTGTGTACTCCCAGCAAGCTGGCCTTAAGGTGCTAGGGTTCTGTAGCACGCTGGACAGAACTTGTAAAATGGAGGGGTTTAACCAGTTAAATACAAAAATTACTACATTTAGTACTCTGGCCCCTGTGTTGCCCATCGATAAGTCCCCACCTGCAAAACCACCTGAGGAGTTTCAGACTGGTGGTCACGCTTCCTGGGTGCTAAAATGCCCAGCAGTAAAATATTGACATTTGAGTTGTTCAGCTTTGGCATCACTAGCACCATATTGAAACCAATGGTGCAGTTTGCACCTTTCAGAGCTGCTTTCGGAATCTCATGCCGACACTGGAACCCAGCACTGTATTGGTTACTCTCACATTTTCAGGGTTTTCTCATCCAGGTGGGCAAGAATTTTTTTATTGACAGCTGAGGTTCTGAAGCCCTGTTTGATAGCCACAGAACAGACAGGGACCTGTTTGTAAGCAAATGCATTTGGCTTTGTTTTGCGCTTGCTTCCTGGCACTTTGGCTTGTGGTGTTCCTGCTGGGTTTCCATTCCACTTGAAAGCCCTGAAACTGAGACAGGAAATAGATGATTTGATTTAATCCGCTGGAGTTGTGTTGCTCTGCAGCCTTGGGGAGACTTTCCTTGGCACACACCTGAGCCATGCTGCAGGGATGTGTTGCTGAGTGTCTAGGGCTATGTCTAGACTGCATCCCTCTGCCGACAGAGGGATGCAAATCAAGCACTTTGGAAGTGCAAATGAGCCCGGGATTTAAATATCCCAGGCTTCATTTGCATATTCACGTTCGGAAGCTGTGTGGATCAGGCTCAGAGTCGAAAGTGAAAGTAAAGTGTAGGCGTGGCTCTGCTGACAGCAGGGAGCTTTTTCAGCAGCTCCTGTACTCCTCTGCAGACAGAAAATGAGGGATGCAGTCTAGACACAGCTTAGGAGTCGTGCTAGCCCATGCAGGTTGGCAGTGTGTTCCTGAGTTGAAAGAGCAGCCCTGAATGCTTCCAGCTATAGCTGCCAAGTTGACTCTGTTGCACCAGCATGAGGTATGTGCTGTTTGCTCAGGTGCTGACTCAGCAAATATTCCATGCTCTGCTGGGCTCCTAGACATGTGCTGGAATTGGCACAGTGCTGCATTGTGGCCCTCCACGTGAGCTATGCAGTGCTTCCCAGCTACGCTCAGATGGGAGCAGTGTCGCAGCAAAGATTTCTTGGGAGCAAAAACTTTCTGGGTGACAGACAACTGAAGTGTGCGGGGTTATGGAGAGCACGAGCAGTGAAATGTAATGGCCTCCTGCACGTAGTGTTTTAACATTTTCAAAGTGCTATGCAACCAGCCCCACTCCTCCATGGTGATGAGTGTTGATAAATTGTGTGGCCAATTGCTCGATCCCATTTTGGTTTGTTATTTCATTCAAAATACACTCAAGACCAAATGACGAATGTCAGTCAGGGTTATTAATACAGTGCAGGATAAAGTTTCTATATGATGCAAGTCTCCAAAGAGCAGTCCCCATGCATCAGCGTTACCTTATACAGAAGTTGTGTTCCCCAAGCTACATGATCCAGCTGCTAGTTATATTTTTCAAGCTACACAGTTCTTTATGCATTACTAAAATCCAACTCCTCAAGTTTGTTCCAGTTCCCGAACATAAATATTCTATTCCTTTCTTAGCTTTGTTTTGAATACTAGCATTCCAGATAGTGATCCCTGAAGGTCTTTTCGTGGCTTGTGCCATGACGAGAATGAATTTTGACAATTTTGACTTGATTTTGACAAGTTTCCTATCAGTTTGTGCCAAATGCTGACTTCAGCAAACTGCAGCTGTTATGCAGTCCTTAGCATACATGAACAGGATTATGGGATAGGCCTGGTTAGGTTATGTCACTTACAGTATTGGCACTTAATGCATGTGTGTGTATGAATACAATATATATGGATTTGCTAAGCAGTCTAAATTAGGCCGCATCGGGCAGGCTGTGAATAACAGATGCCAGCAGACTACTTTTGAGGAGATCCCTGTGCCAGCCATAAAGAGAAGCACCTTGCCTGGGTGACAGACAAAGATCTCACTTTCCATTCTATTCCATTTCAGAAACTGACTGTTAAATGGAAAAACCTCCGTGCTCAGCTGCTGTTTGCTCCCCAGAGAACCAAAAATTCCACAGGCAGATTCCGTGTCTGCTGGAAACTTTTTTGGAAAGGGACCAAAAAACAAATGCAAAACACTTCATCAGCTGGTGCCAGCAAAAGAGGGGCCGGGTAGCTACCCTTCACTGAATGTTGAGCTGCTGGGAACAAAGGAAAGACAGGGCCTCAGTTTCTGACAGTCTGGTATCCGAATTCTGCTGTTGCATTGAAGTCTAGTGCAGTTGCTCCCGGTTGCTAGCAGTGTAATGGGGAGCAGAATTTGGCCTTGCGTGTCTCACTCCCCCAAGAAGTGCAGGTAGTCACTGCTGTGCACTCAGCTGAGAGAGCTAAAGACCTGGTTCCCCTAATATCCATGGTGCCACTTCGGCCAACTTCCTGTTGAGTAGCACCTTTGAAACCAGTGGGGCTACTTGCAAGGTACCACTCGACCCAGCATGCGGAGGGCATGACCGTGCTGGGTCAGACCTGTGGTTGGTCTGCCCTGCGTCCTGTCTGCTGACAGTGGCCAAGAAATGGACAGAAGAGGTGATGATCAGAATGAGGCCAAGAATTAGAAGGGTGAAGGTGATCTCCACACTGGTAGCTTGATGGCTCTGGCAGCCACTGAGCTTACCACTATGGATGAGTTTCCACAGATGGGCCTTGTTTTGCCTCTGCTTGGTGCTTCCTTGGGAAAAACTGTCGAATAAGAGACTGAATAGTGGTTTCTCTACCCCACCCTTGTGTTCGATGGTAGGACCGACTTGATCATCCCGGAACAGTGCCTGAGAGATCCTTGCCCTAGCCTAGAAAATCTGCCGGGATGAGGATTCCACATCCGCCCCAGAGGTTTGTTCCTGGGCTGTAGTGCAGCCACTGCTCTGTGTATGAGGACTGGTCCTTGAGAGTCTGGTGACGTGTCCAGCTCCATTCAGCTGGGCATACCCTAATCTGCCGCAGAATGAGGGCTGCTCTCAGACTCGCCAGAGCCAGCAGCAGCACTTGCAGATCAGCGTCAAAGCAGAAATGGTCCCTGGCTCTCCCCTCTGTGCAACCCGCTTGGAGTGTGAATTGCTCTAAACACAGAAGTTTCAACTTACTGACTTGAAATGTTCCCGACGTCAGCGCTCCTGCAGCGACTTTCTTCAGTCTTGGCTTCAAACAGTGATGCGTGGTTGTGAGGGCTGCAGCCTGCAGAGCATGGTGGCGTGTGACGCGTGTGTGAGGGTGTTCACAGGCAGCTTGGTTGAAAGAGGCTGTATGTTAAACCCTAAGTTAAGGGGAGTTGCAGAGTTGAGCAGGTGGAGTCTTGTCTTCAGTGCTGGTTTCCTAACTTCATGCCCCCCTGGAATTGCTGTATAGAGCCAAGGGAGCTGGCAGTGCTCAGCCACGTCTGAGAGGCAGCGGGCTGCCTGGAAGTGGGGGAAGCTCTGTCCTAGGTTGAATTTGTTCCCCTCTCAAATCTGAGTAATCCCATTATTTCCCCAAACAGCCATTTCCTGGGGTCAGCAGTGTGGGGAGGGAGGTTGGGACTGAGAGTGTGGCCATCTGGGGAGAGCTGAGGTGGGCGGGGGTGGAACCTGCCCAAACCTGCAGAGGGAAGTGGGATCTGAAGTGGTCAGGTTCTGGGGTGGTCTAGGGATGTTAAATTGTGAGTAATTGACTAATCGAATAGTCGATGCATTTTGCATCGATTAGTCGATAGGGCGCCGCCACCTAGGGCTGTTGCTACACTTCAAAGGCGAAAGTGCCGTGTGGAGCCCAGGATTAGCTGGGGACTCCCCTGCTGACCCAGGGCTCCGTGCGGCACTGCCGCTTTGAAACACCGCATGGAGCCTGACACTGGGCTTCCTGCAGCGTTTCAAAGCGGCAGCGCAGCATGGAGCCCGGGGTCTGGCCTCAGGCTCCATGTAGTGCTGCCGCTTTGAAGTACTCCCTCCCCGCCCTTGTTGCCTCTTTGTGATAGAGGCAGCGGGGTGGGGGGACTAGTCAACTAGCATTTGCTTCTTGGTTAGTCAACTAGTCCTTCACATCCCTAGGGTGGTCCTGGCTCCCGGTCCTGTGTTTGGGCCAGTAAGCACCTAGCAGCTGTTTCTGCCCTCCTCCCACATGGGGCGCTGCAGCCGGGAGGGCTGTGCACAGGCATCCTTCGCCAGCTCTGGGACTGTTTTAATTGATTGTGTGAAGTCATGTGCCAACCTGAACAAGGCCTTTCATTAAACATGCACACTGTTCCTTTGCATCAGCGTGTGAATTTCCTTCTGGATGGTATGGGCCTGCATGGCCGGACTGACCCTTCCTGCGTTCGTACCGTTCTGCTGCTGCCCGGGATCCAGCCTGTCCTCCTCTTCCCTAATTTCAGTCGTGTTCAGACTGATTTTGCTGGCAAGAGCAAGATGGTTTGGAACGCACAGGCTGAGCGGTGTTGACTCATGCCTTGACAGCACAGACAGAGCACACACTGTTCCCGGTCACAGATACAGCCTCGCCCACAGGGAGCCAATGAAACCAGCTCTGAAGCCAGCCTGGAGTCCTGTGTCTCAGCTGGGAGCTGCATGCCTGGCTCTGTGTGACTCTGGGCAAGTCCTCTCTCTAGGCCGGGGGTTGGGAACCTAAAACCCCAGGGCCAGATGCGGCCCCTGGCTTGCCTGGGTCCAGCCCCCGAGGCACAAAGTACCTGCACCAGAACTGGGGAGCCTGCACTGGTGCTCCAAGTCCCCCCACCTCCCCACGGGGCTGGAGCACACAAAATCTACTAGCCTTCCCCACGGCTCTGGGGTGTGAGGGGACTGTGTCTCCTTAGGCAGGGGCTATGCCAGTGAGGGTTTGGGGGTTTTTTGCTTCTCACTTGTGTGCAGCTCCCACCTGATTTTTCTGTGGATCAGTCCAAACAAGATTCCCACCTACTCCAGGCCTCAGTTTCCCTGCTGTGACCTGGCGATCATGTTTGCCCACGTCTAGGCCGTTGGAAGCTGGCTGTGGGGTGTCAGCAGCCCTGCAGCACACCCCAGCGTGAGCCGGGAGGGTGGTACCAAAGCAATGGGTTAAATTCAGAGCGGTTGTGGGAGGTGATGTAAGACTTGCACCCGCGCCTGGTGTGCACAGGAGGCCGAGCTGCTCTGTCGTGCATGCTCAGGAGCTGGTGATGGTGTGAGTGGAAGGAAGCGGGGAGGGGGTGACTAGTGTTGAATTTTGCACTTTCTGCACCTTTCTCTTTGCTCTCGTTCTGCCTCATTCCCACCTGTTGTGAGTTGCATCAGCCCTGCCCCCTCTGTGCTGGGGACGTGCTGAGCACGTGTTAGCAAGTGGGTGGGAGGCTGGGGCGATGTGACATGCACACAGATGTGAATTGTCCCATCCTGCAGTCCCTGAGGACTCAGCAACTTGGGCTGGTATCTCCTCCCGCCTTGATCCAGCCAGGGTGGCCCCAGGGAGCTCGGGGAGGCTGCTGAGCCTCAAGGAAAGGCTTCTGCTGCTGGCCCTGGGTGAGAGGGTGGCTGGGCTCAGTGCTGCCCCCCCTCCCCTGGCGGGTGTGGAGTAAATCAAACAAGCAAAGGTTACAGCAGCACTTCAGTCAGCAGCAACCTGCGGGGGAGAGAGGCCCCTGGGCACTGAGCAGCGGCGCTGCCTGCAGGAGCCCAGCCCCGGAAGCCAGGGATCACCAGAGGAGGCTACCGCCGGCATGGATGCAGCGAGTCGAGGGCCCAGCGCATCAGCCCTGCCCAACGACAAGGTACAACCCATGCACAACCAGGGCTGGAGAGACCCCAGCAAAACACACTGAGCAGTCTGGCCAGCAGAGTTGGGCTCAGGTCGCTCCCAGGGATGCTCGCAGAGCCGCACCACAGCCGGGGGAGGCATTTCCCAGCTGCCAAGGGCATGCTGCAGGGCTCTGCTCGCGCTGCATGGGAGACGCTTTTCTCTCGGCCTGAGCTGTGCTGCTCAGAGGCTGCAGTGTCTGCTCTGTGCCTGTCAACCTCGCTGGTTCTCACCAGGATTCATTCTCTGCCCTTCTGTCTCGCCCGGAGCCTTAGTTGTCTCAGTCATTTCACCTGTTCCTTCGTGGCCCCTTGTCCCCTCTAAGCAGGGAAAACTCCCATGCTGGGGCCCACAGGGTACTGGACCTGGCGTTTGAGATGGGCAGTAGCAAGAACTCCCTGTTCCCCAGCTGTGTGACCCACCCGTGGCAGAGCCGAGGGATTGTGTGTGACTCGGTGCCGCTGGTGGGAGAGCATCCCCTGAACTCCACAGGGATGAAGGCTGAAGCAGGGCTGCTCTTCTTACAGTCGTGCAGGGGGGAGCGGACTCCAGAGCAGGAGTCTCGCTGGTCTCCTGGAGCCACTGCAGGGGGAATTAAGCAGCTTGTTTCGCTCGCCCTTGAAACCTTTGTGCAGTTCTGAGCTAGCCCGGCAGATGCTGGAGAAACCCCACCCAGAATACTGGTAGGACAGGGTGTTGTAGCCAAGTCGTCACCCTCTCCTCTCAGCCGGCTTTGTCCATGTTCCTGATTGTTCCTCACCCCAGGCCTCCAGCCTGCTTACTGAGAGACAGTGGGGGCATCAGATGGGTTTTTCCAGGCGTGCTGACAATAGCAGAGCAGCAGGTGCCAATTCCATCTGGGCCTACTCGGGCTGTTGTCCAAGATGGGGAGACGTCACCAGGTTTCTCTCAAACCGCTTTTGGAGCTGGCCGAAAAATGCCAAGCGATGCCTTGTGCAAAATCCAGAGTGAAACGCACAGCCCTATGGAAAAGCCATGGTGGCGAAGCCATTCTCTGTGTAAAAACCAAACCTCCCGCCCCAACCCCAACCCCAACCCCCTGCACCCCAAACACGAACAATCGGCAGCTGTGCTCTTAAGCCAAGACCTCAGGGTTTTACTAAAGTAGTTCTGCTCACCCAATGGAATGGGGTTGCAGAAAGCTTCCTTCTGGCTGAAAACCCATTTCCACCAAATAGCTTTCAAACCCCCTCTTCCCCACTGCCCATAGCGAGGCATGGCCCAGCTCGGGCTCTTTGCACGCCGCTTCTAGCGTGCCCTGCTCTAGGTTTGCGCTGTTAAACCAAGGTCTGTTCTGCCCCATTCCTAGCGTGTCCCTGATGGGAGTGAGAACCTCTTGCTGCAGCCCTCCCCCCCGACCCCCTTCCCTGTCTCTGGCTGTTTACATGGCTGAGTG
Source organism: Rafetus swinhoei (assembly GCA_019425775.1). NCBI lineage: Eukaryota > Metazoa > Chordata > Testudines > Trionychidae > Rafetus > Rafetus swinhoei. The sequence goes on along the minus strand of CM033437.1, from coordinate 348,085,876 downwards.
GAATGGAGTCTGCCCGAGGTTCACTGACAAACAGCTGGCTCAGCGGTGCCCTGCTTGGGAGGGGCTGGGGCCTGGGGCGGGATGCGACGCTGCCCAGGGCGGGTGGGCGCTCCCTGAGCAGCGGCTGGGCAGGAATAGACTCAAGACCTGGACTCCTGGTCAGCCCGCGGTAATCTCCCTTTCTCCTCTCAGATCTTGGTGCTGACATGCGTCTCCCTGACGGCCTTATCTCTCAGGTGGGTCTGTTTACCTGCGGCCTGGCCAAGCCCCGCGGGGGTCAGGATAGGCTGGGGGGGAGAGGACAGTGTGGCTGCACTTTGCCCGGGGCTGGCTGCCAAGCTCCTTCCCCGGTAGTTTGCACAAGGGCTGCCCCCCCATATGAAGATACCAAAGAGCTCAGATACCCACATGTGCAGTGCGACACCAAGGCCTCTCCCCTCATCCCTGCACCCGGGCACAGGCAGGATGGAGCCAGCACACAAGGGCCAGGCACTAGCACGGTGGGTCCTGGACCAGCCGGCAGTGTCGCTGGCAGTGTCGGTGCCGGCCATAGCGAGAGCTCTGGGCTTTGACGGCAGGGTACCCTGCGTTCTCCCGGTCCGGCTTAGGGTGCGTTATCCCCAGCCCAGAGGCTGTCCCCTTCATCCTACCCAGCCTTGTCCACCGCGGGAGGGGGCTGTGGACTGGACCTTTCACACCAGGGACCACATCCCCTGATATCCGGGGCCCTTCTCGCTGCCCGGGGTGATCTCTGCCAGAGGTCAATGTGCAGCAGGGCGGGATGAATCCACCAGCAGGAAGCAGCAGCCTAGCAGGAAGTTTTCCTATTGCCACACACCAGACCTACTCCAATCCCCTGGCTCTCCTCTCGGCACCGCCTAGTCTAGGAATTGGCATGAGCCCTGAGCGCTGGCTTCCGGCCCTCCAGGATGGCCGAGGCGGAGAGAGGACGGGCCGCGGTGGGCTGGGAGGCAGGAGGGTTCTGGGCTCTGCTCCTGTTCCCACCTCGGGCAGCAGCTGCTGGTAACTCAGGCCAGTGCCTTGCACTTCAGATACCCCCGTCGGGAAGCTGGGCCCAAAGCGGGGAAGTCCCCGAGCCCCAGCCCAGCGTCTGAGCCCATGTTCCAGGGAGGTGAAGGCCCATGGCCGTGCTGGGTGCTGAGCCATCGATGGGCACCCAGCACGGCCGGCCCGGGGCCTGGAGACTAACTCTTGGCTGCGTTTCCATTTCAGCCTCCTCGGCAGCAGCTCGGTCCTGGCGGTGGCCGCCCTCGGGGGGAGATGCTGCAGCAGCCAGGTCCGTGGCAGACTTGGGGGTCCCTGGGCTTTGAGAGACCTGGCGAGCTCTCGGGCAGTTCATTGCCAAGGGGTTTTAGTGCCGCCCCATAGTCTAGTCCAGCCTAATCGTGCAGCCGGGTCGCTGCAGCCTTGTCCAGCCCTGGACTGTGCTCCCTGGGTTTTAGCTGAAGCCGTTGTGGGTTATAGGAGAGCCCCGTAATTCAGGGGGCTTTCAGAGCCCCTGCTGGCCAGCAGCCTGGGTGCGCCTTGCCAGCAGGCAGAGGCTGGTCTGACGTCTCTCCACAGGAGGCCTGGGGGGCTGCTTCTCAGGACCGTCTCGGGCGGTCAGCGGTGCCCAGTCACACCCGGGGAGTAGAGGGCTGGGCTGGGCCTGGCCTGCCTCGGGGCGTGGTCAGCCCAGCAAGGGCCTCGTTCACTGGGAGTGCTTGTTAGTTGCTGGGATTTGGCTCTGGCTGCAGCACCAACTCTTTGCACTCTTGCTCTTATTCCTCCCCCAACCCCAGCACAGGCACAGCGGGGAGAAGCGGGTGCAAGCGGGGGGGGGACGAGAACACCACGTCCAGTGGCAGAAGATCTAGCAGAGGCGGTGGGAGGAGGCAGGACAGAGCCGCGCCGCGACTGGCGTGTGAGCAGCCGTCTTTGAGGGGCTCCCGCTCGCTGGCCAGCAGCATTTCTGTGTTGGAGGCGTGGGCCGGCCACGTGGGCAGAGAGAGGCCAGCGCTCCCCTGGGGCGGCGTCGGGAGAGAGGCGGGTGAGATGGGGCAGCCTCTGGGGGACCTGCAGCCATCACGGTCAGACGCTGAGATGGGGGAGCAGAACTCGGGTTGCTGCCAGGGTCCTTTCTTACCCTGCTCCCTCCTCAGCTCCCTTCCTGGGACCCTGCCTCCGTGTACCCCAGCTCCCTCCCCGGGGCCAGACCCTGCCTCCGTGTACCCAGCTCCCTCCCCGGGGCCAGACCCTGCCTCCGTGTACCCCAGCTCCCTTCCCGGGGCCAGACCCTGCCTCCGTGTACCCAGCTCCCTCCCCGGGGCCGGGCCCTGCCTCCGTGTACCCCGGCTCCCTCCCCGGGGCCGGGCCCTGCCTCCGTGGACCCCGGCTCCCTCCCCGGGGCCGGGCCCTGCCTCCGTGTACCCCACCTTCCTCCCCGGGGCCGGGCCCTGCCTCCGTGTAGCCCGGCTCCCTCCCCGGGGCCGGGCCCTGCCTCCGTGTACCCCGGCTCCCTCCCCGGGGCCGGGCCCTGCCTCCGTGTACCCCACCTCCCTTCCCGGGGCCGGGCCCTGCCTCCGTGGACCCCGGCTCCCTCCCCGGGGCCGGGCCCTGCCTCCGTGGACCCCGGCTCCCTTCCCAGGCCAGGATGGCATCACCTTCAGGGGAGGGGATCTGGGCCGCACAGCTTGCAGCCCAAGAGACCGACGGGAGGGAGGCACGGCCCTGGGGGCCCAGCGGAGAAAGGGCTGCAGACAGTTCCCTGCCGGTAGCCTCTGCCCTAACTGTGCTGCTTCCCCACAGCTGCGCCCCCTCTTCCTGCTCTCCCTGGCAGACTTCCTGGCTGCCTTGGTGCTCATCATCACAGCGGCCATCCAGCTCCTGCCAGCTCCGCTCTTCATCCGGGCTTATGAGTTCTGCCCCTACGGACTGATGCTGGCCATGGTGAGGGGGGGCAATGGCACACGGGGACAGCGGCGGGCTGGGGCTGATTGTGCCCTGGGCCGATGTGCTCTGCTGGCCGAGGTGCCCTTGAATAGCTGCAGGCGTGACTGTTAGCACAGTGGTTCCCAACTGCTGGGCCGCGCCCACAGGGCTGGGTATACCTAGGGCGCGTGGCAGCCGCAGCGGAAGCCAGCTGTAAGCAGCGGCTCTGGGGGCCGGGGTACATATTTTGGCAGACCCGTAACATTTTATTTCACATTTGCATAGTCATTATTTGCATAATGAATATGTAAATAAAATGTTATCTGTCCGCCAAAAGTTTGTGAATGGGTTTGCTGGTCCACAGCATAAGAAAGGTTGGTAGCAGAGTAGGGGCGAGGGGACGGGGGGGCATGTGCAGCCTGCTGCCTGTGCGGACGGTGCTGGGAGCTGGCTTGTGCGCCCCTGCCCTCTACGCAGGGACTATCAGAGCCCCAACGGGGAGCTCCAGCCCGTCCGGGGGCGACAGAGCCGCAGGGAGCCGATCCTGCTATTCAGCCTGATCCTTCCCTCTCGGGTTCCTCCCATTCCCCCTTGCTCCATGCCCACACCCCCATCCTGGGGCTGGGCCGTGACCGGCAGAGCCCAGCTCAGTTCCCGCGGGCTTGGCTGTCATGCCTGCACCCTCCCAGGGCCTTCAGCAGCTCTGGAAATGTGGCCCCAGGGGCCTAAAGTGGAGCACCCCGGAACCCAGCACCCTTGGACTTTGCACCCGTCAGTCGCCCGCCGGTTACGCGGCCCAGGCAGATTTGTGGCATTTCTGCCCCTCCCCCCACAGAATCTCCTTTGCCCGCGTCTCGCCCCTTCCCCAAAGCTTGGCTGCAACTTCGCCGGCCTCACCGGGCCTTGCCCTTCCGCCCCGTTTCATGCCAGCTGCAGCCTCAGTGAACTTGCAGTTCATTTGCCGGCCTGAGCTAGGCGTGACATGCGAGCACAACGGGGGCCCTGCGGCGCCCACATGCCACCTCCACGCCCCGTCACTTCTAGACCCTTTGGTAACGGGCGCCTACCCGAGAGCAGGCGCGGCCTCAGTTTCCCCCCTCGCCCATGGCCTGCAGTCTCCCCCGAGTGGTGGGGGGAGCTGGGACAAGACAAGGAGTCCTGCTGGGTGGGAGGTCGAGTGTAAACGCACATCAGCCCTTCACACCTCCCGCCCCTCCCCCCGGCAGGGCACTCGCCCTGGTGCCCCAGGGGATGCAGTGGAGGCAGCGTTGGCCTGAGGCCCCTAACCAGAACCAGCCCCACTCTCCCCAGTCGCTTCCTCCGGTGGTGCCATTCCCCGGCCGGGCCATGCCCAGCCCCTGGCCAGCGCTGACAGCGAGACCCCGGCCCAGGGAAGGACGTGGCGGCAGGAAAGCCTAGTGGGAACAGGGGTGCCTGGCTCGCCCTGGAAGGCCCGCAGGTGGGCACGTCGCTGGCCGTGACTTCAGCTTCTCCCTGGCTCAGATGTTCTACGCTGTCTCCTTCCTGATGGTCATTGTCTACGCGTACGAGGCCAACCGCACCCTGCGTGGCTGGAGAGTGGCCCGCGTGACGGCTGTGCAGGTAGGGCCGAGGGAGCCTCCTCCCCCAGCCCGTGGGAACGCGGGTGGTGGGCCCCCTCTCCCGGCGAGCGCGGCCAGGTGGGGGCGGCTCCTCCGGACAGACACCACGGGCGAGCCAGGCGGGAGGGAGAGACACCCCCTGCGTCCAGGCCGGGCCAGGAGCTTTCCTGACTTGCCATGTCCCAAGCCCCTGGCCAGAGCGGAGTGGGGGATGGGGCCGCAGGCACCCCCCCCTTGGTACAGCAGACGAGGAAGCAGCAGGGGCCCCGTGCGACGAGCCAGGCGGAGCGGCAGCGGGCGGGGGGCCAATGGGACGCTCATGGAGGCACCGGTGCCTCGTTCTGCCGTGTGCATGGTGAAGGTGCTGCCGCATCCCCGTGCACGGGGGGGCAGGGCTGCTCTGAGGTCAGCCTGAGCACGAGCGGGTCGGCGCACGCCCGCACACGCACGCAGAGCCTCAGGCCGGGAGGCCAGCTGGCCCCTGCGAGGTGGTTTAACGCCGCGGCGAAGGGCTGCGCGTCCCTGCCAGTCCCCCAGCCCCGGGCCAGCTCGGCGCGAAGCGTCTGACCTCGCGCCCGGGCGGCCGTCTGAGCCCGTTCTCCTCCGCTGCAGGAGAGGCGCAGGTGCCTGGAGAGGGCCCCGGCGGGGCCTGCCCTACGTCCTGGCCTGGTAGGTGCTGCCGAGCTGCTTGCCCTGCCCCTGTGGCTCACCCTGAAGTGCGGCGCTGGCCAGCCTGCGAGCGGTGCCGGGGGGGCCCTGCAGCGAGCGGCGTCCTGCAGCCCCGGCTGGGCGGTAACGTCGGCTCTCTGGGCCCCAAGGCTAAACCTGGGCCATTGGCGCGGCCCCGTCCCATGGGGGGGTGGGCACCGCGTGGGGGGCACCGCGTGGGGTCAGCTGCCACCTTTGCTACCAGGGGCCCGGCAGAGCCGTCCCGGAGTACGGGGTGACGTCCCCCCTCACTCTTCTCCCCTCCCCCGGTCTCTGGCCAGGCTGCTCCCTGCCCTCATGTTCCTGGGCCAGCTGCTCTGGAGAGGCACCTCGGTGAAGGACATCGCGCCCCCGGCCGCTGGAGCCCAGCAGGCCATGCCAGGCCAACCACTCCCGCGGGGCCTACAGCCTGTACTGCTCCAGGTAGCGCTTGGGTCCCTTCCCGCCACCACGGGCCCCGCCTCAGCCTCCCCCAGCGGCCCCTCCCGGGGCTGGGGCTGCAGCATGGAGCAGGCCCAGGCGATACGGGCCCTGAGCCACAGCAGGGCTGACACCAAATCCTGCAGGTAGCACCTGGCCCCATCCAGCTGCCGGGGCGGGGGAAGGGGAGCCCAGCAGCTGGGCTTGGCGCGGGATCCCCGACTCCTGGGGCTGCAGATCTGGGGCCGCCTCCTGCCACAGGAGCCCATTAGTTAGTGCTGGGTCCCGTCCCTGAACTCAGCCAGCGCCAGATCGTCCGGGGAGAGGGGCTCTGGAAGCGGGAGCCGAACAAGGCCCTGCTCCCTGGGGGCCAGCGCGGGTCCCTGGCCTTGGCAGGCAGGCAGGTCGCGCCGCAGAGCAGTGACCTCCTCCCGGGCCCAGGACGGACACGGCGAGAGCGCCCGGGAGCCAGGCCACTTACACTGCCCTGTTCTTTCAGCTGCCTGATCCTCATCCACCGCTCCCAGGACGTCTGCTATAAGGCAAGCGCTCCCCGGCCTCTGCTCCCGCCACCTCCCTGCTCCCCGGCCTCTGCTCCCGCCACCTCTCTGCTCCCGCCACCTCCCTTCCCGGCCTCTGCTCCCGCCACCTCCCTTCCCCCGGCCTCTGCTCCCGCCACCTCCCTGCTCCCCGGCCTCTGCTCCCACCACCTCCCTGCTCTCCAGCCTTCTGATCCTGCTCCCTCAGTCTCTGCTCCCACCACCTCCCTGCTCCTCCAGCCTCTGTTCCTGCCACCTCCCTGCTCCCAAGTAGCCCCCAGGGGCTGGAAAAGCCTTCACCTACCTCCACAGCTCTCCCAGGCACCAGGCTCTTGGTTCTCCCATCCTCTGCTCGCCCCACTGCCCTGAGCCTGCTTCCAGACCCGTGCCCCATCGCTCACAGCCATTACCCTCCTGCGGGGCTGGTGTTGGTTGGGCTCCATCCACACTGCTTCTCTGCCGCCCCCCCATCGTGACACCCATGGGGCAGCTCTCACTACCCCAGCAGGCAGAGGGAGCTGGGCAGCTGGGGAAAGGCGGATGAGCAATGGCTGGTGATCGGGGTGGGTGGGGGCGGAGAAGATGGGAGGGCCAAGAGCCAGCCGTGTGCTCTGCTAAGAACTAACTCCTGCTACTCCCCCAAAGGCTCAGCTGGTGCTCGCTCTGTATCTGTTCTGTGAGGCGCTTAGTGCAGCGTGTGACTAACCCCTACAAACCTCACATGCCCCGGGTCAAGGCAGGGCTGAGTGCCCCCTGTTCCCTGCCACGGGCGCTGCCACCATGTTACAAGGAGCAAAAGAAGTTGGCTGGGCAGGGAGGAGGTGGCAAAGGCGGGCACAGCCTGATGCCCCAACCAGCCTTGTCTTTGTCTGCCAGGACGCAGGCCACAAGGACCCTGGCCTGGAGGTGAAAATCCTCTTCTTCACGTACCTGCTGCTGGTGCTCGGCTGCTGCACAGTAAGCGCCCGATTCTGTTGCCCCCTTGAGTCTCAGCGGGTTCCCTGGGCCCCGAGCGGCCGTGCTGGGGCAGGGAGAGGCGGGCGCGCTGACCAGGGGCCTGTCAGTTCCTGTACTGCAGGGCAGAGCGCTGGTGCCGGCGGAGCGGCGGGGGGCGCCTGCTGAGCGGGGAGAACGACGGCTTCGCCAGCAGGAACGTGCGGCGCGCGCGCAAAATCTCTTGCTGCTTCCAGCTGGTTTTCCTCATCTGCTGGACGCCGGGTGAGCGGCTCCTCCTCCATCAGGACTGGTGGCTGGGCCCCTCGTTGGTGCACCACGAGCCCTTCTGGGCGCAATCAAGTGCCAACACACGGCCCCCTCCCCCCAGCATTTGGTCCCAAGGTTTTCTCCGCTCCCCCACAGGATCCCGGTGCTCACGGAGAAAGCCTGAGCAGCAGAAGCCTGGCAGCTGTAAGGCCAGGGCTAGCAGGGAGTCTGGGGCTGGCCGAGCCAGGCTGGGGAGATGGGGAACTTCTGGCCTACAGCTGAAAAGGCCCCGGTGTCCAAGGAGGGATGTTTAATGCTCGAAGCACCAGGCTCGAACTCTCTGGCTTCCCTAGAAACACAGAACTCCGGTTCCTTCTGGGCTGGCTTGGCTCCTTCCCCTTCCCGCCCCCCGCTAGACTCTCTGCAGGTGGACTTTCAGGAGGGCCCTTGATCCGTGTAGGTAGGTAAGGACGGGCCTCGCGTCCCCTGGGAAGGGGCTGCCCATGAGCAGCGAAGCTGGGTGCGGACAGAAGAGCATGTAAAGCACGCAGGGCCCCACCCACGGGGAAGGTGCCGTGCAACCTAACGGTGGCGATGGCCACGCTCCGAAGGGGCGGGCTAGCAGGGGGCGCAGACGTGAAAGGCATCACACGGCAAAGCTGCGGCAGGATAAAGCAGTGAGTGCACGTTCCTTTGTTCCCGTCCGCAGCCTTGCTCCTCAGCCTCCTGTCCTTCACCAGCGTCCAGCCCACCGCCATCTTTGCGCTGTACGTGGCCACGGTAAGGGCCTGACCGGCTGGCGCTGCCTCTGCCGCTGTGTGGGGAGGGTCGGTTGCTGTGGGCTTTGCACGGGACCCAGTGTGTTGGGGGACGACTGGGGACCTCTCCATGCAAGTAGTGGGGTGCAGGATGTGCCCAGCATGTAGGGAATGGGGGTTACACGGCTCCCATGGGCCTGGGCATTCACGGGTGGGGATGGGCACCCGTGTGTGAGTGTAGCACGGAGGTGCTGCCAGGGCAGGTCCTGTGCTAGGCAGTGCGGGTGCAGGGGGAGAGGTGGGCGGCTCTGGCCTCTGCAGCTCCCAGGCCGGTCACGTTCCGCTGCTTCCCAAATGTAACCGAATGGTCGTGTGCAACAGCCCAGCGGAGCCCGGCGCCCGCCTCCTCGCGGGAGAGCGCCCAGCCCCTCAGCTCAGCCTTTGAGCTGCTTCTCCTGGCTTCTGAGGGAAGGTCTTTCGTTAACCGCGCCCCTGGGAGGCCGGGTCCGTCTCGTTCTCCTCGGAGGCCTGGCTGGGGCAGGATGCTCGGGCGTCCATCTCCCCTTTATCAGTTGGCTATGAGTAGGGTTGTAAAATCCCGGTTACTCAGTTAACTGGTTAAGCCTTAGGTTTGACTGGTTAACCCATTAAACAGGCTCCCGCTCCCGCATGCCCAAGTGTAGGGGGGCTGGCTTCTGCTCCTGCACCCGTCCACGGGGCTGGAGCAAGTCTCTGCACATGGCGGGGGGCTGCTGCCAGGCACCGGTTAATATCACCTGGAAAGGCTGACGCTTACCGGATAACCGATTACCCATTCACATCCCCGTTACGCAGCCAGCTTTCCGCTTTGTCACCTGGAGAGGAGCTACCCCAGGCACGGAGGACAAGGGCCGTGCTGTGCAGGGATGGCCGTCTCTGATTTCTCCCTCTCTTTGCAGGCGCTGACCATGTCCCTCCAGGGCTCCTGCACAGCTTGGTCTATGGCTGGCTGCGGCAGAACTTCCGCCAGGAGGCTCTGGGGGAGACAGTCCCCCTGAGATACTACCCTGGCCTCAAAGCCTTCTACGATGAATCTCTTCGTGTCACCGAGCACTAGGAGGGGGCCGGCACTGGCCACTCCCAGGCCCCCAGCCTGGAGCACAGTGCGTTTGGTAGGAATTCTACACAGCGTCTCTCCGCCTGGGGACCTGTTCCCCCGGCCTTGGCCCTACGCACCGCGCAATGCTTAGGTAATAAGGAATCTGCTCGATGCCAACTTTGCCATGCAGCCTTCCTGGAAAACAGGGACCACCTGCAGCAGGGTCTGCCCCAATTTCCCCTCCTTTCTGGATGATGCAAGCACAGGTGTAACCGCACCTGCTCCTGGAGGCAAGCTGGCTGGACAGCAACCTGGACTGGAGGCAGCTGCTTAGCCAAAGCAACAAAATCACTAGCAACGGTCGTGTGACCAACTGTGGTTTCCTTAAGGCAGGTAAAGCCCAGTGCCGTACTGGCTGCGAGGAACAAGAGGCCAAGACTGCCCCTAAATTCCCTCCCACGTACACGGCTGTCCTTCCCTCCTCTCCACAGTAGCTTCTGCAAGGGCTGGGAGGCACAGGCCCCCTGAGCTCCGTGGTAGGGACTTGGGGCTGCAGCTGGCTCTGAGAGGAGCTTGAGGATGTGGCTATCACCCTACCGCCAGGCCTTGGAGCACAGGGAGCACCCCGCGGAGGTGTGGCTATTTTCTCTTGCACAACATATTCGTCATCCTAGTGACAGGGGTGGAACCCTGTCTCTGCTAGGCACTGTACCCAGCTCTGAGTGCCTGGGACCCTCCCAGGTATGGTATGGATTCCCACAAGGTAAGAACTAGGGGTCACCACATGAAATGAATAGGTAGCAGGTTTAAAACAAACCAAAGGAAGTTTTTCTTCACTCAGTGCACAGTCAACCTGTGGAACTCCTTGCCAGAGGATGTGGTGAAGACTAGGACTTCAGTGGGGTTCAAAAAAGAGCTAGATAGCCATTGATGGACCTAACCTCCATGAATCTATTAGCCAGGCTGGATAGGAATGGTGTCCCTAGCCTCTGTGTGTCTGGAAATGGGTGACAAGAGGGAGCAGGTGAGGATTCCCTGTTGCGTTCCCTCCCTCTGGGGCATCTGGCATTGGCCACTGGGCTAGCTGGACCTCTGGTCCGACCCTGTCTGGCCGTTCTTATGTTCCTATTCAAATAAGGGGGTAGGAGACGATGGGGTGCAGCGCACTCGCAGGAGGGGTTCAGGCCTCCTTCCCTCTGCAGCTATTGAATCTTCACGGGTGCTGGTCAGAGGAGGCACTAGTGCTCACAAGGCCCTCGGCAGCTGTCTTCACCCACCTCAGGGAAAGCTCCTGCCCCGTCTTCCTAAGCGGGCTCCACACCGATCCCCGGCCCCGGCACAGCACGGCCGGCCTGCTTGGGAGCGTTCACGCCACGTTCTCGGGCACCGATCCCCGCCCCCGGCACACAACGCGGATGGCCTGCCTGGGAGCGTGCACACCACGTTCTCGGGCACCGATCCCTGCCCCCGGCACACGGCGCGGCCGGCCTGCTTGGGAGCGTGCACGCCACGTTCTTGGGCACCGATCCCTGCCCCCGGCACACGGCGCGGCTGGGCTGCTTCGGAGCGTTCACGCCACGATCTCGGGCACCGATCCCGGCACATGGCGCGGCTGGGCTGCTTGGGAGCGTTCACACCACTTTCTCGGGCACCAATCCCCGCCCCCGGCACACGGCACGGCTGGGCTGCTTGGGAGCGTGCACGCCACGTTCTCGGGCACCGATCCCCGGCCCCGGCACACGGCGCGGCTGGGCTGCTTGGGAGCGTTCACGCCACGTTCTCGGGCACCGATCCCCGGCCCCGGCACACGGCGCGGCTGGCCTGCTTGGGAGCGTCCACACCACGTTCTCGGGCACAGCCTCACCAGGAGCCTCAGCAGCTCCTAGTTCCTGCCACTGGACAAAACAAAACCCAAGGCGGGAGCGGCTCACCTCCCCTTTCCTGCCGGGGATGAAGGGTTCTAGGCTACTGCCCCAGAATGAAGACAGCCCCAAACCCCAGCTCTCCTTGGAAGGCAGCCTCCTGTACCCCCCAGGCTTGAGCCGCGGCAGCATTAACGCCCAGGCCCCCAGCTAGTTAAAAGCCCAACCAAGTCTCAGCTTTGGCTCTGTTGGTATTGGCAATGTTCACATCAGAAGAGCCAGACCCAAGGTCCATCCCACCCAGGCCAGTGCCAGGCACCCCAGAGGGAATGAACAGAACAGGGAATCAAGTGATCCCTCCTCTGTTGCCCGTTCCAGCTTCTGGCAAAACCGAGGCTAGGGACACCATCTCTACTCATCCTGGCTAATAGCCATTGATGGACCTGTCCTCCAGGAATGTAACTAGCTCTTTTTTGAACCCTGTTAAAGTCCTGGCCTTTACAACATCCTCAAGCGAGGAGTTCCACAGGTTGACGGTGCATCGAGAAGAAAAAATTCCTTTTGTTTTAAATCTGCTACCTATTAATTTAGTGACCCCTACTTCTTGTGTCATGAGTAAATAACACTTCCTTATTTACATTCTCCACGGTGTCATGATTTTATAGACCTCTATCTCATCTGCCATTGTCATCTCTTTTCTAAGCTGAAAAGTCCCAGTCTTACTAAGCTCTCCTCATCTATGGCAGCCATTCCAAACCCCAAAGCATTCTGGTGCTCTTTTCTGAGCCTTTTCCAATTCCGATATATGGTTTGGAGAGAGGGCAGCCACATCTGCATGCAGCACTCAAGATGCGGGTGTCCCATGGATTTATAGAGGGGCAATGAGATAAGCTCTGTCACTTTCCTAGTGCTTCCCAAGGTTCTGTTCGCGTTAGCTCCTGAGGCTGAAATTGTGTCTCCCTGACCAGCAGCTGGCGGTTCCGCCGAGCACAGCGAGACAACGGCCCTGCCTGGCGCTGGGGCAGCTGTCACCGTCTCTGTGAACGCTCCAGCCCCCTCTGACTTTGAATGAGTCGGACCCGACCCACATATCAAACCAGCCTCTAGTGCCCAAGTATTTGTCCATGTGCTGTAACCCCCTTCCCATGCATTGCCTGCTGAGACACTGGCCCCTGCGGCGCAGCCAGGGGAGAACACATTGAACTGCAGGACCCAGGGGCACAGAATCCGGGCTGCCTGTTGTTGGGGTGGGAAGAACCCCAGTTCTGTGGGTGCAGGGCTGCTCCCCGGGGCAATTCGCACTGACCACGCAGAGGAGGCAGGCTGCAGCTGGCCTGCTGCCAGGCCCCCAGGTGTGGCCATGGAGAAGGGGAGCTGGTGCCCACCTCCTTTCAGACCCAGCTCAGCCCGTCTGGCGGAAGCGCGGAGAAGAGGCCAGTTTTACAGCTGACATTTACTACTGTACAGCAGTGACTCAGGCCCCTCCCGCGGGCACCGCACGGGCAGCGCTCCCACGTCCCGAGGCGCACACACTACACACACCGGGCTCCATCACTAAGGGGGCCCCTGCCCACCCACTCCTCCAGCCCGGGAGCACGGGCAGAGGGAGGGCAGGGCAGGGCAGCCAGGCAGGAGGGCTACGGGCTGCAGCCAAGCGCTCAGTCCAATGGCGCCGCTGCCTCGCTTTCTTCTCGGTTTCGTGTGGCGGTGGGCGGAGGATCCCTCCCCCCAGAGTCGGAGCAGAGAGAGGCAGGAGGGTTCAGACATTTGTGCTTTACTGACTCCTCCGTGGAAATAAGAAACAACCCCCTGGAGGGCAGAGATTACTACAGAACAACACCCCACCCCCACCCCCACTCCCTGTACACAGCGCAGGACACCTGTCCGGCCAGGGGGCTGAGAATCGGCAGCACAGACACTCACGCCCAGGGGATGCTCCCAGCTCTCTCAGCCCGGCAGAGCTCGTCCGCCAGACACACACACACAGCCCCCTGCCCTGGAGGGAGCCTTTCCCGCTGCAGCCATTACGGTCACTGCTGCTCCCCTTTATCTGCCTTCCGCGTGCCCAGTCACAGCTCTCCCCACAATGGGTCAGCCTGTGGGGACCGTGGTGGATTGTCCACGTCCCCGCAGAGGAGGGGCCTGGACTCTCAAGATTAGCAAGAGCTGCAGGCTCTGTACATGCACCGAATGCTCCTCGGTGTGACCGGGACAAGCGGGCCTGATGGCGTGGAGGTAGCAGCGGCCCTAGCGTGGCGCAAGGACGGGGCTGGCAGTGTGTGTTCGGCACAGCCTGGCAGACGGGCCCGGTCTCCGGCTGCCTCCCTCTGCCGCGTGGACAGCCACCGTGCTCCCCTCCCCCGCGGCTCTGCGCACAGCAGCAGTTCACCCGCCCGGCCTCGGTTCCACTCCTGGCTCAGAGCTCACCCCCCTCGTGCTGCCAAGCGGAAGCCAGGTCAGTGGGGGGCTGGGGCTAGGCCCCAGTTTCTCCCTCGAACCTGCCTGCAGCCCCCTGCAGGCCTGGGGGAGATGCTGGGACTGGGGGGGTTGGGGATGGCCTTCCTCTCCCAGCAGAGTCCTGGTGCTGGGCCGTGGCTCAGTGGTGGTGCAGCACGGCCTGGAGATCCTCAGGGAGGGAACCGATGATGGTCTCAATGTATAGGCGCACTCGCTGCAGCGTCTCCTCCTTCACGGGCAGGTGATGGCACCTGGCTCGGACCTGCGGGGGGGGGGGGCGGGGGGGCCTTTAATACAGACTCCAAGCAGTGCTTTTTTGTGTGATGGTACTGCCCGACGCACTACCGGCACCTCTGTATGCAAATGTCCCACCCTGGCGCTTTTTTTTTTTTTCCTCAACAACTTTTCCCTGGAGTACAGTCACCTTTTAAAAAAAAAAAAAAAAAGCGCTGACTCCAAGTATCCCCTGTGCCATTAGCTCGGGGGAATCCCGTGGGCTCTCAGCTGTCTGGGAGACAGCTGGAGACCCCAGGGGCCCTTTTCAAGTGCGTCTAAGGGAGGCTCTCCGCTCCCCGGCTGACTCTGTACTGCATGCAGCAGGGAGGAGCAGCAGGAGTGCAGTCTCCTCACCAGAGGGGCCTGCGCCCACAGGAACCTCAGCAGGAGGCGAGGGGAAACTTACGAGCTTCTCGCGAAGTTTCAGAACCAGGTCTACGATCTCCACCTCGGACTTGTCTTTCATCCAGGCCACGATGTCCTGCCGCAAGAGAGGAAAAGTTCTCCTAAGGGACTCTCCTTCCGTACAGCAGCTGCCCTCAGAGCTGTGTCCCACACGGAGCCTCGCACCCAGGCGGGCGGGGACCAGCTCCTCTGCACAGCTGCGTCCAAGGTGAGGTACTGGCATGTGCTGAAGCAGCACGATGGGTTCCCGGCTGGCCAAACAGGACGATGTCCTCCCCAGCTCCGGCAGGCTCTCCGCTCACAGCCCAGCACAGAGTCCAGGGAGGAGGGGGGCAAGACGCAGGCTTTGCAGGCTCTCCATGCTCTTGCTTGCGGGGCACTCAGAGGCCACCCGAAAGCGGAGGGCTGGGACGTGTCTGCGCTGCCCGGGGGCCCTGCTCTCACAACATGCGCCCGGCAGAGCCAGAGATGGGACTACCCCAGCCGGCCTTCCCAGGTGAGAAATGTGCCGGAGGGAGCTGCCGCCAGGACGTCTATTCCAGCGCCCAGGAAGGCATCAAGCCAGAGAGGCGCCCCCCTCAGGGTCTCTGCTGGCTCTGGAAGGGCTGGAAGAACTAACATGGCTGCCAGCAGGAAGCAGAGCAGGGTTTGTGCTGGCTCCCGGCAACGCGGGGCTGAGTGCGGGAAATCCCACGCCGGCCAGGCAGCAATGGGGGCCGGGCGAGGACGCGCCCCCAGTACCTCACAGCAGTGCTGCACCGGGCCGTGCCCTCTCCAGTAGGGGACACCCAGCTATCCAGCACAGGGAGCCCCGCACTTGCTTCTGCGGGAACATACCGCCTCGCAGATCGCCTCCAGGTGCAGGGCCTCCAGCTTCTGGGTCATTTCCTTGTGCCTCTGACGGTACCAGCCATCAAAGTTGGGGGACCTGAAGAAACGCCTGCGGGAAGAGATGGGAAGCTGAGAGGGGGAAGGAGAGAGGGCCGGGCTCTGGAGAATGGTGCTTGCTGTCAGGCTTCCTCTCCACCCACAGCGATTCCCCATCCATTGAAATGGGGATCCGGGGGGCCTGATCCCTGGCTCAGTGCCACTAGGGACATGGAAGGGTTGCTGGGGGAAGGCGCCTTTCTGACCCCTCCCCACCCAACCTCTCTCATCAATGGCCCCATTTATTCTCTGTCTCGGAAGACGGCCTCTCCTACAATACACAGGTGTTAGCTGCCCTGAGGCAGGTGACGATGAACGCTTCCCACCTTTGGGCAGGCAGCATGGCCTTATGGTTAAGACACTGGGCTAGAACGCAGACGGTGTGGGCTCTATTCGTGGCCCTGTGCTCATGTTGTAGAATTCTGCCCAGGCGGGTTGCCAGAGTCAGGAAACGAGTCTTTCCACAGGGAAAGGACTCCAGGGCCAGGGCTCTGTGTGTTTTCTAATCATCGGAGACTTGCCCTCTCAGTTCCACAATCTCAGCAGCGTCCGCTCCACCGTAACCACCCTCCCCCCTTGGGGTTTGCACCGAACACGGCTTCTTGTGGCTGAGCTAAACTCCGCAGCTTGTTCTCTCTTTATAAGCAAGGCCTCGTGTACGCCGCAACCAGGGGCCAGGAGGCTGCAGCCAGCCACAGTGCAGCTGATGTGGGATTCTGTGGCAGCTTCATTTACAAGTGGAGGTTTGTACTGAATTAAATAGGGAAACAAAGCATTAGCACAGCGCCTGTTGTTTAATTAGTTTTACATGGCCTCATCACTTTGAATTGTCAGGGTGCTGCAGACTTTCGGACTGGGAATGAAGGATGACAGGCGGCAGCAGCAGAGGGAGGCTGGCAGCTGGCGAGGAACATCGGGGAAGGCGAGGCAATAGGAGGCAGTTTGGGATTATGGGCTATGCAGAGTTGCTGGATAGTCACGCTAACACAATCAGCGAACACTGGGAGAGCTACATTGGCACCGTCCAGTGTTTTACCCTCGGTTAAAAGTGGAGAAGTTCAGACCTTCGTTATCGCCTGGAAAGATGGCTGGCTGCAGATTCAAGCAGACCGCACTCAGATCCTGCCTGTAAAGGGTTCTTTGGAACCATACAAAGGCCTAGGGCCACAGCACAATGGCCCCTAATCACACTCGAGGCCTTGAAGTGCTTCCAGAAAACAAATCTATTCTAGATTTTAAATCCAGGCTTCAATTTCGGAGGGATCATGCAGAAAATCGCCCGCTTTAAAAACTGCAGCGCACACACGTTCTGCCCTGGGGACCCCAGCCACGTTCTCTGAACTCCCTCCGACTTGCCAAACATTGCATCCTTGTCACACCGGCACTGCGGAGAGAGGAGCTATTCACTTCCCCGCCGCCTGGGGTAGCTTACAACTGCGCTTGCTGCCTTGTGTTCCTAACCCAGGTGTAACGTGCCTGTCTGCTTTTGGGTCTCTTTCAGCACCAGGTTCAGATTTTTAAAGGTATTTAGGTGCCTAACTCCTTGATCTCACAGGGCCTTTGACAATCTGGGCCCCAATGCCTTGCATTGGTCTCCTATCCACTGAATGTCTGGCTTTAGCCTTCCCCCACCCCCCAGATTTTGGGGCATGTTTGCTCTGTTTACAACTAATTTGTCACTGAAATAATAAAGGGAGGGCACTCACACATGTTGTCTCACTTTATCCTAGAGGCCCTATAATATCATCTATATCGGGGTTTTCAAACAACGGGTCGTGACCCAGGACTGGGTGGCGGGATGTTGGGCGCTGGGTCTCGGTGCTGCGGGGGGGTGGGAGGAATCAGGTGAGCAGTGGGGGCCCTAAGGCAGCTCCCTGCCTGTCCTGGCACCGCAGACTGTGCAGCAGGCCCAGCTCCTAGGTGGTGGTGGGGAGCTCACAGGGCTCCATGCACTGCCCCTGCCCCGAGCACTAGCTCCACACTCCCACTGGCTGGGAACCTCCTGGCTGGGAAGATCCATATTGGGCCCACCCAGGTTCCATTGTGGCGGGCGCTCTACAAACACATAAGGGTTGTCGTACGAGGTCGGAACTGTGTCCAATCTAAACTGCTCCCTTGTCTCTGCCGGGAGGCAAGAACCAGCTGCTTCGGAAGCAAGGTGCATGGAGCTCCGTAGCGGGCAAGGATGGAATAAGGGGCCTCTGGAGGACGTTTCTCCCCAAACCGATCACACTCTGCGACCAGCTTACACCCCAAGCAGCCCTACGAAAACCTGACCGCTCTGTGTCAGTTCAATCACAAGCAGGATTAGCTCTGCCCGTTCGCTGCTCCTCCTGCCCATTACAACCTGGGCAAGTCCATGCTGACATCCAGCTGGTCTCTCCCTTGAAGCTGCTCACTCCCCCTGACGAGTCTAAGTGGAGGTTTGGCAGGTACATTCATGATCCTCTTTACCGGCCGCTGCCGGGGCAAGACAACCCAACGCCACATTCTTACCTGTACAGGCCTAGCCAGTCACCCCTCAGCACACAGGTGAGCTGGGGACCTGCATGTTCCAGCGTCTTCATGAAATCCTCCTGGCGGAAAGGGCGGATCTGGGGAGGATTCTGTGCAAGAAAAAGACGACACTGCGATGCAGCCCAAGCACCGGGAGTGAGGCTCAGCTCTCCTAGGAAGAGTCTATGCAGGATGCACCGAAAACCCCTCAGCAGCACCAAATGCCTGACCCTGCACGTCGCCAACCGCTCTGCTAGGAGAGTTCAGGCGACAAGTCGCTAACAGCCCTGCTGAGCTGAAAACCACCGGAAAGCAGCAGCATGTGGCCCAGTGTCTGTTCCAGCTCCCTTTTCAGGGGGAACAACCCCGTCCCTGCAAAAGGGCAGTCAGAGAGTGGGCCACAGTATTTCACAGACTCCCAAGTCTTTCCTAACTGGCCCACCTGGGGCGGGGGACATGGGATGAGCCCCCTGTGGCTGGGCACTCTTGGCTTGTCCTAGGACCCAGGTGTCCGACTGTACCTCGTGTTCACCCCTTTCACAAAGCAATGCTACATTCTGCACAAAGCGCTGGGTATCGTTTGAAAGTTTCTGATTTGCTGATCCCTGTCCTGGTAAAACGTGTGGCTATGTGTATGTACAGATACGCGTGTAGAACATGCTCCAGGCATGTTCCCGCATGTTCTGGAGGGCCGTGACAAAGAAGCTCTCCAGAGACAAAAGGCTAGCCGACACCTCCACCAGGTGTCTGTGACATCAGATGGATCAGCACCACTCAGCAGGAGAGGGGGTGTGGGAAAAAAAAAAAATCTGTATTTGGACAAAGCAGCACTGTAGGGTTCCTGACCCCAAAGACGTTGTCTCCTGAACATCAGCTGGAGAGGATTCTAGCGCACGAGAAAGGGCTATTCGAGGAGAGGACCGACAGGCCAAAACATCTCCCTGCTCTCTACTCACAGCCTGCATCAGCCCCGAAGGATGAAGCAGCAGCACCGGGGCGTTGGGGGAGGGGAGAGACAGCCCTGAAAGAGGTGCGGCCAGGAAGACTGCTAGAACATGTGGTGAGAGACCTTTGCTTTGTATTCACTTAGCTTGTAGCTGCATGTTGCCTTTTACTTCATCGTAACCAATTCTGACATATATGCCTCCTTACTTGCAGTCACTTAAAACATCTATCTGCAGTTAACACATTTTTGTTTTAGCTACACTAGTGTGTTTGGGACCCTCCGTTTGGGACAACGGGGTTTGTGCAGATCATTTTCTACAGACTTCATATGCACTTGCATTGCCCAGGAGGGTGCCGGGCAGTACAAGGGGCATATTTCTGGGGGAAGTCTGGGACTGGGCCAATTGCTGGTGTTGCCTTGAAATGTAGTTTGGGGAGGCTGGCTAGAGCACTCCTACCACACAGCCAGAGTGATGTGCATGTGGGAGGCTGTGCGGACAGGCCAGGTGCGCTTGTTCTCACAGTGAAGCAGGATAAAGGGCACCTCCAGTTGGAGACTTAAGGGGGCACAGCTGTCCACCATTCTAGACGGTACCCTGGATAACGTCACACCCAGATCCAAGTCCTGCTGGGCCTGGGCACTCTGAAGATCAGGTAACCCAGATGTAGGAGCTCTAGAAGGCCTGGCCTTGGGTTCTTTCCCCACATCTCAGCAGCATGCTGTACTCAGGGACAATTTCCCAAGAAAATAATCAGCACAAAAGTGTAACTATTCAAACTCTCCACAAGGAAATCAAAGGAAAGCAGAGCAGCCTGGGAAAGCGGACATACCTTCCACGGAGTGATGGCCTTCTGCAGAGGCATCAGACTCGCAATGTAATGCTCCTGTAGGGCAGCAGAGCAAACAGAGCAGACTAGTCAGAGACCCCTTCCCCGGTCATTAGGTTTCATGCTGGGCTGTAAGAGCCACCCACACACCATGTGAGAACAAACTTCCATTCTTTCTCCCTTCTTTGTTGTGCACATTTCCACAAGTCCAAATGCTCGTTTGCTTACTCCCCTGACCCAAGAAGCTCGGACACGAGAACGGACTGCTGTGGAAGATTTAACAATGCCACGGAAGAGGAGCTCTGGTGGGAGGGGAGAAGCCAACGGCTGCCACAGGTGCAAGCAGCTCTCTGATGCAGCAGGAACAGAAAAGGGGATGAAAAATGCAACCGTTACCTTCTGCAGTAAAGCAAAAGCCATCCACATAGGGCTCTTAACTAGGGATGTAAGCGACTAGTCGAGTAGACAACTACCTGATATCCACAGGCTTATTGGGTAGCCGAGTCACTACTCGGCTACTCGCTCCCCCCCCTTGCTGCCTCTGTATCAGAGAGCAGGAGCTGGTCCTAGGGGGAGCCAGCTCAAAAGTTGTTTCCTCCCAGCACTGTGCGGGGGTGAGGGGGAGGGGAGAAGAAGCAGAAGCGCAGTGGGGGACCTGGCGCGAGCCGGGACTGAGCAGTCCCACGCAGCTCTTACTAAATTTACAAAGCAGAGCTGGAGCGGTCCTGGAGCCGGCATGAGCCGGGACTCCTCAGTCTCAGCTCGCACTTCCCCCTGGAGCTAACCCCCTTATTGACTAATCGAGTAATCGACTGAAATTCCCTCGAGTGCTCGAATAGCTTGTTAACCACTGCTTAACATCCCTGCTCCTAAGCAGTACTATGGGATGGCGTGAGCGCTCAAGAACTGAATGCAACACGCCGCAGGGGGAAGTTTTCAAACCGACCAGAGTCAATGGGAGCCCCGGGGTTAACTTCCCTTTCGCCTCTGCAAACATCTCCCTTGCCGTCTCTTAGCTGGATCCAGGCTGAGACAGTGGAACTGGCCTCGGAGACCCATCAGAAGGGGAGTTAATTCGTGCGCAGGAGAAAAGGCTTATCCCCATTATATGCACTGCGCCGGGTGTCAGTGCTGCAGAGCCGAGCGCAGCCCCAGTCCAACCTGCCAATCTAAGACAAGTTTATTCCTCTGGAAGAAGAGTCAGCGCTGGCGTTCCCGGCCTCCGGCACCGAGCCCGTCGGTATGGAATGATATAGAAGGCAGGAATGCATCCACCATGCAGGCCTATCCTGTTCATCCCCCTACTCCGTCACCCCACAGCGCAACCCCCGCTACTCACCAGGGGGATAATGAAACTCTGGGTGAGCTCCAGCAGGTGGCGTCGCAGAAGGGCACTTTGGACTTCAGACGGGCGCTTCCTCTGAATCCCCTGCAGGAAGAGAGCGGAGTTACAGCCGAGGGGCGAGCCGAGGGCACCGTTTTACAGCCAGAAGTGCTGGCAGGTTTCAGCACAGACTACACAAGTGTGGGCAGGATTTTCAGCCAAGCATTGCAGCTGCATGCAGCCAGTCCAGGGGCAGATGGGGAAAGAATAATTCTGCGTCCTCTCCTGTGCGCCACTCACTGGTAACTCGGAAACAACATGCCGCTCACACAGATTAAATGGCTTAGATCTGCCCAACAGGTAGAGTTGCCAGATGGTTTAACCAAAAATACCAACCCCAAAAACCAAACCCACCGGGAGACCAAAGTTGTTGGGGAAGGGACCCTGAAATTTATTAAGCAAAATAAAATAAAATAAAAAGAAATTAAATAAAACAGCATTAAAACAGCACAGCCCCTTTCAGTGGGAGAGTGGAGTGGTTGAGCACTAAGACCCAGGGAAGGCATTGCTTCCCCTTGCTTCAAGTCTTTTTGCCAGTGACCATCTTGTTTTCTTGATCAAGACACCCCCTCCCAGGTAAGCAGATGGTCCGGGGAAGGGGGCCCAGTTGCCAAGTGTGTCTTAGGGTTGCCAGGTGTCCTGTATTTTCTGAATTTTTTTACCGGACAGGAGGTGAAAATACTGGACGGTCTGGGTCAATACCGGACACCTGGCAACCCTACCAACAGGACCATCCCTTTCCTTCCTTCCTAACAATGCTAGCACGTAAGATACGACTGAAGTCTTGGTGAAGTGAAAGACCTGGGGCCAAAGCAGAAAACCAGTGCTATTCCTCCTTTGGGGCTGAATGGTTTAACCCAGACCTGAGCACTGCTTTCCTGCAGCGACACACAGGACGGGGGAGAAAGGCAGGAGAGGCTCACCTTTAACAACCTCTTTATCAGCGTTTTGTCTTTGTGCAGAAACGTCTTGTACGAGGTATAGATTCCTAGATTAAAAACACAGAGATGCTTAGAAACAAATCACCTCCTGCTGCCAGTTCCTCAGTGTCACAACTTTGGGCAGTACAGCCTTGTTCATGGGCAGGGGAGGAGAATTTTCCAATCTTAACTGTAGTTAGTTAGAAGAGAAAAAGCTCCGACAACAGAAGCCTCCTACATTGACATGAGCTGCTCCACAAGGAGCATTCACAGTAGGATTAACCTTAAGAGGCCTGCCGCCTTCCAACCACCCCGAGGGCCCCCCCGACGCCCACCCCCACAAAAACATTCATAAGACAAGAGTTAGCTCAGGACCAGGCTTGAGTTGAATCGTTCAACGGGGTCAGATAACTAGGTACTTATGACTCCCACCATAATATCGGACAGCCTCCCCAATGCTCAACGGACGTGACAGAAATGTCTCTCCACTCCCCGCTGTAGGTTAAATAGCCTGAGGAGTTTACCCTGACGTGTTTAATATCCGAGCGCGAGGGGACATGTTGCAGGTCTGTGACAAGAACATATCTGAAGTCTCAGCATGTGTCCTGAGCATGGCGAGGCCTTTAGCCTCATCTCCCTGCAGAAATTAATTCATAAGCAAGGCCCTATTCGGTCAGCCCTACTCTCCCAGCCTCGTCCCCGGTCTCTGACAGCAGCCAATGGCAAGCGCTTCGAGAGAATGAACAGAACACGGCAGTTCTGAATGCTCCATGCCCTGCCACCGAGTCCTAGCGTCTGGCAGCTGGAGGTTTAAGGATATGTGGGGTTGCACCCCTGACCATCTTGGCCAACAGCCACTGATGGACTCAGTCTCCGAGTCTAGGCCCAGCTGCTCTGAAAGTTCTGTCTCTGACCTCACAAGCCTCTCCCCCTACTGGCCAACAGCTTCATTTCTCCAGTGGAACGTAACTGTCATGGGGGGGGGGGCAACACTCGGCCAGTTAGGGTCTGTTCCCGCGAGGGGCTGCACACTGCACTATTAACGGGGAGCCGGTGCAGAGGGTGGAGCACGTGACCTTGCTGCTGTGCATTTTGCAGTGCGAGAGGCTTTGTTAGTGCTTTAAATATAACCCAGCACATGTATCGCTGTGGCCAGGTCTGCGGCAGGAACGACAAGGCAGTGCCTGCTGGCTTGGTGCAGATGGACACGGGACCCTTTCTTGCCACTTTCAGGACTTGTCTGGCCCGAGGCCCAGCCAACCGGCGCCCATCGTGGGTCTGACCAGATGCTACAGTTAGAGGAAACTTGCACACAAGACAAACGTTCTGATGCTTCACTCCCCTACAACTGAGGTTTCCTTTAAGATGCCAAGTCACTCCACAGGGACTAGAGCCCGAGAGGTCATGGAAACTTGCACGAGGACTTCGTAAGGCTACACTGCCAAGGCTGTGGGCAGCAAGTCTCCGAGCCCACGTCAACAGGTTCAGGCTCATGCTAAGGGGTGAAACAGAGGAGTGAGCTGTTCCCATTCACATGGAGCTTGGCTCTGAAACCTGGCAGGGCGAGGCCTCAGAGCCCAAGCGCCTACACTCCTGGATTTCGCCCAGTCGTGCCAGCCACACAAGTTGGAGTCAGGTGTCTGGGCTCCGAGTCGTGCTGTAGCACCCGTGTCTGGGGCCAGCGGGCGCCTTGTTGCACGTGAGCTGCAGTGCCAGGACACAGCGGGGGAGTTTCGGATTGCAGGAGCTGCACTTGAGCTGGGTCACTGCAATCCAGGGAGAGGAGCGACAAATGGGCAGGGAGGAACACACGGGCAATTCAGGCCACCCCTGAAGACACTACAGCCCCACAGAACACCACTCTCAGCCTGTCCGTGCAATACCACGACCCATCTGGCTACACAAGTACTTCCCAACAACTGGGAGACACCTCTTCCGAGGCTACCACCATCTCCACGACTTCCCCTTCCTCACCCACAGTCTTCCTCGGGGGGTTTCTAAAGCCAGGTGTGGGGCCTTCTGCATTGTCTGTGGATTTCTTCGGTGTCAGCAGCCTGTAGATGGCCCAGTAATAGCCATGGGGCACTCAGGAAAGCGCAAGTCAGGAAGGACACGCGTGTGCCCGTACAGCGCTCCTGCACAGCGGCAGAGGAGCTGGCAGCAGTTCCGGTCCCGGCATTGCTACCTGCTGAGGCAGAGGGCGATGCCAGCAACACTCACCCTGCGGCAAAGCCTTCCAACTCAGCAAAGAGGAGGATAAATGCAGTTAAACCAGACCTGGCGTTCAATGGGAATTACCTGGCTTAGTGTCCAGAGGTTTCAGTTTGGTTAGTTTCTTCACCTTGACTTGTTTGGGGAAGTCACCTGCGGAAAGACACAGGGCGTCCAGTACCAGGTTAGAACAGCTGCAGGTCTAGCCTAGCCACCGCAGGTGTGACAGGACTTGCACTTTGGACCATCCACGCCAAACTTGCAGAACCTAAACGGTGAGATCAGTACTAAGCTAGGGCTAGTCCCCCACGCCAAGGTTCCCTTTAAGCTGCGTGGTAGCACAGCCCTGCAGCTGCTTAATGAGTCCCGCCAGCCAGGGGCTCAGGGCTCCATGCACGGAGCTGCCTGGCTGGGGAAGAGGCACGTCTTCCTCCGATACAGCAGCAGCTCCCCGCTGAGGATGTGTCCCTGTTGGCTGCGAGGGACTCGCTTTCTGTGCTCAGCAGGGAGCTGCTGCTGTTACTGAAGGAAAGTGCCCTCCCCCACCACCACGCAGCTCCACGTGAGTCCTAAGCCCCAGGCGAGGCGGGGCTCATTAAAAGCAGCTGTGTGATCGTGCTGCCACGCAGCTTAGAGGGAACCTTGCGCAACTCTATAGGGAGCTTTGAAACCTGCCTCTGCTAGTCCAAGGCAATGACAGGGAAAAAGCAGGACCGTTGATTAATGGCAATTAGCTCAGGCAATTCACTCAAAAACAAATCACGATTAATTGCACTGTTAAACAACAGAATATCATTGGATATTTATTACACACTACAAGATTTACTCAGCTTTGCTCGGGTCCTTAACTCAAAAATATTTGTTTTTCTTCATTGGAATCATTGCTCTGGGGTGGGGCTGGGGAGGAGGGGTTTAGTCTGCAGGCTGCCCTGGGAAGAGAGGACAACCCCAGCCCTCTCTCACTGCAGCAGCTTGGGGCCAGGTGAGAAATGCCTGTCCATGGCCACTTCAGTGGGCACAGCCAGGGGAAGGGTGAATGTCCCCCATTGGGGAAGAGAGAGACAAATAAACTCTCTGACATTTATAGTAGAGAGCTGTCCCTTTCTTCACCCTTGTCCCCTGCTGGCCCAGTGCGGTTATTGCTGTCCTGGTCCCATCTCTGGCCCCTTGCTGCCCCCTGTGGGCATTTACATACAACTGTCCCTCCTACTAGACCCCTCCCTTTCCATTTTATGAGAAACAATCCAATTCCAGGCACATCCCAATGTCCTGGTATAACCAAACCCTGACCTTGCTTTTTACGCACGCACGCACACACACACACGCATGCAGTAAGATGATTTTGGATCTTTTCCCACATTTTCAAATATATTGATTTATATGACAACACAGAACACACAGAATACAAATATAAAATAAGCACGTTATTCTGTGTATCATTTTTAATCACAGATACTTGCACGATAAAAATGATAATAGGGACTGGGAGGGAGCTGGCATTGGGGAGGTAGGAATGGGGAGTGAGTTTGTGGTGTGCCCTCCTGTCCTGACTGCCAGCTGGGGTGAAGCTGCTGGTGCCGGAGAAGCAGGATTCTACCCCAGCCCCCAGCCGGGAGATGGGGTGCTGCTGTGGAAACTGTTGTCTCATGGATGCATGTGAGGGAGCTTAGTCCAAGAACATCTTCCCTTTCCTTGCTCAGGCGGAGCGAGGAGGAGTTGGTATTAATTACAACTGACTAGTGACACAATTACAAGATCTGAAATATGCCAGGAAAAATATGATGGGGGAATGAATAACGTGTTATCCAGCTATTTCCCACTGTTAGACTTGGAGAGCAAACACAAAACGTGAATCCTCGGCAGTTCTAGACCAAAGTATTTTTAGCTAGTATCAGGGTGGAATGATAAAGAGCTTGCCTTTGGCCATACTGAGTTTGTTAATAGGCAGCCACCTGCCTGGAGATGGTAAAAAGCCAGGGCTAAAGTTTAGTTTATTTGGAGGGAGACAGATCCAGAGCAGAGAAGTAAAGGGGGCAGAGAGATTATAAATTAAACATAACTTAATGCAGGATCTGACTTCACTTGTATTGGTGTTGCTCTATTGTAAAGCATTTAGCATGCTTTTGCAGAGAAGGATTCAGGCTGTGGATAGGCCTAGTTCATGACATTTGCAGGATTACATTTCAAACAAAGTTTACATAAAACATAACAAGGAGTCAGGTGGCACTTTAAAGACTAAAAAAAATGTACTAGGGTATTAAAGCATAAGTAGTCGTGGGCGACAACTCACTTCTTCAGATGCTGGAGAGAAAAAGAAACAGGCAGAAAGAAGGAAAAAAGATACAGAGATGGGAGTGTGAGACCAGTGCTAATTAAATCAGAATGGGTGTTAACGGCTTACAGTAAGAAAGAAAAGTATTCTTTTCATAGAATTTTTTGGAGTGCTGTAGCTATCTGAAAACTCTGATCTTAACATGTTACTAATACATGGTAAATTGTTAACACTGGAAGAACTTTACCATGGATCCTGTTTGTTTGTTTGGCCTTTCAGTGACAGAACTGGATTCCAGACAAGTGATTTCCATTAAGTTTTAGAATTTGTTTGGGGAGGAATATTGCAAGCCATTAAGGCCAGATCTCTGCTATCTGGTATCGTTCTGGCTCTGAGTCAATGGGCACACTCAGAAGTAGCAAGCACTAGGTACGGTGCCAGGTGTTTTGTAGGATGAAGACCTTATTTGCAAGCTCTCTGAAGAATGGATCTGTCTGCAAACTCTGAAGCCATGTGTCATTGTGCTCTGGGGCTTCCACTCTAGAGTTGGTGACACCAAGTGTGAAAGTTTCAAACCAGGAGAATTGTTATCTGGTTTTACAGGTCTCTGTTTCTCCTGCATCACATGGATCTGAAACATTCTTTTAAAATACTCATAACCAACCGCCTATGTTTTATTTCCCTTCCTATTGTCAGTGGTGGTTTGTGGCTTTGTTTGCTGTCTGCATTGCTCTATTACTTATTTTTACTGTTTTATGTTTGTGCTCTATTAATCAAATTAAGAGTTGTCATTCCAGAGAAACTGTATAAGCCTGAGTGAATGCCTTTTACACTGCTTTCCAGTGTCAATAAATACTGTATTAGTATTTGCAAGGAGAGCACGACTATTTCTAGTTGACTCAGATTTATTTAGTATCTTAAAGTGGAATGATGTGTGGATAATAAGCACGCAAGAGGGATAGTTCTGTGAACTGCAAAAGTCTGTAGCATGCTAGTGTTTTGGCAGATGCTTTGTTTTTTGAGAGCAGCTTGAGTGGAGATGCTGAAGATGCAGTGGTCTATGCGAGTAGGTTGTTAACTTGGGGCTCTGGTGCACATTTTTTATGCTTTTATTTTATGGCCATGTCTTTGATGTATTTAAATAACTGTTTTCAGTATGTCCCAGTTTGTTGTGTTTACTAGCTTGAGGTGTTAGAAAGAATAAAATACATGTAATCCAAGGGTATTGTTAATTTTCGTTTTATTATATTAAACAAACATCTACAGCATTGCTCCCTATTAATTATCCCTTGTTTGAATTTTTTTTTTTTACCTTCCATACCTATGAACTATTTAAAATATATATTTATAGCTAGGTTTTTTGCTTGTACTGATGTCGACACATAAGAAAATTCAACCCACCCAAGGATGGAAAATGTTAGCGGAAACACTGCTGGTCTCCCCTATGAAATTTGTATAGTATGGGATAAAAGACCAGATTTCATGCAGGGAGACCAAATTTCACAGTCTGTAACCTGTTTTTCATGGCTGTGACTTTGGTAGGGCCCTATTCAGGATAAAGACATTGCTCTACAGTACTTGTATTAGGTGAAATCAAAAATCATCTCCTTCTCGCCTTTATTTATTTTACAGTGCACACAGAGAGAACTCTTTTTTCTCCACTTTATCTGAAGAAGTGGATTTTGCCCACGAAAGCTTCTGATACTATCTATATATTTTATTACTCTCTGAGGTGCTCCAGGACTAATCGTTTTTTTATAGTGAGCACTGTACACTTTGTGTTTGGTGTTGTAATGGAAAGCAATTCATTTGAAAATGTAGAAATCCAAACTGATGTAAACAAATGGCATTCTATTATTGTTTAACAGTGTTATTCAGCGTGAATATTTTTTTAATCAATTGGCAGCCCTAGAAAAAAAGTAACAATGAGAGTCAGGTAGAGAAGAACTCCTCAACCCAAACTACAGCAGCACTCTTGGCTTTTCAGAAAATAAAACCAGGCACTTCTCTCCTATTCCCAAGAATAATCTTCCATTTCCTTAAAGCTTAGAACAGGGGTGGGGAACCGCTGACCCACAGAAAAATCAGGCGGGGGCCGCACACAAGAGACACGCTAAACACAAAACAAAACCCACCTCACTGAGGCAGCCCCCAACTGAGAAGGAGAAAGACACTCTCCATATTCCCCTCTCACACCAGAGCCTAGAGGTCCCAGACTAGTAGAGTTGGTGTGCTGCAGCCCTGCGGACGGATGGCACGGGGGCAGGAGCACCAGCACGAGCTCTCCAATGCTGGAGGACCCTGAGCCACTGGGGCCAGATCCAGGCAAGCCAAGGGCTGTCTCCGGCCCTCCACCCCGGCTTAGAAGAAAGAAAAAACAACTCTTGCAATTTGCTTAACCCTTTGCCTTCACTGCTACTACCTCAGCATGTCATCACCCAGGCCAGCAGACAGAGGCTACGTCTAGACTGCACTGCTTTTTTGGGATACCAGAGGTATCCCGGAAAAGCAATGCCGCGTTCAAGGAACGCATCCACTTTTTCGAAATTTTTCGGAAAAGCGGACATGCTTTTTCACCATCCCCGTAAACCTCTTTCTATGAAGAATAAGGGATATGTCGAAAGAGCACTTTCTTTCGCCATTTGGCGCCACGCAGACACGCCAAATTTTGAAAGCGCCTCTTTTGAAAGTAAATCGGAAAAAGATATGCAATTTGCGTACCGCAAATTGCGTTTCTTTTTCCGATTTAACACTGCAGCGTAAACCTAGCCTGAGCTACCCTCTCCGATTCCCAGACCCTCCTAGAGTGTGTCTAGACTACAGGGTTTTGTCAACAAAAGTGGACTTTTGTCGACAAAACTATACCTGCGTCTACACTGCCACTGAGTTCTGTCGACAGAACTCAGCAGTTTTGTCAACGGCTGTAAACCTCATTCTACGAGGAATAACGCCTTTTGTCGACAGAGTTCTGTCGACAGAAGGCATTATTGCATCTATACTGTCCTTTGCGTCTACACTCTCATGTCGACAAAGCAGCTTGCTTTGTCAACAGAACTGGATGTAGTTTAGACGCTCTTTGTCGACAGAAGCTTTGTCGACAGTATCTGTCGACAAAACTTCTGTCGACAAAAGCCTGTAGTCTAGATGTACCCCTAGGGATGGAGACGTGCACCTGTACCAGATGCTGAGACACTGTACCCTTGTGTCACCCTCAGACCGAGTCCAACGCAGAAAGACGAACGTGAGTTAGGGCTTTACCTGACATTTTGAGCTCCCCGATCCGAAGGAGGTGAGGCCAGTGCTGGAGCGTTTTGATAAAGAAAGGATTTGTGACACCCACAACGACGTTCGGCCTACAGAGAAAAGGTGGAGACACAAGTGGAAGCCAGAACTACAACGCCCCAAGGTTTCGTCATGTAACTTGCGCTGACTGAAAAACGCATTGAGAGAGGCTCCAGCCCCAGAGGACTCAAGAGTACTTACGCGGCTTGCGTCCTGGTGGTGTACTCCTTGAACTCACTGTCGTGGATAGTGAAATACGGGCGGTAGTCACAGCAGTACTTCAGAGGTGCGAGACAGCTGAAAGGTCAATACAGGGATAGTGTCGTCGTCATGAAACCCTGCATGTGCTAGAAAGGAACAAGTCTGGGACAGGCCAGTTTCCCAGTGGCCACTGCTTTGCAGAGCCAGAGGAAACACACGGAGCATTTGCCCCGTCACTCGCTCAACTGGCAGCATGTCTACCCCTCGAGCTGGAGACGTCGTTACCAGACTGAGGAGGGAAGCTCATTCCAGCTCCGACAGAGCCAGCATGCTAAATACAGCGTAGCCACAGCAGCACAAGTGGCAGGAGGCGCTAGCCACTACGAGCCCGTGCTTGTGGCCTCACATGCGTATGTATTCAGGGCACGCGGCCCTCCTGTTGCTCGCACGGTCATGTCCTTGCGCTAGCTCTGGTAGCGTGTAGCCATCTCCTTGGGACGGGGATCCCAGCCTAGCTCCAAGCACAGGATACCCTAAGGCTGTGGCTCTCAAACCGGGGTCCGAGGACCACTAGCGGCCCGCAGCCGCCTGGCAGGTGGGCCGCGGCTCGAGGCTCAGCTCCCCTGCCCCACTCTGCAGCAGGGAGGCTGCGCTGGCACTCCAGCCTCACAGCCCACCCCAAGCTTGGAGTGCCAGCTTCCCATGGGTGGGAGGGGAGAGAAAGCCCCAAACCACACCCTGGGATCTGGCTTATGGGGGGAGCAAGTGGCTCCGTGTGCTGCTGCTTCCCCTCCCCCCCGGCTGGGGGAATGGCAGTGCGCGGATGCTCTGCCTGGAGGCTTTCCCCACTGCCACCACTGTTCAGAGTGATGGCCAATGGGAGCAGTGGGAGATCACCACCAATGGGAGCAGCACCTGGGAAAGGCAGTGTGGGGAGGAAACCAGGTAAGTGCCCCCCCATCCCTCTCATGCCCAGACCCTGCACCCTCATGCACCTCCCTTGCTCTTGCTCCCTCCATCCTGGCCAGACACCCGAATCCCAGCCGCACTTGCACCTTTCCCCCATTCCAGGCACCCCATCCCAGCTCACTCCTGCACCCTCCCTCCCAGCCAGACCTCACACCCTCATGCGCCCAAACTCCCAGGGAGACCCCTTCCCCCACTCCAGACCTCCCACCCTCACCCGCTCATCCCGCTCTCTGGTAGCCTCTTCCTGCACACTGAACCCTACATTTTTGGTCTTACCCCAGAAAATATGGGGGCTCACAAAATCTAATAACCCCAGAACCCCAAAAGAGTGAATCTGGCACATGGGAAGCTCTCAGCCTGCTCTCTCCCCTACCCTGTGGGGCTGGAGCGCCAGGAGAGTGAAGTGTCTTAGTTAGGGGCCACATCAGTGAGCGCTGGAGGGTTTTTTGTTTTTGCATTTTTAGGAAGGGTTTATGCCTCTCACTTGTGTGGCCATCGACTGATTTTTCTGTGGCTCGGAGGCCGCAGACCCAAAAAAGGTTCCCCACTCCTGCTAAATAAAGACAATGTTGAAACCTTTTGTTTTGGACATAAATTAATATCTTACTTTTTTTAAAATGAAGCTTGGTAAACTAACATGATACAGTTAAAGTAATTAATCAGTTTAGTTTTTTTAATTAATAATATTTCCCTTCTTACCAGTTAAATACACCCCCTTACGTTACAGCGCCAGTAGCCTAATATGAATAATTTCGTATTTAAGGTATTTAGAGAGAAGTGAAGGGGTTTTGTCATCATGGGCGGCTGGTTGGTGGTCCACGGAAAGGTTTGCATTGAGCAGGGTGGGCTGCGGGCCCAGAGGTTTGAGAACCACTGCTCTCAGGCTATGTCTACACTGGGGTGGTTTGGACACAGAAGTGCTGCTCACATGCAAAAGTCGTCAAAAGTGAAAACCGGTCAAACCAGATATTCTGCCTCCCATTGTCAACATTTCGTGTCACACTGTTGACATTTCATGGTCACCCCGTTGGCAGACGAAGCAAAGCAATGCGAGTAAGCACAGTCCCCCTCCAAAGCAGTCTGCCTGCCACTGGGTTCCTAGCAGGGCAGAACAGAAGCACGCCAATGATTTGTTCTTTGTTCCCCAAAGGGAGCAGCTCACTCAGCTGTCAGACACTTCTCAGAGCTTTGAAAGGGAAAGGGTGCAGGCCTGCAGAGATTTCAAAACAGTAAGCACAGCCCTCAGGGCAGGAATTGCGAGATACTGGCGGAAGTCAGTTCTCCCAACAAAATACACAGCAGAGTCCACACTGGCTCTTTGTCGATAACAAAGAGAGGTGAAGGGACAAAAGTCTCTGGCTGGGGTGGAAGTTTTTTGTCACCAAAACTGGGTGGTTTTCCCCTGACAAAAGTTGCACTGCAGTGTGAACACTCTCACTGCTTTGTCACCTAAAGGCACTTTTTGGTAACCAAACATGCCAGTGTAGATAAGGCCTAAAACGGCTGCTGAGACAGGATACAAAACTGGGGAGAGGAAACTTCAAAGCCTGGGAACAGGCAGGATAAACCACCTTTGGTTTATGAAATATCACCAACTCTGTCACGTTAGAAATTCTTCCCATTCTCTTCCCGGTTCAGGTGGAATAGGAGCAGAAGGCAGTAATTATGCCTTTTCTTATTTTACACATATATTTGTATATACAAATGAAGTCGGATGCCATTCATCTGACAGAGCAGTGGTTCTAAATGGAGGAGAATTAACAGCATCCTTCGATAGTCATCTGCAATTCATATCAATTACCTGGTAAGTGCCAGCACCATTTCTGAGGAAATGGCAGGGGATGGCGCCATTACAACAACTGGCTCCCCCAGCAGCATCAGCTCCCACAGCATCTGGATGTGAATTAGCACTGGCTGGAAGCATCTGTTAGCGAAAGGAAGAGTAACGGGGTAAGGGAGTTCCTGGGTAACGGGGTAATGGGTTAACGGGAGTTCCTGAAAGAACAGACTCCTGAGTTAGGCACATTCAGTTGTACCTCTGCATCTGCACATTCAACGTCTAGGATGGGTTTCTAATATCCTGCAGCAGTGAGTTCCACAAGGCAATTATGTACCTATATACACTTTCTGTAAGTCATTTAAAATGTGTTAAAAGGAAACATTTAAAGCTCTCATAGTTACCCAGTGGAGCTCATTGATCATGGGATATATTTTAAGACAAATAAAACGCATATAAAAAGGAATAGGACCAATTTCAAGGGTAAATCTGCCAGGACACAGGCCGATCCCCAGCTGAAGACAGGAAGAAATTCCTGTCAGTATGGTCTAGGTGTTTGTACATACAAGAGCCCATACATGCACTGCAACTTGTCTGGAAATGGGTGACAGGGGAGGGATCACGTGAGGATTCCCTGTTCTGTTCCCTCCCTCTGGGGCACCTGGCACTGGCCACTGTGGGCAGACAGGACAATGGGCTGGATGGACCTTTGGTCTGACCCAGTCTGGCCGTTCTTATGCAACGCTCCCCACAACCCATAAGCACCACGCAACTCCTACCAACCCAACATTCAGACTGACACACTTTACTGACAAGAAGGATCAGGATCAGTCCCCATGTCCACAACCTCCCATTTAGCTAAAGAAGAGCATGAGCAGAGAGGAAGGAGATGGAATGGGAGGAGTGTGTTGAGAGAAGCTAACTCCCACCTGAAAAGATCCAGTTCATACACACTGGGGAGAACTAACGGGGCCGGTAACAAGTTCTGAATAGGAGAGAGGAGAGAGGCAGTTATGAATGGAAATGTCCCGAGTGCAAACAGCGGTCACTCTGACTTGCTCACCTCAGTCACACAAAGACAATCATCGACAGCAAGTACCAAAGCATCTAAAGCTTAGACAAAGATAATGCTTGGAGAGCCAAGCTAGGAGCAAATGCGGGCAGCCCACGGGGTGAACGGCCGACCCCATCAGGGTGTAAGGATTTCATTTTTTACTTCAGGAGCCAGCCAAAACCCTGCCTTCTGAGCCCGAGAAAGCTCCCCACTGCTCCCTCTGCACCCAAGCACAGCTTGGGAACATGATAATCTGGGAAGGTGGTGGATGCTAACAGGTCACAAATGTGTGAAAGGAAACAGTGCAAAGGAGGGAAGGAGAAGGGATTGGTACCAGGGGTTACGATGGCAGAACAAGGAGCAATGATGTAAAACTACCCAGGAGAATCGTTCAGGGACTTCTCTGCCCATGCAGGAGCTAACATCATTCTTGCTAGGTGGAAGTTTGAAGAGTTTAGTGAAAACCCTTGAGAAGAATATTTAGGGAGTAGCTGTTCCAGGCAGCACATTGGACAAGTTCCAAAGAGCTCCAATTCTACATGAGCCTTCTCTTCCTCAGTGATCTAGACTCTGCTTCTTGTTGGGCCATTTTGCACAACTCTTTTCTTCACCTCACCTCTTGATTGATCTGCTTCAAAGGGCTTGATCCAGGTTTGTCCACCCTGGATGGGATTCTCACCTGGGTTACAAACAGGAAAAGTTATTGGGGGGCCAGGCATGCACACTTTCTGTGTCTGTCTAAACATGCTGAGATTAGGAACCAGGGGAAGCATTTAGAGGTAGCAAGAACATTAACGTCTGAAGGGGCAAAAAGAAATGTGCCATCTCTCTAGTGCAGTGCGCACCAACACTTGTGGCTTGCGCATTTATGAGTTGACTATCAGGAGCAAGTACCTGAATGACAATTCCCATCACTGGAAGGTTCAGAGTCTGTCCTGGAACAGGAGGCAGCCACTGATCGATCTCATTGCACACTGCAAAAACATGGACAAGGGCAAAACTTTAAGCTGAGGGACAACTGCAGCCAGTTTAGATCGTTCCTGTGGCCCCTCCTGTGACCATATCTGCATTGGGGCTGGTCTTTGTCACAGGAGAAGGTATCTAAGGCTCTGTCGACACGGGGCAGGTTTGGCGCCAAAAGTGTCGACATGCAAAAGTGAAAACCGGTCAAACCAGTTTTTCTGTCTCCCATTGTTGACATTTCCTGGCCACACGGCTAGCATCCTGTTGACAGACAGAGCAAAGCATTGTGGGTCAGCATCCCACAGGGCAGTGCTGTGGGAAGGCAGAGCTGGTCCCCATGCTGCTTGGGATTCCCTTGTAGCTCTGGGAGCTCTCTGTGCTGAGGAATGTCAAAACAGCACAGCCGCCTCTCCAGCCCTCCCCCTGCAGCAGCCTGCCTGCCTGCCACTGGGTTCCTAGATGAGCTGAACAGGAGCATTCCAATTATTTGCTTTTTGTGCCTGAAAGGGAGCAGCTCACTCCGCTGTCAGACACTTTCACGGAGCTTTGACAGGGGAAGGGCGCAGGCCTGCAGTGCAGCAGAGATCACAGAACACTGAGTACAGCCATCCAGGCAGGCATTGTGGGACACTGGCGGAAGCCAGTTCTCTTGACAAAACAAACAGCAGAGTTCACACTGGCTCTTTGTCGACAAAGGGAGAGGAAAGACAAAAGTCTCTTGCAGGGGTGGAAGTTTTTTGTCGCCAAAACTGGATGTTTTTTTCCTGACAAACGGCACATGGCAGTGTAAACACTCTCACTTGTTTACTGCCAAAAGGCAGTTGTTGGTGACAAAATGTGCCAGTGTAGATAAGGCCTAACTCTGCTTGCATAGCAGCTCTGGGCTCCTATGGGCTAATGAGATCCAGGGACCACAACTGAGAGCTGGGAGACTGTTACACCTATGCTCTCACAATAGCAACTGAAGTCAACGGGAGCTGCGTTCTGAACGTGTAAAGTGACACATAACACTGAGCGCTCAAATTAAATCAGGTCTGAGGTGCCTCAAACTGGAGGCTGAAATTAAGTGGATACTTTTGACCTTGCTTTCTGTGCCTCAGAGAGAGGTGGAAAAAATAGTCTATGATCATGTGACTAAACACTATCATAATCCCTGCACACCAGGGATTCAAGTTAAGGTAGCACAGACCACCTTAATTCTTGCATTTCCTAACTTCTGAACACTTGACTTTCCAGCCGTAATAATGTTCTTTTAATAGTTGTATGGGTACAATAGAAGACCTACCCGGAGTTACTCGGGTCCTTCAGGGCCTGGGGGAAGGAGTCAGGGCAGGGGGCTGTGGATATGGAGTGTGCAGGAGTCAGGGTTGGGGGTGAGGAGGGGCTCAGGGCAGGGGGCTCATGGCAGGAGTGCCCAGCAGCTGTGCCCTAGGGCAGGTCTGGGGTGGGGCTATGCAGCTTGTCTTCCTGCTTCTCTCCAGGGCAGGGAGAGGGGGGTGCCTCACAGCCGGCTTGCCTGTTTCGGGGCCAGCCTGGGGGAGCAAGGCAGAGGCCACGCAACCTGCCTGGAAGCTATTCCCTGGGGCAGGCTGCAGTGATGGAGGGCCATGCTGCCAGCCAGCAGCTGCTCCCCAGGGCTGGAGCACTTGCTGCCCCCTGTGGTCGTTCTATCCCTGCTATCACACCTCTGCCTTTCCATTTGATGGGAAACAATCGCATTCCACACACATCCCACTGTCCTGGAACAATCAAATCCTGACTTTGCTTTAAGTTATGAGAAGAGGAAGCTGCCTGCCAAATTTGGTGGTCCTAGCTCTTACTGTTTAGGAGGAATTCTTGAACAAACAGACTTGACAGACACACACAGGCAGACTTACGCACTGAACCTCTCAAATGTACAGCAGATTTATTTAATGGAGCTAATTTACTTTTCTGCCAGTACCATGCAGCTCTGCAATCCTTTGCTGCACACATCTCAGTAGCCCCCGCATAAACTAATATTAGATTTTTGTCCCTATTGCAAACCCCTTCCTCCCACTGTCTCTCCTTACCTGCCTCCAGGCATGGCTCTAGTTTGTCAAAGTACTCGGGTGCAATCAGCTGCAGCAGAGACTGGAAGAGGTTCACATAAGGCAAGCGTGACACCAGCACTAGAGACTGAAATAAAGACACCGATGAGCCAGGCTAGCGCCGTCACCACCCCCTTCCGCACTCCCTACACAAAGGGTGCGCAGACACTGCCCACCTACAGCCCCCAAAGGCATCTAGCCAGAAGCCCAAAGGCTGAACCTACTTGGCCCAAAAGGATGTTTGCAGAGCACTTGCTCTTAACCGTCAGGTGTTCCACAGGCTATTTTGAACTGGATTCTCCAGGTGTCTATGCTCAGGGAAGAGCCTGGAAGTCTGTAGAAGCAGCCAGCCTAGTAGCCTCCAGGAGGGACTATTGCACAGTAAGAGATGAGGCTACTAGGGATGTAAAAGGTTCAGCAGTTAACCTGTCACCTGGCAAGCATTAGGTTTACCAGGATGCTTACTAAGCAACCGGTTAACAGGACAGGCTGGGTGGCAGGAACCCAGGCAGGTCAGGGCAGCAGGCAGGCGGGATCCTAGCCCCAGCCTCGCTGGGAGCCCTGGTCCTAGCTTCACGCAGCCCTGCCACATGCCAGGTGAAGGCAGGAGGGACCCCAGCACCCGCCCTGCCCAAAACAACAGCCCCAGCTGCACCCGCAGCCCAAACCTTGGCAGCCCCAGCCCCCACTGCACCAACAACCCTGCGGAGGGAGCCTCAGTCTTGGCTGTGCCGGCTGCCCCAGCTCCAGCCCCGTCACGCTCCGGCGGCAGCCACAGCCCTGCCAGCATCCCCAACCACGATGCGCTTTGAACGGGGGTAGGAGGGACCCTGGCTGTGGTGCAGCGGCCCCGCCATGTCTTCCCACAGCCCCGTGAGACCAGCCCTGGTTGCCCTGTACTGGCCCACCAATGATTTACTGGCTAAACGATAACATTGTAATCGTTTAACCAGTTCACTATTTTAAACAATATTTACATTCCTAGAGGCTACAGCCCCGCACAAAAAAAAAAAAAGTCACCTATGTAAAGAGCCAGGAATTGCCAGTGGGTCCCTGTGCAAGCCAGGGATGTAAATAACCATTTAAATAGTTTGCTGGTTAAACAACTGAAATTGTAACATTTAGCCAGTTAACCATTGGCCAGGGTCCCGCCGGCCTGCTCCCGCACAGCCGGGTCTGGCTGGCCCACCCGGGCCGAGTTGGAATGGCTGGGGTCCCAGCTACCCGCCCCGGTGTGGCCGGGGTCAATGTTCCCTCTTATTTTTTCCCATCCCTGGGCAGAATAAATTTTCTTACGTGCACTGAAGCCTGTGCAGATGTGCACAACCAACAGAAATACGCTGCTGGCTGTAGGCGCTTTGCCAATCAGCAATGTGGCACCTGAATCTCTCCTGGACGGTTGTCCAAGCATTCAGCTTACAGAATCCTGCTGGGCCGAAATGGAGCAGCCGGGTTCGGGGCATTGCCTGCTGGCCCAGCATGGCTGGGGCTGGAGTCTCACTGGGGCCCTGCCAGCCCATCTGGGTCAAGTCAGAGTGGTTAGGGCCCTGTCTGCCGCTCTCACTCAACCAGGGTTGCTCCAGCCTGCTGCGGCTGGCCGTCCAATCAGTTACCCAGTAAGCATTCTGGAAAGCCTAAGGCTTCCCAAGTAACTGGCTAATCTTTTACATCCCTAGTGCAAGCGACCGGAGGAGGGTACAGAGAAGAGCTAGAGACCAGATGCAGAGAACAAACCAGCAGATCATAAGTCCGGGCCAGGTAAATAATTCATATGTGGAAGACTGGAGCAGACAGACAAAATAAAGGAAATGAGAGATCTTTTTCCCAGTTAATGTACCGTAATTTTGTTCTCTGCTCATGTTTCTAACCTCACTGGATGCTAGCTCGGTCATTAGTTTTTATACCGCCTTCCAATTCAGTATCCCTTCAGTGTGCTGCTTACTCTGCTTTCCAAATCAGTCACCAAGATCTAACTCAGATCTCTTCAATAACCACTGCACACATTCTCCCATCCAGTACTTTGCCAATTGGTGCAGTCTTCCACTTTACTCCAATCTAAGGACTTGTCTATACCACCACTTAAGTTGATGTAACTCACATCGTGCAGGGATGTGAAAAACTAACTCTCCACCCTCCTCCAGATGACACAAATTACAGCAACTTAAAGCAGCGTCCACATTGCACTGTTGGCAGGTGCCGCCCTTCCGGTGAGCACTCTCCTGTCAGCACATCGTATCTTCACCAGCTGCTGTGCCGGTGCAGGGTGACAGGGTATTAGATCCAATGCTTTCACATTACCCTCTACTGTTGTAATTCTACCTCAAAAGCAATCAAGTTAGCTTGGCAGGCACTCTCCAGCGCTGCCCAAATTTCCATTGTCCTCCTGATGTAAGTGTTGTTTTTCTCTCAGTGACTGATCCTTTATTTCACTGTAGACACAAGTTGATGAGCAATGCTCTTTGGAACACGGCCTAGGAGATGAGCACAGAGCTAGGTAGCAGTGCACAATACAATTACAGGGGCAAAGCAGCCTCAGTCTTCTGTCACTATCAGATTGGCCTGTTGCAAAGGGCTCTCAATGACAGCTTTAACTCCCCTAAGATTCAAACCCTTTAACAGGAGCTCATTTTAGTTTTGATGGGAAGATCGAAACCAAACTGGGAACTGAGTGGAAGATGGGACACTGGGCTAAATGGACTGTTGGTGTGACCAGTGTGGCTGTTTTTATGTTCTAATGGATAACGATAAAAGAAAGAAAAATGGATGCCTTCAATGCATTGGAAAATTTTCCTTTCCCTAGACTTGAAACAAAGAACGAGTCTGAAATTCCATGCTCCTAGAGGCACCAGCTGTGTCTTCCTCTACTTCCTCTCCTCCTATTTGGATAATGTTCAGCACATCGTGCGTACTGCCATCATACTATGGATGTAAAATCCTGGTTACTCAGTTAACTGGTTAAACCTTAGGGATTAAGGTTAAGTGGGATTACCCCCCCACCCATGTAGGACTGCTGCTGTTGCCTCTCCTCCCCGCCCCCCCGATGGGGAACCAGCAGCCCCAAGTGTGTGTGAGGAGGAGGAAGGGGGGAGATGGTAGTTTCTGGGGGGAAAAAAGGGCAAACATGATTCTGGGCTGCATTAACGGGAGTGTTGTGAGCAAGACACGAGAAGTCATTCTTCTGCTCTGCTCTGCGCTGATTAGGCCTCAATTGGAGTAGTGTGTCCAGTTCTGGGCACCACATTTCAAGAAAGATGTGGAGAAATTGGAGAAGGTCCAGAGAAGAGCAACACAGATGATTAAAGGCCTAGAAGGCATGAGCTATGAGGGAAGACTGAAAGAATTGGGCTTGTTTAGTTTCAAAAAGAGAAGACTGGGGTGGGGGACGTGTTAGCAGTTTTCAAATATCTAAAAGGGTGTTAACAAGGAGGAGGGAGAAAAAATGTTTTCCCTGGCCTGTGATTATAGGACAAGAAGCAATGGGCTTAAATTGTGGCAAGGGAAATTTAGGTTGGACATTAGGAAAAACTTCCTACCTGTCAGGGTGGTTAAACACTGGAATAAACTGCCTAGGGGGGTTGTGAAATCTCCAACATTGGAGATATTTAAGAGCAGGTTGGACAGACACCTGTCAGGGACGATCGATGGTGCCTGGTCCTGCTGTGAGGGCAGGGGACTGGATTTGCTGATCTCTTGAGGTCCTTTCCAGTTCTAGCATTCTGTGATTCTATGAACAGGCCACTGGCTGCTCCCGGGTACCAGGTGATGCTTGCCAGGTAACCAGTTACCCATTCACAACCTGACATCATACAAACAACAACAAAACACCCCATCGCTGTGCTCCTGAAGCTGGAGAACACAAGAAGGGAAGTGTGTTTCTTCAGGGACTTCTCAGGAATTTATGGCCCAGATAGATTGTAAATCGCTGGTCACATGATTTATCTAGCATGGTGCTACTTGTGGGCTTGTTTGAGAACTACACTTTCCACATAGTGCAGCTATTGCAGCTTTTCTTCCCCATGGTCCTGTTTCCTTGAGCCACACTTCTGGTGCCACTGCAGGATTGGGGAGATTGTAAAGTACAATGGACAGATGCTATGTTACAGTGATATGCTGCTGTAAAGCAGCAAGCTAGCCAGTTCGAACACTCACCTTCTGGAAATAACCTCTCTTCATTGAGCTGTCCTTCACTTGCCTGAAGTACACATAGCCAAAGTAATGAGCTGACTCCCGCTGCAAGAAAGAGGTCGACAATACCACTGTCAAGGATCCTGGTACCTCCGACACCAGTCTTGAGCCTCTCAGTCCAAGTCTCAGAGATCTGGAAGTGCATCTCAGCCCTGAACTGCAGCGTCTCCCCACTACTCCAGGTCTGGTCTTCTCGGAGGCAGCCGTCAGTGACAAGCTGTGGCAGATTTCATTACATGGACACGTAGGGAGGCGACTGGGCCATGAACTCACAATTGCAGCACAAGGAGTTGAACCCCAGGGTGTCACCCAGCCCCGTGTACCGCACCCACTCCTGTGGGCTGGGTGCTGCTCCCACTGACATAAACCAGCCAGGCTTGCCTAGAGTCTAACCCCAGAAACGCCATGCTGCTGTGCAGCCAGCTCGTGTGTGACTCTCAGGTTCTCTCTCTGGCTAGAGAAGGGTTTGGGGTGCTGTGGCGTAACACCACCTCCTGAGAGGAGGAAATGCCTGCTCACCATCGCTCAATGGCCATCTCCCCAGACAGACTCCTGAGACAATACCATTCTGGCTTTAGCCAGGGCAGTAGCTTTGACAAAGGACCGGAAGAACAGAGCCTGTAGGGCACAAAATACCAGCTGGGATCCGATAGAAATCCCTCACTACTATTTGCCATTTACACCCCTGAATTCCCACAACTGGTACTGGGGTAGAGATGGAGTCCAATCACAGACACAGTGCACCAGGCCTGCTGTTCCTTGGTGCATCAGGGTCCCCTTGCTGCAGGCTTTTATAACACATCAGGCATGACTTTTCCAGCAGCAGCATCTAGAATTTCGCAGTCTTGCTCCCCGCAGTTCTTTCACACCCCCTGGTCACGTCCCTGAGCAGGGACCCCTCCCCCCTTGATGACTGGAGAGCCTTGTGACTCTGTGCCGTGAGAGCACTAGGTGGAGAGTCCCAGAATTCCTTCACAGCACAGCAGTCCCAGGAGTCACTCCCCAGGGCACACGCTGGCTGCAATTAAGAATCCACACAGGTACTCAAGGCACCATGGCACCAAACAGGGGAGGGGGAGGGACAGAAAATAAGGACAAACCAATGTGACTGCTAATGGGTAGCAGGTTTAAAACTAATAAAAGAAAGTTCTTCTTCACACAGCGTGTAGTCAGCATGTGGAACTCCTTGCCAGAGGAGGCTGTGAAGGCTGGGAATATAACAGAGTTTAAAGAGACGCTAGATAATTTCATGGAGGTTAGGTCCATAAAAGGCTATTAGCCAGGGGATAAAATGGTGTCCTTGGCCTCTGTTTGACAGAGGCTGGAGAGGGATGGCAGGAGACAAATCGCTTGATCATTGTCTTCGGTCCACCCCCTCTGGGGCACCTGGTGCTGGCCACTGTCGGCAGACAGGATACTGGGCTAGATGGACCTTTGGTCTGACCCGGTACGGCCGTTCTTATGTTCTTATGACTGTCTCTTGCTCTAGTAGGGGAATCAGTACCTGACCACTGTGTGAAATGGACTGACCAGTACAAGGGAGAATCACAGGCTAGAACACAGGGGTGCAAAGCTATTCCAGGCCACTAGGGGTACGTTTACACTGCACGCTTATTCCTAAATAGCTTATTTCGAAATAGAGCAGCCACACTACAGGGAAGCCTCAAAATGAATCTGAGGCAGGCTCCCCTAATGTAGAAGTGCTCTCTCGATGTAGAGCCCCAGGAGGCACTGGGGAGGAATAACTTAAAATGGCCCTGGTGAGGGGCTATTTCGAAATAGCAGCAGTGGAGCGTCTATAGACGCCTTATTTCAAAATAGCTATTTTGGAAGAGGCATTATTTCTCGTAGAATGAGATTTATTGATTTTGGAATTAGCCATCTGTTATTTTGAAATTATTTCAAAATAACAATGCCTGTGTAGAAACTAGTATTTCAAAATAACAATGCAAGTGATCTCGAAATAACGGTGCAGTGTAGACACATCCTAGGACTCTAACATTTATCCTCTATTTGAGTGCAGCAATAACACTCAAATCCTGCTCATTCCAACCCATCACATCTTGCTCTTTATTGCCACAGAGAGGTTACATCCTGGGCAGTATGCCCCCCTACGAACATTCAGATGAATGGGAATCCCTGTGCTGAAAATTTAGCCCTTTGTGATTATTCCACGGTCTGAGGCAAAATTCAGAAAAAGAGGACAATTATTTACAGGAAAAATCAATCCATGTGCACATTCTGTTTATACACGCATGCATGCTACTGTTCATTTTGCAAGTGCAAGCTGCATACTGAGCAATAACTAACCTGTAATGTTAGCGGGGCTTCTGTGTTATATTCACCATCCTCCCCAAAACGCGTGTTCCTCTGCCCCCCCGACTGACGGAGACGGAAGCTAAACTGAGTATCTCCTAAGCCGCCTGAGAGAGAGACAAGATTATACACAATCAAGAAGCAGCTTCAGTAAGGAAGTTAGGGACTTCATCAAAAACATTTAAGGAAGTAAAAGCCACATAAAAATATCAAACTCAAATTAGCAGACATGGTAATAGCAAAACTGTAGGGTCAATTAGTAATGAGATGCAGTAGATTGCAGGAATTTGCACTGATGAATTTATTATGCACCCATTTTCAGACACTGTTCAAGACATCAGCCAGTAATCCCACACTGAGCAGCTGCAGCCATTCCCCCTATGATCCACCAGACTGGAAATTGACACATGCAGAGTCTTAATCCAAAAGTGCATAAAGGCTTGGTTGGGAACACAAGCCAGTGCACTATTCCCCAGAGCCAGGGGCAAATGGCCAAGGTGAATGAGTTCCACAGCTGGAAACCTGCACCCTGAGAACACTTTGGACATGGTATTAAAGCATGAAATTCTCTCCACAGAGATCCCAGACTAACCAGGATGGGCAGAGAGACACTGGCAGAAGAATATGTGCAAAGTGAATATGTGCACATCCTTTGTGTCTCCAAAGCATCCCCGTGCACGTGAAAGGAGAACCAAACTGGGACTGTATACAGGTCTATGGAAAGCTGACTAGACAGTCCAAGGGTGGGCAAAATGCAGCCCACAGAATTCTCTCTCGCTGCCATTCCTACCCCTAATATCTATGTGCAGCCCACAGCTGGAAACTGGAGGGATTGATTTAGGATCGAAGAGCTACATATGTAAAACTTGGCTAAATTATAATTTAGG
This sequence comes from Rafetus swinhoei, assembly GCA_019425775.1. NCBI lineage: Eukaryota > Metazoa > Chordata > Testudines > Trionychidae > Rafetus > Rafetus swinhoei. The sequence continues at coordinate 348,041,952 of CM033437.1, read as the reverse complement.
CTAATCGATGACTAATGCATAATAGACAATAGTATGCCCTTCACATTTCTGTAGATGTTTACGCCTCATACAAGGAAAGGGATTATTTTGTGAATTATGGGGAATACAGCTGGAAATAAAGGGATAACACTAAGAGCTGAAAAATGTAGGATGGACAGCAGAGATCTATTAGAAGCAGAAAGGGCTCAGAAAGGGAGTGATGGAAGCACGATCTCTAAGGACAGTTAAAACTCAACTGGTCAAAATCCCGGAGAACGGGAACACCCGTAGAGGGATTCACTGGAAGTGGCCTCAGGCTTTCCATTGGATAGCTATCCTTCCGATACGCAAACACGAACCCCTTCCCCAGAAAAGCGAAATACATTTCTCTCTGTGCTGAGCCCTCTTCTGCATCAGAATGAGATCAGCATGGACCGCTGCAAGTCTGGGGAAAACTTAGCCCTCGCTGCTACTTTTCATACCCTGTCTGGCGCCTGAAAAGTGTGAGTAAAGCTTGCACATAGAGAAATTCTCCCATCAGCAACTAGATCACAGGTTCTGCATCCTTTTAAATAAGGATCAATATTCAACAGGAAGCCTCTCGATCCAGCCCTGAGAGAGGCCTTAGCACTCTCTGAGGTCTTCATTTCAGAAGATACAGCCCATTGCTCTCTCTGCTACATTACAGATGCTGACTCACTCTCTCTCTAACACGAACCTTAATGTGTCTCTCACAGCAACAGGAACCATCCCCATTCCCCATGCAGAACCAGAGATGCCACCTACCCGAGTAGGAGTCCGGGAAGGACAAGTAGCAAATGTTGGTTTTCTGTAACAAACAAGAAAACATTGTAAGACACCCTCTACCACACCTACCCAGATTCTTTAAGACAGAAGTTATCCTACCTCTTTTTCTGTCAGTCTGAATTCATAAGGATACACCAACTACAAAACAAACATGAGATGACAAGCTTAGTAGGCTCTGTGCACTGCTACATTCCCCAAACTCACCCCCACCAGGCCAGTGGTTTTAATCTATATTGTCTCCGGGCGGTAAAAGAAAATCAAGTTATATAATCCTGACCCCTGCTCCCCCAGCTCACACCATTAACAAATAAACATATCAATTTAGACCTGGATAGTACAGGGAGCAATCAAAAGGCAGCCTGTGGCAGAAGCCACATTTATTAGATAAACCGATCTATAGACAGAAAGAGGTTCACATTTTCATTTTGACATCCCTGGTTTAAAAACTAGGCGTTCTGCGAACTTTAAAAACTAACTACTAAGTAGCCTGAAGCTTAAACTTGATAGCAGAGATTGCCGATTTGATGACTCTGCCCTCTAGAACATGCTAAACAGAACTATTCTCAATCAGCGTGAAACTGTTTCAAAGTCCTTCCTCCTTGTGGCCCCATTCAGGAAAGCATTTCTATTCAGGACAGCACCTAAGCACGGGTCTATACTTAGCTACGTTCAAAAGCAGAAGAAACAACTAAGAAGTCACGTTTTTAAAAATCAGGAGTGAGGAACAGCTTGCCCGAATCTGGCTCCCGAGGCTCAAGGCTCCCCCCGCCCAACACTGGGGAGTCTGCACTGGTACTCAAACCCCACTGCCGCCCCACTCCAGGGCTGGAGCACACAAAATCGACTAGCCTGGGACTACCTAGGCTCTGGTGTGTGAGGGGAATGTGGGGAGTGTCTTTCTGCTTGTTAGTTGTGGCCCCGACTGATCCTCTCCAATTTCTCCACACCTTTCTGGAAATGTGGTACCCAGAACTGGACACAACACTCCAACTGAGGCCTAATCAGCGCAGAGTAGAGCGGAAGAATGACTTCTCGTGTCTTGTTCAAAACACTCCTGTTAATGCAACCCAGAACCATGTTGGCTTTTTTTGCGACAATGTCACACTGTTGACTCATATTTACCTTGTGGCCCACTCTGACCCCTAGATCCCTTTCTGCAGGACTCCTTCCTAGACAGTCGCTTCCCATTCTGTGTGTGAGGAACGGATTGTTCCTCCCTAAGTGGAGCACTTCACATTTGTCCTTACTGAACTTCATCCTATTGACCTCAGCCCATTTCTCCAGTTTGTCCAGATCATTTTGAATTCTGACCCATCCTCCAAAGCACTTGCAACCCCTCCCAGCTTGGTATCCCCTGCAAACTTAATAAGTGTCCTCTCTGTGCATGATTTAGATGATGGCATAGAGCCCCGAGCTTCTGACTGCGCAGGGCTGATTAGTCGCCTGTGAAGCTGTGCTGCCACGCAGCTTAGAGGGAACGCTGCAGGGGCCATGCCGCTACTTTTGGGAGCTGGGTGGAGCAGGGCAAGCCCTAGGCCCCACTCTCCTGTGGAAGTTTGAGGGCCAGATTAAAACAGTTGAGAGGCTAGATGCGGCCTATAATTTGCCCACTCCTGCTCTAGACAGTGTAAGCAGCTTCTCCAGTTAAGAAAGGAGAAGTAAACTCATTCAGCATTTCTGTCCAGTGGCAACTACAGAAATCTGTGTGCAACTGACATTCACCAGCAAGATTCTTGCCAGAACAATAAAATCATTCACAACTACAATAATGAGGAATTCTGACACACGAATATTGGTATTACTGATATATCCCACCCAGGATCCATTTGGATAAAAAAAGTGTTAAAAAACTACTACTAAGCAGCCATGCACCAACTGCCCCAAACAGCCCTTCTGGACAGAAAATAAATAATGTAGCCAAATGCAACTGCACAGGGGAATTTTAGGTAGGTGAATTACCAGCAGATAGGAAGCATCTAGCACTTGCAAAACAGGGATTTTCTGGGCACAGTCTAATTCTGAGTGTCTCAGGAGATAGTTCTGTTTCAGAACAGTATGAGAACCACCTGGTATTCAAATCAGAAGCTGTTTTCAAAGCTTGGCTTCTCCTACCAGTCTATTAATAGCTACTGTGGGCTCCAAGCCAGAGCTCTGAAGGTTCACAGGATCAAGCCTGTCCTAGCTCTAGTAATTTCTCATAGCTTCTTTGGCAGGCTGGCCTAATCAGCTTCAGTAAATGAGACAACTATTAGAGACTATGCTGACAGTGCAGCTCACCACACACAAAAGGCACAAGCTTTAAAACCCTGAGAAAATTTATGACAGATACAGTGCAGTACTGAAGGGGCAGACACGTGGAAAAAAAGGCTAAAGAAATATACTCTCAGACATTCAGATGTGATGCATAAGAACTGCCCAGCAGAAGCACAATTATTTTCATAAAATGGTTGGTGTATTTTTGCAATGAACAACTGAATCCTCACTCAAATCACAATGACCATTTTGATCTTCAGTCCAATTTTTCTCTAACTCTCACTTGAGCTCATACAGAGGAAAAGGTGCAAGAAGAGTCGAGTCCTACATGCCTAAGTCTACTCATTCTCAAATGATCAGCCAACTGAGCAGTTCATGACTCCAGTACAACCACACTTCCTGGAAGACTTACTACTTAGGAACAGAATTTTAATTCTGACACCACCTCTTCTCAAAAGAGAAGCCACTCAAATAAAAATTTTCAAATATGGACATTGACCTCGGCCCCTGTATTTGAAACAGTTTGGGCCTGATTTTCAGAGATGTGAAGCATGTACTTCAATTAGAGCTGAAGGCAATCAGCATTTTGGAAAATCTGGCCCAAATGTCTCAGGCTGATTATTCAAACATTGACACCCCTCAAAAAAATCAAATGTCACTTCTGGAAGTAAGTTGGATCCTTAAAGTTTGCAAATGATACGAAGCAGGGAGGGGGTTGCAACTGCTCTGGAGGATAGGGTCATAATTCAAAATGATCTGGACAAACTGGAAAAATGATCTGAGGTAAATAGGATGAAGTTTAATAAGGACAAATGCAAAGTGCTCCACTTAAGAAGGAACAATCAGTCTTACACATACAGAATGGGAAGCGACTGTCTAGGAAGAAGTACTGCAGAAAGGGATCTAGGGGTCATAGTGGACCACAAGATAAATATGAGTCAACAGTGTGATGCTGTTGCAAAAAAAGCAAACATGATTCTGGGATGCATTAACAGGTGTGTTGTGAGCAAGACATGAGAAGTCATTCTTCTGCTCTACTCTGCGTTGATTAGGCCTCAGTTGGAGTACTGTGTCCAGTTCTGGGCACCACATTTCAAGAAAGACGTGGAGAAATTGGAGAAGGTCCAGAGAAGAGCAACAAGAATGATTAAAGGTCTAGAGAACATGACTTATGAAGGAAGACTGAAAGAAATGGGCTTCTTTAGTTTGGAAAGGAGAAGACTGAGTGGGGACATGATAGTGGTTTTCAGGTATCTAAAAGGGTGTCATAAGGAGGAGGGAGAAAAATTGTTCTCCTTAGCCTCTGAGGCTAGGACAAGAAGCAATGGGCTTAAACTGCAGCAAGGGAGGTTTAGGTTGGACATTAGGAAAAACTTCCTGTCAGAGTGGTTAAACACTGAAATAAGCTGCCTAGGGAGGTTGTGGAATCTCCATCTCTAGAGATATTTAAGAGCAGGTTAGATAGACATCTATTAGGGATGGTCTAGAGACAATACTGGGTCCTGCCATGAGGGCAGGGGACTGGACTGGATGACTTCTCGAGGTCCCTTCCAGTTCTAGTGTTCTGTGATTCTATATCTGCTTCCCCGGTGAAATGAGCTAACAGCACTTACTCAGGAGGAGGCTGGAAATAAGTTAATACTCATTACATACTTTGTGAATGAAACAAATCCAGAATATTTAAGATATAACACTTTCAATTGCAAAAATGTACTGTATATAAACAGGAACATGCCATTGTAAAGATCCCTTGAAATCTAAACAGTAGCCCCAATTGGTTGAAGTCACTCTATATTCTTTGCAACTAATACCAAGTTAACAGTATGCAGCCTGCTTGTACTGTTGACAAAAGGCCTTTCCACCAAGACTCTCCTGTTGAAATCTACAAGGGCCCTGAGTGTTCTGCTGCTGTCATAGCAACAAAAACTGTATCTCTGGATATGGAGCCTGGTAGTTTAAAATAGCCCCTCTGCACAAAGCGCCTGTGTTTGGAGGGGTTGGGGGAAAGAGGTTGTGCTTTTGTGAAATGAGTTATTTTAGAACTATCAGACCCCATTTTCAGCACTCCACTGTCTGTTTCTATGACAGCAGCAGCCAAGCAGTCAGCGACCTTGTAGAGTTCAATGGAGAATTGCTAGAGGTAATATCTATTCCCAGCAGCACCTACAGGCTCCTAACTGTTAATGGAGGAAAAAAAAAAAAAAAGGACGGAAATATTTTGAAAATTTGCTTATTTCTGTTGTCAGGGTGACAGTGAGAATATCCTGAACCAGCCTTATGGAATTAAGATCAACTTACTAGGGTTATCATCTTTGGGATACAGGTTATTAACAATGCAGTTGTGTAAGTGTTGTTCTCTGGTAGGAAGGGGGGAAGCTAATGAACTCGGTCCTTTATCAGACTTGGAACCCTCACCCCTGCAGGGAGCTATACATAGACTAGTCCAAAATGAATTCTTCAGAAACCAAGACACAAAGAGGAGACTTTAGGGTAAAAAAACTGAGTTTAAAGTGCCTCCTAATACAGCAGACAGACAGGACCTCTGGTCTGTGGAGGGCCCCAATCCTTAAGGAATCGTTGGAAGGACTTGGCCTACTGAGGCTGCTTGTTCTGAGCTGGAGTTAAGATGAACTGGTAACCACGGGGACTCCTGTAAGGTGGGGGATTAAAGGACTCATCTGCCAGAATGAGAAGGCATTCCAGATAAACTTGTTAGGAATTGAGAAGTTCCAGATAAACTTGTGCGTGAGAGTTATTTTATTGATTTTAATGCGTCTTCTCTGGAATGCTTTTTACCTTACATTTGGCTTCCTTAGAAAGCATGGTGCAGTAACTTAGGGCTGTTGGCAACCATTATCCTCAGTCTTTGACCAGAAAGCAAGCAGGTCTGTTTATGCAGACTGTCTGTGCAGGAAATACAGTAAAAGCAGGGAACTGTTCAGCCTGGACATACCCTGGTCAGAAGAGAATAAGCTGCAGTTCTGCACCTAAGAGAGGCAACAGCTGGGGAACGGAAGTCTGAGAGTGGATACCCTTGCTGGACCCCTGGGGGGGAATACAGGTACAGTTGCCCTCAACTGGGATAGTCACTTCATAGGCTATTTGAGGAAACATGCTGGTGCATGACTCAGAACCTATGTAATTATATCTGATTCCTGCGTCAGCTGATGCCTACTTTTGTAACACCTATTATAGGGTTTGAACACCACACTACCAAAGCCCTGACTTAAGCCAATGGAACACTTTCCATTCAAGACTGAATATCTGTGCTCAGGGATCACTGTGCAAACAGCATACAAATCATGCAATGTTTGGAAACGTGCAATTCCTAGGCCACACTGTCAGCTGTAAAGGTGCATTAAGAGTTTCCATTCATTTGATAGCTCCACAATACAAATTAGTCTTGCCTTCATGCATATTGTTGTTAAAAGCAAGAACTGTGCACCCGGTCGGCTCCAATTTCATGGCTTATATACAGATCTAGAGCAGCAGGGGGATGGAAGGAATTTACTGGTTTAATAACAGTGAAAGTATCCAGATACCACTGGAAGAATTATCTTTAGAAAAAATATTTGAGACTGCACAGTTTCAAAGAGCCTTAAAGCACAGCTGAGAAAATTAGGTCGCTAGTGTTTTTAATTTTTGTACATCTCCAAAAGCTAGTTAGGCACTTTGAAAAAATAAAATAAAGTCCAGTAGGGAGTTAAGAAGCTCCAGGACTTAGAATGATTGTGTCTAAAGTACAAAGAAGGAATAATTTTTCACTCTCCTGTTTCATAGGTGGACTGCAAGGTTTGAAGGAAGGGGATGTTTGCCTTCTTTTCAGGAATAACGTCAGTATCCATTTATTTAGTGAGAAGCCAAACAGACAGTGCCAAAGAAAGGCAATGGTAAGGCACACGTTAAGAATTCTCAAACTTAGTTTCAAGGTAAGCTGTAAGCAAATTGTCCTTCACCCATTTTGTATCCAAAGGAGCACAAAGCAACTTCCCCATTCCTTAATATCTAGGTGCAGCCCTCAGCAATTTCAGGTCTCAGAATGCAAATGTTGCTTCAATCAGATCTACCTCTATTACAGAACTGTGGTGGCCATATGTGGAATACGCCCTACTCTAGATCTAAGACACATCACTGCTGTTGCATGGATTTCCACTAACATGCAGAAAGAACACCTTTTTTGGGCACCTGTGCATCTTCATGCACAGATTGCCAGAGGCTGCTGCAAAAAGTACAGCACCCACCCAACCTGAGCAAAGTGGAAATGCTTTTCTCCCAACCTTTATATCCCTTTCGCAATGCCACTGGCAAAGGCAAAATTCTTCTAAGTATTTATGAAGTGTCAGTCTGAAGGTGTGCACAGCAGCTGGGAGGGTGCTGCTCAGCATGGGTAGACGGGTACCTCTGTTAGCATGCTAAAAACAGCAGTGTGGCCACAGTGACACAGGCCCCAGTTCAGGCTAGCCACTCATGCAACACATCCTTGATCTTAGCCACACGGCTACTTTGTGTGTGCTAGCGTGAACCAAGCTTGTGTGTCCGTTTACCCCAGGCCTGGGCAAAATACCCTCCATGGGCTGGATCCGTACCACAGCCCTTCCCACTCACCTCCATAGACCCGCTTTTCCCTCATCTCCCACCTGGCCCATACTCCCAGACCCTGCTCACCACACTTCTATCATTATTCTGCATACAGAATGTGTGGGGGGGTATCTCCCAGTACGCCTCACCCCTATGGCTTCCTCCTTTCAGGTTCTTATCACTCTATGCCCCCTCATACTCACCTCCATGCCCCCCATCCTGCCTACCATGTACCCCTTGGCATTCTCCCTGCTGATTCCAAAGACCCTTTCACCTCCATGGCCCCGGCCCCATCCCCCTCACCCCATGTTCTTCTTCACTTCCATGTCCCCAGAGACCCCCCTCACTCCTGCCTGCCCATGGTCCCCTTCACATGCATAGCCTCAAAGCTCCCTTCAACCCATACACCCATGGATCCTGATCTCTCTCCGCCCATATCCTGTCATACTCCATTGCATCCTCATCTCCATACCCAAGCCCCTCTCACCCCATGCTGCCCATAGTCCCCCTCACCCTATCTTCCCCATGCCTTCTCCACCTTCATGGCCCCCATGCCCTCTCACACAGCCTCCCTCACGCCCCCTTTCTGCAGCCGCCTTTGTCCCGCCTCCCATGGACCCACATGGCCCCTCACCCTACTCCCCTGGGGCTCCCAAAGGCCCCACACAATGCCTTCATCCTGCCCCCTCCTGCAACCCCTTCACGGCAACACACAGCTGCCCCCTTCCTCCCATTGCCCCTCACCCTGCCTCCCTCCAGTTCCCAATGGCCCCACATGGCACCTTCATCCCACCTTCTCCCTGAAATCCCCCACAGCCCCATTGCCCTCCATAGCCTGCCCTGCAGCCCCACCACTCTGCAGCCACCTTACTCCCCTCCCTTACCCCCATAGCCCCACCCCACAGCCCCCTTACCCCATAGCCCCGCCCCACCTCCCACAGCCTCATTACCCCCATAGCCCTGCCCCCACAGCCCCTTACCCCCATAGCCCCGCCACCACCTCCCACAGCCTCATTACCCCCCCATAGCCTCGCCCCCACAGCCCCTTACTCCCCATAGCCTCGCCCCACAGGCCCACCTCCCACAGCCCCTTATGTCTCATAGCCCCGCCCCACAGTCCATTTTCTCCCATAGCTCCGCCGCAGAAGCCCCACCTCCCACAGCCCCTTACTCCCACAGCCTCCACCCCGCGCCCCGCCTCCCACAGCCCCTTACTCCCCATAGCCTCGCCCCCCCTTACTCCCCATAGCCCGCCCCCAGGCCCACCTCCCACAGCCCCCTTACTCCCCATAGCCCCGCCCCACAGCCCCTTACTCCCCATAGGCCCCGCCCCGCGGCCCGCCCACAGCCCCCTTTCTCCCCACAGCCTCCACCTCCCGCCCCCCCCAGCCCCCTTACTCCCCATAGCCCGCCCCCGCCCGCCCCCAGCCTTTCTCCCACAGCCTCCCCCCCATAGCCCCGCCCCACCCCCACAGCCCCTTACTCCCATAGCCCCGCCCCCACAGCCCCCTTACTCCCCATAGGCCCTGCCCCCGCGGCCCCGCCCCCACAGCCCCCTTTCTCCCCACAGCCTCCACCCCCTTACCCCCACAGCCCCCTTACTCCCCATAGCCCCGCCCCCCCACAGCCCCTTACTCCCCATAGCCCCGCCCCGCGGCCCTGCCCCACAGCCCCTTTCTCCCCACAGCCTCCACCCCATAGCCCCGCCCCTTACCCCCACAGCCCCACAGCCTCCCATAGCCCCGCCCCGCCCCTCACCTCCCGCCCCGCACCTCCATGGCCTGGCCCAGCTCCAGGTCGAAGGTGACGACGCAGACACACTCCAGCCAGGCGGAGAAGCGGGCCCAGGGCAGCGGGGAGGCCCCCGGCTCCGCTTCCTCGCGGTAGCCGCGGGCCCGGGGGTCGGCGCTGCTCAGCGCGTCCATGGCAGCGGCAGCCGCGCCCGGCCCCGCCCCTCCGCGGCCCCGCCCCGCCCGCGCGCCGCAGCGCCCCCTGCCGCCCGGGAGGACGCGCCGCGCGGGCCAGGACCATCGAGAGGGCCTCCCGCCCGCTAGAGCGGCCCCCGCGGCCGCTCCGCCGCGCAGGGAGCCAGCGAGTCCGGCAGGCAAGGCAGGTGGGCGCAGGCAGGGCTGGCCGCCACGTGGGGCGGGCCGGGCACTGCAGCCTGGCAGGCTCCCGCGGGGGGGCGCCTACTGCCCCAGCCTGGGAGCTGGGACTCCTGGGATGCACCCCCACTCTCTGCCTCAGTTTACCCAGCCTGGGATCCACCCCCACTCTGCCTCAGTTTACCCAGCCTGGGATCCACCCCCCACTCTCTGCCTCAGTTTACCCAGCCTGGGCTCCACCCCCACTCTGCCTCAGTTTACCCAGCCTGGGATCCACCCCCACTCTGCCTCAGTTTACCCAGCCTGGGATCCACCCCCCACTCTCTGCCTCAGTTTACCCAGCCTGGGATGCACCCCACTCTGCCTCAGTTTACCCAGCCTGGGATCCACCCCCACTCTGCCTCAGTTTACCCAGCCTGGGATCCACCCCCCACTCTCTGCCTCAGTTTACCCAGCCTGGGATCCACCCCCACTCTCTGCCTCAGTTTACCCAGCCTGGGATCCACCCCCCACTCTCTGCCTCTGTTTACCCAGCCTGGGATCCACCCCCACTCTCTGCCTCAGTTTACCCAGCCTGGGATCCACCCCCCACTCTCTGCCTCAGTTTACCCAGCCTGGGATCCACCCCACTCTCTGCCTCAGTTTACCCAGCTCTACTCTGGGCTGACAACTGTGCTGCTCCTCAGCACAGGGAACTGACCCTTCCACAGAAGGGACAGGATGCAGTATAAATACTAACCCTTCCTTTGGGCCAGGAACCTTTCTAAAGAAGGGCCCCACCATTGCCCAGTGTTTACCCACCTCCCAGCAAGCTAGGTACAAATTGACAAGGGGGAGGAGAGAGACTTCTGCCTAAACAATGCCCCAGGGCCACAACAGCAGCAACTCCTATTTTGCTCCACAAGACACACTTACAAAGCTATCCTCTGACCTGTGGGGAGCCTGGGACTATAAGCCTAGGACTACACTACACCAGGCAGGTCTGTTTAAGGTACGCTTTGTGTAGCTGGATTTAGCTTATTTTAAGCCAAGCCACCGCAGTGTCTATGCTGCGGGATGCTGAATGAGGAGTACAGGATACCAGCGGGGGCTGCCTTTAGCATTCGATTTGGGGGGGGGGGGGTCTACATTAGACCCGCTAAATTGAATGTTAGAAGCTCAACCTCCGAAGGGTTGATCTCCATAGCGCAGACGTACCCTAAAACTGCAGCTCTGGTCAGAATGAATATGAATTGGCAGAATGGTGTGTAAAACCTGTGACTAATAGTATTGTGGGCTGTTAAAATTGAGGTGGTAAAACTGAGTGTGGAAGGGTTTCACTGAATTCTGCCTCTTCTCTAGAAGAAGATTTGGCTGCAGTCTCACATTAAAAAAAAATCCCTAAACAGCAAACCACCCAAGGTTCCTAGTTAAACTGAAAATAATTTGGAAAAAATCTTTTCAGGGGAATATTCACAAAGGTGCTAATAAACTTTAATGCTCAGGAGTTGGTGTAGAACAGGAAATCTGGTGAATTAGGATCAATTTATTCATGGACATAACAGCTAGTAGCATCTTCTGTTCCTTGAACTGCTGTTATGTCCACTCTTCAGTGAATGGGAATTAAGGAGAGTCTGACGACTGAAATAGTTGTCAATCAGTATCCACGTAATAAATTTGGGGTTTTGCAATATACCCATTCTCTTTTCAATTAAGCCAATTCCTGAATCTCTGCAGCATGTGCTAGTGCCCGAGAAAAAAATACTGACACTATGCACAGAAAATAGCCAGCCTGTTTCCATTAAGGGGCAGTCTACCCTACAAGGAGAGGTTGATTTAAGCTACGCTATTTGAGTTACATTCAGGGGCGGCCCGAGGCGGGCTGCCGGCAGCTGGCGCCCCAGGCGGAATGCGCGATCAGCGCCCCCGCCTCCACAGCCCTCAATGGCGTGACGTCATCATTGGGCGCCCCGTTTAATGCGGCGCCCTAGGCGACGGCCGAGTTGGCCTATATGCACGGGCTGCCTCTGGTTACATTAGTAGTGTAACTCAAGTTGACATAGCTTAGATCTACTTACTGTGGGGGGCCACACTGCACAGGGTCAACAGAAAAAAACTCTCCTGCTGAATACCTTTAGGCCACGTCTACATTAAGGACACGTCTAGACTGCCTGCGGCTTTCGAAAGAAGATATGCAAATTCGGTGCAAATTTGCATATCTTCTTCCAATCCCATTTTCAGAAGTTTTTTCAGAAAAAAAAAAGCAGTCTAGACACGATTCTTTTGAAACTCCCCCTTTTTCGAAAGAACCCTGTACACCTAATTTTTTTTAGGAAGAAGGCTTCTTTCGAAAAAGGGGTGGTTTTTTTCCAAAGAACCACGTCTAGACTGCTTTTTAAAAAAAAAACTTCCGAAAACACTGAATTTGCATATCTTCTTTCGAAAGCCGCGGGCAGTCTAGATGCGCACTATGGGAGAAAGTTGACCTCAGATACACAACTCCAGCTACGTGAATAGCGTAGCTAGAGTCAATATACTTTAGGTTGAATTTCCATGGCATCACCATTGCAGGAAGTTGACGGGAGAAACTCTCCCATCAACTTCCCTTATTCTTTGTGACCTGGTAGAGTACCGGAGTTGACAGAGGTGCAATTGGCAGTTGATTTAGCTGGTTTTTACTAGACCTGCTAAATGAAACCCCTGATAAATCAAACTCCACAGCACTGATCTCCCTGTAAGTGGAGACAAGCCCTTAACTCATTCTGCAGGGGTACCGGAGTCAACAGGAGAGTGATTGGTGGTTGAGTTAGTGGGTCTTTACTAGATTCACTACATAAGAACATAAGAACGGCCGTAGCGGGTCAGACCAAGGTCCATCTAGCCCAGTATCCTGTCTGCCGACAGTGGCCAGCACCAGGTGCCCCAGAGGGGGTGGACCGAAGACATTGATCAAGCGATTTGTCTCCTGCCATCCCTCTCCAGCCTCTGACAAACAGAGGACAGGGACACCATTTCTATCCCTTGGCTAATAGCCTTTTATGGACCTAACCTCCATGAAATTATCTAGCTTCTCTTTAAACTCTGTTATAGTCCTAGCCTTCACAGCCTCCTCTGGCAAGGAGTTCCACAGGCTGACTACGCGCTGTGTGAAGAAGAACTTTCTTTTATTAGTTTTAAACCTGCTACCCATTAATTTCATTTGGTGTCCTCTAGTTCTTCTATTATGGGAACTAATAAATAACTTTTCTTTATCGGCCCTCTCCACACCACTCATGATTTTATATACCTCTATCATATCCCCTCAGTCTCCTCTTTTCTAAACTGAAAAGTCCCAGTCGCTTTAACCTCTCCTCATATGGGACCCGTTCCAAACCCTAATCATTTTAGTTGCCCTTTTCTGAACCCTTTCCAAGGCCAAAATATCTTTTTGAGGTGAGAGACCACATCTGTACACAGTATTCAAGATGTGGGCGTACCATAGTTTTATACAGGGGCAGTAAGATATTCTGGGTCTTATTTTCTATCCATTTCTTAATAATTCCTAGCATCCTATTTGCCTTTTTGACGCGCTGCACACTGTGTGGAAGTTTTCAGAGAACTGTCCACGATAACTCCAAGATCTCTTTCCTGATTTGTCGTAGCCAAATTAGCCCCATCATACTGTACGTATAGTTGGGGTTATTTTTCCCGATGTGCATTACTTTACACTTATCCACATTAAATTTCATTTGCCAGTGGATCGATCCACACCAAAGTGGAGACAAACCCTTAGTTATGTGAAATACATAACGTGTACTAAACTCTATGTACCACTTAAAGGAGGGGTTCTCAAACTCCATTGCATTGCTACCCCTCTGTGACAACAAAATGTACTACATGACCCAAGTCTGAAGCATAAATCTGCCCGAGTCCCATCACCCCAGGCCAGGGGGCCAAAGCCAAAGTAATTTGAGTTCCATCTGCCAGGGCTGAAGCCAATTAGCTTTGACTTCAGCCCCGGGTGGTAGGGCTCGGGCTTCTGCTTCAGCCCAGGTGGTGGGGCTCAGGCTTCAACTTCAAGCTCTGGATCCCAGCAAGTCTACGCCAGCCAGTCCCGTCGACCCCATTAAAATGGGGTTGTGACCCAATTTGAGAACTGCTGACTTAAAGGTTTACGTGAGATTTCAGTGATGCATAGGCCTTGTGAGATCCAATGCCCAGGATGAATTTAATGCAAACTGTTGAAGGAATGAATAATGAAAAGTAAATTATTTTTTTTTTCATTCTTTCAGGACAGTAATCTACGGTATCAGTAGTAGCAATTTTTAGTTTAAAAAAATATATACATTCGATTGGGCAGAGACTGTCTCTTTATTATATGTTTGTATAATTCTTAGCACACAATAGGGCTGTGGCTTCTGGGTGCTACCACAGTATAAATAATTTAAAAAAATCATCATTTTATCTTGTATTCAGCTCTGCACTTTGCCTGACTGAAGGCAGGTGACTGAGAAAGAAGCAGAAGCAGATCTTCAATACAGTCGAGATTAAAATGTTGAGAGGGCTGCTTGGAGATACAAGGATGGACCACGTTCTCCATGAACAAATTATGGGACAGGGCAGGACACCAATTATGGAAAAACTGAGGGTGTCCAGGCTTAGGTGGTTTGGGCCTGTGATGAGAGGACTGGAAGAATATACAGGAAACATGACGTTAAATTCAGGCTGTGCCTACAGAGTTAAACTGACTTAAGTTATGTCAGCGATCATAAGTCACTTGAATAGTATCAGTTAGGCACATCCACACATCCCGCCTTGTGCTGGCGGAACGTATAGTAGAGTAGTTGCTCTTGCATCATCAGAGGGAGGGTTGCATCACAGGTCGCTATTCCATTGCACAGCTCACCTCCCTATGTCACCCTCTGCCACCAGTAGCTCTGGGAACATCATGGGGATGTGTTCGCTGTCCCATGGTGCAGTTCCACCCGTCCCATCATGCCATGGGCTTTCTATTTCATTTTGTGCTGTTCTTCAGCTGCCCTTGCAAACTCTGCACCTGCCAACAGCCTGAGCTACTGACCAGGCTGGAAGTGGGCTGTGCCCACGAAAGCTCATGACACCATCTACATTTTTTGTTAGTCTCTAAGGTGCTGCAGGATTATTCGTTATTTTTAAGGGGTTTTTTTTATGAGCACCACGCAGCTGGATCTGCACTATTTTATGAGTGACAAAATAGAAACCGATTCCTGCTGTGAGGGCAGGGGACTGGACTTGACGATCTCTCGTGGTCCCTTCCAGTTCTAGTGTTCTATAAAGTGAATGTGACACCTACCTTGAAAACAAATAATTCAGCATTGCTGCTGGTGTTCACGGAGCAGCTTGCCATGGCGGACCATTAGTGCTGAGCGAGGGAAACAAGCCCAGAAGGGTGGGATCCCATGACGATTAGGGCTGTGAGCTGGTCATGGGGGTCACAGAAGTCACCGATTCCATTACTTCCCAGAACCTCCAGGACTTCTGCCAGCAGCCAGTGCAGCTGGCCTGGGGGCCACCTCAGCAGCTCGGGAAGCAGCTGGGCCAGCCACATTAGCCACTGCTGGGGCAGTTGCAGGCCACTTCACCACCCCTCTCACAACAACAGTTGGACTTTGAGTGTGAGGGGGGCCAGAGCTGGGTGTTGGGGCACAGGAAGGGGTCAGGGTTCTGGTTAGTGCTTATCTTGGGAGCTCTCCAGAAGCAGTGACATCTCTCCCTCAGCTCCTAGGCTGCGGTGGGCTGCGGTGGGCAATGATTTTTGAAGGGGGGGGGGCACTCCCAGAATTTGGTAAGTGGTCAGGGGCCACAATCTCCCATGATATTAATGGAGGAGGTGCACGGTCTGATATAGGAGTTGGGTGCAGAAGGGAGCTTGGGGTAAGGGACTGGGGTGCAGGATGGGAAGTGGTATCTGGGAGGGAGTTTGGATGAAGGAGGGGGTTGTGACCTGGGGCAGGAGACTTAAGGTGCAGGAGGGGGTTGTGAACTGTGGAAGGAATTCAGAAGGGGGTGCAGGGATGTAGGTTGCAACTAGGGGTAAGGGATTGGGGTGCAAGGACTAGGAAGGGGTTGTGACCTAGAGGAGGAATATAGAAGGGGGGTGCAGGGTCTGGGAAGCGGTATGGGTGCAGGAGCAGGGGTGCAGAGAGTTAGGGTTATGTAGGGAGTGTGGGCTGGAGTGACAGAGGCAGGCTCTGGCTGGGAGGCACTTACCTGGGCAGCTCCTGGCCAGCAGCCCTGCCTAGCAGGTTGCTCAACCAGGCAGGGGCCATGTGTGGTGCTCTGAATGCTGTGAGCTGGGGGGGGCGGAGGGGAGGAGTACTTCCTGTGCTGCCTGTCCTGCAATAGGCAGCTCCCATTGGCTGGAAACTGACCAATGGGAACTGAAAGATTGTGCTGGGGGCAAAGGCAGCATGCAAAGCCTCTCCCCTCCTCGCCCTGGGCTCGCAGCATTCAGAGAGCTGCTCTGAGCAACGTGCAGGGAGGGGCAGCGCAGGCAGGGAGCTAGGCTGAGGCTCCCACTGTGCCTGCGGGACAGATCCAGTGTCTTGGTGGGCTGGATTCAGCCCCCGGGCCGTATTTTGCCCGCTCCTGGCATAGATGGACAGGCTCTGCTGTTCATTTCTGCCCCTTCCAACATCTAACAGAGTACATGGGAGCTCACTCTGCTATGCACTATCAAAGCAAAATGAGCACTTACCAAAGCTCCCCTCTCCCACATCCTGTGCGCCAGAGCAGAGGGGCTGGGACTGGAAAAGAAATCCTAACCCCCCCTGCGACCGGATGACCCTGCCGTTTGCTCCATATCCTCCTCCTGCTCCTTTTGCCAACCACTTTGTCACTAGGGTTGACTCTCTGGCCACGGCCTCCAGTTCCCCTGAAGTATCCGTGGGGCTCTTGGCAGTGGAGGTGAGGTTCCCACCAAGGATGGTGTGCAGTTCCTTAAACTCTTTGGCGCCACACCAGAGTGAGAGCTGGCCTCCTTTGCCTTCTGGTAGGCCAGCTGCAGCTCCTTGATCTTGGCCTAGCATGGCTGCATTTTCTGTGTGTGCTCCCCCACGTTGTTGTGGACAAGAACTGACTTTTGTCGATAAAACCGTGTAGTGTAGACAAGGACTTAGGAGTCCAAGAGCAGGGCTGGAGAACCTAAAACTAGATGCATGGATGATATACAGAAGGGTTTGCTGAGCGTTGGCGTTTCTGAGGAACTGCTTCTAGACAGAATGGAAAGGGACTCAAAGAACCACCCCCAAATAGATGGTAGAAAGGCTAGAAGTAAAAGATTTGATCTGATGTTAATAAACTGACATTGCCCTGTAATGTCAATGTAAAAATGTAAATGTAGAGCCGGTGGAGTAACTCCAGATTTACACCATTGTAATATGGAGCAGAATCTGGCCCAGTGACTAGAAACTGTATTAAAATCATTTAACAGACTATTTTATTTGTCCAGATAGAGAGAAATCCCTTTACCAATACAAAATAAATTTGGTGTCCTTTCCCTCCTATGTGTCTGTCCAAGATACTGATCGTTAAGCTTTAAATCTGAGCTTGACTGTTCATCTGCCCTGTAATCTGAGTCTTGGAAGATGTAATTGTCAAGGGAGACATCTGGAGCTCACCCAGGATCTGTGCTGGCCTTGTGCCCATTATTGTTCCTCTTTGAAATGACAGTGCATATTTCTTTATTATGTCTTCTGCCTATTGTTTGCTTCTCAGAGGTTCCTAGAACTATCACTACCATTCTTACTTAATCTTTTTGGCAAACACTTGCCCAGATAAAATGTATGTGTGGTGGTGACAGCTGTACGAATTTCCTTGATTCCTTGAAGGCATTTTATAGAAGGGGAAAACTATTTGGCTGAATTTGCTGGTCTTTTGGTTCACATCGACTCCACTTTAATATTCTTAATCGGGCTTCTCAAGCCCTTTCTCTACAAATAAACAGATTTAAATGATCTTAAATTCCTTTTAAATTTTTGCTTCATTTGTCTCCTCAGTAACTTAGCCTATTTAGTTATCCAGGGAGAAATTCAGTGCCATAATACAATTTTTCTGCAATTGAGATGCATGTGTATCTGAGATCCTAGACTCAACAAAGTAAAGGTTGCATTGTAATATTGTATCGTCTGGGAAAACTTGTGATCTCATGGTTAAAGACTGCACCAGAATGCATACACATGGTAACCTAGGCAGGCTTTGGCATTTAATCTTAACATTGATATTTCTTAACTTTTTGAGGGGTTCTGATGATTCTGAGGCTCAGCCTTTGAGTATTTCACTTGGTTGTTGTAGAGCTTTTACTTGAGCTTCCCAAGTGTTCTGGGCCTGTGACATTTAGGAATTCTCTGGCAGAGAGATGCAGAGAGCTTCTGGTCTGCAGTGAAGGTAAGCAAGCTCTCAAACTCTAGACTAGAGGACGAGGCCTCCCAGAGTTCAATTTTCCTGAGGTATCTAAGAATCACAGGTCCAGAGTTTTATTCCTATGAAGTTCCCAAATTCTGACCATATTTTTGTGCTTAAGGTCCTGCAGAACTTAAGAGTATTTGGGGGGCTGACCTCACCAAAGCTCTTACTAATCTCTCCTCATATGGCTGTCGTTCCATACCCCTAATATTTTTATGTTGCCCTTTTCTGAACTTTTTCCAATGCCAATATATCTTTTTTGAGAGGAGGCGACCACATCTGTACGCGGTATTCAAGACGTGGGCGTTCCATGGATTAAAATAGAGGCAATAAAATAGTCTCTGTCTTATTCTCTATCCCCTTAATGATACCCAGTATCCTGTTTAAAAGTCATCAAAGAGGCCCTGCTTTAAAGAGCTTACAGACTAACTCCAGGTCTACTAGAAACATTTGCAGGTTTAGTAACATCAATTAGGATTTTTGTGTGTGTGTGTGTAACCAGCCTATATTTGCAAAAGCCCTAGTGTGGATAGAGTTATACTAGTAAAACCACCCTTATACTGTATGGCTATGTCTACACTCGCGGCTTCTTGCGTAAGTACGGCCGTTCTTGCGCAAGAATCTGCAGAGCGTCCACACTGCCCGCCCGCTCTTGCGCAAGTAAATTTACAGTACGGTGTGGTAAGAGAGGGCTCCTTGCGCAAGAGCTACGCTCTTTTTTAACAGGTGTAAGCTCTCTTGCGCAGGGGCTCTTGCGCAAGAGGGCAGTGTGGGCGGCTCGGCAGGGATTTCTTGTGCAAGAAAGCCCTATGTCTAAAATTGCCATCAGAGCTTTCTTGCGCAAGAGAGCGTCCACACTGCCATGGGCGCTCTTGCGCAAAAGCACAGCTTGCACATGGCAGTGTGGACGTGTTCTTGCGCAAGAAGCCGCGAGTGTAGACATAGCCTATATGTTATACTACCAAAAACACTTTTTTGCCTGTATAAACTGTGCCTACATTAGGGGTGTATGCCGGGTTAGTGTTACCGGAAAAAAACTTTTCTCCTGAAGATAGGGTTGCCAGGTGTCCGGTTTTCGCCCGGACTGTCGGTTATTCGGGTCCCCCGTCCAGTTAAAAAAACAGAAAATACCGGATATGTGAACTGTCCGGTATTTCCTGTTTCCCTCGGACGGAAGCCCGGCGGGGACAATTTTCCCCTGCCATGTCTGGTGGGGGCCGGAGAGTGAGGAGCACAGGGCCATTTAAAGGCGCAGTGCCCCTTTTTTTTTCTTAACAACTTTGGTCTCCCCCTTTTTTTTCCTCAACAGAATTTTTTCCTGGTGTTTTGTTTTGTTTTTTTTGCAGGGAGGGGGGAGGTGTTCGGTATTTTTTGTTAAACCATCTGGCAACCCTACCTGAAGATCTAGCCATCATCTCCAAACCTGCAAAGACTTGCATGTGAGTAACTTTATTCATGTGAGTAGCCCTTTAGACTTCCATGAAATAACACAAATGCTGAACATTAAAACTGAAAGTATTTGCAGGATGAAGGCCTAAATAAGACAGGCAAAGGGAAGACAAGACACACCGAGAGACTATGGGAAATGGTCCAATGTGACATTTTTCAAATTCCAATTAATCCTTTTCTTGTACCAGGCTGGCATGTAGAGGGCAGTTGAACTGATTTTTAAAAAGAGCTTCAGAGAACATCCTGGCAATTACAGGTGGGATGGGGGTGAAGCAGGGCGGGGAAAGAGCGGTGCAGGAGTGAGGCCTGGGGTAGAGGTGAGGGTTGTTCCAGCCCTCCCGGGATGGTGGAAGAGGAATCATGTTTTTTTGGGGGGATAGGGGGGCGCTGGTCAGTACCCAGCAAATTGGGAGAAACTATGGTAAAAACGAAATGATCAGACCAATCAATAATGTGTTTTGTGGGGAAAGAGCCAATATGGGAAATCATGCTTCACTAATCTATTAGGATTCTTTAAGGGTGTTAACAAGCACATGGATACAGGGGAGTCAATCAATAGTTATACCAGGTCTTTCACCAAACTTAAGAACCTAAGTAGCCATAGTATAAGTAGCCATTCTCCCCCTTGCCAAATGCCATTCCCACCCGCCACGGAACCTTCCCATCCCCCTCATAGAATCTTCCTCCTCCCATGGAACCTTCCCATCTTTCCCCATGCCCATGGGACCTTCCCCCTCCCGTGGAACCTTCCCATCCCCCCTCCCCATGCCCATGGGACCTTCCCCTCCCGTGGAACCTTCCCATCTCCTCCCCATGCCCATGGGACCTTCCCCCTCCCGTGGAACCTTCCCACCCCCTCCCCATGCCCATCGGACCTTCCCCCTCCCGTGGAACCTTCCCACCCCCTCCCCATGCCCATGGGACCTTCCCCCTCCGTGGAACCTTCCCATCCCCTCCCCATGCCCATGGGACCTTCCCCTCCGTGGAACCTTCCCACCCCCTCCCCATGCCCATGGGACCTTCCCCCTCCCGTGGAACCTTCCCATCCCCTCCCCATGCCCATGGGACCTTCCCCTCCGTGGAACCTTCCCATCCCCTCCCCATGCCCATGGGACCTTCCCCCTCCCGTGGAACCTTCCCCTCCCGTGGAACCTTCCCATCCCCCTCCCCATGCCCATGGGACCTTCCCCCTCCCGTGGAACCTTCCCACCCCCTCC
Source organism: Rafetus swinhoei (assembly GCA_019425775.1). Lineage (NCBI taxonomy): Eukaryota > Metazoa > Chordata > Testudines > Trionychidae > Rafetus > Rafetus swinhoei. The sequence goes on along the minus strand of CM033437.1, from coordinate 348,021,164 downwards.
CCATGCCCATGGGACCTTCCTCCCGTGGAACCTTCCATCCCCCTCCCCCCTTCCCCCTCCCATGGGACCTTCCCTCCCGTGGAACCTTCCCATCCCCCTCCCCATGCCCATGGGACCTTCCCCCTCCCGTGGAACCTTCCCACCCCCTCCCCATGCCCATGGGACCTTCCCCTCCGTGGAACCTTCCCATCCCCTCCCCATGCCCATGGGACCTTCCCCCTCCGTGGAACCTTCCTCCCATCCCCGCCCACTCCGAGTGGACCTTCCCCCTCGGAACCTTCCCACCCCATGCCCCCTTCCCGGGTCTGGGCACCGCTCCCCGCCATGGAAGGCCTGTGGCGGCCACCCCCTCCCCATGCCCATGGTGACAGCGCCCGGCCGTGGCGCGTCCGCCCCCTCTGCAGCCATGGACCTTCCCACCGCGCGGGAACCCCAGCATGAGCCGCATGGCCGACCCGGGCTGCTCCTGGGGACGGACCGCCCCTCCCCTGCTGGCACCTTCCCACCCCCGGGCTCCTGCCCCCGAGACCCCCAGCCCCCCGGGCTGCCATGCCCTCCCTCCACCCCCGGGCTGCCTGCCCCCGGACCCCCCTCCCCCGGGCTGCCTGCCCCAGACCCCAGGCTGCCTGCCCCAGCCCCCAGGCTGCCTGCCCCCGAGAGCAGCGCCCCCCGGGCTGCCTGCCCCCAGCGCCCCCAGGCCTCCCCGCCCCAGGCTGCCTGCCCCCAGCCAGCCCCCGAGGCTGCCTGCCCCAGGTGCCTGCCCCAGCGCCCCCCGGCTGCCTGCCCCCGAGCCCCAGCGCCCCCGAGCCCGAGCCCTCCCCAGCCCCCCGGGCTGCCTGCCCCCAGCGCTCCCCAGCCCCCAGGCTGCCTGCCCCCGAGCAGGCCCTCCCAGCGCCCCCGGGCTGCCTGCCCCAGCCCCAGGCTGCCTGCCCCGAGACCAGGCCCTCCCAGCTCCCCGGGCTGCCTGCCCCCAGCGCCCCGAGCCCCTCCCCAGCCCCCTAAGCTGCCTGCCCAAGACCCAGGCCTCCCCAGCCCCCGGGCTGCCTGCCCCCAGCGCCCCCCATGCCTGCCCCTGCCGCCCAGGCTGTCTGTCCCTGGCTGCCCCCCCCCCAGCGCCCCCCCCTGCCCTGCCCCCCCCCTGACCCCTGCCTGCCCCTGCCTGCCCCTGCCCCCCCAGCGCCGGCCTGCCCCCCCCGACCAGCTCCCCCTCCGCCCCCCCCCCGAGCCCAGCCCCCCCTGCCCCCCCCCCAGAGGCCCTCCCCCTGCCCCCCGAGCTGCCTGACTCCCAGAACCCGGCCAGCGCCTTCCTGAACTGCCTGCCCCTTAGAGCTGTCTGCCCTCCAGAACCCCCAAGCTGCTTGCTCACCCCCTGAGCCTCCCAGCACCCCCACGAGCTATCTGCCCCCATCACTCCCCATCTGTCTGACCCCTCTAACGCCGCCGAGGTGTGTGACCCCTCAGCGCCCCAGGCCTGCTCCGTGCTGCCTGATCCACCCAGGGCCCCTGAGCTGTCTGACCCCAACACTCCCCCAGCTGTCTGACCCCCAGTGCCCTCCTGAGCTGCCTGACCCCCAGCATCCCGAGCTGTCTGCCCCCCTGTGCCCCTCCCCAGTGCCCCTGAGCTGTCTGACACTCCCAGCACCCCCTTCCCCTCCCAGCACTCCCTGGAGGTGTCTGATGCACCCCCAGTGCTCCCTGGAGCTGTCTGACGCCCCCTTCCCCAGCGCCACCTTGGAGCTGGCAGTGCCCCCCCTGTACCTCTCAGAGCTGTCTGACTCCCTCCCCTCCCTCCCCAGTGCACCCGGAGCTTTTTGTGCCCCCTTAACTCCCAGAGCTGTCTGACCCTTCTCCTATTACCTGCCCCGGAGCTGTCTGAGCCCCTGGTGATGCCTCTAGTCCCCAATGTGCCTGCCCTGTGAGCCCCCTCACCAGGTGTCTTCCTCCTTTGGGTGTGCCTATCACCATGGGCCTCCCCTGAGGTGACTAAGCCCTCCTCCCAGTTGAGGTGTCTACATCCCTGGATGTACCTGCTCCAAAGTGTTTTGTTGTCCTCTTTCCCCTGGGGATCTGAGCCTTCATGAGCTCTCCCCCATAGTGTCTGCCCTCTAGCCTCGTGAAGCTTATGAGGCCCCCTTTATCCAATGTGCCTGCCCTCTTGAGCACCCTCTCTCTGGATATATCTGAGCCCCCCTCAGAGATGCCTTTGGATCTAGATGTGCTTCACTCTCCCAACATCCATGAGCCCTCTCCATGGAAACATCAGTCCCCCCCACCTCCTGCTTGCCTTCGTATGGTACCCTGAGCTTGCCTGCCTCACCATGTACTCATCAGTGTGTCTGCTTCCTGAGTCCCCCCATGTACTCCCCAAGTTGGCTCCTTGTGAGACCTGTGATCCCCTCCACTGACTGTGTGCACCTCCCTAGCCTGCGCAGCACACCTTGATCCCTCCCTAGATGTGTCAGCCTTCTGAGCCCCCCCAGATGTGTCTGCTCCCTCATGACCCTTCCTACCCCCTGTATCTGCCCACTGCCTCCTCCCGTGAATCCTTCTCACCTCCAGTGTCCACCTCCCCATTTGTAACACTACTGACCCTCCTTGTGTGTGTCAGTCCCCCGACCTGACATCCTGAGTCCCAGGTCTATCCCAGATGTGTCAGCTTGCTAGGTCCCCAGAATCTTATAGTATTTTTCTCCCATCCCTTGCTGAATAGCTAAAAGGCACCTACCTTCCTTGAAGGGATTCCAAGCTGTGGATGCTGGGGAGGCCCAGTGTTTTGAAAGACATCGCTCTTTGCCTTCCCTTTCTCCAGTCCTGCAGATCCTGATCCCCAGCCTCAACAATATGCTGCCTCCTGTGCTTTTTTTCTGCCGTGCCACCCTACTTTCCCCTTAGGCTTTTTAGCTGCATAAGCTACCCCTTTGAGCATTGACAGGTTTTGCTTATATCAGGATCACAGCCTAGATTTCATCTTTCAGAAGAACTTATCAAGGCAAGGTATCCTTCCCCCTCCATATTGGGGCGGTGGGTGAATAATAAAAGATGTATTGCTTTATTACAGCCTGTAGATTTGTCCCATTGAACAACAATTTTTAATTATTGAGATAAACTTAAAAAACAACAAATAATCTGGTAGCACTTTAAAGACTAACAAAACATGAAGATGGTATCATGAGCTTTTGTGGGCACAGCCGACTTCTTCAGATGACCTGAAGAAGTGGGCTGTGCCCACGAAAACTCATGATACCATCTTCATGTTTTGTTAGTCTTTAAAGTGCTACCAGGCTATTTATTGTTTCAGTTTATCCTGTACAGACTAACTTGGCTACCCCCTGAAGCTTTTAATTATTGAGAGAAACTCACTGTTAGTCCCCAAATCACAATTTAACTATATACTACTAAATAATTTGTTATTGTTTTATTTTTAAAATAGCCTGGTGCAGAAATTCAAAGTAGTTTTATTGATGTAATTCCTTGATTTTTTTTGTCTTATTTGATAGAAGTTTAACATCTGTTTAATATAGGATTTGGATGAATAATTCTGTGTTTCAGGGTATACAGAGTTTGTTTAAATTTCCCTTTCTTCTTGTATATGAGACATTCAAGCTTGTTTTCAGGGCTTCTGTAAAAGGTGGTGAGGAATAGTGAGAGAGAATATTACAGTCCGGCCTTTTCTGAGTCATTGATAACAGTTTTCTAAACTCTGAAACTGGCAGAGGAGATCATGTTGGCAAGGTCATGTGGAGTCCATGGTCAGTTTGATTAGAAGGAATGATTGACTTTGACTCTGTATGGTACAGACATGAAATTGTTAGGGAAGCCTTTGGGCTTTGGTAAGTATTGTACATGCAAATAACAGTAATATACTGCTTCTGTGATGAGCTAGAAATTGTGGTGGGAATTGTAATGTGGCTTCAGCCTTGGTACTTTCTTACACAGCGATGTGTATTTATTGACAAATCTAGTGAAAGCTTCTTTCCTAATTTGAAGGCCTTGTACTAGCTAGAGAAAATCAGGAAGTGAAAAAGGAGAAATTAAAAGTTTAAAAAGCTTTGATGTTTTTCATAATCTTAAATGTTGTATTCAATTTTTAACCTAGTAAAAGTTGAAACTGAAGCTTATTTCCTTAATAAAACTTTTTCCTTCTCAAGAAGAAGGGAGAAAATTTGTTTTGCATATTTCCATAAGAAATTATGCCTGTGCTTAAAATGAAGCATGTGAGTAACTGTTTGCAGACTTGGGATCTTATTAGGTCAGAGTGTCTCAGTTATAGGAAAAAATAGATAAAAATCCCTGATTTTTGCCAATTTTTTTTGCTGTGATTAGTGTAATTTAACCCCTCCCCTCAAACTATCTTGGCAGTGGCAGTTGGTGGTAGAGTTATAGTAATTTGCACATCACCTGACTGTGATACTATGGCAAACAGAGTTAAGCTTTTGAATGTAGAAAAGAAGCAGATAAATATCTTGTTGAAACATCCCTAATAATAAACACTGATGCATCATCAGAATGGCAGAACATTGGATATGAGCAGAATTGTTTGTTCTGATGCTCTGGATTTTCCTTGTGATTGCTGTACTTTGTATTGTTGTAAAATGTAATGATTCATATTCAGAAGTTAGATAGTTGATGGGGCTTCTGTTTGGGAACCCAAAACAGTATCTTGGTCTGAATCACTGGAAATCTTAACAGGCACTAGATAAATATTTTAATGAAGGGAACAGAAGGGATGTGCTCTGCTTTAGCCGAAGGAGAAACAAAAGGCTGGCATAGAGGGGAGTCACTGTAATGTGAAGGTGCAGAAAAGTTGAGAGTTGCTGAAAGGTGCTTATGTAAGAAAAAGCCTCTCTACTGGGGATGTCAGGTTATACAAAAGTAACCCAGCAGTGAGGAACAGAACAGAAATTACAGCTGTGCTGGAAGAGAGACTGACATCACAAATGTATGTTTCAGTAAAGTAAGCGTGTCATAGAAGAAAATTAAATAAATCTTTATTCCAGTAGTGTTCAGCCTTTTCAGCGTAGAGGCTGAGTGTTTTACTTCAGGAAAGGTTAAGAGTTGCCATCATTACTTGTTTAGGGGCATAGTCTCTGCTCTTGTGGTCCCTGTGTGAGCAGGGTGCTGAAAGCTCTGTCAGGTTCCCCCAGCTGAGGATTCTTCTGGCAGAAAGAAATCCCAAGTAAACAATACAGAGCTGACAAAGATCCCCTTGCATGGGATGCATTTTTTGAGGGACTAGCTGGCATGAGTTGCACACCCCAGCTCTTGTAAGCTGTTCTCACCTAGGCTAAGAGAGGGAATCATGGTTTTGTATCTGTTCTCTTGTCTGTATGTGGGAAGGGATAGGGAGCCATCCTTTCTACCTATCCATTGCTCTGTGTTCAGGCAAAGCTAGTCGAGTACTGCTTTGCTCTTCCCAGGGTGCTTACAGTCTGGCAGGTAAGCAGGCAACAAACTCAACCAGAACTTCTCACCTTCTCCTGTGATGCAGATCTGCCAAGTAGTTTCACTAGGGAATAGAGCATCTGCTTAGATCTCTTCTGGCTCTCACTACTGTGGCTTCTGGGGAAGCTAAGTTTTTTACTTTCTATTCATTGAGACTGGGCGGATTCAAACACTTATTCCAAAATTACAGGTCACGGCACAGGGAAAAGCTATAAAATTCATAATCAGCCATACATTTTATTAACATGGTTGAAGCCTCATGAATCATGGATGGAATACTACTCTATTTATCAGTGTGAGAAGCTTAAAAACAAAAAGTAGGTGCAGTAGAATGCTTGAAAATGGAAGGGGATCTTGATATTCTTGGCACTTCTGAAGCATGGCAGGTTACCAACATCCTGGAGGTACTTGTGTGTAAGAAAGACAGATTGGGCCGAAGAGCTGAAGAGTAGCAGTAAAACTAAAACTTCCATAGAATTTTTGGAGATAAAATTTCTGAGTGAAGTGGACCTGAATGGGCACAAATCCCAAGTCATAAGAATACAAATATACTAGTAGAGTTTCTCTACCAGCCTCTGAATTGGGAAGATGAAGATTGTATAATGCTGAGAGAGCTAATAAAACTGAATTAATGAGTGACTTCAGCTATCTGCATAGCTGGTCAAATGTTGAGAGACATTTAAAAAATCAGTTTCTCCATATCTTACTCTTGACAGGGGTTTCCTACTTACTCTGTGCAGAAGACAGAGCTCTGTAGTTTATTATGGGCTGTGAGCCTAGGTTACAAATGTAAGACAACATGCTACCTTCTTTCCCTGGTGAGTCTTTCTTTGGTATCAATAGGTTTCTACAAAAATCAAGGACAGAATATGGCCATACATAACTAAACATCTAGTTACTATGATTACTATTTAAATGCCTTGTTTCTTTTCAATATCATTTAACAGGAAAATATATTGTTTTTTATGATCACCAGTATTTCTAAGCCTCTTGTTTCTCTTTATTCCTTATTGCCCCTTCCCTGTCTTTTTGTGTCCTTCCTTTCTTCCCCTGCAGTTCCCCCTGCCAGGGGCTTCTCTCACTTCTGTTCCATTTGACCTGATAAAATAATCAGCAGTCCAATAGTTAACATTGACATTAACATGTTGTCATAAGGCTTTAGAATTATCCCCTTAGTAAGAAATTGAGTTTGAAGCATATAGCAATTGTTTCAGACATTGTCTGTTGCAGACTTTGGAAAATATCACTGTATTGGTTACATTTGCTCCTCAGTTGGAAGATTATCTTTCAAAACCAGGGATAGACCCCATACTGACCTCCCGCCCTGAGAAAACAGAACCAGAAATTGTGCAGAATTGGAGTGTCATGCAGATCACATAAATGCATTAAATGGAGCTTGACACCATAACCTTAAACGATTGCTCTTTTGAATAGTTTTGCAAACAAGAGAAGCTACTCTAATTTTAGTCTGAAGTAATGCACAAGTTGATGCAAGAAGTAACTCTAGTAGAGTCATTACATAGTCATCAATGGAGTATTACTAAGCTCAGCATCTTTATGGGAGGGATCAGACCCAAAATGAATGCTGTGGGGAGTTGAGAAAAATGAAGAAGTTAGTACAAAAGAACCTAAAGTGAAGAATAAGGAAATAAAAATCTTTAGCCAGAGCATGGAGCTGCTAAGCAGCTGGTGAGTTGTGACAACTAACTGCTATTATCTCACGGCTTCCTTGTGGTCTTCTATCGTTGTTACACCTGTTGTCTTTCGTCTTAGATTATAAACTTTTTGGGGGCAGGGACTATCTGCATGTTGTGTTAGTACAGAGCCTAGTGCAGTGGGGCCCTTATCCATGATTCAAATTGTCAGTGATAATCGTAGTCAGTCATGAATTTATACTCCTATGCGAAAAGGAAACAGGAAAAGGACGGGATGGTTAAGTGGCAAAGTTCAATAAGTTATTTCAGACATACAAATAAGGGCTTGAAAAAATCTACTGAGCTCTGCCAGTAAGAAGCTTTTTCAAGCATGTGCCATTAGATTCTGTAGACCCGTGGTGTCCAACATGCTCACCACTAGCCACATGTGGCTATTTGGCCTGTTGAGTGTGGCTAGTTGGCTCACAAAATTATTTACATTTTCAGAATAATGTTGCTAGTTGGCAATAGCAGTAGCCACTATAATGGCTACTGCTTCAGAACTGGTTGGACACCCCGCTGTAGACATTAAGCTTTTATTTTAGAAGAAAACAAAACTGAGTTTCTATCATTGATGGTTGCAAAACAAAACAAAAACTCACCCCCACCCCTCCCTCTTTCAAACATGAACCAAAAGTAACCTGTGCAGTACCATCTTGAGTTTGTAGACAGATTGCTCCATACCTCTGCTCCTTCCTTTTGTGTGTTAAAGCAGAATAAAACCACGCATCAGTTTTGTCAGTTTTCATTGCTGCTGTTCAGAACTCTAGGGACAGCAGTGAAATCAACAAGTATTAGGTCAAATTGATTCCAGTTCTGTTTAGCAAAGCTAGGAGCAGCAGCAGCAGCAATAGAGGCAGATGCTCAAGCTGTTTTCTGAAAGGAGGATTAAAACATGGATATTGGGGGTGGGGTTCAGTATTGGAAATCCTCCTACTCTCCCTGACAGTGCCTCAGGAGACAGAGGGAGGGAACAGCAGTGAAATTCAGTGTGTTCCGGCTCTGTAGCCTTTGACTCCTCTGCCTTTGGAAAAAATACATCTGAGGTAACTATATCCTCACTATGTTCTAATGAAAACAAATTCAGATAAATATTTTAGCTTCTCTTTAATGTCTTTATGATTTGTACTTGCTCCTTTTACTTCCTGGGAGTCCAGCGGACCCCCACCAATTCTTTCACGGGTTTCTTGGTTCTTACATGAATGACTTCTTGTTATTTATTTCTTTTAGCTGTTGCGCTTCCATTTCTCTAGTAGCCCTTCAAAATATCCCCTGTCATTTTACCTACTATTATTTGCTCCTTTCAGCCAGTCTGCCACTTTCTAGAAGGATACCTGTTAGCAGGCTTAAACTTTAGTCAGCACCTACTAGCCTGGAGCTAAGCCTACTAACTGTTCAAAGTCCAAAAGACTGCTTCCCAAAGTCCTGCAATTTAAAACTGTTATTTGCCATTTACTGGGACCTTTATTATTTTCAATCACCTTTCTGTTTAATAACTTTTAAAGTAAATTTTGCATCTTGACTTGGTTTTATTACATCTATTTTCCCTTCTTCTCATTTTGTCTGTTTTCCTATAATAGATCAAGCTCAATCTTTTCCTGAATTGCTTTATGTATTCCTCTCTTCCTTTGCTGTTCCTCCACCCTTTTACATAACTTTCATTAAATTATGGACAACAAGATTGAAAAAGGACAAGTGCAGAGTCCTGCACTTGGGACGGAAGAATCCCAAGCATTGTTACAGGCTGGGGACAAACCAGCTAAGTAGTAGTTCTGCAGAAACGGACCTGGGGGTTACAGTGGATGAGAAACTGGATATGAGTCAACAGTGTACCCTTGTAGCCAAGAAGGCTAATGGCATATTAGGATGCATGAAGAGGAGCATTGCCAGCAGATCCAGAGATGTCATTATTCCCCTTTATTCGGCTCTGGTGAGGCCACATCTGGAGTATTGTGTCCAGTTCTGGGCCCCCCACTACAAAAAAGATGTGGACGCATTGGAGAGGGTCCAGCGGAGGGCAACCAAAATGATTAGGGGGCTGGAGCGTATGACCTATGAGGAGCGGCTGAGGGAGTTGGGTCTGTTTAGTCTGCAGAAGCGAAGAGTGAGGGGGGATTTGAGAGCAGCCTTCAACTCCCTGAAGGGAGCTTCCAAAGAGGATGGAGAAAGGCTGTTCTCAGTGGTGACAGATGGCAGAACAAGGAGCAATGGTCTCAAGTTGTGGTGGGAGAGGTCCAGGTTGGATATTAGGAAACACTGTTTCACTAGGAGAGTAGTGAAGCACTGGAATGGGTTACCTAGGGAAGTAATGGCGTCTCCATCCCTAGAGGTGTTTAAGTCTCGGCTTGACAAAGCCCTGACTGGGTTGATTTAGTTGGGATTGGTCCTGCCTAGAGCAGGGGGCTGGACTTGATGACCTTCTGAGGTCTTTTCCAGCTCTATGATTCTATGCCCCCCACCATTTCTCCATGTTATCACTATATTTTTTTGTCTCCTTTTTATTGCACTTCTCCCCTTAAATCAGTTTCTTTCCCAGTGTCTTACTTTAAAAAAAATAAAATACTCCTATCTGTCTCTCACTTTCAGCTCCATCTGAGCACACAGGGCATAGAAATTTCACTAACCACGAATAACCAGAGAACTAAACTTACTATCCAAAGATTCAGATGAAAGATGGGAATCCCATTCTCCAGGAATGATAAGACAATTTGAATCCTACCTGCTAGAAAAAGTAACGGTATGGGGAGTCCTGCTAGAATGATGTCCCTGACCTCTCCTCAGGGCACCATCTTTCACTTGAGTTTCTTGCTTGATGGTGGATAAATTTGAGTGACTGCAAGAGATTGGCCAACTGATGATAATCATGTTGCGTTTCACTCAAGAACATCCTGTATTTATGTATACAGGGCATCCCGTTATAAGTCTCCCCGGTATACATCCATTCCGCACTAAAGTTGTTGACACTTGTAGGAACTGATGCGTTATAAGTCCCCCCATTCCCTGCTCTTAAGTCATGCAAACTTCCCCAAAAAAAAACCCAAACAAACCCAGTTTGCGCCAATGGAAGTCAGCTGTGGGAAAACAAGTTCCCTCTAGGCCTTGCAGAGGGAGGAGACCTCATGCACTCCCCCAGTCAGAGCCTGGAGGCGGGGTGAACGCGCAAAGTCTCTTGCCTCCTTCCCCTGCCAGGGGTGTGCGGCAGCTAGAGAGAAACGCTGACTGATTTAAAACAGCTGGCATTTCTCTCTGGCTGCTGCGTGCCCTTGGTAGCAAGAGGAGACTTCATGCACTCCTCTGTCCCCTGTTCTCGATTGGCCTGGGGGCGGGGGAGTGGCAGGGCTGCCACAGGCCTGATCCACCGGCTTGGCGGGCCAGATTTTGCCCACCCCTGCTGTAGATAATCTTTATGGCACTGCAGTAGATTTGGCCACACCATGCTAAGTGGACATCCGACTACCTAAAACCATGCCGCACCATGGATGTTGCTGGACCAGAGAATGCCAGACTAGAGAGTTTCAACCTGTAGCTGAATTGTTAGTAAAAGTATGTGATCACTTATTAATGTTAGATTCTATACTAAGGATGTTAAAGACTAGTCGACTAGTTGATAGACACTTCCGCATTCCTCCTTTGAAATGTACAAGAGCTCCCGCTGGGGCTCTTGTACATTTCAAAGGAAGAATGAGGAACTCTGCATACAGCCCGGGGCCAGCGGGAAGTCCTGCTGACTCCGGGCTGCATGCGAGTGCCTTCTTTGAAATGCACGAGAGTCCCCAGTGGGGGCTCTTGTGCATTTCAAAGTCATGGAGCCCGGGGTCAGCAGGGGACTCAGAGTCCCCCGCTATCCCTGGCTTCATGCTACGCTGCATGCTGCTAGGAGCCCGGGGTCATCTGAGGACTCCCAGCTGACCCGGGCTCCCGCAGCTGCCCCTTTGAATCACGCAGATGTGTGGTTCAGAGGGACAGCCGCCAAACAGTTGATCCGCAGGTCAGCTGTTCAGCAGCTGTTCCTTTAAACGACACATCTGCATGATTCAGAGGAGCATCTGCGGGGAGCCCGGGGTCAGCTAGGGAGTCCCCAGCTGATCCCAGGCTTGCGCAGCATTTCCCCAGAACCCAGCTGATCCCGGGAGGGGCTCTTGTACATTTCAAAGGAGGAATGCGGAAGTGCCTGTCAACTAGTCGATGGAAATTCCGTCAACTAGTCAATTAACTGCATTTTAATATCCTTATTCTATACAGAGGATTGGTTGATAGCAACTCCTTCAAAAAAACATTTTCAATGGCTGTTCGCCAGGATGGGTAGGAATGGTGTCCCTAGCCTCTGTTTGTCTGGAAATGGGTGACAGGGGAGGGATCATGTGATGATTCCCTGTTGTGTTCACTCCCTCTGGGGTACCTGGCATTGGCCACTGTTGGCAGACAGGATACTGGGCTAAATGGACCATTGGTCTGACCCAGTCTGGCCATTCTTATGTGTGATCCTGGTAGTTACAATCCAGTGAGCCTTGCTATAGGGGAGGGTGAGATAAATTTGTAGAAACAGTGATTAAGAATAGTTAGAAAGATGGCTTGAAATTTTTTTCCTGGTATCTGCATGTTCAGAGATTAAATCTCCTAAGCCTGTTGAGGAAATTTGTGAGATCATGTCCTCAGAATGTGAATATTTGATTTCCATTGGAACATCCGCATTCTGCCCCTGTATCTCCTTAAAAGATCAATTGTTCCGTCCCAATGTGCTAATCAGTTTTGTCACATTTCATTTTAATCAGTTATGGTCCCTGCTAGGGATGTGATAGTGTACATGTATAAACAGTTAACTAAAGAGCCTGGGCTCATCAATTAACCATCACAGATACATGCAGTTCCCCCCCCGGCCCCACTGCTGCCTGTGTTTCAGAGGCAGCTGCGTGAGGAAGGGGGCAGGTGGGAACTGCTGCGCACGGGGAGCCAACTTTTAAGGCAGCTCTCTGCAAGAACTTGCTCCTGCAGAGCTGCCTGCCCCACCTTCTACCGAGTTGTTGCCTCTGTATCAGAGGCAACAATGTAGGGGGCAGGCACCTCTGTGGGAACTGCTGCCTGCTCTCCTCGAGTGTAAATGTCTAAATGCTAAATTCTTCAGTCGTTATACATTTACCAGAATACATGCATTTTAACATCCCTAGTCCCTGCAAAAAATAAATTCCATCTCCTAATCAATCAGAACCCATAGGTTTTTGGGTTTGGCTGCTGCTGCTATCCTCCCGTGCTGGCTGTATTGTTGGCCCATGGGTACGGTGACCATATGTCCCTTTTTTTCCAGGACAGTCCCAGATTTAAGGGTTCTATCCCGGTGTCCTGATAAAGGTGTCAAATGTCCCGGAAAACCCATTGGGATCCGGCTACAAACGACACCGCCATTTCCCCCTCTCTCTGGGACACCCTGTCAGACACCCAGCGCTAGCGCAGTGCAGCAGCAATGCCCTGCCTGCACCCAGCATGTAAGTGGCTCCCTTGCTGCTTTGCGTGTTCATCCAGGGCCGCTGCCAGTGGCGTGCAGTGTCCGGAGCGCCAAGTTCCCCTGTAGCATGTGTCGCCGTCTGGCACGTCCCCCGCCGCGTGGCCCTTCCCTCCTCATGCTGCGGGACTGCCTCCGCCGTGCGCAGCCTCCAGCCCGGCCTCCTCCATCCACAGGCTGCCGCTGCCAGAGGGGGAGGGGCGCTGGTCGGAGCCGGTGAGCTGCTCCTGGGAGCTGCCGCTGGAGTCCCAGCAGAGACCGCGCAGAGCCTGGCTGGAGCGCTGCAGAGCGGGGAGCGTTTGGGCTCTGCCGGTGTGCTCCGTGCACAGCCCTTTCTCCCCCCGCCCCTTCCCACTCTGCTGGGGGAGCGGCTGTGCACAGACCCGCTCGCTCTGCTGCGCTCCGCAAGCCGGCTCTGGGCGGGTGGGGGCTCCCCGGCTCCTCCCGTGCTCCTGCTAATGGGAGCCAAAGCTGGTGTGGGGACTGCAGTAAAATTAGCACCACGGGCGGCCCAGCTCTAGGCCCGGCAAGTGGTCCTGCCCCAGAAGCAGCTGGGGCCAGGGCTGCGGGGACTTCTGGGGCCCGACCACAGACTCCAGCCCTGTAAACTGGAAGGCAGAATGTGGGGGAGGGGCAGGGGGAAAACTAGGGGAAAGGGGGGTGGGAGAGGAAGGGGCTTGTGCTGAAGGGAGGGGGGCAGGGCTGGAGAAGAAAGGGGAAGGCACCAAGGGACAGGGTGGAGGAGAGACAAATGCCAGGGGGCCAAGTGGAGACAATAAGGAAAAGGGCAGGAGGAGGGAGTGGAAGTGTCAGTGGGGGTGGGAGAGTGGAGGGGACAGGGTGATGCTGTGAGAGGAGAGGGGAGGGGCATTGGGGGATGAGAGGGGAGCAGGAGATGCTGGGAGAAGGGTTGAATGGAAGGGCGGGCATAAGAAAGGCGGGGATGGAGCAAGCCATGTGTGAAGGCACAGAGGGGCCTGAGGGGAACTGGGGCAGAGGGTAGTGAGCGGGTGGGTAACAGGGAAAAAGATGGCAAGGGGGGCAGGAGCGGTGAGGGAAGGGGGAGGCACTGGGAAGGTGCAGGTGCCAAGGGATTCTGGGGGTGAAGCCGAAGGGCAGACACCTGCAAGGAAGGAACCAGAAACAGAGGAGAGAGGTAGGGCAGGTGTGTAGAGGGAGGTGTTAAGAGAGAGGATGAGGAAGGGTAGCTCACATAATCAGAGTGGGGCTACTGGAGGAGTGGGCACGGCGGGGAGAGAAGGGCTGGTGCAGGGGGGCAGGTCCCACGAGGGCTGAGGGCAATGAGAAGGGCAGGAGTTAGGACAGCAGAGGAGGTGGAGGGGTTGGGGCGTAGCAGGCACCAGGGGAGCTGATAGAGTAAGGGGGAGGTGACAGAGCAGCAGAAGGAAAAGTTAGAGGTTTATAAGATATTTATTAATAACTTGCGTGCCACAGTGGCACATCCAACAAGCAACATGAACTCAGTACAGGTGCACAACACAAAATTCATTCCGCTCATGGGAGGAAACTCTTAGAGGGAACACTTCCCCCAGCCTCTCCGCCCCCGAGTTAATGTGACACAAACTGGGTTAATGCAATTGCAGGATAGTTGCATGAGGGGGGTTTGGTGGGGGCAAACGCATCCCTATTGGTAGGAGAATGGTAGGAAAAGTTCTTAGAGGGGATCATATGACACCTTTTACTTTTGGTCATGTGTCCATCTTGACCATGAGAGTGTTACCTCCAGGGGCGTGGCTAGTGGGGTCGGGGTGTGTGGCTAATGTGTCCCTAATTTTGGTTCAGAAAATATGGTCACCATACCCATGGGATTCCACCTTCTGCTTCTCACTAGGATGTGAATAGTTAACCTATAAGGGCTGCTTCAGCCCCATGGGAACCACTACGGGCAGGGATGCTCCAGTCTGGCTAGGGTGCTGTGGCAGGCCCAGCTTGGCCTGGTTGTGTCACCGGCAGGGATGCACCAGCCAGCTGGAGCAGCTGCTGTCTGTGGTGATGGGGATGGGGAGGGACACTTCAGCCCAGTTGGTCTGGAGTGGCCCCTCTCACCCCCCTTTATTTGGTTAACTGGTTAAACATTATGTTTAACTGGTTAACCAATTATACAGGATTTTACATCCCTACTTCTCACATGTCTTGAAGTATTAGCATCTCATATGCCGCTTCTACTCATGCCTGTTAAAACAGCAATACCTTTTCTCATGCCTCCATAGGAGACCACATCTCTTTGATTCCACTTGCCTGGACAAAGCTTCTATTCACTTTTGAGTAAGTTGGTTTTTCAAGCACTTCATATAAAACTTGTGAGGGAACATAATGTAGGGGTGAATGAGTACAGCATCTGTGCAGGAAGATTATCTCCAATTTATTTGAATCCTTTGGATGTGTCAGTAAAATAGTGGATAAAAGGGAAGCAATTGACATGTATTTGGACCTTCAATGAATGTATGACAGAGGGTGCCACAAGAATTTAAGGTAACTTAGTTGTCATGGGGTGAGAATTTAATACTGCTAGACAGAAAACAGCTTTCAGCATATCAAAAGGTGGGAAACACTCATCTGTGGCATTTCATATATTAATTTATGTTCAGGAAAAGGGAGTTCATGATTTGGTTGTTTTTGCAAATGGCAAGAATTATTTACATCACTAAGATGATGGAGAGGCACTCATAGGGACCTATTTAAACTGGTGAATAGGCAGCATCATGGCACAATAAATTCAGCATGGATAAATACAAAGTAATTATATAGGAAGGAAAAAATACTAGTCATATGTGTTGTGTTTGAAATTAACTAAACCAGTTGAAGTGGGAAAAAGATAGGCAGCTTTATGAAAATAAAGTTCTAGCCTTCACCACATCCTCTGGCAAGGAGTTCTACAGGTTGACTGTGCACTGAGTAAAGAAAAACTTCCTTTGGTTTGTTTTAAACCTGTTGCCTATTCATTTCATTTGGTGACCCCTAGTTCTTGTATTGTGGGAATAACTTTTCCTTATTCATTTTTCCACACCAGTCATGATTTTATAGACCTCTATCATATCCCCCCTTAGTCTCCTCTTTTCTAGGATGAAAAGTCCCAGTCTTGTTAATCTCTCTTCCTATGGGACCCGTTCCAAACCCCTAATAATTTTTGTTGCCCTTTTCTGAACCTTTTCCAATGCCAATATTTCTTTTTTGAGATGAGGTGACCACATCTGTACGATGTGGTCATACCATGGATTTCTGTAGAGGCAATAAGATATTCTCTGTCTTATTCTCGATCCCTTTTTAAATGATTCATAACGTTCAGTTTGCTTTTTTGACTGCCGCTGAACACTGAGTGGATGTTTTCAGAGAACTATCCACAAAGACTCCAAGATCTCTCGGGTAGT
This sequence comes from Rafetus swinhoei, assembly GCA_019425775.1. Taxonomy (NCBI): domain Eukaryota; kingdom Metazoa; phylum Chordata; order Testudines; family Trionychidae; genus Rafetus; species Rafetus swinhoei. The sequence continues at coordinate 348,005,142 of CM033437.1, read as the reverse complement.
TGTAGCCAAATTAGTCCCCATCATATTATATACATAGTTGGGATTATTTTTTCCAATGTGCATTACTTTACATTTATCAACATTAAATTTCATTTGGCATTTTGTTGCCCATTTTGTTTGTGTAGCTAGTCCAGGGATGGGCAAGACAGCGTCCACAGGCCGAATCCAGCCCTCAGCCAGCCTGCTGCTCCCCCGCCACCCAGCCCCCAGCCAATAGAGAGCTGTCCTCCCCTGTCAGGGGCGTGTGGCACCAGAGGGAACCACCAGCTGTTTTGTACATGTTGCTGGCAATGTGGGGGGCGAAGACTTCACGTTCTCCCTTGCCCCCAGACCCTGATTGGCCGGGGGGGCCGGGAGAACACACGAAGTCTCCTCCCGCTGCTAGGGGTACATGGTGCTTAGAAAGAACAGCCAGCTGTTTTGGACAGCTGGTGGTTCCTCTAGGTGCTGGGTGCCCCTGGTGGGGCAGGGGACAAAGACTTCATGCGCTTCCCCACCCTCAGGCCAATCGGGGTCTGTGGGTGAGGAGCATCAAAGTCTTCTGGCCCCGCCTCTTCCATCTGAGCCCCTGCCCCTCCAGAGCAGCCATTACCACTTCCAAAATTTGTGAAGTGGCCCCCATTCAAAAATTATTGCCCACCCCTGAAGTAGTCTATGGAACTCATTGCCACAATATATCATTTAGTCTAAGAGTTAGTAGGATTCAACAAAGGATGAGATTTTGACAGTAGAACCCCAGAGTTACAAACACCAGAGTTGCAAACTGACCAGTCAACCACATATCTCATTTTTGGAACCAGAAGTATGCAACCAGGAAGAAGCAAACACATGCACAGGATAATATAATATAGCACTATTTTACGCGTAAACTACTAAAAAAATAAAGGGAAGGAGACATTTTTGTTCTGAATAGTAAAGTTTCAAAGCTGTGTAAACTTAATGTTCAGTTGCAAACTTTTGAAAGAACAACCATAATGTTTTTTTCAGAATTACAAACAACTTCCATTCTTGAGGTTTTTGTAACTCTGGGGTAATACTGTTTAGGGTAATGAGACCATCCATGTATCAGATAAGATAAAATTATATATAAAGAGAAAGCTTCTTGTTTTTTGGACATAAATTGGCCGCTTGGAGATGCCGAGACTCTGTTTAATGGGAGTTATTCCATCATGATTCACTGTGGGGATTCATGCACCTAATTCTGAAGCAACTGGTATTGGCTATGCTCAGAGATAGGATACGGGATAAAATGGACCATTGGTCTGACTGTTATGTTTCTTATATTCTTAAACCCAGAGCAGTAATGAAATTAACCAGATTCTTTAAATTGTCACTTGGGGGATTCTGTGTTCAGTTGTTGTGACAGGGGACTCAGGGGATGTCTGTTCTATTGGAATCATCTGGTGAAGACAAGCAGTGAGAAAGTGTGGTCTCCCACTGGCATGATTACTCCGCCTCTCTGAGATGCAGAAGCTGTGTCAGTGAGAGGATCTTGCACAGGTACAGTGCTGTGTGGACATTTTTAAGTCAGTATAACTCAGTGGTGGGCAACCTGTGGCCCATCAGGGTTCCACGAGACATTTTGTTTACCACCGCCCATGCACAGGGTTGTCAGATTCCGCTGGATTCTGTCTACATACATTTTTTCCCTACCGGTATTGCTAAAGTGACAGGCATGTAAAGCGAAGTGTGTGCGGATTGCCCACAACATTGACTGTGAGAGCCATGAGCTCCCTCTGCATCCAATCAGAATGCTGCTACGGTTCACTTGGCACTCTCCACGAATTCTAAGTATGCAAGCACAGTTAGCAGAACTACCTTATCCCAGGAGATTGTCTTAGTTACGACAATCTTGCAGCCCCACTGAGATGGAGAGCCACTCGTAGCCCACTCACTAGCCTAGGTTACCCATTGCTGGTGTAACTTCCGTCACTCAGAGTTGTTGTTTTCACATCCCTGAGTGACATAAGTTACAGCAACTTAAACGGTAGTCTTCAGTTTGCTCAGACCCTTCAGTGAGTTTGAGTTTATGGTACTTGGCACGTCCCAACAGTCAAAAAGAATGTTCCACTGTCATAGCTTTTGGATAAACGTGTCACTGAAAAAATGCTTTGTATGAAAATTATTTGTAGTTTCAGACATTGGTACACAACAGTGATATGCTTTTAAAATGTACATATCAATAACCTGAGCTTTTTTTTCTTCTGATTTTTAAAACATGGAAATTAAAACTTAAATTCAGACAGGTTGAGATTATAATGGAGGCTTTATGATGATAACATTTTTGATAGCCTTTGAATTACAGTTGCTCTTTGGACATTACATTATGTACTCTTTCTCTCCAAGGTATTTATGGAGGTCTACTCACCAGAGTATGCACTACTTATCTTTTATGGGACGTTCACGTTAGTATGCTTTCCAAAGTGTATATCATCTAATGAAGTTCTTTATTTTAAAAAAATCTTGTATAAAAGACCCCAGCCTCACATAGGCCCTTTTGCTTCTGAAAATTTGAAGTCCTAATATTTTCTGTTCCAGAGTTCATTGATACATTTTTTGACAATTAAAATTGCTAATAAGGCTATCAGTGTGAACTTGTTCCTGGAATTTGTGCCTAAAATGTTTTAAACTGTAATGAGTTTAAACTTTGTGTTCATAAAATCCAGAACTAAGCTATAGAAAATGTACAAGGATTGCTAATTCTATGTATAGGTTGCACCTCTAAAATCAGGGATTCTCTAGTCTGGTCAAATCTGTGGTCTGGCATGACCTTGGATGTTCCAGGACCAGAGAGTCCTGGCATTCTGCAGTGGGGTGGGGGCCTGGGAGCCAGCATGCAGCTCAGCTAGGCTGGAAAGGGGAAGGGGGCAGGGAGTCAGCATGCGGTTCAGCTGATCTGAGGGGGAGCCGGGGAGAGGGGCGGCAGGAGGTGAGCTAGAAGTGACCTCCCCTGGTCTGGAAAAATCCCTCATCCAGGACCAGTCAGGTCCCAAGGGTGCCAGATCAGGGACGTCCAACCTGTATTTGAAAGGTATTGCCCATATAGTTTTGATGCTTCCTGATGAGCATTATTTAGCACTAAAACATGCTATGGGAAACCTATCTTAAAATCACGAACTTATTCACTCATGTAGAGTGTGCCACATTCATGCCTCTAAGGATTAAAGAACAAAAAATGAATTTTATTTTATATCTTGTTTAAAGTGATATTGTTTTATCGGCACTGTAATAACAAAACATACAGGTAAATTGGTAGCATCAGTGTATTCTGAGGTCAAACTGGTTCTGATCACAATATTCAAAAGAATGCAAGTGTTTTCCACTACCATACTATATATATGCTAAAGGTTGTAGTTGTGATTTAAAAAAAAATGTTTGGAACTAGGGATCTTAAAATGCGTATTTTGGGGGTAAATGTGTAACTCTTGAATTTTTCAACTGTTGCATGATTGTGTTGTGTGTGTGCACTGCACCTCCCCCACGCTGCTGCTGCTGTATCAAAGGCAGAGGGGAGGGGAAAGGGGGATGCGGCTCTGCAGGAGCTGGTACGTGTGAGGAGCTGGCTTTGGAGCGGGCTGTTAAGCCATCTCCCTGTGTGTACCGCCTCCCGTCTATCCCCCCATGCTACTACTTCTGTATCAGAGGCAACAGCGTGGTGGGGAGCAGGTGGGGCTTAAAAGTTGGTTTCTTGTGAGGACCTGCTCCTGCCTCCCCCCCCCCACTCCACTTCCTCTGATACAGAGGCAGCAGCGGGGGAGGGGAGGAGGGAAGGGAGGTAGGACCTTGTGTGTAAACCTTTAACTGTGTACACTATATCACATCCCTATTTGGAACTATTTTACAGGTTATATCTGGCATGGGATATTGTTAAAGGAATACAGGAAAAAGTTGTATGTTTTCTTTGCTCCATTATGATGATGATATACTGACAATATAGGTGAAGTTGAGATTTGTAATACAGGTTGGCTCTCCGTGGTCTGGGATTCTTGGGACCTGACTGGTTCCGGATCGGGTTTTTCTGGACCGGGGAGGTCATTTCTGGCCCCATCCCCTGTCCTCCCCTCCTAATCGGGCTTCCTGGCTCCCGGGGCAGCCTAGCAGGGTTGTGCTCCAGGCTTCCTGCCCCACGGCCGCCGCAGCCCAGCTAAGCAGCATGCCAGGCTTCCCTTTCCCAGCCCCACCCCCAGCCTAGCTGAATGAACCATGTGCTGTCCCCTCCCTTGCATCCCGTCCCCTCACCCTCTGCAGCACACTGGGACTCTTGGGTTCTGGAACATCCGTGGTCTGGTGAGAGACCAGAAAGTTCCAGTTTATGGAGATGCAATTTGTACTTTACCTTCCACTACAGTTCAACGTGGATTTTCAATCTGTAGATGCTGCTGCTTAATTTTCCAACAGGATCTGATGCATTTGCAGCATTCCCTAGCGCTCTTCGGCAATGAAGAAATGAAGTCCAGAATCAAACATCTCCATGTCAAATTACTTGTTACCAGAGTGGATTTGCTATGAAGTAATTCTTAAGTGCCTTACCAGGATGGTCTAAAACATGTATTTGGATCATAATTGCCAATTTATTACCTTACCCTGTGTCTGGAAGAATTTATAGTTGATTGCGAAGTTCCAATATGTTTCAGTTTTCAGGCCTAAAATATAGTTGACATCAAATTTTCACCAGTGAGAGAAATACATGTGGACAAAGAAAATTGGTTAATGGAATATTTGAAGAATGCTGTGGAAGGCTAAATTAATATTAAGATTGGAATAATCTAGTCTTCTGTTCCATTTGTTTAATTTTTTAAGTAAATGAATCACTTAATCTTTAGCAAGATCATTTGAATTTTTGTTTTATATTGACTCTAATTGTTAAATCTATATGCATATTAATATGGTAATTGAGATAAAATATAGATTAATAGATTTTAAGGCCATTATGAAAACCTAATCTTATCCTCTGAAAATCACAGAGTGAGCAACCTTGGGCAGAGAGCTGCTCCAGCTCCCACCGGTTAACTGGAACCGATAAGCCTCACCCAATAAGGGTGACATTTACTGGTTAACCTTTCACATCCCTACCAAAAGGGTTATCCTTTTAATAAAAAAAAAATAAAATAAAAAATAGGTATTTGTTGTTCTGCTGTGATAACTTGAGAAGTCCCTAGCAGATACCTATAGCATTTCTCTGGATTGAAAGCACATAGTTCCATTTAATTTCCTTGCATTGATAAAATGTGCGCTAGTAGTATTGTAGAAGTAGCATTTAGGATGCAAGAGTTCTTAAACCTGTAGTATGAAATCAGATTTTTCAGTATGTTCTTGGGCACAACTGTGGAAAAACCTACCATCATCTAAGTTTTTGTTTTTCTTATTCCAAGTATATCTTCCATTTGACTCTGAAAATATTTTTTGTTCTTCCTTGACACAGTTCTTAAATACATTAGAAGAATATTCCAACGAACATCACAATGATCCTATATTCTCTGTGTTAGCATTGAAAGCATGAGGTTGAAGAGGAATGTGCAAGAACTGCTAGCTAAAATCATCAGCTCTGAACCCTTTTCATAGAGTTGAAAGTCAGAAGGAACCATTAGATCATCTAGTCTGACCTGTATATCACAGATAATTAAATTTTATCAAGTTACTGCTCTACTGAACTCAATTTGTTTGACTAAAGCATATCTTGTGTTTGGCTAAAGCATATTTTCTAAACAGGCATCATCTTGATTGGAATACTCTTAAGAGATGGAGAAGCCACCATTTCCCTTGGTAGTTTGTTCCAATAGTTAATTATTCTCACTCTTAAAAATGTGTGCCCGATTTCAAATTTGTCTGGCTTAATTTTGTAGCCACTGGTTTTTGCAAGACCTTTCTCTGCTGTATTAATGAGTTCTTTCTTACCCATTTCCTTCCCCCTCCTGGTGAAGGTGCTTATATATCATAAATCACTTCTCAAACTTCTGTTGGTAAACTAATGAGATTGGGCTTTTCCAAAAGCTCTAATTTTAATGCATTTTCTCCAGTTCTTGATACTTTCTGCACCCTCCAATTTTTCACTATCCATTTGAAAATGTGGCTACACAACCTTCATGTACGTATTCAGGGTCACAAGTTTTAATGGTGTACCTGTTCCATGGTATGGAAGAGAAGGCATATCATAAACCTTCATTGTCAGAGGGGGTTACTTTAGAAGTGTTCTATGTCAATACAATGGGCAGAGGCAGTGTGTTTCCAATGGTGTGTATTAGCACAAGAATGACCCTATTGATTCATACTGATCCATCTAGCCCAGTATCCTGTCTTCTAACAATGGCCAATGCCAGGTGCTTCAGAGAGAATGAACAGAATAAGTAATCAAGTGACTCGTCCCCTTTTACCCATTTCAGCTTCTGGCAAACAGAGGCTAGGGACCCTTCAGAGCATGGTTTTGCATCCCTGCCCATCTTGGCTAATATACATTCATGGACCTTTCCGCCATGAATTATTTTCTTTTTTGAAACTTGTTGCATTCTTGGCCTTTACAACATCCCCTGGCAAAGAGTTCCGCAGGTTGACTGTGCATTGTGTGAAAAGGCACCTAATGTTCAGTTTTATCAAGATTGAATGCTGAGATGCCTAATTAACATTAGGAAAACACCATCCTAGCCACCATGGATGTAGAGGCTCTCTACACAAACATCCCACATGCAGATGGAATACAAGCTGTCAGGAACAGTATCCCTGATGATGCCACAGCACAACTGGTGGCTGAACTCTGCGAATTTATCCTCACATACAACTATTTCAGATTTGGTGACAATATATACCTCCAGGCCAGTGGCACTGCTATGGGCACCCGCATGGCCCCACAATATGCCAAAATTTTTATGGCTGACCTGGAACAGCGCTTCCTCAGCTCTCGTCCACTTACGCCCCTTCTATACCTACGCTACATCGATGACATCTTCATCATCTGGACCCATGGGAAGGAGACTCTGGAAGAATTTCACCACAATTTCAACAGCTTCCATCCCACCATCAACCTCAGCATGGACCAGTCTACACGGGAGGTCCATTTCCTGGACACCACGGTGCAAATAAGTGACGGTTACGTAAACACTACCCTATACCGAAAGCCTACCGACCGCTATGCTTACCTGCATGCCTCCAGCTTCCATCCCGGACACACCACATGATCCATTGTTTACAGCCAAGCACTGAGGTACAACCGCATATGCTCCAACCCCTCAGACAGAGACCTACACCTACAAGATCTTCAACAAGCATTCTGTAAACTACTATACTCACACAAGGAAGTGAGGAGACAGATTGACAGAGCCAGACGTGTACCCAGAAGCCTCCTGCTACGGGACAAGCCCAAGAAAGAAACCAACAGAACACCATTGGCCATCACCTACAGTCCTCAGCTAAAACCTCTCCAACGCATCATTAGTGATCTACAACCCATCCTGGACAATGATCCCTCGCTTTCACAGGCCTTGGGAGGCAGGCCAGTCCTTGCCCACAGACAACCCGCCAACCTGAAGCATATTCTCACCAGCAACTACACACCGCACCATAATAACTCTAACTCAGGAACCAATCCATGCAATAAACCTTGGTGCCAACTCTGCCCACATATATACACCAGCAACACCATCACAGGACCTAACCAGATCAGCCATTCTGTCACTGGTTCATTCTCCTGCACATCTACTAACGTAATATATGCAATCACGTGCCAACAATGCCCTACTGCTATATACGTCGGCCAAACTGGACAGTCCCTACATAAAAGAATCAATGGACACAAATCAGATATTAGGAATGGCAGCATACAAAAACCTGTAGGGGAACACTTCAGTCTCCCTGGACACACAATTGCAGATCTAAAGGTAGCCATCCTGCAGCAAAAACTTCAGGACCAGACTTCAAAGAGAAACTGCTGAGCTATAGTTCATCTTCAAGTTTGACACAATCAACTCAGGATTAAACAAAGACTGTGAATGGCTAGCTAACTACAAAAGCAGCTTCTCTCTCTTGGAATTCACACCTCCAGATCAGCTACTAGAAGTGGGCCTCATCCTCCTGATTGGATCCACCTCGTCATCTCCAGCCTGATTCTGGCCTGCATATTTATACCTGCCTCTGGAAATTTCCACTACATGCATCTGACGAAGTGGGTCTTTGCCCACGAAAGCTTATGCTCCAACACTTCGGTTAGTGTATAAGGTGCCACAGGACTCCTCGCCGCTTTTGCAGATTCAGACTAACACGGCTACCCCTCTGATACCTAATTAACATTGAGCTGTATTTTCTTGGTAAGTGCTCCATCTTGTTTAACCATAATTGAAATGGATGACTATTGCAGCATTGCTTTCTACCATGGAAGTGCTTCAAATATATTTGAATTTACCTCATATTAACTAAGATATTAAAAACAGTGGAGATCTCCTAGCACAAACCAATGCAAGGAATAGGGTTCAACGTTCCTAGCAGAGGTCTATACAAATAGCAAGCTTACAGTATTTAAATATTGCCTGGTAGGGCACTAAGTGGCTTCTCCCGTTACTGTTCCTCTATCCTATCTCGCGTTCTACTCATCAAAACAGTTTCGTTGCTGCTCTGCCTGCGTAGCTGCTGCTGCTCTTGACAAGCAGATGCAGGCTGTGAGTTGCCTGAATGAGCCATGACTCGAGCTAAAGGCAGCAGACTGCAGTGCAAATTAATTGGATTTCCTGGAGACCTTTTAGGTTTCAACTTTTTAGTATTCATTTGTACGAGGTTCGGAACGAACAATACCATGATTTAAAATAGGCCTGTGGTCAGCTCCATTCAGCATGAGATCCATTTCAATGAGTGTTTGAGCTTATTTGCATCTTGGGACAGAACCAAATCGGCTGGTCTCTGGCAGCAGGCCAGTGTCCTGACCCGTGAAGTTCCCTCCAGTTTTTGCTCTCTGAGCCCTCCCTGCTGCAGAACTCTTCTGAGGGAATTTCAGTCCTGTGTTTGTTGGGCTCAGTAATGTCTAATCCTGGCTGCATGTGCTTACTGGGGAGATTTTCCCTTTCTGAGGAGCCTGCAGTGGCTAGTGCCACTGCATGCATGAGGTAGAGAGCTGCACTGAGAGAACCACAGGCAAAAGGCAGGGTGAGTCTCTCCTCCTTATGGGGAGTTGTTTTGTTGGGAAGCTCTGCCGTCTCTGTTCCTGCCTAAGCCCAGTCTGGCAGGGTTGTCTCAGTCCTGTTTTGTTAAACGTGACTCCCTGCTCCCCTGCCGGAAAAGGCACGAGACAGGACTAGCATGGCAAGTAACCCCCTCTTACTCCATTTCCGTGAGGGGAGCAGTGCCTGAAGGTCAATGCACCAAATGAAAGGTTGTGCCCTCATTCCTAAAGTCCACACCAAAGCGGCGCCTGAACTACAGAGCACAGCCACCTTTCCCCATCTGGCTCCCTATAGGCCGTGGATGCAGGGCACAACACACGGCACAGACATGGCAACACTAAGAGTGTGAGGCAGGGCTCTATGGCCCAGCTCCTCCTCCTCCTCCTCTTTCCTTTGTAATAGGCCTCCAGGGGATCCTTACTGATATCCCAGACCACGGCTGAGCAAAATGTGGCCCATGGGCCAGATCCAGTCCATGGTGCATTCCCTGCCTGCCCCACTTCTGCATAACATTCAGAGAAGCAGCTGTGAATGCTGTGAGCCTGCGGGGGGAGGTTTTACGTGCTGCCCCTGCTCCCAGCACAGTTTGGCAGCTCCCACTGGCTGGAAACTGGCCAATGGGAGCTGCCTGGTTGCAGAACAGGCAGCTTGTGAAGGGGCCTCTCGCCACTCTCACCAGGCTCGCAGTGTTCATAACAGCACACATGGCCTCTGCAGCCGGTGGCTCTGATCAGTCATGGAAGGCAGGGAGCCTGATGGAGGAATCTGCTGGGATGGTGGCCAGGAGCCACCCAGATAAGTGTCTCTTGGCCAGAACCTGCCTCTGATACCCCAGCCCCTCCCCAAACCCTCTGCGCCCCACTCCTGCACCTTCAGTCTCCTGCCCCAGATCACATCCAAATCCTGGCATCCCTCCTCCAGGTCACACTCCCCTCCCAGACCTTCCACCCCAATCTCCTACCCTGGTCACAACTCAACCCCCTGTACTCCTGCTCTGGGTTACAGCCCCTTCCAGGCCCTTCAGCCCCTCCTGCACTCCTCCTCCATGACAAAATTCTCTCCTGCACCCATTTCCCTGTCCCAGATCATCTGCCCACCCCTGTAACAGAAAAGGGGCGAGCCTCTGAGGAGTCCATTCTTGAATCCCAGTAGGTTCCTTGGGAGACCCAGATGGGGCCCCTGTTGAGGAGGGAGGGCAGTAGCAGGAGCTTGCTACCACTTGAAATATTTTTGAAGCAATATCTGAACCGAAGTTTGCTCCTCCTCTTGAAGCAGGATCATCAGGAGAAACTCCCAAAGGGGATCTAAATATGTAAGATCAGTGCCCAGTTCCCCTTCTCACCTTCACAGAGTACATGCAGCCTGACAGAATTAGCACAGATCTGTGGCCTGATCTTTGCTGCATTATTCCTCTGGGCTCGTGTGCATGAAGTGGGATGGGAAAGTGGATGCCGGCTGCCTGATTCAGAGATGGGGATCGAATAGGAAGACACTGTCAGGAAGGGTACTGAGTACTGTGAAGCTGTGCTTTGGAGTGCCCTAGACAAACTGTGACAAAGGCTGGGGATTTCCTGCCAAACCTAAAAGACTAGGAAGGTACTGGGTGTTGTCACGTATGCAGATGTGGGTTAATACACCCTCAGTATTGTGGCTGTTCACCCTGGCTGTCACTGTAGGTTGCCTTGCCACAGCTGCCCATGGAGTGATGAAGACAGACCATATGGGGAAGAGCAGCAGGCAGTAACGAGCCTCTTAGCCCAGCATTTACTTTTTCTATCCTCCCCACCTCAGTTTTATATGGCCATAAAGTTCCTCTGTGAGCACCAGTCCAAATTCAACTTGGTGTTCCTACCAGGGGGAAAGAAGGCTACCTTCCCTGGCGTGGAGGGAATCAGCATTTCTAACTGGATGAGAAGTTTTTTATCTGACAGTATAGCCTTTTTATTTTGCAGGTAGCCAAGCCTGGGTAGCTGTCACCTCAGTCTCTTCCCTGTGTGAAAGCTCTCAGGTCACATGAGCTCAGCAACAACAGAAATGAAAATGATGTGGCATTGTTTGACGTTCGTCACATGCTTTCACAGGCAGTGCTAACATGGGTGGAGATAAGACTTGTCATAACTTAAAAGCCTAAGGGCTTCCCTGTGCAAAAGTTAGTGGGACCTAAATCTTTGCATGCAGATATAGCAGGCCTTCATCAGGCAAATTGGTTTTCAGCTTGTAATTCCACAGTGGGTAACTCTTTGGAAAGCTGAATTGTTAGAGATGAAGATTTACAATCCTGGGTCCTGCCACACACTACTGAAAGATATATGGCAATCTGAAGCAGTCCCTGAAGTACAGGAGATAATAGCACTTTGCAAGTGGTGGTTGGAATAAATTGAGGGAGCTGAGGGTGGGATTAACATATTTGTGGGGCCCCATGTAGTTGTAATTGGGCCCTTCGGAATGTGGGCCTGGAGTGACAGTGCTATTATATACCCAGTACTGAGTCTGAGGCATTTTTCATTTTGATCACACACCTCTCTGCAAGATTGTATGCACTGCCATACACCGCTTCCTCAGCCCCCAGTTTTTCTTATTGAGCTGTTTGCCCATCTGGGTTTACCAGTGTCTACAGTGAGCAGAAATGTCACTGTGATCAGGGAAAATTCCCCACAGATTTATCTCCTTCCTCGCGCCGACATGCCACAGCCACATCTCCAGGTCCATCCTATCTCCCCAGTCACTGTATGTGCCTTGGTCTCAGCTCAGTAGCCAGCAGCCACCTGGTCAGTTCTGACAAATCCCTTGCCCAGCCCCATCCTGCCCTCTGAGCCAGCCTCTTGCAAACCCCATTTCCCCCGAGTGAGCACTGAGCCCCTGGGAACCTGAAGTCTCCTGCCTTTCTGTTTCCGTTCCCAGCTGCCCGCTAATCTGGTACTTGGTCACCACTACCTCTCCTCATGCTTGTGTCCCTTCTGCCTTGTTCTCCCCTTGTAAGCCTGACTTGCTTCCTGTTTCCTGCTCCCCTGACATTCCTTTCCTGCGGCTGACCAGGGTGCCTGAAGGTGAACTGCAGTTTCTGTATCTGCTCCTAGCTTAATGGCTCCAGTAGTTACAGAGCCACCTGCAGCTTCTCTGATATAGCCCTGGGGCCAATTGCCAGGAGCCAGCTGCAGCTACTAGCCACAGGAGGGGTGGCCATTCCAAGGCTGAGCATGCGTGAACCTTGCAAAGGCAGCACTTAGGTCTCTAAATCCTTAGTGCTGGCCCTAGATAGCTGCAGACTTTGCAGTTCAGTACTTCCCGCTAGGACCTGGCTTTAAATACCTGAGATGCCCATCACTAGCAGCAGGGGTCCCCAGTTCCCACACACCCCTCATCTAGCACAGAGTCAAGCAGAAAGTGCAGCCTGAATGATTTGGGAGGCTGGGGCACCAGGAGGTTCCCGTCCCTGAGCAGCAGCTCTGTAACAAGTTCATACGGCCTCCCTCTGCTATGGGACTGGGACCCTGTGTGTAACCAGTTCCGCCCAGAGCCTGCTGAAGCGAGAATCTTTTCATAGAAGCAGAGGACCCATTCTAGACTCTGGGAGCAATGTGCATTCTGTGCAGCACTGGGTTTATTATTGTAACAGTTTATTACATTTTATTTTTATACTGGCTTATTATTGTATTCACATTACCTTGTGATGTGGAAGTGCACAGAACTAGGGCTGTCAGAGTGTATCTGTTTACACAGTTAACTGATGAGCCTGAGTTCATTGGCTAACGTGCATGGTTACATGCAGCCTCTACCCCCCCCACTCCCCAATCCTGCCTCTGTATCAGAGGCAGCAGTGCGGCGGGGCCTGCCCCCTACATGGCAGGCGGTGTGTGTAACCATGTAACTGCTGCAAATTTCAGCGGGTTACGTGATTGCATAATTAAATGCATTTTAACATCCCTACACAGAACACAGGACTGGTTCCTTCATGGTTACAGAGTTGCAATAAAGTGGAACAATTTTCAAATATTTTGTTCAGAGTTACAAACAGCCTCCATTATCAAGGAATTTGTAACTCTGAGGATCTACTATAGTTGCCCTCAGTTACCTCCGAGTAATTTGCACGACTCCCAACAGCCTTGTTTAGAGTTTAGACCAGCAAAGGGCAACCTAGGCTAGTGAGTGGGCCTCATAAGTGGCCCTCTTTCATCTCAGTGGCATGCAAAATTTTTGTAACCAAGACAGTCTGCCAGGATAGGGCAGTTTTGCTAATTGCGCTTGCTTTTATCCCCAAATGCTATTCACTACCATTTGCTCTGACAAATGCTTTCAGGGTCTCTTCTGAAATCACTGTGATATTAATATGGGCTTTGAAGAAGAGGGAAATTCACTTAATTCTTCTGGGGAAATTCTGCTGATCGTGGCTCTGCATCTTGTACTCATGGTAAAATCGATATATGGTTCCAAGCAAGTCAGTCATAGCTCTGAGCTGGGGATGAATCCCTATTGAGTACAAGACCTCATCTCAGAAGAATGATAACTGAAAATAAAGATGACTATAAAGGGGGAAAAAAAAGTGGAGTCAATAGTAGGGATGTAAGCGACTAGTCTAGTGACTACTCGACTACTTGCTTCCCCCCCTTGCTGCCTTGTACTGTTGTATCTCTGCTGCCTCTGTTTTGGTACCTACTTTGAGTCTAGTCCACAGGTTATAGAGTGCAATCTTGAAATTTCATTGTGGTCCTTACAACATGACCCCATTTAAAGCCCTGTTGCAAGTGTTGTCATATTTATCTATTAAAGTAGACTTCCAGATAACTGCTGTATCCAGTCAAATGAGCTTTTGAACTCAGTCAGGCTATGTCTAGACGACAGGCTTCTTTCGGAAGAAGATTTTTTCGGAAGACATCTTCCGAAACAGAGCGTCCACACAGCAAAAGTGCATCAAAAAAGCGATCTGCTTTTTCGAAAGATAGTGTTCACACTGAATGGACGCTTTCTTGCATGTAAGCTGTGATTGCTATGGATGGAATGGCCACCAGGGCACTTGTGCTTTTTTTCTCTTTCCTCTTCTTTTGAAAGAACTCCCTCTTCCCCGCCCACATATGCCTTTTTGCAAAAGAGCTCTTTCGCAAAAAGGCTTCTTCCTCGTAGAATGAGGATTACCAATGCCGGAAAAACCCCTCTGTTCTTTCGATTTTCTTGCAGAAGAACGCAGTTGCAGTGTGGACGTTCCTCAAGTTTTGTCGGAAAAATGGCCTTTTTTCCAACAAAACTCCGTAGTGTAGACATACCCTCTGGGAACTTTCCTGAATGAGACCCAGTACTGCATTTTGAATTCTGACAAATAGTCTTTACGTTGGGCATGAATTATATTACAGTTGCAAATTCATGAAACATTCTTCCTTCTGTCAAGCATCGAAGTCCAATTTGCAGAAGTGCTGACCGTTTCAAGGCAGAGAAGTCATATCTCCAGTACTGGTTGAAATTCTCTAGTGTGGCACACTCTGGTCTGGCATGATTTTAGTTAGCAGAATGTTCACTTATGATGAGTGTGGCCAAGTTTCCCGCAGTCCCATAAAGTTTGTTTACAGCCACCAGTCCTGGCTCTCAGTGTTCTGTGCTGTTATTTAGCTCTAATGTACCCCTAAATGTCTTCTGAGAGCCCAGTAAGCAGAGGAAGTGTTGGTAATGCTGCTAGACAATATTAAGCTCTCATGGTTTAGTAAATTTTCTGGTTCAGCACCGGTCAGGTCCTGAGGGTGCTGGACTAGAGAGGTTCAACCTGTAGTGAGATCTGCTAGGCAGCCAGATAGCCATCAGTATATCAGTTCACCAGATTCTTCATATTGGTCACCCAATTGTTAGCCAGTGCCATGATTGACAGAAGTCTATTCCTTTTCTCATTGCCCAGGGGAAGAGAAGAAATGTAATTTACACTATTCTGAATATCCATATTTAAAGGCTTCAGAGGGGTAGCCAAGTTAGTCTGTAACTGGAAAAACTTAAAAAACAGCGAATAGTCTAGCAGCACCTTAAAGACTAACAAAACATGTAGATGGTATCATGAGCTTTCGTGGGTACCACCCACTTCTTCAGATGAAATGATAATTAAATGATAATGTAAAGGATTATCCTACTTCCTACTGTGGAGGCTACTGCTATGAAAATCACACTAATAGATATGTGCATCTTAGTATGATAAAGAATAGGAACATTTTTCTGTGCTTACCTTGCAAATGTCCTTCCCTTGAAACAGCTTCCATAGATCTCGCTCTTCTTCTTGGAGACAAAAGGGATCATCTGGAGTAGAGATGGAAATTGGCAACCAAGCTTCAGCTTTATTTCATTATGGGAAATTGTCCCTGTGATCTGCAGTAGGATAAATTGTTCTTTTTCTTCAATGTATGTGTAATTCAGTCTGTAATTTTGGAAAATAGAATGAAATTACCCTGACTCTGGAAGTTGTTTCAACTGGAGGAAATTTAAGGGGGAAGGGCAGTTCCTTGCTGCCAGTGAGTGACAAGTATGGCTCTGTTTCTAACCTGCAAGCAGGCTGAAATACCAATGGTACAGTTGTCTGGACTTCTTTAATTCGAATAATAGAAACTTTCAGATAAATTTTTCTCTTTGGAGGTTTTGGTGGTGCGATGGGTTTCACATCTGTGCACAGTGATCTTTTTGAAGTGGGGAGTAATAATTTATAAACAAGGACACATAATGAAAGGGGGAGAGAAGGAAACAGAAATGAGAGAACAAGCATCTTTCAGTTAGCAGTCTTTTTTTTTTTCTTCGCTGTTTCTTCCTGTCAAGTTAAGGTTACCTGGCAGTCTGCCCAGAGAATCTGTAGCTTTTTTTCCCCTTGTTGCTGTTGGAGCAAAGGAAGATGTTGCTGTAGGAACTAGCCAGACATATTTCGGCTGTTCGTAAGCCTATAACTCTGTTAATGGGCACCACCAAGCAATTTAGCAATGCTGCTTTTTTTAGCTATTCATGGGCTACAAGACTCAGCGTATGCTACTTTGTAGCAATAGCCTGCCAAGACCTTCTTGAAGGATTTGGAACCAACCCCTTTTTCCATTTACTCTGCAAAATTGTTTCTCTGATTGTACAAAGAGAAATATTCCAGAGGCTTTCAGATGTAAGTTGGGTTTCAGAGACAACACTATGAAAATAGACATCAAGATAACTGTAAAGCAGGTCTTTAAAAAAAAGTATTGTACAGAATAAAAAGATAAAAACATTTTCAGATTACTGGTAGTATGAACTCTAAATCAGGAGGACAGGTGTGTTTTATCAGTCCACCAGTCAAAAAACAGCCACCAACAAACACTCTTGCCCCATCAGCAAAACTTTTCTAGATGAAAAGTTAAGGCTTTCTACATGCACATGGCTTTGTTGTGTTTTCCATTTGGGATCTCGACTATGATACTTCCGTATATATCACATCTTTATTTTGCATATAATTTTTCTTATAAACTGTCCTAAAATGCTTTTATTGAGGTTAGCAATACAGTGACACAGATAAATAGGTGAACTTAAAATTAAATAGAGAAGATCGAAAATAATTTTCCTAGAGTCAGAAAATGTGTCTGTGTCTGTTTCTTACCTTTAAGATTTCAGCATGTTTAGAAGAAATGCTCTCCACAGCAGTTCATAATAAGTGGACATTCCAAGTAGGGATGTGAAAGTGTAACCTGGTGCCCAGTTCACTGATGAGCCTGGGTTCATCGGTTAACGTTCACGGTTACATGCAGGCTTCAGCTTAAAAGCCGGCTCCCCGCATGCTCCAGCTCCCAAAGAGCCGTCTGCCACTCTTTGCTACTGCCTCTGTACCAGCATGGCAGAGGCAGCAGCGCAGGGGGGAACCGGCTTAAAAGCTGACTCCCTGGGAGCACCTGCTTGTTACTCTGTGCTGTTGTCTGTGTATCAGAGTCAGCAGTGGGGAGGTGGGGGGCAGGTGGGAGCTGGTATGTGTGGTGAGCTGGTATACATAGAGAACCAGCTTTTAAGCCAGCTCCCTGTGCACGCCGGCACCTGGGGAACCACTTGCCCCCCACATGTAACCAAAATTTTCAGCGGTTACTCAGTTACTTATTAAACACATTTTAACATTTCTAATTCAAAGCAGTTTTGTAAGGAGCTTTCATCACATCATAGTGTGATTTAAATTTGATTGTGTACGCTGCTTTTTTTGTTCGTTACACATTTGCTAATTAAATTTGTACTTACTCCGTACTGCAAACTGGCTTCCTGAAAGTAGTGAAGCATTCAGCTGAAAAGTATCTGAGTTTCTTGATGTAAATACTGAAATGCTAGTTCGCTGGACTACAAAGTGAATAAGCACATATAGACAGAAACCACATCATAGTTGTAGCTAGATCTAAAAAGTTACTATTTGCAAAGTTGAATTGATTTATGGTGCAGGTTGATTACGGTATTCAGATCACATTACTTATGGGCAGGAGTGACAAATTGCATTCAACATAGGTGGGTATGTGAAAATCAGCCAGACATATAGAAAGTCCATTAATAATCCTGCAGTAGCTCTAAGCCTGCATGCTCAGGATGACTCCGAGGCCTGGTTTACATTAGGGATGTAAAATCCTGTTGATCACACTCCATCAGGAGACCCTTGGGGGTGTTTCCCAGTGTGCTGACAAAACCACAGGCACTCGCCTCCTTGTTCTCTGGGGCTTCTCATCCCCCTGTCCTACAGGGCCAGATCTCCTGGCCTCCCCCAGCCAAGGCACAGAGCTGAGACCTCCCCCCCCCCCCCAAGAGCAGTACAGACACTGAAACTCTTCAGGTCTAAGGAGAATGTAGTTTTGGGGCCAGCTTCTAGGGAACCCACCCCCCAAATGGGATCAGAACTCCAATTAAATCATTCAGGTAAGCCCCCTTTAATAATGAAAGGAGGATGTACCCATTGATTGCTCCTCCAGGTAACGATTATTTACATTGGGTCTGATAGTAAATAAAAGTGATTTTATTAAGTACAAACAGTTGGATTTAAATGGTTGCAAGTGAAAACAGGCAGAGCAAAGTGAGTTACAAATTTAAAATAACAGAAAATGCGTAGCTCGTTCTAACACCCTAAAACTTATTACAGTCTTACCCTAAAATTGTTCTTATTTCAGCTAAACTTCCAAGCCAAGGAAGATTTTTTTTTTTCCCCCTGTGGTCTCTGGTTCATTCTCTTTGGAGTAACATGCCAGCCAAAGACCAAGTCTCTGAAGACTTTTGCATCCTAAATAGCTTTCCTTTTGGGCGGGAATTCTTTGTCTCTACATTCCACCCTGCCATGGAAAATTACCTGGTCAGACCCTACCAGTTAGGGTGGTCACATGTCTTCCTAAGACCAACCACTGCTAAGACTTAAAGGACAAAAGGAGGCTGTTTACAGGTGATCACCTAGACATTGAGGGAAACACCCCTGATGCCTTTCATTTGCACATTTAAAGCCATAAACCGTTCCATACTCCATATTTCTAATTTTACATACAAGAGTGATACATACACCAAAATAAGACACACAGGTCTAGCAGACTGTCATTAAAATTAATAGGTTACATGCATTTTTGTCCAAAGCATCTTTGAATTATGCATATTTGTGTCCATAAATCAGTTTAATAAAGCATGGGGGGAGTGTCCATCACACCTGTTTTATTGGTTAAATACAGTGCTAACACTGCTTTTAACTGATTAAAAGGGGATAGGTAGGGGGTCCACTCAAGCGCTTCCAGAGCGGCCCACCCACCACAGGCAGGGGCTGCTCCAGCCCAGCTGCTTCCAGCCCCATACAGGGGCTGCTGCTGTGATTCCCGGCCTCCCCACAATGGCTGCTGCTGCTGCCACTGCGGTTCCCGGTACCCCCTGCGGGGGCTGCCACCACAACTCTCGGTCCCTGTGCGGAGGCTACCATTGCCCTGCATGGGCTGGAAGCTGACAGCTCCGTGTGAGGGGCCTGGCGGGGAATTGGGTGGAGGGCTGCTCCTAAGTCCTGATTAACTATTTATTACCCAGTAAGCATCACCTGTTAAGGGTGATGCTTACCAGGTAATGGTTTAATCAGGTGCCCTTTAACAACCCTAGACTACACCAGGAGTTTAGGTTGAATTTAGCTGCATAATGTAGATTTTCTAAATAAGCCTGCACTCCCAACCCTGTTCTGCTGACTTGAAGGGCCACCAAAGGGACAGTGTGTTAGTCTGTATCTGCGAAAACAATGAGGAGTCCTGTTGTTAGGGCATAAGCTTTCGTGGGTAAAACCCACTTCATCAGATGAATTGGAGTATAGTTTGCAGGCAGGGGTAGACAAGAAAAGAAAGAGGGTAGTTGTGTTAATGAGGCTAATCAATTCAGGTGGAAATGGCTCATTCTCAGCAATTGATGTAGAAATGTGGTTATCAAGAGAGGGGAAATTGCCTTTGTAGTGGGTTAACCAGTTAAAATCCTTATTCAATCCTAAATTGTTAGCATTGAGTTTGCGAATGAATTCCAGTTCGGCTGTCTCCCTTTGTAATTGTGTTTTGAAATTCTTTTGTAGAAGGATGGAATTGAGTCAGAGTTTGTGTCCATTAAGAGTCTCTGGGATCTGTCTAGAAATGATGGGATCCAGGACAGTGCTACTCGACTTGCTTCCCACCAAATCAGTGAAAAATCTGTTAGTTTCATACATTTTTCTGAAGATTTTTAATAGATTTTCCCAAGATCTTAGAAATCTAGAAGGAGGTAGTGATTTGGGGTGATTTAATTTTGGAGTGGCCAACTTGAGACACCCGAGAGTCTGATTTTTAGAGTATGGGTGCTGAATGCTTTCTGAAAATCAAATCCCCGTAGACATCTCAAGTTGGGCAAACCAGAAATTCAAGGAACCCTGAGTGACTAGTGACCTTTGAGAATCTTGGGCCTTGTCATCCAGTCTGACCTTATTCTAGGTAGAGGTCATATACGGATCACAACATGTCATGGTGAGAGTTACAGTATTCTGGGTTTTTTTCTGTTACGTATGATGGCCAAATGGCAAGGTGGATTGATTTAAATCAGTGATTTAAATCATGATTTAAGTGAGCAAGCAAGAAGCCTTGATTTAAGTAATTGATTTTAATTGTTTTGCATTTGTACTTTTAACATATTTTCCTAAAGAAAAGTTTATCATTGTTAGTTGTTTGCCATTAAAACATGTTTATTTTCAACTAAATATAGTCTCTATGCTACTAATTTTGTTGCTTCTGTTTGCTAAGGAAGATACGCTATATCTGCATGTTTATTTAAGCAATTAGATAGCTCAACTTGCAATTATTCAGATTCTTAATTTTTACCTTTTTTATTATGTTAGAAAATGGTGACTGATGCACTCACTTATTTACTAGATGTTTAACTTTTTACTTGTAATTTGTGTCAAGATCTGTTGGGATGGAATTTCCCATTCAGTGGAAAATACAGAAAACTAGTATTTTAATAATATAATTAAATAAATTTACCTTAAATGCTGCATACATAGAAAAAAATGAGATTCAGATAATATTTTTTATTTAAAACTAACTGACTTATTAAACACGTGAGGTATTATGTATACTTAATTGATCGAACTGGCTATTACTAGTTTGTGTCCTTCAAGATTTTAGAACTAATGGATCTCACCCCCAGCACCTTGTTTTTATTCATAGATTGGAGGAAACAAACCAGCTTTCCTGCATTTTCAGCTCCCACTTGATGTGTCAACGTTGAATGAACTAGTCAGTGAACTGAACAAGTAAATTGAAATGAGGAAATTATTCTCTCTGCACTGTGGAAGAGGTTACTGCTGTCTTTTGGTTTTAGTATTTCAGCAAAATCAGGTTTCAGGTCCTTTGCCAGTATCTCCCACTAGTTTAGTACTTGGACTTCCTTAGCAAACTAAGAAGCAAAAACTTAGCAGCAAAGATATACTGCTAAATATTGTGTTTTGTCTACAATTTACATTATTTTAAGAGATTATTGTAAGGTTAGGCATTCATATAAGATTCTATTTCTAATTTAATTTTTAATAAACTTCTATAGAAATGTAAAATGTGATATAAATAAAATTGGATTTTTTATTTAAAAAGTAATAGCTTTTTTTTATCCACTCTGCCAAGTACTTGCTATCAGTCTAAGACTGAGTATAGCTGAGTTACACTACCATTTTGATTGGGCATATGTGAATGCAGCCAGTGCAGATGGTAAGACAAGAGACATACAGTGGCATTTCAATTAATACATATTCAGTTTTATAGGTCATTGTGGCTTAGTGTGGCATCACATTTTAGTATTATTACCTGTTTTGATCTGTGCCATTGGCCATGATTCAGGATTGTATGTGTTCAAAGGAGAGAGTGATGATGAAGTCTGGTTTATTTACAAAGAATGGAAACTAAGTGCCATTTCTCTGAGTATAATGGGAACCAAATGTAATCAAACAGGAGGCAGTTTCTTTGCTCACATTTCCTAGCCTCATTCCAGCTTGCACCCTGCCCCCAAAATATATCTCTAGTCTAGGCTTTCTCTCAGGATCACCTGCAGGGTGCTTTTCTAGCAGTTTCCTTGGCAGTGTGTGCTGCTGCTCACAGGTGCATGAATTTTCACCAAAAAGTACCTAGCTCCCTGCATTTGCATTCATTCCTCAGCTTCTGACTTAACCCGGCACGTGACCTGTGTTTTGGGCAGTGTCTACTGCTATGTTTCATCTGACTCCAAACATGAGATTAAGTTCTTACATTTATCCTGAATAGTGCTCTCATGCCCACCAGCTTTAAAGAGGTTTTATCCAAACTTCATCAAAATGTTATCTTATATTTAGATTAGCTTACACGTGAGACTTTATGATAGTTAGCTAAGGACTTAAAATAGTAACTGGTACAATTTACTTCCGTAATTACTCATAGCGTTTAGCATATTCTCAGACTGTGGTGTGTTTTATCGCATGATTTCTTTATATCTTCAATCTTTAAGTTTTGTGCGGTTAATTCCGTGTGTAAATAAAAGCTGCATGTTTATCACAATGGCTAGAACAATTAAAGACCCTTTCTGCATTGGGAAAATGACAGTTTGTTGAGAATGAGTATAGATATAAGAACATATAGGTTCTTCCCGTCCCTATACGACAAGGATTCAGAACGATTTGGCTGGGAGAGCAGTCAAGGATGAATGTTTTATCTTCACTTTTTATGAAAAGTCTGATAGATTCCTGGTTGCACCAAGGCTCTGTCTGCACTGAGAATTATAGAATACTTTTCTTGCTGTTCTAATATGAGTGTACCCTCCTGGTTATAGCAGTCTAGTGGTAGATAAGCTTCCTAACATTTTTACCATGATTTCACCTAGATCTCTGTTGAGCAGGGTTAGTTGACGCTAGGGAAGTTAAGTATTAGTTAAGTAACTAAGCGAGTAGTCGATGTAATTTCCATCGACTACTCGATTAGTTGATGGGGGGGCACTCCTGCTGCCGCTCTGCACTTTAAATGTACTAAGAGCCCGGCAGACTCTTACTACATTTAAAGTGCAGAGCCGCAGCGGTTTTGGGGGGGCACGAGCCGGGTCAGTTCAGCGGGGCTAGCTCCCGGGGATGGTGCTGTTAGCTAATCCCGCAGCAGGGTTAGCTCCCAGGGACAGCGTGAGCCGGGACTATTCAAGGCTGCCCCTGCAACCACGCCACCCCTGCAACTGCTGCGGCTCTGCACTTTAAATGTAATAAGAGGCTGCTGGGTTTTTAAAGTGCAGAGCTACAGCGGGGTTAGCTCCTGGGAGCGACTCTGCCTCCCCTGCCCCTCTCCTGCATCACGGAGACCTTGCTGGGGGGAACTGGCTTTTAAGCCAGCTCCCCCCAGGACCGGCTCATGCTTCCCACCCCACTTTGGGGGGAGGGAGGCAACTAGTCAAGTAGTCACTCTACTAGTCACTTACATCCCTAGTTGACACTTTGGTAAAAGTGCCTACTACTGGTCTTAGCTAGTACTGCTGCACAGACACTATCAGTGATGTGCGAATTCCCTAAAAGTGCAGACCTGGGCAAGATGCCTAGTTGAATTTCTGTAAGAAGCAATGAGAACAATTTTGCTCTTTCTGCACAAGTCATCAAGTCGTTTATTTGAAAGGAATTTGTGGGAGATGGATTCCAAAAAAATCTTTGCCTGAAGTAAATTTTTTATGCTTGCACAAGCTGCTAATTTATAGTGAAACAATGATAGAATCATAGACTCCAAGAAGAGTCTGTGAGGGGAGATTAAAAAGACTGGGACTTTTCAGCTTAGAAAAGAGGAGACTAAGGGGGGGGATATGCTAGATATGTCTATAAAATCATGACAGGTATGGAGAAAGTGAATAAGGAAAAGTTATTTCCTTGTTCCTATAACATAAGAATTAGGGCTCCCCAGATGAAATTAGTAGGTAGCAGGTTTAAAACAAACAAAAGGAAGTTTTTCTTAACTCCTTGCCAGAGGATGCGGAGAAGGGGCTATAGAACTTTAACAAGGTTCAAAACAGAGCTAGATAGATTCATGGAGGTTAAGTCCATCAATGGCTATTAGCCAGGATGGATAGGAATGGTGTCCCTAGTCTCTGTTTGTCAGAGACTGGGAATGAATGACAGGGGAAGGATCACTTAATGATTCCCTGTTCTGTTCACCCCCTCTGGGGCATCTGGCATTGGCCACTGTTGAAAGACAGGATACTGGGCTAGATGGACCTTTGGTCTGACCCAGTCTGGCTGTTCTTATGTAGACATGTAGGGCTAAAAGGGATGTTAACAGATCACCTAGTCCAGTTCCCTATGCTGAGGCAGGATCAAGTAAACCTATCTCCTTTTGGACAGGTGTTTTTGTAACCTATTGTTAAAAACCTCCACTGTTGGGGATTCCACAACCTCCCTTGGGAACCTATTCCAGTACTTGCCTATTTTTATGGTTAGAATATTTAATCCAAATCTAATCCAAATTTACTGCTGCAGATTAAGCCCATTGCTTCTTCTTCTGCCTTCAATAGACATGGAGAACAATTGATCATTGTCTTCCTTATAACAATCTTTAACTTTGTAGACTGTTATCAGGACCCCTCCTAAGTCGTCTTTTCTCAAAACTAAACATGCCCATTTTTTTTAATCTTCTGTCATAGGTAAAGTCTTCTAAACATTTTGTCTTGTTTCAGAAAGGCAGCTGTGTTAGTCTGCTTCAGCAGAAATAACAAGGAGTCCTGTGACACCTCAAAGAGTAATAATTTTATTATGGCATAAACTTTTGTGAGTTGTGACTCACTTGGTCAGATGCATGAAGTGAAAAAACGAGACAGATAGTAGAGATACAGAGGTGGGACTGTTCCAGCAGAGCTAATTTAATCAGGGTGGATGTGGACAAGGTGAGAATACCTAAAGTGAAATACTATTTTTTGTAACGAGAGAGCTATTCCCAGCCCCTATTCAAACCATTCTAATGGTGTCAAATTTGTGTATGAATTCCATCTCAGCAGTTTCACATTGTAGTCTGTTTTTGAAGTTTTTTTGCTTGAGGATGGCAAATTTCAAGTCTGTAATTGTGTATCCAGGGAGATTAAAATGTTCTCCCACTGTTTTCTTTTATGCTACCATTCTTGATATGTGAGTTGTGTTGTTTTATTTTGTTTCGCAGAGACAGTCCAGTTTGTCCAATGTACATGGCAGAGGGGCATTGCTGGCATATGATGGCATAGATCACACTAGTAGCTGTGCAGGTGAATGAGACTTTGATAGTCTGGCTGCTGTGGTTAGGTCCTGTGATGGTGTCGCTAGGGTAGATGTGTACACAGAGCTGGCAATGGGACTTATTGCAGGGATTGGTTCCTGGGTTTGTGTTTATGTTGTGGGGTGTGTGGCTGGTGATGAGTGTGTGTTTCAGATTGGGGGACTGGGAGCCGGAGCGACCTTTTCAGTCTGCCCTGACACCCATCTCCCAGCCCGTTGTGTTCCGCTTCACCGTGGCAGCAGGATGCTGGAGCGAGGGTACTCCGCTTTCTGCCGCCACTGTGAAGCAGAGCAGGCTGCAGGGTCGCTCCAACTCCTGCTGCTGTGTTGAGGGGCGGGAGGGCTGCTTCCACCCCATGCCAGGCCCCCAGCAATCTTCCAGCCTGTTCTGAACCCCACGGGTCCCATCCATAGGATGGTTGAGACAGCTGCAGTGGAGCCGCGCAAGGCACGGGGCCTGAGGCAACCGTCCTGAACCATCCTATTGACAGTATACCTCTGCCTGGAAGGACTGGTTATAGCTCCCCTCAGAGCTTGTGGGTTTGATTCCAGATGAGGTCAGAGTGACTTTGGGCAGGTTGTTGTCACTGACTCCTGGCCTTTGCCATATTTCCAAATCTGTTTGACTTTGGAGTCAAGAACAACCTAGAGTCATAATCTCATTTTCCCATGTTGTGTGGTGTGCTACCCTCTCATCAGCTTTTGGACTCCTGTCTTCAAATGTGTATATTTTTTAACTGCTGTCAGATCACCTCCCTTGCCAAAAATACTTTTTTTAAAAGTCTCAGAGGAGTAACCATGTTAGTCTGTATGTTAAAAAATGACAACTTGTCCTGTGGCATCTTAGAGCTTAACAAATATCTCTCTTTATATCTGTGTGTGTGTGTGTGCGTGTGTGTGTGTGTGTGTGTACACACGTACGTACTCAAGCTCATCTGAAGAAGTGGGTTTTGGCCATATATATTTTTTTGTTAGTCTCTAAGATGCCATAGGACTACTTATTTTTAAAAATATTTTTGCCACTCCCATGAGGCCAGTGTTTAGCAAGACAAGTTGCTGGTGGTGTAACAGCAGCAAGAAAGCGTAACAAAACGTAGGGGATGGTGCAGCCTTGATTTCAAACCTTATCTTGATCCGTTCAGTTTAGGGATGTAAGCGAATAGTCAACTACTCAATAGTGATGTTATCGGGTAGTCGAATTACTACTCAACTAGTCACACCTCCTCCCTCTCCCCCGCTGCTTCTGTATGAGAGGCACCAAGGGGTAGAACAAGAGTCAGTGGTGTGGGGAGCTGGCTTAAAAACCTGTTTCCCCCTAGTACTGTCTCCACGGGGGAACAGGGGAGGCAGAGGCGCAGTGGGGAAACAGCATGAGTGGGGCCCAAAGCAGTCCCTGCTCACACAGAAGCTATGTCTCTCCCTTTTAAATGTGCAAGAGCCGCCTGTGTCTCTTGTACATTTCAAAGGGAGAGGCACAGCAGCCTGCTCCTGGGGGCTGTGCCTCTTCCTTTGAAATGTACAAGAGCCATGGGCAGCTTTTGTACATTTCAAAGGCAGCGGCCCAGCGGGATTTCCATCAACTACTCAATTAGCTGATTTTATCGAAATTTAACATCCCTAGTTCAGTTTCACTTATTCTCCTGACTCCCCTGTGTTCGGCTTGTGCTATTTTACAAATGAGATATCAAAGTTTAAACATATGATACTTCCAGTGTGACGTCTAGTAAACACCTGTGCTAATTGTCATTAATGACTTGGAGACCATAGAGAATTATTAAAATTTGTGCGTAAAAATATCTTGTTAAAACACCACTTCACTAAAAGCAAAGGGAAGCTAAGCAAAGTACATTTCTTTCATAGTTTTCCTCAGTCTGAGTCTCCTTTTCAATGTATTGTATATTCAGCTCTGGGCTCCAGTGTCGTCTTGTCCCTTCAAACTAATAGGGGCCTCAAACTGAATATGTAATACATGTGTTCTGTTGTAATTATTCTTGGAACAAGGGGAAATGACCTTTTGGTTTCCTTGACAACTTAGAACTTTCTTTTAAAGTGATGTCAGGAAAACAAAGTGTGTTCTTGAATGAAGTAGGTATTTCACAAACTATTTCTAAGGACTGCAGAGGGGAGGGACTGTTAACCCTTGTGCTTCCAGAAACCAGAATAAATGTTCATATTTGTCTACAGTAAAAAATGGTAAAGCTGTAAGCCTGCATGATAGAAGAGAGTATATTCATATGTGATAATGATTTTACCAAACAAAATGTTGGCCTCTACAGTAAGTTCCCACTTTGACTTACAATTTTCCCGTAGATGAGGTAACAAGTAAAAAGTACTTAATGCCAGACTAGCCTTTCAGTGACTTTCCTTGGTGAATAGTAACAATATTTTCTTTTTCTTTAATTCCCAGGAAAAAGAGACCGGAGAGAAACTTCACACTGAAAGAAAGTGGGGTTTTTTTTGGTTTGTTTTTTTAAAGATGAATACACCCCAGGAACTGTAATCCAAATGTTTCTCTGTTTGTGGAGAAGATTTCATTTTTGAAACAAGATTTCTACGGAAGGTATGAATATTTACCGTTCCTCTTTTTTGTTTTGTAATAAATACTTACAACTGTACAAGGCACCACAGTATTTAGAACTCGAAAAATGTACTTGGCATCTTGTACCTAAAGGTATATAAGAAAATGAGAGTGGTGGTGCTGGGGAGGGCTCTACATGTGCAGTTTAGTTGCCAGAACATCCAGGTGTGAAGCCCAGCTCCTTTGCCACCCTTTGGAGGCCTGTGATACACAGGAGCTCAGTCTAGCTAAGCTAATGATCGCTTCTGGCCTTAAATTCTGTAAATCTGACTCATAGGTGATAAGGCCAGGAGGTACCCCTGTGCTAATCTGATCTGACCTCTGTATAACGCCTCCTGTAAGACTCCCCTGAACTCTCTGAACTAGAAAGTCTCTTTTAGGAAAGCTTCCAGTCTTGATTTTAAAATTTCCAGTGATGGAGACTCTACTACAGGGATGGGCAAGCGCCTGTAAGCGCCTAGCTCTTTTATCTGGCCCGTGCGGCAGTTCCCAGCCCCGCCCCCAATGGGTTGCCTGGGAGCCGGGGACGCACAAGCCCTTTCAACTGCTTCTATTTAAAGGGCTCGTGGCTTCCCCGCAGCTGCTAACGGGGAGTCACGGGCATCAACAATTTTCTTCAACTGTTCATGAGAAAAAAAGTTTGAAAACCACTGTTCTAGACTATGGGCTAATTGTGGGTCTCTCTTCAACTAGCAGAGACTGCACTGGGGTTGAAGGCTCTTCAAAATACTTTTTTCTACCCACCATCAACACCCCTGGATTGTTTGTGTTCAGCTTCAGCAAGCTGTTCTTTATCCAAGAGCGGTTCATCTCCAAGCACTGGGCAATCTTGGTTTTAGTGGTGTGGTGAAGGATAGCTAGAACTCTGTCAGCTGTGTATTGCTGCTGGTTGAGTCCATGTTATCTGACTAGTTCAGCTGGTGGTTTCATGTAAATACTGAAAAGGAGCAGATTGAAAACTGAATCTTGTGAAAATTTACAAGTAAGGGGACTAGTGATGAAGCTGCGGTTCCCCATTATTACTCACTGGGTTCATCCCTCCAGGAAGGACTCAGACCATTTTAGTTCATTATCCTGGACCCATGTCATCTCCCAGGCAAGACAGCAGAATCCCATGATCAACAACGTCAAATGTTGCCTATTTGTTGTAGACATTGTGATATTCGGATGATGGCATTGGTTGCCTCTTTGGAAAACTAGGTGTTCAGCGGGGTATAATTAGCATAGGTTTGGAATTGGAGCCTGTGGTAACTTACCACCTCTTCAAATGGTCTCATGTATATTTTGAAGAGGAGGCAAACTAAAATGGATACTTCTGGGACACACGTGAATGTGCTGTTTGTAAGGAGAAGCCCATCACCACTCCAGATTTGCTTGAAGAGGACTTATTGGATTGCTGTTGACAACAAATGGTTTAATAGAGTATTGCCGCATTCAGAACGAAGTGCAAACCCCATCTCATATTAGATAGTCTGTCTCCTACCTGTTACCTTTCAAGTGATCCTCACACACAGAGAAGGGGGAAAGTTTATTTATTTGTTGCATGTTTTAATGCAATTAGAAGGTGCTCAGATAGAACAGTAATGAGGGATCATTTGACAAGAGTCCTACATATTTCATGATTTCAGAGGCATGGAATTTGCCTCAGAATTCAGCCCTTGATGGATAATTGTGCTCCAGAATCTCAGCTTTCATTTCAAAATATTTTTAAACCCATATCAGTGCAGAGATTGTCTTGAAAATGTGAAGAGAGTTCATCCAATATTGATTTAAGAATTTTCAGGGATAGAGAATTCACCAGAACTTTGGGTAATTTGTTTTAACAGTGAGAGAAATTATTTTCATTGTTAATTCACAGCTTATTTCTGGTCTGAATTTGTCTACTTTTTCAACTTCCACCCATTGGATTGTGTGAGACCTTTCTGTTCCTTGTGTAGATACTTCGATTCTTACCAACTCTTCCCATAAACTTTACTTTAAGCTAAACAGACTGTGAGCTCTTTGAGCCTATCACTGTACGTCAGTCAGCTTTTCTAGTTTTTTAAGCATTCTTGTGACTTTTCTCTGAACCCTCTCCAACTTCTCAGTTGCTGAAGCCAGTTACAAACTGTCCACTTCTCTGGCATACTTCTGGGGAAGGTGGTTCTGAGGTAGGTTGTTTGGACAGAGTAATGAGGAGTCGCATCCTGGGAAACTGAGCCACCTGAAGAGCATAGTGTTGTGTTGAGGGGAAGGCTCAGAAATTATAAGTTTTTAACAACAATTTTTGTATCAGTTTTCACCTGAGTTGCCCATATGTGTGTTTTGCATGAGAGGGAAAAAAGGGAGAGAATGAAATATATTTTATGGAAATAGAATAGATCAGTGTTGCCAGAGAATTTAGGAGTGGTTGTTTATAATTCACAGAAGTACACACCTGTAGCTGGATAGATAAAGTGTTGCAAACAATATCCTGAGGAATGACTTTTTAACTAAATAACTGTATTGTCAAGTGCAATTCATGTCAAAAATTCTTCTGACCATGCAAACCCTGAGTTATATACAGAACGTTTGCAGCATTCTTTTGCAGTTAAATGAAGACTATTCGTTGTAACAATGCTAATAAACAAGCTTCCAAAGAAATGCAGTTAGTCATTCTTACATCTTCTATTAGATCACACTAACTAAATGATTCATCTAGTGGTTGGCATTTGAATAGCTCAATAGTGGTAAACACTGTGTCCTTTCTTTGATTCTTTTCCTCCCTCCCCCCACTCCTTCAGAAAGCCCAGATAGTACTTTGCTTGAGCTGCTCTAGCTAGAGTGAGTGATCAAACTTCCAAATAAAAATTGGAGTTTCAAAAGGATGCTGGAGTTAGAGTGATTTCATTAAGTGCACTAGGAGTAAGAGAGCACAGAATACAAATGCCCTTTACTTAGTGGGGAAGGAGAGCTAATCTCTCTCTCTCTCTAAAAAAAAAAACTTTTCCTGTGGGATGACAGAGTGATGTCATCATGTCACTCGGCATCCCACAGGCCCCCCCCCCGCAGGTGCTCCCTGCCCTGGGTACTGTTTGGGGACCGGCCAAGCCACCTGGCAGTCCAGCCTGGGCAGATTCTGCCTCCCAAGGGTCTTGCCCCCTCAGTCCTGGCTGCAGCCTTTCAGGTGGTCCGTCCCCTCTAGCCCAGGGGCTGCTTTGGCTGGTGTGAAGCCCGGGGCTCAGAAGCCGCCCGCTGCCCCATCCTCCGCTGCACCTGAGTGGCCACGTCCTGAGCCCACCACTGAGCTGCCCCAGTGAGACCTAACCCCAGCCCGTCTCCCAAGCCCAGACTGGCTCCCTCCCACCCAGCCATGTGTGGGGCTGGAGCAGTGAGTGGCGCTTCTGCAAGGCGGGCGAGGAGGCACCCGGCAGCACTGACCTGAGCAGCCCAGGCCCCCTTTGCCTGGCGCTGCAGCCTCGCCCTTCCCTGCACGGTTGGAGCACTAGTGCTGCCTTCCCGCAGCGGGGGTGGACGTGGAGAGAACGCCCCAAGCCCTGCTATGTGGGGAAGAAGCGCTGCCCCTCCAGAGCTGGGGAAGCAGCAGCGTGCGAGTGTGCTGTTTGGAGCCTTTCCCTGTGCTCCCGTTGGCCAGAATCCACCTAAGGGGTGCAGCGGGAGGCCGTGCCTGGAAGCAGTGAGGGGCCCAAAGACCAGTAAGTGCATGGTTACACACAGACCCTCTCCCCCTCCCACGCTGCTGCCTCTGTATCAGAGGCAGCAGCACAGGGAGGGCGGGCAGAAGCCACGGCGCACAAGGAGCTGCCTCAGCAGCACGGAAGGTCAGGTGGGAGCCGGATCTTAAATCAGCTCCCCATGCGTAGCAGTTCCTGTGGAGCTGCCTGCCCCTCCACGCTGCTGCCTCTGATGCAGAGGCAGCAGCGCAGGGGAGGGAGCTGGTGCTTGCACGTGCTAACTTAAAAGCCAGCACCCTGCATATACGTGTAGATGTGTAACCGCTGAACTTTCATGAAGCTGTCCCACTGGCTTAGTATCTTCACTAAAGCATCGCAGCAGCACAACTGCAGAGCTGCCCTAACTATAAAGGTCATCACATTCTGAAGTCGGCTTCCAGTGGAGATTATGGAATCCCATCCTTGAAGGTCTTTATGAACAGGTTAGAGAAGCACCTGTCAGGGATGGTCTGTTTGTTTGGTCTTGCCACAGTGCGGGGGTTGGATTTGATGAACTCTTGAGGACAGTTGCAGTCCTCATTTCTGTGATTCAGTGATTAGCAGCATGAGTAATTGGATTAGACGAGAGAGTGGGTTAGCTGCTGAGTGGTTGAAATTGAGCTGTTGCACCGCAGCTGCATTACTAGCTCAAACATGAGCATCACACAAGCTCCAACAAGCTAGCCAACACTGCGCATTTTAATACAGTGAAATGCAAATGTATGGCTGTGGGATCACAGAATGCAGATCCTCCTTAAAGGTGGGGACTCTATCCTGGAAGCAGTGACTCTGGAAAAGGTTTGGGGATCATGGTGGATAATCAGCTGAACATGAGCATCCAGTGCAGTGCTATGGCCAAAAGGGCTGAGGTTTTCCTGAGATGTGTAAATGGGGTCTCGAGTAGGTGTGGAGAGGTTATTTTACCAATGTATTTGGCAGAGGTGCTGTCGCTGCCGGAATACTATGTCCAGTTCAGGTGCTGGACATGTTGATAAACTTAAGAGGGTTCAGAGGAAAGCCATGAGAATGATTAAGGGATTAGGAAACTTGCTTTGCTGTGATAGACCGAAAGAGCTCAGTCTAGTTAGTTTAACAAAGAGAAGGCTAAGGGATGACTTGATTGCCATCTGTAAGGATCTACATGGGGAACAAATATGTAATTGTGGACCATTTAGTCTAGGAGAGAAAGTTTTAACATGAGCCAGTGGCTGAAAGTTGAATCTAGATAGTCAGATGGGAAATAAGATTAAATTTTTAACAGTGAGAGTAATTAACCGGTGGAAAAATTGACCAAGGGTTGTGCTGGGTTTTCCATTCCTGACCATTCTTAAATCAAGATTGGATGCTTTTCTAAAAGATTTGCTCTAGGAATTCTTTGGGGGAAGTTCTATGACCTATGTTAAATAGGAGGTTAGATTAGATCCATGGTGTCCAACATGCTAGCCTCTAGCCAAATGTGGCTATTTTGCTGGTTGAGGATGCCTAGTTCGCTATAGCAGTAGCCACTATAGTGGTTACTGCTTCAGAACTGTTTGGACACCATGGGATTAAATGATCCCAGTGACCCCTTCTGGACTTGAATCTATGAACTACCTCGGCAACTAAAATGATTAGGGTTTTGGAACGGGTCCCATATGAAGAGAGGTTAAAGCGACTGGGACTTTTCAGTTCAGAAAAGAGGAGACTGAGCGGGGATATGATAGAGGTGTATAAAATCATGAGTGGTGTGGAGAGGGCCGATAAAGAAAAGTTATTTATTAGTTCCCTAAATAGAAGAACTAGAGGACGCCAAATGAAATTAATGGGTAGCAGGTTTAAAACTAATAAAAGAAAGTTCTTCTTCACACAGCGTGTAGTCAACCTGTGGAACTCCTTGCTAGAGGAGGCTATGAAGGCTAGGACTATAACAGAGTTTAAAGAGAAGCTAGATAATTTCATGGAGGTTACATAAGAACATAAGAACGGCTGTACCGGGTCAGACCAAAGGTCCATCTAGCCCAGTATCCTGTCTGCCGACAGTGGCCAGCACCAGGTGCCCCAGAGGGGGTGGACCGAAGACAATGATCAAGCGATTTGTCTCCTGCCATCCTCTCCAGCCTCTGTCAAACAGAGGCCAAGGACACCATTTTATCCCTGGCTAATAGCCTTTTATGGACCTAACCTCCATGAAATTATCTAGCGTCTCTTTAAATTCTGTTATAGTCCTAGCCTTCACAGCCTCCTCCGGCAAGGAGTTCCACAGGCTGACTACATGCTGTGTGAAGAAGAACTTTCTTTTATTAGTTTTAAACCTGCTACCCATTAATTTCATTTGGCGTCCTCTAGTTCTTCTATTTAGGGGAACTAATAAATAACTTTTCTTTATCGGCCCTCTCCACACCACTCATGATTTTATACACCTCTATCAAAAAGAAATAACAAAATGTTTTTTAAGTACATTAGAAGCAGGAAGCCTGCTAAAAAACCTGTGGGTCCCCCTAGACGATCGAACTATAAAAGGCGCAATCAAGGACAATAAAGCCATTGCGGAGAAACTAAATGATTTCTTTGCTTCAGTCTTCACGGCTGAGGACGTTGGGGAGATTCCCAAATCTGCACCGTCCTTTGTGGGTAATGAATCTGAGGAACTGTCCCGGATTGAAGTGTCATTAGAGGAGGTTTTGGAACAAATAGAAAAACTTAATGTTAACAAATCTCCGGGACCGGATGGCATTCATCCAAGGGTTCTAAAAGAACTCAAATGGGAAATTGAGTCCCATAAAATTTAGGTCCATAAAAGGCTATTAGCCAGAGGATAGAAATGGTGTCCTTGGCCTCTGTTTGTCAGAGGCTGGAGAAGGATGGCAGGAGACAAATCGCTTGATCATTGTCTTCGGTCCACCCTCTCTGGGGCACCTGGTGCTGGCCACTGTCTGCAGACAGGCTACTGGGCTAGATGGACTTTTGGTCTGACCCAGTACGGCCGTTCTTATGTTCTTATGTCTTCCACCCCCCACAAGCCAGCAAACTTGAGCTTACAGTGTCATTTAACTGGAGATTTTGTGGGGGGATGAGAGTCAGGTTAGGGTAACAAATGAGTTGTAACTATAGCTAACTGTGCTGTGAATATACACCTTTCCTGTAATAAAAGTAGTCCGTTTGCTTCACGTCTGCCATCGGTCATCTTAATTTAGTTTTTTATTCTTCAGTCTGAGGAGTTGCATTGAATTCTGGCGTGAAATGCAAAAAGTTTCCTCTTTGTGAGTTTTATTGACTAAGATATTTGCTGACATTGTAATTATTGTTCCTTTTCATCAAAATATCATGTAATCCAATTTTGAAGCATAAATCTTGTTACAAATTATGCATCAACTTCAAAGAATTCTTACAATATAATTTTCACCAACTGTTCATAGAATCATAGAATACTAGGACTGGAAGGGACCTCGAGAGGTCATCGAGTCCATTCCCCTGCCCCCATGGCAGGACCAAATACTGTCTAGACCATCCCTGATAGACATTTATCTAACCTACTCTTAAATATCTCCAGAGATGGGGATTCCACAACCTCCCTGGGCAATTTATTCCAGTGTTTGACTACCCTGAGAGTTAGGAACTTTTTCCTAATGTCCAACCTAAACCTCCCTTGCTGCAGTTTAAGCCCATTGCTTCTTGTTCTGTCCTCAGATGCCAAGATGAACAAGTTTTCTCCCTCCTCCTTATGACACCCTTTTAGATACCTGAAAACGGCTATCATGTCCCCCCTCAATCTTCTCTTTTCTAAACTAAACAAGCACAATTCTTTCAGCCTTCCTTCATAGGTCATGTTCTCTAGACCTTTAATCATTCTTGTTGCTCTTCTCTGGACCCTCTCCAATTTCTCCACATCTTTCTTGAAATGCGGTGCCCAGAACTGGACACAATATTCCAGTTGAGGCCTAACCAGCGCAGAATAGAGCGGAAGAATGACTTCTCGTGTCTTGCTCACAACACACCTGTTAATGCAGCCCAGAGTCATGTTTGCTTTTTTTTGCAACAGCATCACACTGCTGACTCATATTCAACTTGTGGTCCACTATAACCCCTAGATCCCTTTCTGCCGTACTCCTTCCTAGATAGTCGCTTCCCATTCTGTATGTGTGAAACTGATTGTTCCTTCCTAAGTGGAGCACTTTGCATTTGTCTTTATTAAACTTCATCCTGTTTACCTCAGACCATTTCTCCAATTTGTCCAGATCATTTTGAATTATGACCCTATCCTCCAGAGCAGTCGCAACCCCCTCCCAGGTTGGTATCATCTGCAAACGTAATAAGCGTACTTTCTATGCCAATATCTAAATCCTTGATGAAGATATTGAACAGAGCCGGGTCCCAAAACAGACCTCTGCGGAACCCCACTTGTTATTGTAGATAGTAAACACTGCCTCAAGGACTGTTGTTGTTTTTCTGCATAGTGACTAACATATTGGGTTCTGATCCTTGATTGGCATTCTTGGGCACAGCTATGATACAAAAACTAATATTTCTTCCAAATGAATGATTAATAGTTTACTGGTGAAAGACAGATAACTTCATGTGCACTGTGTACAGATGTACAGTTGCTGGAATACTTCCCCTAGAATCACTGTAAGAGATATTAAAGTACAGAAAACATTAGGATATCTCACTTGGCCAAAATAATGTTGCTTCACTTAATCCTGTCCCTTTTGGGAAAACCCTTCAGATTTTCTCTTACTTAACCCAGTGAATGATCCATTAAAGAGTAATTAGAAAAAGATTTCTGAAGTATATAAAAGAAAGCAAACAGCATCAGCACTTCAAGCTGCAGTACAGGTTGAACCTCTCTAGTCCGGCACTCTTTAGTCCGGCAACATCCGTGGTCCGGCATGATTTTAGTTAGCCAGTTGTCCACTTACTTTGGGTGTGGTCAAGTTTCCCGTGGTCCCATAAAGTTTAACAGCCACCAGTCTTGACTCTCTGTGTTCTGTGTTGTTATTTAGCTCTAATTTACCTAAATGTCTTCTAAGAGCCCAGAAAGCATTGGAAGTGTTGGTAATGCTGCTAGACAGTATTGACCTCCTGTGGTTTGGGAAATTCTCTGCTTTGGCACTGGTCAGGTCCTGAGGGTGCTGGACTAGAGAGGTACAACCTGTATCTGTGTAATTTGTAAGCAAAAATGTTTCAAGTAGGATGTCTTGTGCATGTAAGCTCTAACTGTTTCTCAGCTCCAAGAATTCCTCTTTTCTCAAAAAAGCAAGAATATTGGATTCCAAATCTGGTGCCTTTTAAATGTATTATTTAAAATTAGGGATGTGAATGGTTAACCGGTAAGCGTCACCCTTGCTCAGTGATGCTTACTGCTTATGGTTAACCGGCCTCCTGGCTGGGTTGGAGCAACCCCCCTGCCCGACGTGGGGAGGAGGTGCTCCAGCCCAGCCAGGCCTGAGGCGTGATATAGATATTCACAATATAAACCTGTGCACTGTGTTGGATTTCTCAGGTTTGGCTCTTCACTGTGGAGTTCTGATACATCTGGGATCAGGGATGGATTCAGGTATAAGAACAGGCCTATGTCTGGAGCTCTTGCTTCCCAGAATCAAGTGATAACATCAGATTCTTAACATTCATTTTAAAAAATTGCCTCGTTAGTAGGGTTGG
This sequence comes from Rafetus swinhoei, assembly GCA_019425775.1. Lineage (NCBI taxonomy): Eukaryota > Metazoa > Chordata > Testudines > Trionychidae > Rafetus > Rafetus swinhoei. Next base: position 347,968,398 of record CM033437.1, on the reverse strand, counting down.
GAAGAAGAACTTGAAAACATGAGCTGAATGTAACTGATGCAGACATATCTGCCTGAATCTGTAAAGAGCCTTTGGCAAAAGGAGAAGCCAACAGCCACTAAGATCAGTGATTCTCAACCTATTTGCCATTGTGGGCTGCATATGCAGCTCTCTTTGTTACGTGGGCCGCACCCAAAGAATATGTACACTACCTGTACATCTACCAAAAGAAAGAAAGGTTTGTAAGTTTTTTATGACTGCAGTTGCATTCAGATCAATATAGTACCTTTCATATCAGCTCCTGGCAAATATCCACCCAGGAGCATTTTAAATTAGTCAAATAAGTCAAACCATTAACTGTTTCATGTTCTGGAGGATGGGGTGGAAAGTGATGCTGGGTGTTTCTCCGCCCCCCCCCCATTTTTGTACCCCACTCTTCTGGCTATGTGCCTGGAGCAGGTCAGACTCCTGCACCACCCTAGTTAGAACGCTGATGATGTCTCAAGGGCTGCAGCTATGTGATGCAGGCTGAGAACTCCTGCACTGGAGCCAGGGAAGAATTTTCCTGTCTCTGCACCCAGCACTAAAGAAGAAAAGGCCCCTGCTTCTGTGAAGTCTTAGGTTGGTTGGGGAGGGGCTTGAAATAGGGATGTTAAATGTTGATTAATTGACTAATCGAATAGTCGATGCAGTTTGCGTCAACTATTCGATAGGGCGCCTCCACCTTTGAAGTGTAGCAACAGCCGTAGGCTCTTTTCACAGCGGCAGTGCTGTATGGAGTCTGGAGTCAGCTGGGGACTACCCCACTGACCCCAGGCTCCATGCAGCACTGCCTCTTTGAAACGCCACAGGGAGCCCGGCGTCAGACTGCACGCAGTGTTTCAAAGTGGCTCCCCCACTGACCCCGGACTCCATGCAACACTGCCTCTTTGGAATGCCACGGGAAGCCCGGCGTCAGGCTTCACGTGGCATTTCAAAGTGGTAGCGCCGCACAGAGCCCGGGGTCAGCTGGGGAGTCCCCAGCTGATCCCGGGCTCCACGTGGCACTGTCACTTTGAAACGCCGCATGCAGCCTGGGGACAACCCAGCTGGGCCCTGGGCAGCACATGGTGTTTCAAAGCAGCAGTGCCACATGAATCCCAGGGTCTGGCCTCAAGACCGACGTGGCGTTGCCACTTTGAAGCACCTCCTCCTGTCCCCGCTCCTCGCTGCCACTTTCTGCTAGAGGCAGCAAGTGGGGGGGAAGCGACTAGTCGTTCACATCCCTAGCTTGAAATCCTTAAGGTATGGTCACATGCCCTTTTGGAATGGAAGAAATATGAAAGCAACTCTCACTTTGAATAACTGAGAGGATGCAGGGAAAGATTTCCATAGAAGGAGAAAACAGAGAGATTAAGATTCTTTGCTGTAGAGGGGTCATGATAAAAGCATTAACAATGAAAGGAGTAGAGAAGGTACATCAGGTGCTCCTGTTCACACTGCTTTATAATACAAGAACCGAGTGACATTCAGTGAAATGTGGCTAATTTACAACTTTGTATACAAAGTACAGCCAGCCTATGGAACTCATTGTCACAAGATGTTGTCAAGGCCGAGAGCTCAGTTGGCTCAAAAAAGGTCTGTTTTTATGGATAACTAGGGGGCTGCGCCCCTTACTTGCTATGCTTGCCAACCCCCCTCTCTTTGGGATAGGTGTCTGGCCAGGGTGGAGGAGTCAGGAGTGGGCTGGGGGTGAAGGGGCTGGAGGCAGTCAGGCTCAGATGGCAGACGGGACCTGGCACAGCCCGGGGCAGAGGGTGGGGAGGGGCAGGCTCAGATGGTGGAGAGCACCTGGGCGGGGGGTGGGCTTGGATGGTGGGCTTGGATGGTGGAGGGAACCCAGCCCTGGTAGCTCAGCCCCCCTGAGGCATGGAGCTGGAGCAGCCCAGGCCAGAGGGGACTGCGCCAAGGCTGGCCACAGCAAGCAGCTGAGGATGAAGGCAGGTGGCGGCAGCATGAGGACACAGATGATGTGATGACATCACTGTCATCCCACAGGGGGAAAAAAATGTGTATCTAGAGACAGGAACGTCTGTAGACGCTAGGGATGTGAACAGGTAACCGGGTGATGCTTACCGGGTAATGGTTAATCGGTTCCCCGGGAGCAGCCCCCTGGACTCAGCCTGCTGCAAGTGGAGGGATGCTCCAGTCCTGTTGGGCCTCGCATGGGGCTGCCAGCCAGAAGCCTGCCCTGTGCAGCTGTGGGCCAGTAGCTGGCAGCACACCCCATGCAGTTGGGGCTAGGAGCTGGAAGCCAGCAGCCCACACTGTGCGGCTTAGGGCTAGGGGCAGGGAGCCGACAGCGAGCCCAGCGAGGCTTGGGCCAGGATTTTACGTGCCTAATAGATGCATTAGTAAGTAGTGATGTTAAAAATTGAAACAAATTATTAACCGACTGAATTTCTATTGGTTACACGGTTATCTGTGGTTCCTGGGAGGCTGTCAGAGCTCCCAGTTCCTGGGGCTTCTGTGGCTCCTGGGACTGCCTGAACTTCTGGCCATGTGGGACAGGGTTGCTGCAGCTTCCAGGGCTGCTGGGGCTCCTGCCCCCTCAGGGCTGCTGCAGCCACTGCGGGTCTGCCTGCAGGCTGGATCTTGTCTGCCTCTGCTCTAAAACATCTATTTGTGGCCAATATCAGAGACAGGATACTGGACAAGTTGAATTACTGACCTGGTTCAGTATGGCAAACCATATGTATTGTGAGGATAAGTTTATCTGTGACATATTGCCCATAATAACGTAAGAACCACCAGTCTAAGTCAGACCAATAGGCCATCTAGCCTCAATATCCTGTTCTCTGACAGTGGCTGGTACCAGAGCCTTCCGGCAGTCAGAGATTTAGCGTAGCTCAAAACATGGGGTTGCATCCCTGACTTTCATGGCTATTGTAATTGATGGACCTATCCTTTATGAACTTAAGTAGGTCTGTTTGGATGCGTCTATACTGCAGTTATTTCGGAATAAGCTATTCTGGAATAGTTATTCCGAAATAGCTTATTTTGAAATAGCATGTCTGCACTGCAGGGAAGCCTCAAAATTAGTCCGAGGCAGACTTCCCTAATGTAGATGTGCTATTTTGATTTAGAGCCCCAGGAAGAATAACTTAGAATGGTCCTGGTGAAGTGTCTACACACGCCTTATTTTGAAATAGTTATTTCAGAATAGGGGTTATTCTTCGTAGAATGAGGTTTACAGAAATTGGAATAAGCCGTCCGTTATTTCGAAATAACAGAATTGCTGTGTAGACGCTCACATAGTTATTTCGGGATAACGGCCATTATTCCAAAATAACTTTGCTGTGTAGATGCACTCTTTGAGACCTGTTATCCTTTTGGCCATCACAACATCTGTGGTAATGAGTTCCACATGGTAATTATGTGATCTGTAGAATAGTGCTTCCTTTTGTTTGTATTAAACTTTCTTCCTGTTCATTTCATTGAGTGACCCCTTGGTTTTGTATTGTTGGAAATGGGAAATAACTGTTCACGTTTTCCATGCCATTCATGGTTTTATAGATCTCTCATATCTTCCCCCCCTTGGTTAGCTCTTTTCTAAGCTGAACAACTGTAATCTTTTTAGTCTCTCCTTATAGAAGCTGTTTTATACCCTGGATCGTCTTTGTTGCCCTTCTGTGAATCTTTTCTATTTCTCCTATGTCCTTTTTGAGATATGGGGCCCAGAACTGGACACGGTATTCAAATGCAGGCACACTATAGATTGATATGGTTGACACTGTGGTATTTTTTTGTCTTATTAATTATCCCTTTCCTCATAGTTTGTAACATTGTTAACTTTTTTGACCACTGCTGCTCATTGAGCTGAAGTTTCCAGAGAACTATTCACGGTGATTTCAAGATCTCTTTACGTGGTAACAGCAAATTTAGAACCCAGCTTTCCATATGGGCAGTTGGGATTATGCATTATTTAGCAGGTCTCAACATCGAATTTCAAATGCCATTTCTTTACCCAGTTACCCAGTTTTGTGAGTTTTGCCTTGTAACTTCATAGACAGCTTTGGATGTACCTGTCTTGAATAATTTCCTATCATCTGTTGATTTTGCCACTTCATTATTCAGCCTCCTTTTCAGATCATTAATGAATATGTTGAACAGCACAGGTTCAAGTACTGATCTTTGGGGCCCCAAATATTTACCTCTCTCCACTGTGCAAACTAATCATTTCAGTACTTTGCTTCTTATCTTTTAACCAGTTACTGACCCATGGGAAGACGTTCCCTTTAATTTCACAACTGTTTTCTTTCCTTGAGAGTCTTTGGTTAGGACCTTGTCAAAGGCTCTTTGGAAAATCTGAGTACACTGTCAAAACTGGACCACACTTATCTATGTGCTTAATGGTGCCCTCAAGAAATTCTAATAGATTGGCGAGGCATGACTTCTCTTAAAAGCTGTGTTGGTTCTTCTCCAGCAAGTAATGTTTATGTGATACTTCTATTCTTTACTGAAGATAGATTCACGAGCCTCTGGAGCCCTTTTCAAAGTAATCATTACATTAGCTATTTTCCAGGATTCTGGTACAGAGTCTACTTTCACTGAAACAGGTTAAATACTACAATTTGTAGTTCTGCAATTTCATATTTGAGTTCCTTCAGAACTCTTGTGTGAATCCCATCTGGTCCTGGTGACTTAATATATCAGTTTGTTCTAAAACTTCTTCTGTTGGGCAGTACTTCAGATGTGTCACCCAAAAAGGATAGGTCTCCCATGGGTATCTCCCCTATATTCACTGCAGTGAAGACTGACGCAAATAATTCATTAGCTTCTCGGCATTCAGCGTTGTCTTCTTTGAAGGCTCTTTTCACACCTTGGTTGTTTAGGCTACGCTTGTATTGTACAGAAAATCCTACAGCATGATGTCTCAGAGCCCAGTCAGTTCACTAGGATTACGAAACTAAAAAAGCCATGTAGATATTTGGGCTGAGGTTGAAGCCCGGGCTCTGAAATTCACATAGATGCTTGGCAGGCTTCCTTGCTTCTGAAATACTTCCTGTTAGTGTTTTGCATCTTGAGCAAGTTGCTTCTCAAATTCTTTTCTTGGCTTCCTTATTATGCTTGTACACATAACCTGTGAGATTTCACACCTTCCTGTTATCGTCATTGGGATTTGACTTCTGAACTGTAAAGGAGAGACTTTTTGTCTCTTGTGGTGTCCATTATTCTGGTTTTTAGCCATGATGGAACTATTTTGGTTCTCCTACTGTCTTTTCTGATTTGGGATATATATTTAGTCTGAGTCTATATTATGTTTTTTTTAAATAGCCTCCCCCACCTCTCCGCTGCTTGCAAGCATTTAACCCTTGTGCTACTCTTTTAATTTCTGTCACACAAGCATCCTCATTTTTGTGTAGTTGATCTTTTTAAAGTTAAATGTTACCATGTTGGGTTTTTATTTGGTGTTATCCCCCTACAAAGATGTTAAATTTAATTGCATTATAGTCCATTTTACCAAGCAGTTCAGGTATAGTTACTACTTGGGCCAGATGCTGTGCTCCACTTAGGGCTAAATCAAGAATTGTCCTGCTTCCTTTACAAAGAGTAACTTTCTTATTGAGATTGTGTTGATATATTATGATTTGTTGCTTTATAGGGGCTTTTATTTCTAACTGATTGCATGGTATTCCTGTAAGATCTGTTTCCAAGTCTTCCAGTTTCTGTTCCTTTAGGTTGTTTGAGACATTTGCACTTGAACTGATTTAGAAATCAATAGTTCAGTGTGTTAAATTTCCTTGTGCCTTTCCAGATCGTCCTCCTTATGGAATTTTGGAGCTCAGGGGTGCTGTGAAGCTGAACGCCTCCATGCTGGCTTCTAGCTCCCTGTCTGCTGAATGTTTTGGTCTCTGTGAACACAGCCTGTGTCCTCAGTAGCCTTTTTATATTCTCAACAACTGTGCTTCACAGCCAGTCAAGTTCCTTTTGTTGAACTCTCTCCAGTAGAAGTCTGAGGGGGAGCCGTGTTAGTCTGTAACTTTAAAAACAATGAACAGTCCTGTAGCACCTTAGAGACTAACAAACATATATAGTATCATGAACTTTTGTGGGCAAACCCCACATTTCTGTATTTAATTTTACTTTATTGTTATTCCCCCCCCCAATGGGGTAATACTAATTTTGTTCTAAACCAACGGTGTTCATCTTCCTTTATTCTTGAAAAGCAATCCAAATCCCTATAACATCTAAAGGCATGCTATCTCTGTAGGGACTCAAATTTCAGCTGTTTCTCCTGTGTACCATCTAGTGTCACATCTCTCTGACCCCTGTGTGGGAGGGACCCTCGTCTTTGAAAACATCATTTCCCCATATTAACCCTCTTCCGAACATAGTAGACTTCAGAATTTTGATTGAGGATGAGGTAATGTCTGAGGAGGAATCCAGCCCAAGAGAATTGGCGGGAGCCAGAAATGGAAAATTCTGTACACAAGTTCTCATTAGTTAACAAAACAGCTTAAATGCATTTTACAATCAGAACGTCTGTTACTGAGGGAATAAAGTAATATCTCTATTTTATTGGGAAGTTGGGAAAATTTCATGTGGGGTGGGGAAAAGGTGAAGTCCCTATTTTGGCTTCCCAGAGGGGTGTATAGTCTGGAAGACCAGAAGAGAGAGTTCTCCTTGCATCATTGGGGGAAACAGAAAAATTAAAATTTGAAGATGATGTGACCTTGTGTAGCCAAGGCCTGCTGGCTGAATATTATTAAATATTGCCCCGGGGTACCAAAGAAACCCCCATAGGGAGTCAAAATAATTTTGAGAAAGAATTTTTGTTAAGATGCATTTCCATTGCATTCTGTGATTGACGCATATGTTTATTGATTCCCTCTAGAAAACTCAGATTTCAAATTCTAACTGTTCCCACTTTCTTTCTGCCTCTTTTGAGACTGTGCAAATAACCAAGAGAGGAACCATTTGGGTATTGTCTGTTCAGGGTGGATCTGTCATCCCAGATTTAGGAAAGTAATCTCTTCTCCCGAAGCGCTGTGTTAAACAACAGGAAGTCAAAGCCTGGGGAAGAATTGGGGGGAATCTTTGAGTATATTACAGCATGATAGTCCTTCCAATACATGTTCATTTTGAAATGAATAGCTCAACTCCAAAATGTGTCACTTCAGGTGCAAATTTTTGTGTAGAATTCTCCTCCTATTACAGTGCCAGTGAAAGAGAATGAAAATGTGATTATTTGATTCTTCCACAATTTAATGTAAGCCCAGCCTTTATTCATGTAACTTGCCATGGTTAACAGCAATTAATTTGGGAAAGGAACAGTTAAATCCTTCCTTAAGACATGCCTCTTCCATCATGTCTATAAAATTGACAACATGGCAAGTATTATTTTGAAACAAACAAAATGCTTAAGTGAAACACCAAGATGTTTTCATACCTAGCTGAGTAACTCTGATCATAGCATTGTAACCCTCATTTTTTCACTGTGTCAAAGGACAAGTTGTCCCTGGCATAAGTGAAGAATCTCTGGGTAGGACAACTTACAGCTTAATAACAAGCAAGACTTCATTTTTCTGTGTTTTGTTAGTGGCTTGAAGTTGGAGTCCTGTGTGAAAGGTGACTCAGAACTCTCCTTTCCTTCAAGGTTAGACAGGTTTATCCATTTCTGTGGGTTGAGGGGGCTACCAGAAAGCAAATCCCGACTTTTGTTTTTCTTACCTCAGCGATGGGCTTGAACAGAGGAAAGCATAAGCCAGTTGAGGCTATCTGAGCCTCTCCTTTAGAATGGTATGAACTACTAATATCAGGAGGCATGGCTCTCACTTGTTATATAGCACACAGCAAAGCAACAGGAAAGGCAAGGTGTCTGAGGCCCTTAAAATACAGACTCTTCACTGGAGTGGGCAGTAATTTTCACAGGGGGTCACTTAATAAATTTTGGTATGTGGTCATGGGCCTGCTTTCCCTCTCTCCACTGGAAGGGACTTGGGGCAGAAGAGGGGGAGCTGGGGACTGACAATATTGATGTGTAGTTGACTATACGATTAACCAATAAGCCTAGGCTTGTGCAGGGAGCTGTTCCCAGTCTGTGCAGAGAGCTGGTTTTTAAACTGGCTCCTCTCGTGGACCAGCTCCCACCTAGCACCTGCGCGGCTGCCTCTGATATAGAGGCAGCAGTGTGTTGAAAGGGGGCTTCCCTGGAGTGCAGCCCCGCCCATGGGACTATAGAATAGTTGAGTAACCGGTAAGAATTCATGTGGGTACTCGACTGTTCAGTTACCTGATATCTAACATCACTACTGGGGACTAGCCTCCCCCCAGAATTGCCTGGGGCCAGAGGCTTTGAATTAAAAATACAGCAAAGGGCTCATGGCTCTTGCCCTGCCGCTACTGCATTTCTGGCAGCCGCCGGCGTTGCTGCAGCTATTTAAAGTGCTTGCGGCTCCGGCCCCTGCTGGGGTAGCACTGCGCCGGGGAGCTGTGAGTCATTCAACTAAGATCTGGCTGCCTGAGCCACTGCCTGGAGATTCAGTGGCACAGGCAGCAGGATATAAATAGAAAGTGGCCAGATGCCGTCCGCTGGCCAGATCAAAGTGTTAGGTGGGCCGGATCCCCCCAGCCGCATCTTGCCCAGCCCTGCTCTTCACCCTTTCAGAGCGGTTGAGAGCACAGAGGAAGTAGGTGCTAATCATGTAGCTGAAATTGTTTGTGGCAGGCAGGACAAGTAGGGGGGCGCACATTTTGAAACGGTTTTTTAGCCTGTAACTTCAATGTACAGGATACCTCTTGGGTGCATGTTACTCTGCACTTTTGAGGACTAGTCTGGATGTTGGCCATTTCTGTGTTTTATGCCAAACATCTTGTTTTCTTCAAAAATCCCCTCCCCCCTTGTATTTCATCATTTCTACGGGTGGCCAGGTCATTATTTGCACACTGTTGAAGTCATGTCATACTCACACTGCATTTGTAACTCCAACTTGTATTATGTCTTAATGTGGAGGCTTTGGTTACAAATCAATTGTTAAAATTAAGCCAAAGTTTCCAATGTAATAAGATACTCGATAAACATTTATTTTGTGTTTTTGTTAAATCTAATTAAAATGTCTAAAAAGAAACACAATGTAAACTTTTAAGTGTTATTTGAATGTATCATAGTGATCTGGGCAGTCTTCCTCATTTGGCTTTTCATGTGCTTATTAATCGGTTACAGATAGGTAGTGTGGCTTTTTCTTCACAGTTGTAAAGAACTGTGCCAAAACAAATCTGTTATAGTTAGCAGCAGTGACGTAAGTGACATATGTTATGTAAAACCTCCATTCAGGGGTTTGGTGGTAGTCGATAGAGACACACTCCACCAAAACTTCCTGTAGACTAAGGGGAAGTTCCCTGAGCTGCAAACATACCGTGAATTCAGATTTTATCTCTAACTGATCTTTACAGTCTTATGCACACCACCACCTTGTTGTTGACAAAGTCGGTAAACCCCAACTGTAAAAGGCAGTCTAGTCTGCACTAAGGATATTAAGGACTATCAACTATCTGATAAGCAAATGCTCAGATAGAGGCAGCAAATGGGGGGAAAGAAGGGGTACTTTAAAGCGGCAGTGCCACACAGCTGAGCCGGGGATCAGCTGTGGGGTGCTGTCGCTTTGAAACCCCAGGGCGGTGTTTCAAAGGGGCAGCACCCCACAGCTGAGCCCGGGATCAGCACCGTGGAGCCTGGGGTCAGCTGGGGACTCCCCAGCTGAGCCCGGGCTCCAGGGGCACTGCCCCTTTGAAATGCCGAGGTGGTGTTTTAAAGGGGCAGCGCCGCACAGCTGAGCCAGGAATCAGCATGCATTGGCTGCCCCAGGTGCAGTGCAGCATGGAGTCCGGGGTCAGCGGAGGACTGAGTCCCCTACTGACTCCGGGCTCCATGAGGACTCTGTGGCTTTGAAATGCACAAGAGCCCCCGCTGTGGCTCTTGTACATTTCAGAGGAGGAATGCGGAAGTGCCTATCGACTAGTCGAGTAGTCTACTAGTCAGTCGACTACTTGACTAGTCAGTTAACCTCAATCTAACATCCTTAGTCTGCACTTCCACCCCATTTTCCATATAAATTAATGAAAGTTACACGGGATCATAACATGGTAGACCCAAAACTCAGTTATTCAGTTGCATGGCCTGTCAGATAATATAATCAGAGAACATTCAATCTCTGACCACTGAACCACATGCTTTTCTCAGTCATGAATAGATTCCAGTATTCCCAATCTCTGTGATGCAGCAGCTTGCAACCAAATACTTTTGAGAGTCAGCAGGAAAAATGTATGTCAAGGCTTCTCTAGAGGCTGAACTAAATAGAAGCTATTAGTTACTGTTCTTGCTCAAGTGGTATAGGGCTGAGTTGTGAGCTTGAAGGTACATGGTTCAAAGCCTCTGTTGACTCAGTTGCATGTGATAGATTTTCGTTTTTAAGGCTTTTTTAAATGCTTACTTAATTTACACAATGAGAAAAACATCCTGTAAAAAAATTGTAACTTGAACTATTATAATCTTTAAATTATGGTAAATTTCATTCATTTACTGCTCCCTCTGTGACCAGAGAGAGAAGAGAAATCTCTGAAAAAACCCACCTAGAAAATAGACATCCATTCTTAATTTAGTGATGGTTAAGGCTGCATTAACACACACTGTCAGCTCAAAACCTGAAAAGTAAGGGTAATGAAAGATTGAGGGTTGTCTGCTGCCTTGCCATTTCACATTATCTACTATGCTGTTGATAGGATACTTCAGCACACCCTAAGATTTTCACTCCTGCCACCATTCTGTGGGTGTCCCATAACCTCTGACAGCTAGAACCTGGGACTAGATGATAGCAATCACTCCGTAAATGCCCTGTTATGTTCCTTCCCTTTGAAGAATCTGGCACTGGCCACTATTGGAAGACCAGAAATTGAGCTAAACGAGCTGTTGGGCTGACCCATTCTGGCTGTTCTTATGTCTAGCAGATAGTGAAAAGCGATACATAACCCAACTGCATGCCATTCACTCTCTAGCACAGAGTATTAATGGTAACCCCAGCAATGTTATGGCACAGTAACATCCCAAATGTATGGCATGTGTCACTCATGCCGATCTGTTGCTACAGGAGCGCTGAGGCCCTACTCTCTACCTTTTTTCCTATTCTTACGGTCATCCTTAGGTTGCTTTTTTTCTGTAGAATTTCGTTTCTTTGAAATGTTTGTTTTTCCAAAATCCTCTGTCTAGAAGACTCTCTTCTCAGTTTGACTGTCTCCCCAGATTGGTATTTCTCCCTTTCAGTATTTTTCTCACATTTTTTCACTTCTCTGCTCAGTTCATCCCCGTAGTTTCTGTTCCTTGGGTTTCTTCTCTGTCCCTTTCTGGTCTTTTGGACAGGGCCAAGGGTGCTGTTTTTAGCGAGTGGGGGCAGCAGCTGTGTGTACTGGGACCCGGCTTGCTTATCTTCCCGTTCCCCTGATAAGGGAGTGAGGGGAAAGTACTTGGGTTGCGTGAAGTACTCCCCTGGCCCCTCCCTTCACCAGCTGGGAGTTACAGGCTTGTACAGAAGCTGTTTGCTGTCCCCTTGCTCCCTTATCAGGGGACTGGGAAGAAAAGCTAGCTGCATCCCTGGTACGCATGGCTGCTGTCCCCCCTGCTCTCCCAAAATTGCACCCTTGAACAGGGCTGGAGCACGTCTCTTAATTGTTCCCTAACTGATTATTGAGAGGATGACTGTGAATTAGGTTATCTCAGGATGTCAGGTTCTTGTATGGCCCTGACATGTTGATTCAATAAATGGCAGGTTTGAAGTTTTCCAAAACGGATTTTGGCAGAATGAGAGGGTAGCCGTGGCCAAGAATCGCTGTTTCATTAGCGGGATAATGCCAGCACTTCATGTATGGGGTGTGTGATGTTCTGTGGTAACAAGACCCTAAAAGTAGCCGATGAACATAATGAAATAAATTGTCAGTGGTAAACTGTTATATAATCTTTTCCATATTGGGCACCTGGTACTCCATGGTTCTTTACACATGGGATCCTTTACTTGGTTCACCATGATCCTTCTAGCTTCCAAGTGTAGTGCCGACAGGTGGAACTGTTCAGACACCTGATAGTCTCCCTAATTACCCAATGTCTTGCCTTTACTTGGTAAAGAAAGAAGATCCCCATAATCTAGCCTCTTTCTTTTTCTAGGCAGGAGCTTTTTCCATTTTTTTCTCCCTCTCCTTGATGCCCTTCTTGAAAGGATTTTCGAGAAAAGTAGTTCACAGGAAATCAATACTGGAGGAGAAACACTGGGGCATAGCAAATCCAGCTAAGACAAAACTAGGAGACTGGGCAACAAAATGTCAAATGAATTTTAGTATTGATAAATGCAAAGTAATGCACACTGGAAAACATAATCCCTACCCTATGTGCAAAATGACGGGGACTAAATTACCTATTATGATTCGAGAGAGATCTTGGAGTCATTGTGGAGAGTTCTCTGAAAACATCCACTCAATGTGCAGCAGCAGTCAAAAAAGCAAATGTTAGGAATCATTAAAAGAGGGATAGAGAGTATCTTATTGCCTCTGTATATATCCATGTTATGCCCACATTTGAATACTATGTACAGATGTGGTTGCCTTTTCTCAAAAAAGTTACCTTTCTGAAAATGTTCAGAAAAAGGCAACAAAAATGATTCGGGGTTTGGAATGGGTGCTGTAAGAAGAGAGATTAAAAAGATTGGGACTTTTCAGCGTAGAAAAGAGGAGACTAAGAGGGGATAGGATAGAGGTCTATAAAATCACGACTGGTGTGGAGAAAGTGAATAAGGAAAAGTTATTTACTTGTTCCCACAGCATAAGAACGAGGGGTCACCAAATGAAATGAATAGGTAGTAGTTTTAAAACAAAACAAAAGGAAGTACTTCTTCACGCAATGCACAGTCAACCTGTGGAATTCCTCTCCAGAGGATGTTGTGAAGGCCAGGACTTTAACAGGGTTCAAAAAAGAGCTAGCTAAATTTATAGAGGATAGGTCCATCAATGGCTATTAGCCAGGATGATTAGGAATGGTGTCCCTAGCCTCTGTCAGAACCTGGGAATGCGACAGGGATGGAATCACTTGATGATTCCCTGTTCTGTTCACTCCTTCTGGGACATGTGGCATTGGCCAGTATTAGAAGACAGGATACTGGGCTGGATGGGCCTTTGGTCTGAACCAGTATGGCCGTTCTTATGTTCTTAAGAGCGGAGTAACACCCGCATAAAAGTGGCTAGGGATGTTAAAGGTTAACCGGTAAGCATATGCCTACCGGTTAAACGGAGCTTCCCTCCATTATGCAGCAGGCCAGGAGCAGCCTTCACCATCCATGACTTTAGCGGGGCTGGGGCAGCCCCTGCTACCCGTGGCTGCAGCGATTGGGGGCTGAGGCAGCTCCCTTTGCCCGCAGCTGTGGCCAGTGGGGGGGTGGAGCAACTCCCATTCCTGCGGACAGGGAATGAACAACCCCTGCTGCCTGCGACTGCAAGCAGGGAAGGAGCAGCCCTCACCACCTGCAGCTGGTGGTTAACCGGTTAAACAAACCATTTAATTGGTTAACTATTCTGGGTGGTTTTTACATCCCTACTTGGGAATCATCATCTTGGAATTGAGATGAGCAATCCCCTGAAGAGGAAAAAATGGTTACCTCTCTTTGGTTACTGCTGTTCTTCGCGATGTGGTGCTCATGTCCACCCCAAGACCCACCCTCTGTCACACTATCCAGCAAGAAGGAACTGAAGAGGCAGCAGGTCACCAGGGAGCTAGATACATGGCTAAGAAGGCGCCACTCTAGGAGGCTCCACATCTGACCTGGCATTGGGGACCAACCTTCCAATGATCGTGCATGCGGCACATGCACACACTTGTTTGTAATGGACATGAGCAATGCATCTCAAAGAACAACCGTTAGGTTGTTTTTCTTCCATAAAAATTACTCCTTTGACTGAAGGTGGTTTTTTTTGTTGAGGCTGTGCATGTTCATTCTGGCCTCATTTTGGAAGAAAAGAGAACAGACAGACTTCCCCCAGGACTGGTTCTGTCCAGGCTGATTGATGGTGTGGAAGGCCCAATTCCGTCAACTGCTGGTCTTTCTGATGGAGAGTTCTCAGAGTTTTTGTTGCCCTACAAGAAAGACTATCTGCACTTGCTAATTTTCCTGTAGTACCAAACTGCCTGCACTTGACAACATTGTGGCCCCATTTTCAATTCCAGGCCTCTGCTTTTCTTCCATTCCTTGTTTTCTCACCAGTTTGATGGTGTCTCTAATGGGCAGTCTAGAACAGGAAGCTCATAGATGACTCTGGGTGTTTTCAAAAGCATCATTTAGGACAGTCTCTGCTCTGGGGAGCTCACAACTTTTAGCAAAAGAGAAACCTACAGGTCAGCTGACTAACAAAACAAATGACACTTGGACACATTAGAATGGGAGCTAAATAATTTAGTCTTCAGCCAGTTAACAGAAATTTAGTGGTTCAGGGACCCATGGTCTCAGAGACTCCTGCAGTTATCAGTTCAGCATTCTTGAACTTTCTGGACTGAGAAAACTTTTAATTCCAGTATCCTCTTTGAACTCCCAGATTTAAAGCACTTTGAAACTCTTGGCTTGGAACCTGAGGGTTTTTGCCTTTTAGACGAATGAATAAATGAATGAATATATATTCCGGAAAGCTTGTAGACTTCCTCATCAGATTTAAAAAAAAACTGTCCACAAATCTGGACATTTCAAGAGATTGTGAAATGTTAATCCTCATGCTGCTCTTTAAAGGATAACAGTCCCATTTGGCCTCTCATCCAGGGATATATTTGAAATTCCTTGTCCTAAACTGAGATCTTAATTGGGTCTGATTCCCAGTTTCTTGAAGATCCAAGACTCAGTTACCAGTCTTGGAACATATTCCTTCCATGTCTAACCTATTTTGGCAGCAATTTCATGTTTTGTAATTCCTGAAAGCTGTGTCTCTGTAGAGGTGCCATCTGGAGACTAGTATGATTGGAGGCGTCACGTAATCTCTGTACCGTCATATGTGGAGAGGCATTTTCCCTGTAGTTGCCATTCAAATACTGTTTTTCCTATTAGCAGTGACTAGCAGAGCTAGTAAGAACGGGTGCCTTACCCATCAGGAATATTTACAATTTTTCCCAGAGGAGATGATTTTCAGTCCTGTCTAGGAATTGATCCAGTCTGTTTCCCTTCCTTAATCAGTTGTGGATTTTAGTTGTAGATGGGATATTCAGTTTCTGTTTATATATAACTAACCCTTGCAGGAAATTGGGTGCAGGTTCAGGAGCTGATGGGTGACAGGAAAAGGTGCAAAGCATCCATATCCACTATTCCCAGGTGAATACATTTGGGGTTCTTTCCATCCTACAAAAGATCATAACAGATCTCATCTTCTGAGAGGGTTTCCTCATTCAAACACATGGCCATTTCCTGGGCAGAACAGCACAGTGCTTCGTTCATAGGATGATTAAAGGTCTAGAGAACATGACCTATGAAAGAAGACTGAAAGAATTGGGCTTGTTTAGTTTGGAAAAGAGAAGATTGAGAGGGGACATGATAGTGGTTTTCAGGTATCTAAAAGGGTGCCACAAGGAGGAGGGAGAAAAAATTGTTCTTCTTGGCCTCTGAGGATAGAACAAGAAGCAATGGGCTTAAACTGCAGCAAGGGAGGTTTAGGTTGGACATTAGGAAAAAGTTCCTAACTGTCAGGGTAGTCAAACACTGGAATAAATTGCCCAGGGGAGGTTGTGGAATCCCCATCTCTGGAGATATTTAAGAGCAGGTTAGATAAATGTCTATCAGGGATGGTCTAGACAGTACTGGGTCCTGCCATGAGGGCAGGGGACTGGATTTGATGACCTCTCGAGGTCCCTTCCAGTCCTAGTATCTGTGATTCTATGATAACATTTTGGAGTGTGGCTGTCTAGTCTTGGTGCACTTCTTTATCAATTTAAACTAGATATGTTGTCTTTGGCCAATGGGATGCTTGGCAAAAGGTGCTTTAGTCTTTCCATTGTGTAGCTGGCAAGAGGTTTTTTTAAGGAACCTCTCTCTCTCTCTGCTTGAAAGATGAGAAAGCAATAAACCAGTTATCATGAAGCAGCAGGGGCCCGTTTCAGAGTAAGAAAAAATGCTGATAAGTAAATTGCACCTATTTAACTTTTTTAATTGTGACCCGCACAATGATGTTTTCCTGAAAAAAATATTTACAGTGGAAGAGCCAGATAGATAGCACTTTAAGCGCAGCAAAGTATTTAAGCACATTTTAAATTTGAGCACTTGCATTGACGTCAGTGGGACTATTTTGCTTAAAATTAAGCCCTTGCATAAATACTCTGCTCTATTGGGGTCAGAGCCCTTCATGCCTTGGAGGGTTGAACCTTAAGGCAGACGGGTATAGTCTGCATGGTGCTGAATAATGTTTTTTCAGTCACAGAAATGTGTGTTTCATTTTGCTTAAAGAATTTAACGGATTTTTATCTCAGAGAGAGGACAAGGCTCCCTGAAAAGACCCAGCTGTGGTGCTTATTGTATTTTTCACAACCCGGGAAGAAGTAGCTGAGGGTTGACTTGAGGACACTGAGCATTAGTCCTTCCCCTTTGCTTTGCAGCTGGGTGTGTTCCACCATCATGTTCTGGAAGTTTGATTTGAACACGACATCGCATGTGGACAAGCTGCTGGACAAGGAGGATGTGACGCTGCGTGAGCTGATGGATGAAGATGACATCCTACAGGAGTGCAAGGCGCAGAACCGCAAACTGCTGGACTTCATCTGCCAGCAGCACTGCATGGAGGAGCTGGTCAACCTCATCACGCATGAGCCCCCCATTGACATGGACGAGAAGGTCCGCTTCAAGTACGTACTCGGATTCTCTCTTATGGGAAGAAAAATGAATCGGAGAGTTGCTTGCAGACATTTTTCCTCAGCACAAGGCTGATGAAACGCTGATGACGGTGTTGTTAACTTAATGTGTATGTAAGACAGTGAATATATTTTGTATGACTGTATTCAGGCATGTGAATGTCATAACACATAAAGTTACTGCATTGTTGTGGCTACTGTTTGTAATATTTCTGCTGTAAATTCTGTGAAGCTAGAAGGAACCAGGAATACATTATTAGAGTGTCATCTTCTACTATATATTTGGGAGAGTTTGTGCATCTGTCTGTCCATCTGTCTGTTCAAGTACTCCTTCTAAACGGTAAGAACTAGGACCACCAACTTTGGTATTCAGCCCCCTCTTCTCCTAACTTAAGCAAGGTAAGGGTTTAGAGGTGCCAGGACAGTGGATGTGTGTGGTATAGGGTTGTTTCTCATCAAACAGAAAGGGAGCGCTGTGACAGCAGGGACAGTTATACTGCATAGTGACCACAGAGTGTAGCAAGCACTGGGAACAGTTATACTCCACAGTCACCACGGGCAGCAAACAAGTGCGGCTACACGACTATTGGATATTCCAGGGGGTGAAGCCGGCAGCCATTGTGCTCCAGCCCCACTCCCGTGGAGCCCCCTGCCACTCCTCACTGCTATCTATCAGAGGCAGCAGTGCAGGGGTGGCAGATGGGATTCAGTCCAAGAGGGGAGCCAGTTTAAAAACCAGCTCCCCCCTCAGACCGGCTGCCTGCCGCTCTGTGCTACTGCCTCTGATACAGAGGAAGCAGCACGGGGTGGCAGCAGCCCCTGTCCGTGAGGGGTCCAAGCTCCCCACAGACAGAGGCTACTTCATGGGATGCAGAGCAGCCTCTGTCCACAGGGAGCTCGGATCCGTCCCCCCCTGCACCCCCGTGCACAGGGGCTGCAGCTGCATAGCAGCCTCTGTCCTTGGCAGGCCCATACTCGCTATGAGTAGAGGCTGCTCCGCATCCCACGGAGTCCAAAGAGGTGCTACTGAGAGAGAGGGCATGACTGCCGCCTCATGCGTTCTGAGAGGCAAAGTTCTGCTCTTGTGCTCTGGGTGCATTCAGTGGAGTACACATCTGCAAGTTCCCCAAACCCCACAGACTGCAGAGCATTCCACTTCCACCCAGGTGAAGCGCTGCGAAAACTCTAGGTGCTGTTTGCTTCTCAGATGACTCAGGTAACTATTGTTTGTTGAGAGGTGGGTGCAGATGTGGTCCTCCACTCCTACTGCCTTGGAGCCCCAACTCTTGACATGTGCTTTAAAGGAAGTCTGGGGGGTCAGGGTCTTTGCTGCCCTTAAATATTAAGTGCTGCCCTATGGGTACTGCTGGGCAGATTTCTCTAAGGCTGTGGTGCACTGGGCACATGCACCCCTGAGCAGAATACGCGTCTGCACCCACATCTCAAAGAACAACAGTTTCTGTAGAGGTAGATAGCTCTCTTTTGTCTTCTAAATTAGAGACACACAGACCTCTGGCTTGGGCTTTCCTTTCATTCTCCCAGTGTCACCACTATTTGGCTCAATCAACTTCAGGTGAAATTGTAGTTACTGCTCTACATCAGCCGTACAAAGAAGAAGAAACCACTGATTTGTTGAGCTGTGTTTTAGTATCTGGAGAATCATAGCCTGTAAAGATTATCAGGGGCAGTAACAATTGTGACCTTTTGTCAGTTATGCCTGTTGGGGCTTCAACTGAATAATTAATCCTTATTTGAAGCTGCAACATTCCACAAAATGCCCTGTGGAATTTGTATAAGACATTAAATCACACATAGAAAAACAATCTTGGCGCCCTTATCCTGGCTTGTAAAGGATGCTGATCTGCATTTTTGGTTAAATATTTTCAGTGGGAACTGTAACATAATTTTAATATCAGTTACAATTATCTTGAAATAGAAGTGTACAGATGAATTTGCAATAGCGTGCGCACACAGCATCAGCAGTGACTGTCACTCCCTTATCTAGATTGGATTGGACGCTGCTCGAGGATACCCATCCAAAGCTGGAGTTCTCACATGAGTTCGTGTGTAAAATGGATTGGTGGTTTTGTGTTGCGGCTTTATTTCATAGCAGTTGTTATTTCAGTGTCTTCTAAGAATTGGTAGAAGGCTCTAATCTCACCTTCAGTTGCTGTCTTGGTTCTATGTCTCTAGATATCCAAATACTGCCTGTGAACTCCTGACCTCTGATGTGCCACAGATCAACGACAGACTAGGAGGGGATGAAACTTTATTGAATATCCTGTATGACTTCTTGGATCACAAACCTCCTTTGAACCCTTTGCTTGCCAGTTTCTTCAGCAAAACTATTGGGAATCTCATTGCAAGAAAAACTGAACAGGTAGTAATGCAATCGGCTTTGATACAGACACACTGGCTACTAGTGGTGTACGTTGTATGGTGCTTTGAACACTGAATAGGCAGTTTCTACCCTCTTCCCCCAATGCTGTGAGCTATGGATTCCTGAAGTTGAAAATGGAGTGTGTATTTGTAAGGCTTCTTGTAAACTTTACTATTTTGATGTGCGTGAATTATTTGTGCACCTAAAGACTAATATATAATTTTCACTTTTGCTTCAGAGGGGCTGATGCCTGTATGCTCATGCTTTGATCTTTTAACATATAAACTTGTCTTACTGGTACTATGCCTACATCTAAGAGGCTTGGAATATTTGCCATATGATAGCATAGGGATGAACTCCAATGCAAACTTTACTCCCTTTTAACATAAAGATATTTTATAGGAAGGAGCCTCAGTAGAATTAAAAATACTTCAGCTTTCACTAGTGACCTCAGTCTCCATATATCTCAGTTTAATAGGACTTCTTTGGGACATGACCAAGGACTGCCGAGGAGCTCTGTTTGGCTTTTTATTGCAGCCACATGTTCCTTTGCTTGCTTATTCTCTCTCAAGAATTCTTCATCATAATTGTTTCTCATTGGTTGATTGAGACACGAATTTGGGTGTGCTGAGATCTCTGACGCCATTTTCATGATTGTACAGAAAACTCATGTAGTGTTTTATTTTTTTAAAGGTGATTGCATTTTTGAGGAAAAAAGACCAATTTATTAGCCTGGTACTAAAGCATATTGATACATCTGCGATGATGGACCTGCTGCTTCGACTGATCAGCTGTGTGGAACCAGCACCTTTACGGCAGGAAGTACTAAATGTGAGGCTTGCTTAACCTTTCTCTGTTGTTGGGGGAATGGGGTGGAAAGCATTTTCAAGGCGCTGTTATTCCGTTTCAAGTAACACGAGAGTAAATTCACTCCTGTACTAAAAAAGTATTTTTCTTCCTTGTGCTAAGATCTACACATCTGGTGCAGTGAGTATGTTGGTCTGCTTGAAGCTTGTGGGCAGAATTTAGCTTGTTAGTCACTGACAACAGGAATATCCCATCTCCTGACATTTCCTTCGTTTGTTCCTGAGCCCCACTGAGTGGCAGGCGCAGCTAGACCTCTTCGCTACCCAGCTTTTTTGAGAGGAAATTCCAAACTTCGCGTCACACTAACAGTTTGTCTCATAATTATCTTGCTAACTTGCGCTTGTCCCACATCTGCATTGATTTCTGGGGAGATTCTCTTCAGCTCTGTTACCCATTCTATGGCTGGTGCCCCTACAAGCATCAGGGAGCTGAGGAAAGTCAGAAAAGGCAAAAAGAGGAAGGTCTGTTTCTCAGCCCTGTTGGCATCACAGTTTCCCCAGACTAGGCAGAATTGTCTCTCTTCTCCTTCCCCAGGCAGCATTGGAGAAGTCAGCAGTGCTGGGTAAGATGTAGCCCAGGCCAGGTGGATCGCTTCACTGCCCTATCCCTGACAGGAAAGGAGACAGGCAGGATAGGAAAAGAATTGGCTCCAGGACAAGCAACTTCCCATCTCCATGAGGGCCGTGAAGCCGGAGGGGCAGCTTGTCAGGTGGAACATCACAGCAGAGTCCCTAAGCTCAAAGCAGCAGACGTATTTCTACTGCCTCCTGCCCCTTGCTCTCTGCTTCCGCATGAGTTGAGCATGGAGGAGACCAGATGCTGCCCATGCTAGAAAGTGCAGTAAGTGGCCTTTGGGCCCAGCTCCCCACACTTGCTGCTACTTTCGTAGTAGGCTTCTGAAGGATCTCTACTCTTAGCCGTGGCCGAGACCTCCAGGTTAAAACAGACCTCGCTGCCCGGTAGATCCTATGCATAGAGGGGTTAGAGCTGTGGTCACCAACCCGTCGATCGCAATCAACTGGTCGATCTTGGAGGCTTGACCAGTCGATTGCGAGGCTTTGAGGGCCCCCTCCTCGCTGCCCCCTACCCCCAAGATGCAGGCTGTGCTGATGCTACCTCCAGGGACCTCGGAGGTAGTGCGGGCTTCCTGCGGGGTCGGGGGGAGTTCTGCAGCTGCGCGCCAGGTCCCAGAAGTGCGCGGGCTGCTCTCCCCCCTACCCCAACAGCCAGCGCAGTACCTAAAACGCCAGTCCATCGCATGCTGGGGACTTGTTCCCCTGCTGCCTTCCTGTACTCGGGGGAAGGGGTGGGGATCCGGGACTGCGCCGGCTCTGGCTGCTTGGGCGATGCACACTGCCGTGGGGAGTGGAGGAGCAAGGCGCGCACTACCCCAGCGGTTGGGGCTGGCGCGGTCCGGGACTCCCCCTCCTCCCCCCGCGCAGGAAGGCATCAGGCATGCGACGGACCAGCGTTTCAGGTACTGCGCCACTGTTTGGGGGACTGGGAAGCAGCCCACACACTTCCTGGGCCTTGGCGTGCAGCTGCAGGATCCCCAGGTATCGGTCCCTGTTCCCTCCCCCCCACTGAAACCCCCCACAAATACCCTGTCCCAGCACCCACAAGCACCCTGTCCCCTGCCCCAGCACCCATTGGCACCCTGCCCCCGAACCTTGTCCCAGCACCCACAAGCACCCTGTCCCCTGCCCCAGCACCCACTGGCATCCTGCCCCAGAACCCTGTCCCAGCACCCACAAGCACAGTTGGAGCCACATTAGTGAGGTTTGAGGGGTTTGGAGGGGTTGTGTTTTTGTATCTCACTTGTGTGGCTCCAACTGACTTTTCTGTGGGCCAGTGACCCCTGACTCAAAACAGGTTACCCACCCTTCTCATAAATAAAGGTGATGCTGAAACCTCTTGTGTTTGCCATAATATTTTATTTAAAAATGAAGCCTGGCCAACAAGCCCACAATTGGGGCCAAGTCCTCATTTGGCCACAGCATCAGAACACTCCTGTACCCCCCACCCTGACTCCAGATCTGAGCCTCTCATACACTGGAACCCCCTGTCCTGAGCCTCTCACATCCCCAAACTCCTGCACCCCCACATCCTCAATCTTCTGCCACAACACTCTTGCACAATTCCCACACTGCAAATCTGTGTCCTGAGCCCATCATACTCCCAACCTCTCTGCCCTGAGCCCCTCACACCCCCAACCCAAACTCCTGCACCCTTACATGCACAAGCTTGTGGCTTGCTCAGCACACCAACCCTCCACCTGAACTCAGCACTCCCCAGCCTGGAGCCCCCTTCCTGAGCCAGCATCCCCTTCTCCACTGCCTCCTGCATCCAAATTCCCTCCCAGAGCTTGCACCTCTCACTCTTTCCCACACCTAAATCCCTCATTCATACAGTAGAGCCCGCACCTCCTGTCTCAACCCAGTGAGGGTACGGCTAGACTGCAGGAGTTTTTCCGGCCAACGCGCTCTTTTGGCAGCCCTTGTATTCCTCGTTCCACAAGGAATGAGGGGGCTTCCAAAAGAAGGGGGGTTTCCGACATTTGATCCAGTCTAGATGGGCCAAATGTTGGAAACATTTCTTCTTTCTTTTTTTCACTGCTGAAAAAAAGCGGCAGTGTAGCCATATCCTGAGAGTGAATAAGGGCTGGGGATAGCAAGTGAATAAGGAGTGTATAAGGGCCGGGGAGAGTAGGGGAACAGAGAGGGAGGGGCCTCAAGGAAGGGGTGGAGTTTTGGGGAAGGGATGGGGTAGATCTTGGTTTGTCCTGACATTTAAAAAGTGATCTTGGGTGTAAAAAGGTTGGAGACCACTGGGTTAGAGCTTCTGGGAAGTCCGTCAGGAATCTCTGGCCAATATATTTCTTGAGAACCCCGGAAAAGGCCCATATGGGAGAGGGGAATGAATAAGCTCAGCCTCTCAAGAGCAGGGAGCTTTCTAAAACACAGGAAGTATTTCTGGAGCAATGTCTCAGCTCAGTTTTGCTCCCCCTCTGAAGCAGGCTCATGAGAACATACTTTCAAAGGGGAAATACATTATAATATCAACGCTTGGTCCCCATTCTTACCTTCTTGAAGTGCAGCATGGTAGATCAGTGCGGAAAAGACCGGACCTCCCAGCCCCCTCCCCAAAGGAGCTCTCTTTCCTTTTAGGGAGAATGCCAGAAGCCCAAATTAGAGAGAGAGAATCAAATAGTCAAAAACCAACTAACAAACCAAAAAATACTAAAGGCTAGATTCTCTCAGGTCAGAGTGTGCCGTGTAATGTGAAATTAGGCTGAGGAGCTGCCCTAGACAAGCTGTAATTCTGTATCCCTCTGCGTATACCCAGGGAGAGTGTAATGGAAAGGGATTTCCTGTCACACCTAAAAGTTTGGTAAAGGATCAGGCTGTTATCCCTTTCTGCCACTCAGGGTCAGCACATGCTGTATGATGTTCATGTGGTAGCGTGTGGAGGACAAGAAAACCAACAGGAGATGGATGCTGTCATGCTTTGTAAAAGAGAGAGGGAGGAACTCTGTGTTGAAGATACAAGACCAGCTAAGTTGGGATGAGCCTTGAAGGGAAGGACCAGAAGTTGGAGTTTGACACAGTGGGGAAGGGAAGCCAGTAGAGGGATGTAAGGAAGGGACGAAATCTTGATTTAAATGGCAGTTAACTGTTAGCAGCTTTTTGGTTAGGCTCGCTTAAGTGAGATGGATGTCAGGTAAGCCACGGAGAAGAAGTCAAATCAAGAAATAAGGACTTGAATGATAGTTCTCGTTGTATGGCTAAAGAGAATAGGCATTTTCTCAGAAATGTTGTGGCAACAGATATAGGTATATCCAGCATGTATGGGTCTAAAGCAGGGGTGGGGAACCTAAGGTTCGGGGGCCAGATGCGGCCCCTGGGTTGCTTGGTTCTGGCCCCCCGAGACGACATGGTCTCCCCCAGCATTGGGGAGCCTGCACTGGAACTCCAGCCCTCTCGCAACCCCCTGCTCCCAACTGATTTTTCTGTGGGTCAGCGGCTTCCGAATCAAAAAAGGTTCCCTGCCTCTGGTCTAAAGAGAGAGAGTGAAGTCAAGCTGCCCATGTTATGGGCTTGAGTGGGAGGATAGTGGTAATATTAGTAACATGGCATTTTTTGCCATGTTGAGTTTAAGGTGATTGCCAGACTTACACAAGGAGATATATTGAAGGGACTGGCTAAGATGAGAGGCTTGGATAGGGCATGACGGGTCAGCGGACCAGAGATAAATTTCAGTCATCAGCATGAAGACAGTAGTTGAAGTCATGTGAGCAGATAAGATCCCCTGGAAAGTGGGTGTAGATGGAGGAGAAGGGGGCCAAAGATAGAGTCCTGAGGGAAGCGGGTGGAGCAGGTAGACTCCAAATGGGGGGACACAAATGAGCAGAGAGGTAAGGGGATACCCAGGAGCAGATGGGATTAAAAAACTAAGGGAGGACAAGGTTTACAGTGGTTAGGGAGTGTAACTGGTATGCAGAGCGGCTAAGAGATCAAAAAGGATGCAGTTGAGGTCCTACACCAAGTTTACCCTAGCAGCGCTGTTGTGGCAACTGAAAATTGTAAGTTTTCTGTAATGTCAGCAGAACTTCAGGACCATCTTTAAACACTTGATAGGAGGGTGATGGGGGCCACATAACTAGATTGATGGAACTTGGCTTTCCCCTCAGCCAGTGCGGACTTGTGGCAATATATTCTAGAGTACCATGTCCACTTTCCTTAGGCAATAATCCTTATGGAATAATCCTTATGGAATAGACTCTTCTCTGCACAGATAGGAAATGTTTCTGCTCACCTCTTACTGCCTTTCTGGTTGTGGCTAGTGGCTGGGCCCCTTCTGGGAGAGAATGGGTTTTGTAACAGTCTGTCCTAATAAAGGGTCACCTGGTGTAATGGGGAATGTTGCCTGCTGGAGAGGGGAGCAGGCTGCTGGGAAATGAGGAAAGAGAAAGGAGTCACATTAAAACCCAACCTAATAAATCCAGTTTGAGTGTGAGCATAGTAAGATTTAGACAGCAGACCACGTTCTTGACCAACAGGAATTAATTCAGGGAAGATCTCTGGCCTGTGTTATTCAGGAGGTCAGGCTAGAGGATCACATTGTCCCTTCTGGCCTTATAATCTATAAATCTATGGGCAAAGTGGTATTGGCGCAGGTATCCTTTGCGTTTGAGGCCAGATCACAAAAACTACTAGACCTATTGCTTGAGACACTAGTAGTAATGTAGGCGTTTGACTTGGTACCGTATGACATTTTGATTAAAAACAACAACCCCTAGGTGTTATAAAATTAACATGGGACACATTAAATGAATTGAAAGCTTGATTACAATTACATTTTGATACCTATCAGTTAACTGCGAACCATCATCAAGTAGGCATGTTTCTAGTGGGGTGCCACAGGAATTGGTTCTTGGCTCTCTACAACATTTAAAATTTTTATCAGTGATAGGGAAGAAAGCAGAAAACATCTCTGACAAAGTTTGCAGATGACACACAATTTGAAAGTGGTAACTAATGAAGAGGACAGCTCATTTCCCTGATCAGAGTGATCTAGAGTGCTTAGTTAACTGGGCACAAACAAAATATACATCTTAATACAGCTAAATGTAAATGTGTACATCTCTGGACAGAGTGTATAGGCCATAGTTAGAGAATAGGGGACTCTATCCTGGGAACCAGTGACTGTGGAAAAAAGATGGGCAGTTCTAGTGGTGAATCAGCTAAACATACAGTGTTGTAGCCAGAAGGGCAAATGCAATTCTTGGATGCATAAATCCAGGAATCTCATACAGGAAGATTATTTTACCTCTGTATTTGGCACTGGTGCAACCACTGCTGGAATACTGCATCCCTTTCTGGTGCCCACAGTTCACAAAGAATGTTGCTAAATTGGAATGAGTTCAGAGAAGTGCCACGAGGACGACTGAAGATGGCCTGTATTATCCAGAAGGTTAGGTAGATGATCACAGTGGTTCCTTTTAGTTTTGGAATCTGAATCTTTTATGTTTAAAACTAGAGATTTAAGGAGGGCACATTTGTAGGAAAAAATTATGCATTGGCCAGGAAATGGATCTGATGACCTATTAGGTTTTACTCATTTCTGTCTTCTGTGATTCCAGAGTATTTATTTGTGTCAAGAAATAGTGAATCCATTTCAATTGGCTTCAACTCCCATTAACTTACTGACTTGGTCTGGCAGTTGTAGCAGGGACAATGTGTAGCAAAGATTTTATGTTCATTTGGTCAGTGCAAATTAATATATAACAATTTCTAGCACTCCGGAAGTAAAGGGTAGTGCCTAGGCCTTGTGGATTATGAAATAGAGGGTGACAAATTTTCCTCACCATATGTATCCCATTCTAAGCAGTGCTAGCTGTAAGTAGTGACCAAGTGATGTGATCTCAAACCAGGGACACTTTCCTTTCTCTTTAGTGGCTTAACGAAGCGAAAGTAATTCAGAGACTTGTGGAGCTGATCCATTCGAGCCAGGATGAGGATGTGAGTATCACGTCATTTATTTTTTGTATGATTTTGAAACTTAATTAGAAGTCTAGGAGCATGGGTGCTTGAGAGTACTTGCTTTTTAACACTTGGAAGAATGCCATCTTCCTAATGAGATGAGAATAGGAACCGAGAGTATGTATGGCAGTGTTGTCCTCTTTTGGCGTGCTGAGCTTGACCTCAATTAACAGGGTTTTCTCTTGTCTTCTGAGTACCAGTTTCCTGATGATTCCAAGCCATGCGCTGGATGGTACGAATTTAGATGGACTCCTCATAATCAGAGATGATTCACTGGGGTGTATTGAGAGCTTGCTTCTTTTGAGTTTGCTATTTGAAAGGCTTGGGCAACTGGCTAGTAGTGGTTGTAAGCCCATTTTTTAAAGCCAAGAACAATTTTTCTGTTTTAATATCCTACTAAAATCTACAAGAATCATTTGTTTGAGTCTGTGCAAGAAATGTGTCAAATATTGCATTATACAGATAAAAGGTCTATTTTTTCAGCCATTTTCACATATTACTCTTGGTTTTAGAATTTAGCCTATTACACAAGTCCATCACATGTGGGTATCCTGACTTCCCTCACTAGCGTTGTGAAAGGTTAAGACCAGAGAACTTTAGGGTAATTTTTCATCTCTATTTTAGCTAGTTATATTTGTTCTGTTTGTTTACCAACACATCACCACAACTGCCAGTAGCAAAACAGACTCAATGGTGCTACAGAGGTTTTCTTGTTACGCTGTTTGTGCTTTCACTGGAAGGGGTCACATTCTGATGTCATCCCAGTAGAAGTTATCCCTTTGTGAAAGTACATGGGAAACTGCAGTTTGTGAGTTTATGTATATTTAAGAATAGGTGAGATTTACAGTATCAAGATGGCCATGGACAGTGTCTAAGCAGATGTCTTGGATTAGTAACCAGATAGCTAGTGTGACAGAGTATCCATAAATACCACAGCTATTATCATCAGTATTATTATCAATTGCATATAAGTAATTTTGTCAAATAATTACATATTATTAAGGAAGTAAGAAATATTATTGAGTAGAAATAAGCAAAGATGAAATGTCTGCACTGACAAAGTCTTGACCAACATTGCTTGACTACTGACTGTGTGTTGTAACCTATCATTGAAATTATCTTCTGTACCAAATGACTGGAGGTTAGCTAATGTACCACTACTTTTTAAAAAGGTCTTCAGAGGTGATTCCAGTAATTAGAGGCTAATGAGAATGACTTCAGTATTGGGTAAATTGATTGAAACTATAGTAAAGAAAGTATTATTAGACATGTAGATAAACATAATTCATTGTGCAGCTCACTTCATCAGATGCCTAGCTCATGCATCTAATGAAGTGAGTTGCAACTCATAAAAGCGTATGCCATAGTAAAATTGTTAGTCATTAAGGTGCCACAGGACTCCTTGTTGTTTTTGATGAAACAGACTAACACGACTACCTCTGAATCCTGTAATCATTTTTTGTGGAAGAGTCAACATGGTTTTTGTAAAGGGAAATCATACTTCACCAATCTATTAGAATTCATTGCGGAGTCATCAGGCATATAGAAAAGGGGGATCCAGTGGATATAGTGTACATCGATTTTTCAGAACACCTTTTAACGAGTTTACTCACCAAAGGCTCTTTAGCAAAGCAAGCTGACTGGGATAAGAGGGAAGGATCTGAATGGATCAGTAGCTAGTTAAGATAGGAAACAAAGGGTTGGAATAAAAGGTCCATTTTCAGAACGGACAGAGGTTAATAGTGATGTCTCCTATGTGTCTGTACTGGGCCCAGTCCTGTTCAGCATATTCATAAATGATCTGGGAAAAGGAGTAAACAATGAGGTGGCAAAATTTGCAGAGGATACAAATAGGGATGTAAGAGCTTAACTGATAAACCGATAAGCTGATAGTTAAATCCAAAGCAGACTGTGAAGACTTAAAAAGGGATCTCACAAAACTTGGTGACTTGGTAACAAAATGGCAGATAAAATTCAAGATTGATAAAATAAAAGTAGTGTACATTGGAAAACATAATCCCAACTATACCTATAAAATGATGGGATCTAAACTAGCTGTTACCACTCAAAAAAGAGATCTTGGCGTTATTGTGGATAGTTCTCTGAAAACATTCACTCACTGTGCAGCAGCCATCAAAAAAGTAAACAGAATGTTGGGAATAATTAAAAAAGAATTGAGAATAAGACAGCGAATATCTTATTGCCTCTGTATAAATCCATGGTATGCCCACATCATGAATATTGCATGCAGATGTGGTCACCCTGTCTCAAAAAGGATATATTGGAATTCAAAGAGATTCAGAAAAGGGCAACAAAAATGGTTAGGGGTTTGGAACGGGTGCCATATGAAGAGAGATTAAAAAGACTTGGACTTTTCAGCTTAGAAAAGAGGAGACAAGGGGGGGATGCGATAGAGGTCTATAAAATCATGACTGGAGTGGAAAAAGAAAAGTTATTGTTCCCAAAACATAAGAACTAGGGGTCACCAAATGAAATTAATAGGTAGCAGGTTTAAAACAAACAAAATCATGGTTTTCTTCACTCAGCACATAGTCAACCTATGGAACTCCTTGCCGGAGGATGTGGTGAAGACCAGGACTTTAACAGGGTTCAAAAAAAGGACTAGATACATTCATGGAGGTTAGGTCCATCAATGACTCTTAGCCAGGATGGGTAGGAATGGTGTCCCTAGCTTCTGTTTGGAAATGGATGACAGAAGAGGGATCACTTGACGATTCCCTATTGTGTTTACTGCCTCTGGGGCATCTGGAATTGGCCACTGTTGGAAGAGAGGCCACTGAGCTAAATGGACCTTTGGTCTGACCCAGTATGACTGTTCTTATGTGCTTACACAATCACTTACTGATTCCCTGTTCTCGTCATTCCCTCTGGGGCACCTGAGGCCACTGTTAGCAGACAGGACACTGGTCTAGATGGACATTTGTAGAGCCCTGTGTGCATGTAACTGTTTACCAGCAGATGTGGCTGTCCGCAGATAGATTTCGGGATCTGCTGGCGAAGGGCACTGGCTCCTGGGAGAGGTGGCACCACACTCTTCTCTGTTGACCATGGTGTCTCTTGGGTATAGATCTCTATGGTTCAGTGGGTTCCCATGTCCATCCAGACATTTGTACCTGTGCATAGTTCTAGATGTTTGGCCTGACCCAGTCTGGCCATTTTTGTGTTCTAGAAAAAGGAAAGAAAGCAAACTCACTTTGAAATTTTACAATTTGTTTTAACTTAAGTTCAAGAAAACCTCTTCTTTGATTCTAAAGTCTCCCTGTTGCTGATGTGAATAGTGCTATGAAGAGAGAAGCTTGGATTGGAAGTTTGTTAATTAAGGAGGAATAGATCTGATCTTCCATGTTACCTTGGAGTACTGCTGCCTTTGATCTGAGGGACTCTTTTTGCTTAGTTCCATGCATTGCTGGCTGATGTACTTTTGTGTCCCAACTGAATCATGTTTTCTCTGAAGGCAATGATGAACCCAGCTGTGCAATTAGTACTTAAATGTGACCTTTGACATTGTTTACAGAGGCAATCAAATGCTTCCC
The DNA here is from genome assembly GCA_019425775.1 of Rafetus swinhoei. NCBI lineage: Eukaryota > Metazoa > Chordata > Testudines > Trionychidae > Rafetus > Rafetus swinhoei. Next base: position 347,938,185 of record CM033437.1, on the reverse strand, counting down.
AAACCTTGTGTGATATCATAAGACTGAGCAGAGACCAGGGCAGCCAATTGCAGGAGATATCTGAGCCTGACCCGCTTCTCACAGCACTGGAGTCGTAAGTACAAGCCAAAGGCGTGTTATTAAAATAAATGACTGCTGCTGGTAATGTCATGTCCTGATAAATGTTCAGGGGCGTGAACTGTGTGGTAAATAATCTCAGACCTTTGCTGCACTCCTCACAATTGTTTTTACACATTATATTTATTTTTGCTAAATTATGGTAACACCCAAAGGTCATAGTCAAGCCTTACTATACTTCTGCATGGTACAAAGACACAGAAAAACTTGGTTTCTACCATGAAAAGTGCCTACACTAATAAAAAGGACACTACCACTAACTGGGAAGAATGTAATGGTAGGAATGCTCTCACCGTTGTGTCTGATTACTTATTAGGCATTAATTAATTTATTTCCACAACTCCCCTGTGAGATTGTAGGGTGGTATCCCCATTTTACAGCTGGGGATTTGAGGCTCAACAGATTAAAGCCAAAACTGTCAAAATGTCCATTAATTTGGGGTGCCAAATTTGAGGCATTTAGGGTTTGATTTTTAAACGTATTTAGTATTTTATGTTCCAATACAGAGGCAGGCACTTGCAGGTGGGAGCACTCAACACTTCTGGAGATCTGGCCCCAGGTGTCTTGTGAGGTACCCAGAAAGTGAGACAAACACAGTTAGTGGCCAACTGTGAACTTTTAGTTTGTGGCTTGTTCAGTGTTACATAGAAACTCTGTGATAGGAGTTAGAATTGAATTCAGTTCTCCAGGGTGGCACTCAGTCGCTTTATCCAGGAGACCATCCTCTCTCAACTCGTATCATTCTCTATGCATGTTCCCCTTTTTGTGACAAGTGAGGTAGGGGTCCCACAGATGACAGCCTCCTTCACTACACAACCATTTCAAGAATGCAGTCCATGCCTTGCACTGAACAAGGCAGGGGTCCTGTGGAGAAATAAAAGCCCAAAGGGGCCAAATTGAGGTTGCATAGGTATTTCCTAACTTTTGAATGCTTGATTTTGCAGCTCTAATACTGCTCTTTTAACATAGGCTTTTTGTGTGTAATTCCCTAGTTAATTGCATCAAACATTCTGAAAATATTCACTTCGCTTTTGAGACTAAGGATGAAATTATTTGAGGTGAAAGGGAATTTTTTTGGCAAAAGGTTGTGTGTGTGTTGGAGAGAGAGCATGCAAGGGTTTCACTGAATGGCAGTCATCTTTAAGTAGTGAAATGAAAAATAGGAGTGTAACTAGGGATTGAAAAGTCTACTCTCTCACTTGCCTGGATCAAGTGCAGGCAGCTTTCCCAGTGTGTGGACGGATGCAGGTGATTCTGCAGAATCTAAAAGCTTTCAGTTTACACAAGAAAAAAAAGGTCACCTCTGTGCATGGCCATAAGTGATATGGCACTCCAGTTGTTTAGCTGCAGAACTGCCTTGGTAAGCCATGTATGTTAAGAGGCACATAATAGATCTGGCTTGAGTTTGATGTCTGCGCCCTACGCCATCAAAGGGAATTCACTCCCCTAACTGCTTCAGTTCCTTTGCTGCTACTGCAGGGAGCAAACCGAACTTGACCTCAGACTAGATATTCACTGAGCTTAGCTTAATGTTTTCTTGTCAGTAGCTAGTTTAGAGCAGCACAGGACAGCTCAGGGTCCATAGCTTCGCTCATCCAGAGAGCTTTCAGCTTCTCTCCCAGACTGTGTTGGATGCGGAGCCTGGCTGGCTTTCAAGAGACGTGTGTCATGCCTGACGCTCATCCCACATTTGGTGCTTTCTGTATCTGGGTGAGTCCGGCCTGGTACCCAGTGCATGGTTTGTTGTTCCTGCCTTCTCTGTGCTGGAAGGGTTCGATGCCTCAGGTCCCCTCTCGAAATGCTTACAGCCCGATAGGACCATCAAGCATGTCAAGACCAGCCTTCATGCCAAGATCATTTGACACAGGAGCCAAAGTCCATTTTGCTGCTCTGGCCTGTGTGTGTGTCACCTCAGTGTTTTATCACAGGCTTGAGACCAGTAATGTGTTTTGTCCATAACTGGGAGTACGTCCTTTAGCTAGCACCATCTGACTCCACTGCTGCCAGGTTAATCGAAATGGGCACTGGCACTGCCTGTTAAGGCCTCAGTAGCCTTTAGAGATGATATGAGAAGCGTTAGCCTGCTCCATACTTGGCACTGACTCTGGACTTGTCTGCTGATGCTTCTGGTTTGGAACCAAAAGCCCACACGGGTGCTCCTGCAGGTAAAAGGAAGAAGAGGAAGCACATCCTCCCCCAAGAGAGGCGCAAGCAGAAGAGAGAGGAAATGCCATCTCTCCCATCTTCAGTGCGCTCTGACCTAGGAGTTGTGTGAAGATTCTCCGGCAGCACTGCCGTCACTTCCTCACTACCCTCCTCTAGAGTGGGACGTCTCCGGACTTGCTCCTTTAGACTCCTTGCTGTTCTGGATCCCAATAGCTCCTTCAGTCTTTTTTTTGCGTGATGGGCATCCACTCTTGAGGTTACTGGCCACTCCTCTACATGCTTTTTCCGTTGCTTGGCATGGTACAGGGATAGACTTTTCTGATTTCAGTGCAGAGTCATCTCAGAGTAGAAATTAAGCTGGAGGTTTAATTAATCAAATTAATTAAACGTTGAGATTCTGGTGTTCTTCCCTCATCTCAGATTCAGGCACCATGCAAGGCTCTCTTCAGCTCCCTATGTGGCACTGTGTATAAGACTCCATAACAGCTCGGCTGGAGGCTGTGAGAACAATTGCAGCACTAACCTCCCTCCTGATCCTAATATCTTGGTACCACATTCTCCCATAGCACCGATACCCTCACTTGGCACCATACTTCTCTGCTAGCACCAGTACCTGCACCAGACCCCTCAGACTGCAGGGATGGCCCACCTGTTTTTGAGGAATGGAATGAGGCTCCTTCAGAGAGACCATATGCATCCGCTTTTGAGGAACATTTAGATGACACCTTGGTGCACCTATTAGTGCTTCCTCTGTTTTCCTTCCTGACAGAGTTTCATGAAGGGACCACCCATCTTTGAACAGAAGCGGTCTCACTCTGGAATGGGGGCATCTGTCGTCAGGTCAGCCACACAGCAGTGCACCTCCCGGGGTGCAGAACACAGTCTCAGATAGCCTCAGCAGACATGTCTCTGGAGACACGCACGGAACCGGCACGATTCGGTGGTGCAGAGCATCTTCCAATGGTGGGGTTTCTTGTTGGGGATCTCGTTGCATCTCAGTGAAACAACCTTCTGTTCTGAGCAGCCAGAGGCCACAGTTCCAGAGGGGATGCGTTTCTAGTACTGTGGTCAGAACCACTCGTGTACTCACTCCCATCCTTCCCCTTACTCCGAATCCCGAAGAAGTGCAAACAAGATGAATTGTCAGTGATGCTGGTGGCTGTTGCTCAAACTATTCCGATTTACCAGATGTCCTCACACTTTGACCCAAGAGTGTCCAACCCAGCATTACTCCAGCCAGCGGCATTGCACTTGGATGGACATTGAGCTTAGAAAGGGCTTGCTCAGGGGCTGTGCCATTCATCATTAGCAATAGCAGAAAGGACTCCATGAGAAAATGAAATGGAGAACGTTCTTTACCTGGTTCCAGCATTAATGGATACTCTGAGAATGTTCCAAAATTCCTTCTTATTATGGACTGCTTCCTCTCTTGAAACATGTCTGGGCTATCCCTCCGCACCATGGCAGCACACTTGGTAACTTAGGGTATGTCTAGACTACATGCCTCTGCCGGCAGAGGCATGTAAATTAGACTACCCGACATAGTCAATGAAGTGGGGATTTAAATATCCCCCGCTTCTTTAAAATAAAAATGGCTGCCGCGCTGTGCCAGCTCAGCTGATCGTCGGTGCAACATGGCAGTCAAGACGTATCGGTCGGCAAGGAAAGCCTTTGCCAACCGATCCTGTAAACCTAATTTCACGAGGCATATGGGATTGGTCGGTAAAGGCTTTCCTTGCCGACCGATCCGCGTTGTGACTGCTGCGTTGTGTGGACGATCAGCTGAGCCGGCACAGCGCGGCGGCCATTTTTATTTTAAAGACGCGCGGGATATTTAAATCCCCGCTTCATTGACTATGTCGCTGTAGTCTAATTTACATGCCTCTGACAGCAGAGGCATGTAGTCTAGACATACCCTTAGTGTTTTCCAGTGGACAAGCATTCACTCTTTGCCTGTCTGACTTCAGTGAGATTTCAGAAGGGGAGTGTCACAACCTTTCCTTCAGTGCTGAAACCTGTTGTGATATGGGATCTCACTTCAGTCCTCTCAGCATGAACAACTCCCCTGTTTGAGCCTTTAGATTCGTGTTCCATCTCACATCTAGCTGCAGTGATAGCAAGTAGAAAAACAGGTGACCTGGGACTCCTATGGCAGATCCTCTCTATCTGGTCTTCTACGTGGTTAAAATTTCTTTGACGTTGCATCCAAGGTTGATTCCGAAAGTGATCTCAGAATTCCATTTGAGCCGGATCATCCATTTTCCCATCTTCTATTCAAGACCTCATGCCTCCAGAGAAGACAGGCATCTCCACTGTCTGGATGTCCATGAAGCATTGGTGTTCTGCCTGCAGAGGACAAGACCATTCAGGAAAACACCCATAGTATTTGTACTGTTCACCAAACCTACTGAAAGGGGAAGCAGTTTCCTTAGAAACTCTCTAACTGGATCTCAGGCTGCATTTTGGTTTAACGGTGACACCCCCCCCCCTCCCGAGTGTTAGAGCTCTCTTGACCAGAGTACTAGCTGCATCAGTAGCTTCCCCTCTCTGAGATTCCTCTTCTGGAGATCTATGGAGCAGCCGCATCAGGCTCTGTGCGTTACCTTTGTGAGACATTACGCTATGCTGCAAGACTCTACAGCAGATGCATCCTTTGGGTGAATGGTTCTTCACTCTGTGGTACTGCAGGGCTGCTCGTACCCCCTTCCTCTTCCTCCATGAGTACTGCCTGTGAGTCTTCTCAAGTGGAATTCACACAGGGGCCATCGCTTGAAGAAGAAAGAGGTTAATTACCTTATACAGTAACTGGAGTTCTTCCAGATGTGTGCTCCTTATGTGTATGCTCTGACACGCCCTCCTTCTCTGCTCTAGCTCCTTCTTGTAAAGTTGTGATAGGGAAGGAACTGGAGAGGCGATAGGTCCTCATTGGTCATTTACACCCTGAGTTTGGGGCATGAGGAAAAGGGCACAGGCATGGACCAAAGGGGACACTGTCAGCGAAAAATATTCCTGTCTCAGAAAAATGGCGATAATCCACCTCGAGTGGAATGCACTTGGAGTACCGCACGCCTCAGAACACACTAGTTACCGTAAGACTCAGAGTAAGTAACCTCCCTTTTTTTGAAATCCAGTGGAAACTGCACGAGTTCATGGTTAACAACTGAAGTGCATAGACTTGGAAAGGCTTCTTTGTAGCCCCACCTGTGATTTGCAAAGCAGGAAAGGTACTTGCGTTCTACTGAGGAATGTTCAAAACATTGGTGGATCCCATTTTGGAAAAAGAGATTCAGACATAGATGTGGAATTAGATATTATATTCAGATCATTGAGAGAATGAAAGAGTGAACAGTGCCAACCAAAACAGTGTCTTGATTGTCTTTTGTGTATTGTACACTTTGGACTGCAGTGAAACAAAATGGACATTCAAGGATTGCTTGTTTGCCATGCATTACAGTAAAGATACTATCTGCCTGCATTTGTTCTGGTCAGTCCCTAAACCTACTGGAGAGTCGCATCAGAGTATTTACAGCTTTTAAAGCCAGAGGCAACTGTTATGCTGATCTAATCTGACCTACAACACAGAACAGGCCATCAGATTTCCCCCAGTGCTTTGTGCATGCAACCGTGACTTGTGGTGCTAGAGGTATTGCCGAGGGAGTCCTCCATCCTTTATTTAAAGACACCTAAAGATGGAGATTTTGCCACATTTCATGGTGGCAGTTTATTCCAATGGACCATTACCACCACTGTTGAAAAGTGCATCTTACTTACAGTTGAGTCCTGGTGACTTCTGTTTCCAATCATTTGATCTTATGCCTTTGGCAGATAGATTTGAGTCCAGTCGTATTTGAGAACTTCTCCCTGGGATCTGAATAGGTACTTATAGACTGTGATCAAGTTACCTTCTAACCTTGTCTTTGCTGAGTTAAGTAAATGGAGTGCATGGCATTGGCCAGCTAATAGCGCATAATGCAGGAGGCATTCCTCTCTTTATGTGAGACAGAGCCACTTTTTGGTTCAAATAGTCAGTGGCATAATCAGGTACATGCCCAAACGGTAGGTAAGCGGGCTTCTAGACCTGCCATAGGTCTATCCTTGCTGTACATGCCACTGAGACGGGAGTCCCCCTCATCTTTCTTCCAAAGAGATGCAGTTTCTTGATTTAAGTAGTTCAGTGGATAGTTCTAAAATTAAAACAGTACTGCAAATTATTTGGAACCCTAATGCCTTTCTGTAACTCCTCTGTGTCATTTAACAGGCAGGAATGCGTGGAGCAGCTTTTGAAAAACATGTTTGATGGAGACCAGACTGAAAACTGCATAGTGAATGGAACTCAGATTTTATTAACGTTATTGGAGACGAGGCGTTCTGGGTAGGTTACTTCCCTCAGTAAGAAAATGTTACAGCTCAAAACCTAGTTTTTTCAAAAATCAAATTTGTGACTTACTTTTGGGGGCTGCCAAAAATAAACACAAGAAACATTGTTTTAAAGTTGTGCTTCAAGGTAGCTTCTCATAGTTGTAACTGCATTATGCTAGGTGCTAGGCAAACACCTAGAAAAGCACATCTTTATACCAGAGAACTTACAGTCTGAATAAAAACAGAAGGTGGGAAAAACAGATACAACACGAACACTGTGGTGAGGGGTCTGTGACTTTTTAGCTCCAATTCTTCATTTTTAAAATTTTTTAATTTTTATGTTTATGGGAGCAAATGAGAGAGAATGGCTGGAGGGGAAGAATGAACAGGAGCAAAGAGTAGGGGAAAGGATGACATGGAAGAGAGGCAGTGAGGGAGAAATAAGGAGAATAAAGAAGAGCATAAGGAAGAATGGAGGGCTGGTAGTGGCAGGAGAGAGGCAGGGGACGAGGCTTGGGCAAACAACCACCCAGCAAAGAGACAGTAATATTAAGAGCTGAAATTATAGGAACTTGATGTGGACACCAAAAAAAGCCAGGGGCTGTGATGATCTGAAATGGCAGGTGCTAAGGGTTCCTGGCTAGGCCTGTCCCATTTGTTGCAGACAGTAGTCAGAAGAAGAATTCTTCAGACATTTGGCCGGGAGAACGCTATATGTCGGGGCTGACACACTTTACTGTGTCGGTAGGCCAAGCTCATTGTACACACCGCTGACTCCTGGCATCTCTCCACTCCCCACTGTCTCATTGTGTGTCTCCAGCCTCAGTCCCCCATGCCAGGAGCTCTGTCATCCCCATTCCAGGGCTTCGGTGCCTCCCCATATCCCCCTGCCTGCATACAAAAATCACCCATGTCCCTCATGCCAGGGCCTCTGTGCATACCCCTGCTCCCCCATACTCAAGTCCTCTGTTGGCTCCTCCTTGTCAAGAGCTCCTTGTGCCCTTTCCCCAAATCTCTGTCTCCTTCAGTCTGTCAGGGTATTGTTATGCTGAGAGATGCTAATTTCTGCCATCAGCACGTTCTTTGATCTGTAGAAAAATTAGGAGTGATTGAAATGGTGACTGTGGTAACCAGATGCCTTAGCTCCAAGTCCCCATTTGATCCTTTTGTGTTTTCTGATTGTTACCATAATCCATAGGCTCTGATCCTTCCCTGGCCATTTGGAATTGATCAGATGAGGTGTTCAAAACTTACCCTGCTACGTCCAGACAGAAAGTGCCACTCAGCTGAGCATAAGGGCCTCGTACGGTTGGCCAATAACGCCGAACGATATATGGGACAGTAATCATAGAAGTGTCAAGCTGGAAAGGAACCTCCAGAGGCTGTGCTAAGGCAGGACAAACTAAATCTAGACCATCCCTAGCAGGTGCTTGTCGAAGCTGCTCTTAAAAACCTCCTGGGGTTGGAGATTCCACAACCTCCATTGCAAAGCTGGTTCCAGCGTAACTCCTATTGTAATTAGAATGTTATTCCCTCTGTTGCTGCAGAAGAAGCTCATTACTTCTCCTGCCTTCAGTGGCCTTGGAGAAGAATTGATACCCATCCTGTATGAAAAAGCCCTTAACATAGCTGAAGGCTTTTGTGAAGTCCCCCCTCAGTTGCCTTTTCTCAAGGCTAAACCTACACCGTTTCTTTACCCTCTCCTTGTAGGTAAGGTTCCTTTCATCTTGTATCATTTCTGTTGCTCTCCTCTGGACTGTCTCCAATTTATCCACCTCTTTCCCAAAAGCGTGGTGCCCAGAAGTGGACACCCCACTCCAGCTGAGGCCTCACCAGTTCTGCGTAGAGCAGGACAATGACCGCCTTTGTCTTCCAAACAACACTCCTGGTAACACACCCCAGAGTGATAATAGCCTTTTTGCAACCACATGCCCTTGTTGGCTTGTACTCTGTTTGTGACTGACTATAACCCCAGATCCTTTGAGGCAGAACTGCTAGGCTGTGTCTACACTGCCACTTTCAGAGCTAAAACGTTAGTCATTTGGGGGATGGGTGTGTGTGAAAAAACACCCCACCAAGTGACAAAAGAATTAGCGCCGAAAAGCACCAGTATAGACACCCTTCATCGGCTCCCAGCAAGAAAGCCCTCCCCCCTCGTTTGGGGTGGGTGAGCCCTTCCCCCCAGCGATGAATGTGACTACACTGTCCATGCTGTAACATGGGGACTGTCAACATACTCCTAGTCTCTTGGAAACTCCTTGCTCTGAAGAGGCAGTAAGTAAGTTTAGGTTTGCAAGGCTGTCAAGAGGCTTGTGAAGGAAGAATTATTTTGTGGCTATGGCACTGGACAGTGACTCGACATCTGGATTTAGTTTCTAGTTCTGCCACAGATTGCTTGTGGGGTCCCTGGAAAATCACTTAATTTCTTTGTGGCTCTCTTCTTCATTTGTAAAAGGAAGATAAGTTTCCTGACTCTCAAGGGTACATTAATATTTGTGTGCACTCCAGTGATCAGGGCTGTATCAGCTACTGTATTTGCTACTCCTACGGCAATTCCTCCCTCCCCCCATATTAAAATTATGCACACGATATTTTAAAATTCTTCAAATTTTAATTGTCTAAAAATGAAATGGCTCCCGCCTAGCAGTGGGGAGTAGAGGCCACTGGCTGCACTGAGGCGGGAGACCACCCTGAAGTGCCCCCCCCATGCCCCCTAGTAAAGGGACTCTGCAGTGAGGTTCCTTCTGCCCCGAAACGGCGCAAGGGCTGGGTTTTCCCATAAACACCGCAGGGCCCTGCCCCTCTGTGCCGGGTGCTTCAGGGGCAAGTGGGCAGGCTCAGCCCAGTGGGATCCAAGAGTGGAGCGGCTTTGTGTGAGGGGACCCAGGTGTGGGGCAGTCTGGTTGTGGGCAGCTCAGTGGGAGAGCTGGATGCACAGGAAATCATGGCGGCGGGGGAGATGCAGGGGGATGGGACTGCAGAAGATCCAGGTGAAGGCATTTGGGGCTCAGCGGGGAGGAGGCTCTGAGTGCGGGGGATGTTGTCCAGGTGTAGTTGGTGAGGGAATCATTAAGGTGGGGGTTTGGGTGTAGGGGGCTGCTTGGAGGAGTCCAGGTGGAAGGATGAGGGTTTGATAGGCCTGCTTAATGGAGGAGCCCCAGCTACTGCGGAGGGGATGCCACGTGCCAGGCTCCTGCTCCCCGATGTGATTCCTCTATCCCTTTTCTTCTCCATTCCCCTCCCCTCACTCCCCTATTCCCCTTCCCCTGCCCTATTCCACCACTTTCTTTGCCCACTGCCTCCTCCCATCCCTCCTTCCCTCGCTTCCCCCACCCCCTTACCCATCACCAGCACGCACTGTGGCACAGAAACAGGAATTCTCCCATCATGCACCAATGATCAACCCCCTCTCCTCCCACTGCCAGGCAGCTTCCCTGCCATTTTCTGCAGGAAACAGGAATTCTGCGGAGCGCTCGTTTTTCGTGGGCATGCAGTGATGCAGAAAATGGGTGCCCGGAGTAATTTGCATTATTCTTTTCAAACACGTCTTGAAGTTTTGTTTCAGCATGTACCAGTTGTGCGCAACATTAATACTTCTAGATACCTCATTAATGCTCGAATACTTGAGAAATGATCAACGCAGGGGCACGTTTTAATTTTTCCTTGCTGTCCTCAATATGATGAGTAAACAGTAATTGACTTTGTCTTTGCATTCTGCTTTATGGATTTGGATTCACATAGTATTTTAAACTTGAGCCAGCTGTAAATATTTCCTCTTGGAAAGCAGCTGGGAACTTGAAGGGGGACTCACCGGGGCAGGTACTAGGACTGGAATGGGTGTCTGATGAAGGCAAGCATGACTACCCTTGGTGGTTTTGAATATTATGTTTTATCTTTCTCCCTATAGAGTGGAGGGACTGGTGGACTCATTCTCTCAGGGATTTGAAAGGTCTTACACTGTCAATAGCAGCATTTTAAATGGTATTGAGCCACGGCTAAAGGATTTTCACCAGCTTCTACTCAACCCGCCCAAGGTAAAGCCCTTCCTGTAGTCAGAGTAGCTGACATATGCTTCAGAGGTTTTCTTTCCTCTGTGTATAGGATCATTTGCCTCCTGGATATTTTCAGTTTTGTTCACCTGAACGCATCTTGTACTAAAAAAATCCAACCGTATAATAAATTAACATAAAGCTCTGACTTAAATCCTCAAAGAGAAATTCAGAGTTCAGATTTAGATTTCACACATCTAGGAAACAAGCGGTTGGATTTGGAGTCTGCACTGATGTATTTGAGTAACATTAAGGACATTGTTTTAATGTAATGAGAGTTCTGAAGGTGTTCGTGTGGAAAGGAAGTGTTTCTGAATATAGAAAATTAAAATTAATTAATGTTCTGTTTGGTATGTAAATCTGCTATTAATCCCATGGGATAGCTACTTTATCAACAAATGTCTCCCAGGGCATGGGATTTCCGTCCGGACATGAGCCCTTTATAATAAAGACTTGTATTTACTCATTGGTGGTTATAGCTTTCTGAAATTAGATATGGAAAATATTATCGGAGTATTGTTTGTTTTGATTCAGTAGTTCTTTAATTGCTCTTACTGTCCCTGGACCTCACTGAATGAGCAGGAAAATGTGACTTAGGTCTCAAACAGGTTCCTTAGCAGAGGAGGTTTACATGAAGATGAAGTGAATATAAAATCAGACTGAAGTCAGATTAGAGTACCATCAGAGTGACAATTTGACCTATGTGTAGAGAGATTCAAAATTTGGTTCCTCTTTCTGTGATAGAAAATGTCAATCCTGACGACAATTGGTGTCTTGGAGGAGCCACTGGGGAATGCTCGCCTTCATGGAGCTCGACTAATAGCTGCTCTACTTCACACGAACACTCCCAGTATTAACTACGAACTATGCAGACTTAATACCTTGGACTTATTACTTGTGAGTAATGCACTGTGACATATTGTGGAAGGATATGCTGTTTAAGCAAAGAACATGATCTGTGATCTGTACAATGCAAAGACAGGTACACAGAATTTGATGTATGCATTAATTCTGAGCCAAAAAATTTGTGCACACAGTATTTTAAAATCCTGCAGAATGCTGTATATTTTGTCAGAATAACACAATGTAATTGCACCGGTTTGAATTATTGTGGTAATTTATTTTGTCATACCTGTCAGCATGTATGTCTGTAACAATATAGACAAAAAAGATTCAGGATTTTTTTTTTTTTGGACAAATAGACACCTTTCTAGGCTTGTTAGTACAGAACTTTGATCATTTAAACTACCATACAAACTTTGTGTCCCGTACCCCTCAGAAGGCAGGCAAAGGCTTGGGGGAGTCACGTGTATTGGAGGAGTTGAGGGGAGGAAAGGAGCCTGGGAGTGAACCTGGATGGTGGTTGGGTGTAAGTGAGAGAAGTAGGGAACAGTTTCTTTTGGGTGAGGAAGCACTTTTAGGAAGTTGGGGAGTCTCCTGCATGTAGACCCTGGCTGATCCCAAGCCTCTTCCATTCAGTCAGGCACATCTGACCCTGTCCCCAGATGTCCCTGCATCCCCCATCGCTATATGGCCCTGGAGCCCTCATCTATTCAGCCACTGGTTCAGTGCTATCCTGAGCCCACACCCATGTCTTCCCCTCCCACCCCCATTAGCCCATCTGAATCCTAGTCTGTGACCACCCCCAACAGTCCTTTATGTCCCATTCTGCCTCTGGCTCCACCAGCAGGCTGCTGTGATGAATGCAAATTGCTGCTAGCTGTTACTGCCGATCAGCTGTCAGTTCTGGCACAGCATACTATTTCTTGGGGTTAGTGTATTTTCTGCGGGGAATTATTTTTTGCACTGAACATGAATTCTGCATGTGTACAGTGGCACAGAATTCCCCCAGGAATAATGATGCTAGGTCATGTGTAGGTTGCCTTAACCGGTGATTTCCTTGATTTTAAGTAATTATTTTGTTGGAATTAGCCCTTTAGCAAGTTAAAACCCTCATGTTAACAAAGATTTGGTTTGGGTGAATTAGATAACTCTCTTGTAATCTCAGGTGGCCTCAGTTTTGGCGTGAAGCCTGCAGAGAAACCAAGCTGCACCATTAGAACACAGACTATTTTATGTAGCTTACTCTGCAAGTGAATCCACTGGCTGATGTTTCACTGTCTTGCCCTCAGGAAAGTGCATGTGCATGTGCGTAAAGGTCTGATCAGACATGTGTCCTAAGTGGATTTTTATATATCCTTCATTTTGTTTCAGGACTTATTTTTTAAATACACATGGAATAACTTTTTGCACTTCCAAGTGGAACTGTGCATAGCAGCTGTTCTCTCACACTCTGTGCATGAAGGGAAATCAGTGACGAATGACCTGGAAAATAAAGAGGAGATGCTAAATGGGAATGTGACCACAGAGAACTTGAAGACTTCGGATCAGAGTCCGGAGAATGTCATGGTGACACATGTAAGTCTAGTCACGTCACCTTTAGCTGGATGGATTCAGCATGGATCTTGGTTAACAAGAGAGTAATCTGACAAACTGCTCGAGAAGAGAGGGAAATAGTTATCGGGGTATCTAGACATTGCTTTGGCCTTTGTACAGATGATTTGTTCTTTCATCTATAAAGGAAAAAAATCACAGCTTTGGATCAAGCCCCACTCCCCCCAATCATGATTACAGATTCCTGATTTGTTGCCCATGCTTCTAATGCTGAGAATATTCTGTGGTGTTCTCTTCATTAATGCTATGAACACTGTAAGGGCAAGGTGACGAATCTTACAGGAATCCCTGTCTATCCCTTCCTCTGGGGAGTTCTGTAACATAGAGGAAGATGGAACCAGTTAGGGAAAACTTGAGTGGATTGCTGGACCTTTTCAGAGGGCTCGTGCAGTTTGTTCCAACAAGATGAATCCATTAAAAATTGGCCTTAAAGTAATTTTAAGTGGTAGATGGTGTCGAGAGGAACAAAAGTGATCTGCGCTCTAGTGTAGGACATCTAGGCCATGGGATTTCCTTTTGTCAGTGGCTGAAATGTTTTCACTGTCTCTCCCTCTCTAGCTGTTCCAGAAGTGCTGCCTGTTGCAAAGGATATTGGATGCCTGGGAAGCCAATGACAAAATACAGTAAGGGTGGTTTCAGTTGTATGGAGCGGTGGTGCCCAACCTTTTTTCATTTGCGACCCCTGGGAAAATTTTGTTGAGAAAACAAAACAAAAAACAAAAAAAGCCATGCCGGGCTGCCAAAATGCAGTTGTGGCCCCTTTAATTCCCCCCCACCGCGTGTCCGTCAGGCGCTGAGCTGGGAAAAGCAGAAAATACTGGCCAACCGGATCACAACACTGCGACCCCCCAGGAACACAGCCGCAACCCCCAAAGGGGTAGCGACCCACGGGTTGTGCACTGTGGTATGGAGAACTGAATTTGAGGCTTGCAAATTTTGAATATTGTGTTGAATATTCTCTCAATTATTAGGATAATGGAGAGGTTTGCTTTAGAATGCAGGTTGCTCAGATGTTAAAAACCAAATACATGCCAGGCCAACACATACATAGACCCTCGTGGGCAGGTACAAGTCAGCTAGAGCTACTTCCAGCTGCCCAGTGCTCCAGTAGACAAGCAGCATGCACTTCATTCTTGCTTTTCCCAAACACACATTTCACAGAGCACATTAACTTGTTCTTGTTTTTAAATAACCAATGTACCGTTCCCCCACTTTTGGGAGTAGAATGTCCAGGAAACCTGTTTGAGTTTAGATTCCTCATGTGATTTTCTAACTCTGAAAACAATTTAGGTGATGTGATGATTGTATGAAATAAGACTAAAAATAGAGAAAAGAGACTGACGTGAAAGAAAATTATCTGGGCTTCCGTTTCCTGCCTTGCCTAAGCATTTGCTACTATTTATAGCACTTCACAGCTTCAGTGTCATGTAGGGGCAATTTGGTCATTTCTCTTGACAATCCCCCCTGCATGATAAATAATGCCCTGACAGCCACAGTTGTGTCTGTTGGTTATTACTTGAATTCCGTTTTATAGATTTAAATGATTGGGGGTGATGAAACTGACTCAAGGTGGCCCAGCTTAAGGTGGAACAGATTGTTTAGCCTAAGTAGTTAGCACATATTTCAAGGGGGAAGTGGTCCATTAGTGTTTCTCTCACCAAAGATATTACCTCACCCACCTTCCCTCTCTGTTTGGGCTTTGATGTTGGTCACTCATTGAGATTCAGCACACTTGTGGAGCTCTTGATTTAGCTCAAGTAATGCTCAGATTTTTAGGCACAACTTCATGTTCTTAAAAGGAATGTCCCGACAAGGGGCTTTGTGTAAAGCCTATCACCTTATTATCTAATGTTGAACTGTATGGTAATATGATGAGCAAAACCGGGAAGTCAAGCAGCTGGTGTTATGCAGGTCAATCTAGATGTTCAAGGTGGCCCTAAAATCAATCAGTCTATGAAAATTCCAAAGCATTTATGGAGAGTTGACATTAGAAGAGCAAAGAGTCTCAAAATTAACCTTTGATAGATTCCAAATAATCCAAAGTATAAAATGGAAAGTTTTACATTTTACTAAAGTACTGTATACATTTATCAGCGACATCTTTTCCAGGAGATGAGATACAAGAAGCGGTTTTCTTTTTACACAGTTTTCTCTAGGGCTCAGTTGTGAGTGGGTTGGATACTTCTTTACATCATGTTTCTATGGTATTTTTCATGTGCTTTGGTTTTGACCAGCCTCCGCAATATTCATCGGTGCTGCCTGTGTCAACTTTGAGCACAGTTAGTTGCTGCACAAATAATATTGAGATCAAACCTTAATATTTGATGAGGTTCTCTCTGATGCAAATGAAGTGCTGAAATGAAAAATTGGCTTACCTGTGTGAGTTCTGTCCATTCTTTTGATTGCTAATGCCTGCCTGTGTGAAAGCAGATCTGCTATCTCAGCTGAGTAGTTCTGATCAGAGCTGTGGAAATACCTATATTTTGATTCCTGAGTCACTCCAGTTCTTTTCTGCATCATGTGGTTAGGAGGGTTGGCTCAGCCATTTCACTCACTGATTTTGAGATTGACACGTTCCTTGCATAGCGTCAGAGCGACCAAAACACAGCGAGAATGTGACTTTGTTGTTGTTTGATTTCATTTTGATTATTTTTGTAAAACATTCTCTTTTAGGGGGAAATTTGTTCTAGATTAGGATCTCTTTTGTTCTCTTGTACCTTCAACTAAAATTGCAACACTTTTTCAATACTGCGGTGATTCAGATCTTTCTCCTTGTGTCTTTGTTTTGGGGAAGTTATGATTGAAAAATCATTTAGTTCTGTGTTAGTGCCTCATACCTGTTTTATAGATGACTGGTATACCCAGTGCATTTGGGAGCAGTGGGAGCTTTCTCTTCCCTACCCTCTCTCTGCCTGCGACAGTATGCACCGGTTCCTCTGTTGAGACAGCCTAGCCTCTTCAGCCTGTTATGTGGCGATGCAGCACCTTTACATCTGCCACACTGGTAGTTACTGTTTACGCCCATTAACATGCGGCAGCAGCAGGTAACTCTTAAGAACTTGCTGATGAGTGTTTTGTTAAACTGGTACTTACTGTTGCTGTTTTCAGGGCAGAAGGTGGAATGAGGCGAGGGAATATGGGTCACCTGACCCGAATAGCCAATGCTGTGGTACAGAATGTGGAGAAGGGCCCCATGCAGACCCAGATCGGCGAGTTCATTAAAGGTACATGCTCAGTTCTCTGTTGCACCATGTGTTTTTCTGATGGATTAGCTCTTTCTGAAACCATTTCTTTTGCCTTGTTTTACATGCAGGAGAGATTTACCGAGGGAAGGGGGGGAGAGGGAGAGATTTCTGGCTGAATGCCTGTATTTGCTTCTTACGCAGGCTTTTGGCCACTCTGCTCTTGCATGCACCCCACCACGTTGAAGTCTATGTGGTTGTGTCTGTATAACTTACACAGTTTTGCTCTACAGAGTACCTTGTTCAACAAGAGGTGGTGCGTTTTTGCAGTACCTTAGATTTACAGAGGACAACAAGGCCTGGTCTCAGGAAGTTGACAGTCTAGTTTAGACACAACATATCAAGGAATGACAATAAATAGTGTGGGGGTTGAGGCATAACTGGCATTAGAGACAGATGGGGAAGATGTGGTTTCCACGAGTAAATGATCACTAAGGCTTGATTCTGTGTTTGAGAAATGTACGGGGCAGCTGTTATTCTTTTGAGCCCAATGGACTTTGGCCTACAGTGTGAGAACCATTGCTGTGGGAAACTTAACCCTTTTCTAGGAGGAGGATTCCAAATTAAGTATATTAATGGAAAACACATTGATGCAGATGGTTGCATTGGGCAAGAATTTCTAAGTGTTTCCAAAGAATGTATTTGATGTTCTGTACTGGTCACTGAAAGACACTCATACTCTGCCTGCGCTTTTCTGTCTGGCTGATGTGGAAGGAGAAGTCGAGAAGGAAATGAATTCTCGTTTCAAAGTTTTCATTTTCTCTGTGCCCCCATATGTTTTCGTCCTTTTAGAATAGCATGTATGGAGCGTGATTCTTTTTGCAGAAGGAGAGCCACTTTATCAGCCTCTCTGAATATCCCCCCCCCCACACACACACACACACACACACACTCACTCACTCACTCTCCTCCAGGCCCTCTTTGTTAGGTGTCAGTGCATGAATAAATTGTTCAATTCTCAAAATAGAGCAGACTGAATCTGACATGTTTATCGTCTCTAGAAAGCAGCAACAAGAGGTGCAATAGTTGACTCAGCTAGTCTATTCATCTGGTGTTGGCCATTTAGGGGCTGCACTCTCTGAGAAATGTGCCTTGTTTCTATTCTCTTCCACTCTCTAACCCAGCTCATTGCATGGGAGAATGACATGTTAACACCGAGTGAGGTGCAGAACTGAAGTGGTACATGATACTATGCAGGCAGAACTAGTAGTTATTAGGGCTGTCAATTGACCTGCATTAACACCTGTGATTAACGCAGGACAGGATTAACGCGTTAAAAAAATTAACGCATTAATCGCAGACGTTAATGCTGCGCTGCCTTTTTGAAGTGCCGCTCTGGCACTTCAGAGGGGCAGCACAAACTGAACCGGGGATCAGCTGGAGTCCCCAGCTGATCTCCGGCTCCTAATGCGCTGCCCTTTTGAAGTGCCACTCTGGCGCCTTAAAGGGGCAGCACTGCACGGAGCCCGGGCTCAGCTGGGGACTCCAGCTGATCACGGGCTCCATGCGGCGCTGCCCTGTTGAAATGCTGCCACATTTCAAAGGGGGAGTTGCATGCTATTAATCATGATTAAAATTTTTAATCACTTGACTGCCCTAGTAGTTACAGTACTTAGTATCCGAGGAATCGGAAGTGGCGTGTGGGGACTTTGCTTTGGTGGCCCTTAGGACTGGAATCTTTCCATGCTCTGAGATCCATCTCGGCCAATGCACACTGTTTTTAAAGGACACCACAAATGTTCTCCTTTTCCTCAGCTGTGCACGTTTCTAGTCTTGGCCCCAAATGTTTGTTTTGTCTGCTGCTTGCTTTGTTGAATGCTCCATTGACTTTCAGTGTTTGGGGTCATAGGAATGTTTTTATTCTTTTTAAATATCATGGTGTTTTTGTTGCACAGGTGTTGAGGGAATAAAAACATGTTATAAAAATATTTCCTTGAGTTACTGAGATGCATATGCTTCAGATGGCTGTTCGTTACTTGTCCGGGGATCTGAACATGGTGCAAGAGATGGGAGAGCATGGGACTGACATTTTCCATCGTCTCCTTTGTTCATTGAGCTGTGTTAATTGTGGTGGTGACCCATTTGTTACAGAGCTACCTGAGGACTGCAGAGGGAGGTGGGAGAGCTTTGTAGAAGAGACGTTGAGAGAGACAAACCGGAAGAATACCGTGGATTTGGTAAGGACAATAGTACGGAACACTTCTGAATATTTCAGATGGGCTTGCTGCTTTCCGGCTTGTGTTTTATTTGAAAATTGTCAATTTGATATGACCGTTTCTATGATATTTTCCTTGATCCTACAAAGCGGGTGTGCAGGGTGGGAGCAGGGAGGTACATTTAACCTCTCCTTGTCTGTAGGGATTAGTGAGAGAGATTTCTCTCTCCCCTAGTAGCAGCACTGCTATCGCTTAGCAGCCACTCTGTGTGTATTGCGTCTCATGATGTTTCCTTCTGAAGGAAGATAATTCCTACCTGACTGCCGGGGTCTCTGGCTGGGATAGATTTTAATAGGGCAAAATTATGGTTTGGCCTCTGATGTCTCCTGGACATTCACGTTGATCTCTATCTCAGGTGAGCACCCACCATCTGCATTCTTCCAGTGAGGACGAGGACATTGAGAGCGCTTTCCCCAACGAACTCTCCCTCCAGCAGGTGACAGACTCTGTGTTTTACACTGCTGTTGAGCAGCGCACTGCATCTGGCTTCATCTTCACTCTTTCTCAGGACGGTGCAACTTCCGGACTTCTTACCAGGGTTGAAAGCTGCTTGTGTGTGCGTGTGTCCAATCCGTTGACAGTGGAGCTGTTTTTACAAGACGGGAGGGATGATTTGCCCAGTGTAGTGGAATGTTTTTGTGCCAGGTGGAAAATATCGCTCGCTGCAGCGGAGGGTAGAGCTGACCATTAGTGAAGACTGCTCTCCTGCTGAGGTGCCCAGGAGGAAGCCACACATGTGCTTAGAAAGAGGCAACGTGACCCATTGAGTTGCGTACTGGACTGGGAGACCTGGTCTATTTCCAGCTCTCCTGCAGCTCTGCAGGCTGCTCTCTTTGTGCCTTAATTTTCTCAGCTCTAACTTGGGGCATAGTGACTTACTACTCCTGTGAAGCACATTGAGATTTGAGGCTTAAAATGGCATTACTTACAAAGGGAAAGCAATTATACAGGTATTCGCTGATAAAATGAGAGCGCCAAATGAAGGGATGTACTTTGGCTTTCTTGTGCCTGGAGTCAAGTGTTGGAAATCAACTCCCAATAGTCACTGTTAGAGCCAGGTTGGGTCATCTGTAGGGCAGAATAAAATCATCCCTAGGCAGACATACACTCACCAGTACTGCGGATCTGCCAGGACCAGTTGCTCATCCTGTCACAGCTCAGGACCCGGCTCACCAGGATGGAAGGGTGAGCAAGACAAACCTGAGTGGTGCGGTGACCCCGTGCACCAGGTCACAACACCACTTATTGAAATTTGGCCCCGCCACCGTTCCATCAGGTGTATTTGCATAGTGGTGGTTAGGTGAGAGCTGAGTGGGAGGGCAGGTGTCTCCATGGCTTACAGAGCAACTAGAGGCAGAGTTTAGGAAAGGGCAGGACAGATTAGGTCCAGCAAAGACATTGTAGTGGTTCAGATTTTTCCAGTAGTATAAAGCCAGGTGTGGGGATTGAAAGGACACTCTGAACCTGAAATCTAATGAGATTCAAAAAATGAGTTTCAGGTCACTTACCCCCTACACCTGAGTTCACCTGTGGTTCTGCAAACACAATTTTCTTTCCCTAGTTGCTATGTTAAAACTCCCGCCACCCCAAATAAAAACAAGGGAAACTAACTAACATCTCCCTGCAGATGAAATTGGAATTTCCTGCCTGCACTGATGCTATGGCAGTTTCAACAGCTAAAAGGAGGACTTCATTATAGCCAGGGTCAGGAAAACAGGTGTTTTGCTGGCTACTGTAACTAAGTCCTGACAAACTGTAGTGGTGCAGATGCCCAGCCTAGAAAATTGAACTCTTATTATTTAGTGAAGGTTATTATAGTAGTGCCTACAGGCCAACCAAGAATGGAGCCCCATTGTGTCAGACATCAAACAATGGGAGGAGCTTGATTATCAGCATCTTCTTGTAGTGTTTATTTTAAACTCCTTGAATTGCCTTATAGCCAGTTTCTGTTTGCATTCCTCAGGCATTCTCAGAGTACCAGATCCAACAGATGACGGCCAACTTTGTGGATCAGTTTGGCTTCAACGACGAAGAGTTTGCAGACCAGGATGACAATATCAAGTGAGTTCAGCTATAGACATGACAAAACTGGAAAAGGAAGATTGGCAGTCGGATAAAGTCCTCAGGGAAATCCAGTCACTCATCATCTTCCTGTAGAAGGAAGCATGCAAGTGATAAGGCAGTTCCAAAAACCATTCAGAAGGGCCAGATGGATGGATTTCATGTTACAGAATTGTAGGGTACATCGCCACTGCAAAAACCCCACCTAATAAACCCCCAAATCAGCCCTTTCGCAGTGAATCTTAGAGCCCAGGCTAGTGCTTGTGGTCTAAGGCTCAGATTAGCAGCATAGACGTTCCTGCTGGAGCTCTGAAGTGGCAGGGTACGGGGAGGAGGATCTCAGCGCCCAAGCCTGAATGTCAATGGCAGTTTGGTAGCCCTGCGAGGCCAAGTCATCTGACACAGGCCAGATGCAAGTGTGTTGTTTCAGTGTGGACAAAGCCCCACAGCACGATGGACTGCAGTGGGACTGCGTTAACACGGCAAATGGGTACATCGGAATCCAGGGTTCACACTCTGAGTCAGGCTTGGACCCTCCACCCCTGTGACCCCTGGGTCTGAGCCTTTGGTTTGTGTGATTTGTGTATAGCTAGAAGGGTGGGGGGAAAGGCTGGGCCAGAATTTGAACCTTGGGCATACAGTGCACTGTAGACAGTCCCTAAGTGATATTGACTGTGCAGTTGTTCTGTAAGAGATGTTAATCTCATTAAAAACACTTCCCCGCCCTCGAGATTGTTATTACCCTTCTAGGGTTCTGTCATTAAATATAAATGAAAACATCTGACATATAGTGTTAGAGGTGTGACTGAATTTCAAATAGCAAAATGGTAGAGCCTGCTGGACTTTGTCACCTAGCCATCTGTGGGAAGGGGCAGTTTTTAGACTGGAAAGCTCTGTGGCCACATAATCACTCTGAGTCTTTTGTAGCTGCTGTTGGATTTGAGTTATTGGGACGTGCCTTGTTTGTTCTCTTCATGGCAGAGCTGATGTCACGACCGGGCCCCAAGTAACGTAACTGGTTTCACATGGCCATTTTACGCTGTACGGCAGCTTCAGATGAGCTTGTGCCCTCTTCTGAGTAACCCTCAACAAATACCAACCAGTACGTTCCAAAAGCTGTCCAAAGGACTAGGCATCCTTCATGTTCTAGGACCTCCATCAGAGTGATGTTCGAGTAAATGGAAGCTACTTTTCAGTGGGAAGGGGGAGGCTCCTTGACATTCTCTAGCCCTTTTCTTGAGCATTGTGGTGATAAGGGCTGTTTAATAGGGCCAACAAAGTCCAATCTAGCGTGCGATTGTGGGGCAATCCAATTGTTTTCCCATTTTGTAATGGAATAGAACTTACATCAATTATTTTGGGAAAAAGCAACATAAAGTGGACCTGGAGCTGAAAGAGAACTGTAGCTGGAACACACTATCCAGTCCCATAAGGATGAATAGGAGGGGAGAGAGGATAGAACAAAACCTGTTCCAATGTAGGCTATCCGTTGGTGAGGCATGTGGAAGAGGGCCCCTTTGTTTTAGTGGCTTGGTCATTTGAGTATTTTAATCGTTTACAACAGATGCACTAACTTAACAGCTTTCTTTTTAGAAAAAAAATCAACATCTGAGAGATAAACAACACTACCCAGACTTAGGCACGTGTAGATACCCTATAAAATTCTTCTCCTCACCCCCTCAAGTTATTCCAATGAATTGCACTCCTGACCCATGGAACCCTCTCTAGATCTAATACTGGTCTGTCTTAACCTAATGCCAGTGTGAACTATTTGATGAGTGTTCTGATTTGGATAATTAGCCAGCAGGTCTTTGAGCTGCCACATAAGGGGTCAGTAAGATGGAACATGCTTATATGAGAAATTGTTAGGAGGTTGTGATCAACTGGAATTGGCTTTATCCTTGGAAGCTTTGCCTCAAACTCAGTTGAAGGAACTGACTGAAACACTTGCAAGCAGCATTTATATTCTGTGGGAGTTGGCATGTGACAGTCAGCTGGGATTTGGCTTATTCTCTAGCCCACTACAGTTGCTTTGTAAGGTCAGGAATACCTTATGAGCTAGGAAAGTTCCACTGGTCTCATGCTAAGGCATTGAACAAGATGTAGAGTTGTGAATCCTACAAACGATATCTGCCGAGAAGCAGAAATACAAGGTTACGTTGATTTTCCATCAAGAACTAGAGTGAAAAAATCATTGCCTTGGTGCAGTGACAGCAGTGAGTGTGCAGAGAACAGCAGAGAGGTTGGCTTGCAAAGTGTCCTTGTGTTTAGCTCCTTTGCCCATGTTGCTCCAAGCCCTCATGCAGATTTCTCTCTTTTTGCAGTGCGCCTTTTGACAGGATTGCAGAGATAAACTTCAACATAGATGCGGATGATGACAGTGTAAGTGAGGTTTTTGGATACTTACTATCAACAGGGCAGACTCCAGTGGGTCAGTCCATGCTTGAATCAGATGTAGCCATGTGCATCTTTGAGAAAAGGGGTGTTATATTATTTATGTAGTAAAAAGACCCTGATGCCTATCCCCAGACAAGGGAATCAAGGCATTGAAATCACCTTGATATAATTTTCCTGCTCTTTCAATTGTCTGTTGCATCATCTAGCTCTAAGGCCGCGTCTATATGTGTAGATAAGTACTGCTGCAGTCAGTGCAGCGGGTGTCGATTTAGCGGGTGAAGACATGCTAAATTGATGGGAGAGTGCTCTTCTGTAGTTTTGTGTATATTACCTCCTGAAAAAGAATAAGGGAAGTTGGTGGGAGAGTGTCTCCCATCCACAGCGCAAGGCAGACAACACAGTAAGTTGACCTAATCAGATATATTATTCGAATTAGGATCTCTAATTCGAACTACCGGTACACCTCGTTCCACGAGGAGTAACGGTAGTTCTAATCAGAGATCCTAATTCGGACTACCTATTCCGTGCCGCATGTAGCCGCGGGCACGGAGTTCGGACTAAGGGACATTTAAAAATGGCGGCGCCCAGGAAGATGCAAATGAAGCCCGGGATATTTAAATCCCGGGCTTCATTTGCAACTTTGAATGCCTACATTAGCCTCCCTAGTTCGAACTAGGGGGCTAGTGTAGACGTACCCTATCACAGGAGTTGCCCCTTGAGCTACATGGTGTGTCTTTGTCTTCACATAGGAAACTTCTGTTGCCGTTGTTTCTCCCTGCCACCCTTTCCATCTATTCAGTAGGAGTGGAAGTTGGTGAATAAAGTGCTTAACTGTTTTTTCCTAACTAGAGAGAGAGGTGGTTTGGTAGTGAAACTTCACTGCAGCTCTTGGTTATGACAGTATCTTATCTCATAACTGAAACATACTTAGACCCTTTTATCCAAAGATCCCAAAGCACTCAACCGATTTGGCAAACTGATCCCAAATTGTATCTGCGCAGAAATTTGTGGCTTCCCCAGCCACTGAAATGCAGGGTGCTTTAAGCAGGAAGTACGTCATTACTCAGTTAAAATTTAGCCTGAGTACTGAGATCATGCTGCAGGAAATCCTTTGTCTGTGTGGCGTGGACAGTATCCATGACGACATCTCCTTATTCTCAAAATTCCAAGCTGGGAAGTTTGGGAGTGAGTGATTTACTTCGTCTGAAATATCTCAGACAATCCCCCGGTAGCAGAGAAGCCTGCCGGTAAACTGGGGAAATTCATGTCACCAGATGTCTATGAAACAGCAACCAGGGATTCCTGTTGTGTCAGAAGCAAGCAGCCTGTCACAGCCTTATTTCTTAGTTTTTTCTGGGCTTCCTGCCTCCAGGCAGCGTGCTTTGCGAACTGTGTGCTGCACCAGCATTCTTGTTGCTTCCTCCCCAGAAATCTACAGGACCTGACTTCTGTTTACATTTGTTTTAGTCAAATGCATCCCTTTTTGAGGCCTGCTGCAATGAACGGATCCAGCAGTTTGATGACAAAGAGGAGGAGGAAGATATCTGGGAGGAGAAAGAAATAACCTATGCAACCCAAGTCAAATCAAGAACACGGTAAGGCAAAAGCAAATGATCTGTCGTCTTTCTCTGAATAATGTCAGGTTGTAGATTCCAGCCCTGTGTGCTTTGGAGCCTGTTGCTTTTATTAAATGGAAACTTTATATGAGCTGCTCCTGCAAAGAGCTGATTGCTTGGCTTGATTTCAGAGCAAGACACCTGTCATGTGCATGTGAGGCAGGCTTGAGGGCATGTAATAATGATGGAAACACTAGAGTACCAGCCAATTGTGAAGGAGAGATACTAACTTTATTTAAACATTTTTTAGAAGCCATCCTTTTTCTTACCTCTCAGAAACTTACTGTAAAGCCATAGCTTGTTACAGAGGGAGAGGGAGAGAGAACAACTGTTAGTGTGTTTAATAAGATAGGCGATACAGGGTTCCTTTTTTGAAATTGTGAAAATAAGAAAATGTTATTGTTGGTGCAGTGTAGGGCCCCTACATATTGTATAATTGGCATGATAATGAATTTCTGATTCATCCCTTTGATTTACTAATTGTTTAATTGTAAGTGCTTCTATAATTGGGCAGATTAGGCAACAGAACAACCAAAAAGCTGACATTGGATTGTGTGAATTATATTCATTTTCTCAGTCCAGTTACTAATGGAGAGTTGTCTGCATCACATACGCCACCATGCCAGGTGCCACTAACTTGCCTGCCGTTTTCAGCCTGGAAGACTTGAATGGGCCATGGAGACTAAGCTCACTTCTCTGCCCTAGAAAACACTCTACTAGTTGGATGTTAGGTACGGTAGGCAGACTATATGAGGAAGCTTGCCCTGTTGCTGCCTGTGTGCTGTATTCTGGAAACAAACACTGTAGAGTCTCCAGGGTGGTCAGCTCTAGCAGCTTTGTTGGCCAGGAATTAATAAATCTTAACGATGTCTGTGACCCTTCTCAATGCCAGTGAGAATCAGCCCTTCAATTAAAATCTATGGTGCACACTCTGCCACCAGCTTGCTTGATAGCTTTTAACTTTCTGGGAGGTAAAGGGGACAACTTCCAAATGTAATCTGTGTTTTTAGTAAAGGCCTTTGGAATGGCAGTTTTGTTTTTCCTTTGCAGGCTCGCTCTGATGCTTGTTTCTTGTCAGTCTGGAGTGATCACTCAGCCAACATTTTCAACCATTGCAGTATGGAAAATTTTCAGAGGGGTAGCCGAGTTAGTCTGTAACTAGAAAAACTTAAAAAACAACAAATAGTCTAGCAGCACTTTTTTTATTTTGTGAGTCTTTAAGGTGCTGCTAGACTATTCGCTGTTTTTTAAGTTTTTCCAGTATGGAAAATGTAATGGAGTTACATCAGTGAGTTTTTTATTCAGTTTCCATTTGATGTGTGGAAAGGAGGATTTGTTTCCTGTCCTGTGTAATGTTAGTTGATAAATAACAAGTACATGCCCTCTTGTCCAACTCAACTTTTCCCAAAAATCTAAGTGAAGAAAGTAGACTTGTGCCACCCGAGATAGACGTATATTAATTGAATTAGGGCCTTCTGTCTCCTTTCTGTGTCCAAGTGTGAAATGAAAGATCAGAAGCTGCTGCTAGGAAGGAGGAAAATTTGTGCTGCAGTAAAGTCATAATGCACATTTGATTAGATATGTAAGTTAGACTGTTAGTGATCTCATGAAAATTGAAAAAATGTATACTCAGTTATTTTGAAAATGCTTGTATGTGTAAATTGGAATGTGGAAGGTTGCTTGCATTCATGGTGTGTTATATCCTCAGGGTGCAATGCACACAGTAGCTAATTTAGCCATCCTATTCTCTACCCCCATTCTGCAAGCGGGGGGAACTATAACAGAGTAATTTAGCGACTTCAGTTGTAATTAAAAAAAACCCTCAAACTTTGTACAGTGTATGCTGTGATCTCCCTCCCTTGAGTTCTGCATTCTTCTCCTGTTGTCATCTTTCCTTCCCACCCACTTCTATATTTTGTTCTGTCGTCTCTTTTGTTGTTTCATGTGGATTGCATCTCCATGAGGAAAGACGGTCTTTTGGTATGCTGGTATAATGCTGTGCATACCTGTGATACTGTTGTGAATAGTAATTGACAGTGATTCAGAATTGTTTGTATAGCTTTACTTAGTGATGGTGCAGGGAGAATTTCTGAAAGTGTAATAAACCCAGACAGGAATCTGTAGGGCGTTTCTGGGAATGTAAATGGACAATGATGGGAAGAAACTACAAAACAGAAAATTTAGGCTAAATGTTAGGTCAGAATTCCTGAAGGACATTTATTAAGCTGAGGAATATCTCCCATAGGAAGCCCTATCATTCAGGATATCAAGAAGTACTCTGAGCAAAATGCTAAAAGACCTACTCGAAGGAATAATCCTGCACTGTGCCCCTATCTTCCTCCTCCTGCTGAGACTAGCACAGAGCCAAGCCTTTTAATTTTGGCCTGCTCAAAATGGCTGCACTGCAGGGGCGGGGGCAAGGGAAGAGGCTTTGCATGCTGCCCCCAGCTCCAGAAAAATCTCTCTGCTCCTATTGACTGGAAACCGGCCAATGGGAGATAAGAGGTTTTTGCTGGGGGCAGAGGCAGTGCAGCACCATTACTCAGGTCTCATTGACTGGTTTCTGGCCAGTAGGAGTGGAGAGACTTTGCTGGGGACAGGGGACAGTGCATGGTGCCTCACCCCCATGGTGCAGAGAGCCACATGGAACAGCCAGCTAAGTGGTCTGGGGCTGCTTCCCACACCTTGCACCTGCTCCTACATCCCTCTCCCAGGCCAGAATCTTCTCCTGCACCCATACCCTCTCCCAGACCCTGCACCCCAAAGCCCATCCCCAGCTCACAACACCCTCCTTCATCCACACTCCTCTCAGAACTCACACCCTGTCCTGCACCCCAGTCCCCTACCCTGAGCTCCCATCTGCACCCAGCCTCCATTCCATGCCCCGCATCAACTCCATGGAAAAGTACGGCCCTTGACACCTTACCAAAATCTTGGAGTGGTCTCCATCAAAAATTATTCCCCATCCTTGGTCTAGATGGCCTAATAGGTCTCTCTAACCCTGATTTCTACAATTCAGATTTGGAGTGTCTCAGACCTCAGAGAGTTCCTCAAAAAGTGACCTAGAGAATGGGGATCATGATGGCAGCATGGACTCAGAGGAAGAGGAAACAGAAGAACATACAACACCTCCCATGGAGAACACCAACAAGAATAATCCTTCTGAGCAGAAAGACTCTGATGCTACTGAAGGTAAAAAGTTCAATATACCATCTTCAGTCCCCAGAGACCTATCTCAGCCAGTCTTTCCTGGAGATCTGCTGCATAGGAACATGTATAGCCACCTGCAAGCCACGCGGCAACTGAGGCTGCTGAGCTGGGACGTAAAATGCCCAGTGTGAATTTGCATCTACAAACTCTTGCCTTAAAAGTGTTGGTGGGATTAGATCCTGCAGGTGCAGGGAGCTAGAGCTCCACACAATTGAAGTGTGCAGTTTCGATGCTTCTGGAACCAGGCAAGGCGTAACTCCTATAACTGTATCAATTTTTATTAAAAAATCAACAAAGAAGATAGTAAATGAGAGGACTAAGGCACTGTCCCCCGGGATGTTTTTAAGGGGTTTATAGAGAGCAAAACCGAATATATTCAGGCCAGCCCTCCTTCCCTGTCCTCTTTTTCTCTGTGTGCAGAACACCCTGTTTCTATTTCAGTGTCAGTGCTGTAACCCATTCTTGCAGGGCCTGGGGAAGGACTGTACACACACGAGCTTTGCCCAGAACAACACAAGGGAGTGATGTCGTGGAGTACTTGAGACAGGAGGTGCATCTGACCATAAACAAGAGTTAAATTGACCATACACACTGCACTGTCAGTTGTTCAAAATAAATCAACTGCAATAAAGGAAGAGATGTGTTTTTGCAGACTTCTTTGTTCTATTAATCTTTGGTGTTACTTCGGACTAGAGAACAATATTTGCACACAGACGTGTTATTTTTTCCAAACTGGTTGTTGCTACAGAAGAACAGATAGCATCGTGTGAGTCTGCTCTTGTACAAAACAAAACCCTTCCACTGCCATTGCCTACTGTTCGTGTGACAATGATATTTTCGGGACATCTACAAGCAGGCCAATTTTAATAAAGAATGTTTATACAACAGGCCCTTTCTGTGGGCAGCGCAGTTGGTTCAATTTCTTTTGTCTAGAAACTAGGTTCCAACATGGGTACAATTCATGCGTGAATATAGGTTTGGTGGCTCATCGCTTATTCTACGTATGCTCCTCAACAGCTGATTGATTTGGCACAGTAGAGCTTGTATTAAGAGAAGTACTACATTGCCAGTCAGGAAGCAAATCGCTGGTGGGACCGTGCGTCTAAAACTGAGGACCTACGAGGATGGTCTAGTTGATAAGGCAGTGGACTGGGATTCAGGAGTTTGAGATTTAATCCCTGCCTCTGTTACTTGGCCACCTGGGTCACCTTGGATAATCTCCCCAGTACATCAGTCCCTTCCTGGAAAGTCGGGGATAATAGCTCCTGGGTGGGACACATTGCGAGGATGAAATCCATTAATGATTGGCACATTCAGATACTGCGGTGATGATACTTCGATAGAAACTTGCACGGATCTTGCCTGCAGCGAGTGCATCGCGGTGGGAGAATGTTATAAAGCCATGTTTCTGAATTAGTGCTCCCCTGTTGTGGGGTTACCATGTTTGTCAGAGAAACCAATTTTCAGATCATCAGTCAGCAGCCTGATTTCTTACCCCATAAGACTCCTCTTTAGTCCTCCTACAGATTCCCATAAGGATTCCCATTGCATAATCTTTGCTTTTACCTCTGGTAATTCCTCCTCCTCCCCCCTCACTTTGACTTTTTATGCGTAGGCCCAAGGTTACACAGACCCCCTAGCAATTCCTGTTTATCTTTGTATCTTCAGGGTCTGGGTGGACAGCTGTGTTTGAGCCAGTGAATTCAAAGCCCCCAGCCCCCTGTGTGGCCATGGATGTTGGATCAAGTGTGTGGGATTCAGCAGCGCCAGAGACAGCCACTCCTGAGGAGAAAGGATGGGCAAAGTTCACAGACTTTCAACCTTTTTGTTGGTAAATAAAGCACAGACACCAATAACGTCTCCGCAAAGTTTGTGTGGAGTGGGGTGCTATGGAATAACTAGCTAGGGGTCTGTGTTGTAATCTGTCTTTTCCCTAAATATTGTCTGTGTGGATTCTGGGTCAGTACTCACACCTCTGGGTTTGCAGTGATTGAAATCAGCGGCATTCATACCTCGTGCTGTAACGATGCTGTGTATATTGTCCAGAGATGAAAGTAAGCCGGTGTGCCCCCGTGCACCACTCTGGCAAGAATTGAGCCTTGCAGGAGGAAGCAGCGTGCTCCCAGCCCGGCTCCCGGGGCTGTCCTGCAGGCTGCCGCACTAAGCAGCCAGCCAGGTAAAAGGGGCTGGCTGGGGACATATTCCCCCACTGGTCTGGGACTGCCCCAGCCCTGAGTCCTCTCAGGACCATTTAGGCTGCTTGCTCTTCCCTTTCCTGTCACGACCACCCTTCCCTCTCCACGCCCCCAACACCCACCCCCTGCCCTTGAACCCCACACACACCTAGACCTGACTCCTGCCCCCCTGCTCACACCCCAGTCCTCTGCCCTGAGTCCCTCCTCACCCCCTGCCTTGAGCACCCCCCACCCGCAGGCCACCCCACACTTACATTTCTTACAGGTACTGATCATACGCACACCCCAACTCCTGCCTTGAGGCCCCCTCTGGGAGGGTGTTATAATACAACAGTAGCTGTAAGAAATGTCAGTTACTTTCACCCCGATGATGTTGGAAGACTCACAATATACTGTGAGGGCATGTCTACACAGCAGCGCTGAACTCGAAATAAGTGACGCAATTTGAGCTACATTAATTGCGTAGCTTAAGTCAAAATAACTTATTTCAAATTTGGGCACGTCTATACAGCAGTTATTTCGAAATAGAGCACTCTTCCCCCGACTTCCCGTACTCCTCCTCCAATTAGATTTACAGAAGTTGGAATAAGAAGTCCATTATTTCAAATTTATTTTGAAATAATGGGCTTGCTGTGTAGACGCACAGTACGTAATAACGCTGCTGTGTAGATGCGCAGTACATAATAACGCTGCTGTGTAGACGTACTCTAAGTCATTAGGGTTGCTTGTAATAACATCTCTTTCGGAATTATTTCTAAGTAGCATATATCAGGACCAGAGCAGCTGAGGTTCATTCTCGGGCCTTTTCTTTTCTAGCTCAGAATCGGGTCCCAGATGCAGTTCTCCTGTGGATACCGAAAGCAGTGACTCAGAAGGAAACCCCAAGCAGAGTCAGGACAAGACCTGTAAGTGGCAATAATATCAGGGAATGTGAAGGCATTCATTTGCAACTTGAACGGTTTTGAGTATTGCTTGGCATCCCAAGTTTGTGGGGCAAAGTTCCTTCTAGAGCTTCCTCGCAGACATTACTTGAGCTGAATGTGTCTTCAGCCCCCTAACAAAACACTAAGAAATGCTGCTACTTATCTGTAAAGCAGTAGAAAGGTCTCTGTTTATTGGGCAGGGTCAAATTGTGGAGGCCCCACATTTACTGCTTGGAAGGATTATGCTGTAGTAGTAAATAGTTTCCTGTTTCTTTTCAGGTCATCTTTAAAAAATCAGTTTCCAAAAATTGTAATACCACAAAAAGTGATTTTTGGAATCTGGATTGCAATAGAAGTGAGAAGATAAAAGTAGTGACAGCAGAGACTAAAGCACTAATGTTGGTGTCTTTGAGGTTAAATTAGAGAACAGTCTGGACCTTCTCACAGAACTGAAGCAGAAAGGCTTTGACATTTTGGCTTAACTTTTTTAAATAAATCCACACTCCTTTGTGCTGTGTGATTTTTGTCTGATACCAGGAGTAGAAGTGCCAAAACACAGCAAGAGAAGCTATACCGGCTGTATTTCTGATAAGCCAGAGCTAGAAAGTACTAGAAATCCAGTGAGATTTTTCTGGCTTTTCTTGACCCCCATATCCTCCCTCCTCCAATGGGAATAAGTGTTTAAGCCTCTGATTTTTTGTGATTCACTCAATGCCAGCTTAAAGCTTGAGTCTCCCATTAACCTAGAAGATCCCCTTTGGTGTTTTGGTTTTCACGTCCTAAAACGAATCTTGCTGGTATCATAGAATCATAGAACCAGAGAGCTGGAAAAGACCTCAGAAGGTCATCAAGTCCAGCCCCCTGCTCTAGGCAGGACCAATCCCAACTAAATCAACCCAGTCAGGGCTTTGTCACGCTGAGACTTAAACACCTGTAGGGATGGAGACTCCACTACTTCCCTAGGTAACCCAGTCCAGTGCTTCACCCCTCTCCTAATGAAATAGTTTTTTCTAATATCCAACCTGGACCTCTCCCACCACAACTTGAGACCATTGCTCCAAACAATCAAACAACCAAACCTCAGGATATTAACACCAGAACATCAAATGAAGAAACTCCCGGGTGTATTTTCACCCATCTTAGATCAAAACAGAATTTTAAGCATCAGAAGTAGAGGTACAAATTTGCCCCAACCTTGTAGCAGTTCAGAACATTAAGAATCTTAAAGGTACGTAGGAAAAGCAGGGGAGATGCCTAGTGAGGCTTATTCTCACCCGTGCTTCTGGTTGTGTTGTAACACAAACTTTGTAACCCTTCTATGACAAGTCTCTCTTTCTGAGTATGGGTCAGTGTGGCTCCTGTTGTGGATGTCGTGTGTGTGACGGGGTTCTTTTGTTAGTCAGGGCCAAGCCCACACTCTGTGCTCCTCACGTTCCCGTGAGAGGGCATAAAGGGAGTGTCTGCAGCTCTCCCTTGGTTGCCTCTTGCCACCGTTGGCAATGAAACGGAACACAGCAAGTTCCAGACGGCTACTCTCCGAAGAGACCTTGAACCACTTCTCTTGACCCATTTAGTGAAAAATTTGGTCTTCCCGTGCTTTCTCCGAAGGATGGTCCTTCAAAAAGAAATGGATCCCCTGTACAATGGGATGTGGCACTTTGCTGCGCTCCGTGTCTCGTGGTGCAGTCCAAGCCCTCAGGGTTCAAACCCTGCCCTCCTGCAGTTGATTGATCTCCATCAAGGATGGACACAGCTGATACCATTTCTACCTAGACCCTCAAGTCCAGGGACGCATGGCTGAAGCTGCATCTACTTGAGCAGTCTGTGTAGGTCACTCCAGGCCTAGAGGGAAATGGTTAAACCAGTATCAAGCACTCTTCAAGTTCCGAGAGAGGGCGGTGGAAAGAAAGTGAAAAGGACACCAGTGTGGGACACCTCAGTGTCCACAGCTCCAGCGCTGAGCATATCGGCACTGGTAGTTCTGGGGCTGAGAACTCCGGCTCTGGTACTGACTGATGCAACTCAGGTGGAAAAGCTGGCACCTGTGCCTGCTCACGAACGTCTTGGAATAGCCAGTCTGAGCATCAGCACAGCTCCGAGCTGAGAGAAGCTTCTGGAGGGAAACTATTTGGCATCACTTGAAGAGCAAAGCCCCTGAGCAGACAGACAAAGCAGGAGACCTGGCCTGGGTCCCAATACTGATCCCCATGACAGAGTTGAGCAAGGCTGTGCCTTTCACTACAGAAGTCAGACACCTTCCTGATCCCAAAGAGGGCATTCATCTCTACCCCTGCTTGGAAAATTGGTTGACTGGGGCATAGCTCAGCCAGGAGGCTGTGTTGCACCTGAAGTATATCCCCCCTCTCTCTTCCCTCAGCTGAGCCTGCTGGATAACTCTGAAAATTCATTTCTCATCCCATCACAGGTGATACTTTGAGGACTCCTGGTTAGGTCTGGTTCACTGAGAGCATGCCTACCTAGAGACAGGTTGCTCTTGCTTTATTTGCTGGCGTGTGGGATAGAATTAAACTTGACAACTGTGCAGATATGCCGGTGGCTGCTAGGCCATGGGTCAGTGTGCAAGTGTAACCGCCACCGACCAGTTTTGAACCTGGGACCTCTGGAGCTTAGTGTAGGAGCCTCTACAGCTTGAGCTGTAAAGCCAGCTGGCTTTCAGCTTAGGCTGTAGAGCTCCCTTGTTCTTATCTCTCACTGTAAGTGGTCTAAGCGCCACTATGTGGGTCAGTGACCCACACTCGGTGTGAGGGTTACACAAGTATGTGACACTGCCTGCCAAATGTCCCATGAGATCTCTCCATTCTGTCTGAGGTCATTCTTCTCCCCAGATGAACACGAATGTGGTGAGCCCACTGCACTTTGTCCCAGAACTGAGCAGGGGGAAGGAGCTCGGGGCGCTATTCTCTGTCCCTTCCCTGAGAAAAACTTTAACTACTGATGCCGCAGTACAGACTGAGCAGCCTGAAGCACCTGCTAATGCAAGGGACGTGTTCCCCAGCGGGTACCGGAGCCACCAGGTGTAAGACCTTCCTACTTGTTCTTCAGAACTCCACGGCGCAGATCCTGATGGGCAGAGGCACACGCTCATCTCGCCTCTGGATGCCGCCAGACTCTGGAAATGATGCCACCAGCATGGGCTAAACCCGGTTGCTCTTTTTGAGACACAGACTGCTTGGCAAAGTCCCCAGCCTTTGCTAACATCTCTCAGTTCAGACCTGATGAATTCGTTACACCAGACACGCCTTACAGGTCTTTTGTCCGGAAGGAGTAACATGTAGCATAGCAACAGAGAGACTGTAACTTGTCAAGATTCAGTGTGAGCAATGTGAGTGGAAGGTATAGAAAATATGAAAGGACTAGTGCATTTATTCTGAAAGCGTGCTTTATGGACTTGGAGTGGGAACGAGTCACCTGAAGCTAGTGTGTCTCGGTGGTGGCCCGTTCAAGAAGGGGGAGTTTAGCTGGCGAGGTGATGCGAGGCTCAGTTGTTTAGCCTTGCGCAAAATTAACAGGAAACCACGAGAGGCAATGACAAATCATCAAAGTCACTCAAAGATAGAAAATAAACTTCACAACATGCTGAGGTTGCCCTGTCTGTGAACAGAATCAAAGGATTGTCTTCGGGTGACACAGGGGAGGGACAAATGCTCTTTTATCCTTCACTGAGGAAAGCCCCTTGCAGATAGAACAGCTTTCATGAAGTTTTGGATCCTCGTTCTTGAGAAACCAGTCAGCTCTGCAGCAGACTGATCTTTGGAAGGAAAATCTATGTTAGTAGATAGGAGCAGTGACTATGCAGAACTGTCGGCCCCAGTTTATGGTTTTGTGTTGTGGTGTAATATTTTTCCCATCACACTCTTATTTCTGGTTAAATTCTTACTCTCTCACTCAAACTTTCTCCTGTTTTATTTAAAGTGCTCCCAAGTTCTGTGTGGCTTACAGGAGCAGTGATTTAGGGCAGAACTACTAAATTGGAGTACACTGCAGTTTGGAGACAGAGGATCTGGAATTTCTGTGGGTAGCCAGTGTCAGGGGCTGGGTACCACAGGAATGTGATTCAAAGGGACCCAGGAATTGGGATGCACCTACTGTTATCCTGCAAGGAGATGTTAGAGCTGGAACAAGCATGGAGAATAGTGCTCGAGTGGCTGAAAGCCTGGTGGTGTCGGGGTGCTGACACCCTGCTACCACAAGAAAGACTCCCTCTCGCTGGAGGCAGGGGAGTAACAAGGTGACTCGGTCCTTTGGACACCCAGGACTATCGCACTCCTCACCGTCTGGCTGTCAGTAACAACATGCTGGCCTTTTGTGCACTGCTCATGAGTGGTCCCTGTGGAAGAGCACCGACGTTCCTGTGTTGGAAAAACGCAGCGATTAACGTTTGCTGTTATATCGGTGCCAAGTGCCAGAAGTTTTGTCCTAAAGTGAACATGAATGGGAGGTTGTCACAGGGCGATACCTTTCTGCAGTAGTCCCAGGGCTACTGATATATCATTCCACTGGCTCGCTGAGTCCCAGACAGGCTTCCAGAATCGAGACAAGGCTAAAATCATTTTTGAAGCACCACATGGGCCAGGAGAGCTTTGGCTGATGGCCTGCTGCAAATATCTGTCCTTTCCTTCAGCTCCCACCCTGTCCAGGCCTGTCTTGTTACAGTATGGCCAGATACTCCATCCAGAGCTGAAGTCACTGCCCCTGATGTCATGGCTGCTGGCTGGTTGAGTACCATTGCCAGAGAGTCTGCTTCCTTCTGGTTCAGCAGATGGTTAGACAGAGCAGGAGAGCACGTGCCAGAAGAGCACACAATGAAAGGATTTTCTGAATGGGCAGCCCCATATAGTCTGGACCCAGTCCAGCCCCCTTGGTACTAGATTTCATCAACTCCTGACTGCTCTCCCGAGAGGCCAGCCTCTTGGTCTGCTCTGCTAAGGTCCACTTTGTGATTTCGGCCTGCCACTTGCCTGTATGGCCAGGGTTGGGCCTCTAACCCCAGGATATCAACGTTCCACAAAAGGCCACAGTGCTTTTGCCCACAGGCAGAGAAGCTTTTCCTCCTGAGACCTCAGTCTGGTCCTGGGATACATGGCTCCTCCGTTTGAGCCTGTGTCAGACTGCACCCGGCACCACCTCACTCTGAAAGCCGTTTCCTAGTGGCCATTACTTTGGCCAGGAAAATGACTGAGCTTCACTCACTTCCAGCTGAGCCCTTCCCTCACTCTCTGTGTGACATTCCATAGAGTCCAGGTCGCTCTGCGAGCGTACCTCAAGTCCAGGCCCCGGGTGCTCTCGAATTCCATCTAAATCTGCCCGTTCCGCCTCTTTTCTTCCCAGAGCCAGAGTTGGCACTCGGAGAAAAGAAAGGAGACACACTAGCAGTGGTTCCCAGACTTTTTGGCATCATGCCCCCCTTTTTGATTTTTAAGAGACCCCCCCCCCCCCACCAAAAAAAAAAAAAAAAAAAAAACCAGCAAAACTCGTTGAGTAAAAAAAAAAGGAACTGACTGGGGCTGAAAAACAAAAATACCAGCAAAACTTGTGGGGAGATTGATAGGGGGGAGAAGGGTTGGGTTGCCTCGCGCCCCCCCTGGAATTTCTTCACGCCCACCTAAGGGGGCACGCCCCCCCAGTTTGGGAACCCGTGCACTAGATGTATCCAGGACTGCCCTTTGTTATGCTGACCGGATCGAATGGGTCCCGCCGGTTCCTTATCTGTCTGCAGTGGCAGCTGGGTATTCTAGCGGTCAAGCCACCTTCTCACATTGGGGGTCAAGGATGGTTAACCCAGTGGAGCTAACGGGTATATCTCTCCCACCGAATGTCAGAGCTCAAGTAACCCCTCTGCCTGCTCCACAAAGTGCCCATTGACTTTTGCCAAGCGCTGTGCAGTGCACTTGGCCGCTAGAGCAGATGTGATGTTGGAGAGAGACCTCGGTCTGACTGATGCAGCTGCCACTCCTCCTTCCCACCACTCCAAGGGGGTACCGCTTGCCCATCCCCGAGAGCGCCACACAGACGTACGCCTGAAGAGGAGAACAGTTACTTCCTGTGCAGTAGCTGTGTTTCTTTGACGTGCTGGTGTCAGGGCGGATCCCACAACTCGACCTCCGTCCCTGCTTGGGGGGACCCCAGCGGCCCAGGCTTTGAATTGTGAGGGACCCGAAGGAGTACTGTGGCTGCTCTGCCTGTTACACCCTTGCACAGGAGCACAAGGAGACACAGGGCGCACGTACAGCCCCAGTGGGTGCTCTCGTTTAAAAAAAAAAATCTCCTATGTGGTGGGATCTGTACTGACAGCAACATTTCAAAGAGCCACAGCTACTGCCGGGTAAGTAACCGTTCTGTTTCCCTGGAAGTACTTGGGTTCGGCAGTGCTTCCTGTACGCCTGTTCGTTTTCTCACGTGAATTATTGACTCTTTCTCTGCAGTCAGCGCTGCCTCCCCCTGTGTTTGGAATGTCTGCGTGGCAAGGAAGGCACCTCTGGTAGCTTCAGACAGCAGCTCCTCCGGCGGGTCAGACAGCGAGGAAGAGGATAAAGCTGATATCGTCACAGAGACCATCAGTACAGGTTCAGGCCAGGAGACCATCAAACTGACCATGGACGCTAAGAACGAGAAGGCTGTGTTCACCAGGTGCGAAAGAAATCAGCTGGGGATGGGGTAGATATGCCCATTAGGGTTTTGTGACGTGTAATCTGACTCCAAATACGGCACAAACAGTTGGCATCTCACCTCTGATTTAAAACCAAGTATAAATCACTCACGGGATGTAAGGCCTAGTCGTGCAAACAAGATAAAAATGTAAATGCATGGGAACGTCGCAGCGCTAAGGGTTAACACACCAGCTTTTTATTTTCTGAGCCCTGGGTTCTGAGTGTTGACTGGAGGCGGTTTTGTTATGGTGATCTGTGGCCTTCCTGGGCGCTGATAAATTGAAGTATTTATTACTGGTAAGCAAATGCTGTCTGAGCTGTAGGGTGAAAATGTACGTCCTGCTAGCCACTGCGTCACATTGCAAACCTACCACATAACTGGCTGTGTCCGCTCCCCTGAGAAGTAGGAGTGGAGTAGTAGGAGATGCAAACCAAGAGTGAGATCCACTAGCAGAGCCACATGAGGCTTGGTGTCACGAATAGCACATGGTGTTTATGGATCAGCATGGAGATTGGTGTCCTATAGAACTGCCTGGAGTGAGGGGTTGAAACAGCTCAAGTTATTGCTGTTTCCTCATTTTTGGAAATTCACTCATAAATTGTAAGAAGCACAAATCCCCAGAATTAGACATTCCAAGTCCCAAAGTTTATGGTGACTTATGGACAGCATCTT
The DNA here is from genome assembly GCA_019425775.1 of Rafetus swinhoei. Lineage (NCBI taxonomy): Eukaryota > Metazoa > Chordata > Testudines > Trionychidae > Rafetus > Rafetus swinhoei. The sequence goes on along the minus strand of CM033437.1, from coordinate 347,899,839 downwards.
TGTCAGAGCCCTAAGAGATGCATCCTCCAAAAGGTTTTCCCATAAGACACCTCAGGTCAGAGGGTACTTTTCACAAGTTCTTACAAGGGGAATATTTTGACACGCTGACTCAGGCTCCAAAGAGCTGAAATCACGTTTGAAAATGGGCAGTGTTGGTACTTTCTGAAATGTTATACAAGATCCCTTTTTCTTCTTTCCTGTCCTTCCCCCACATGCTTGTAGGTAGGAGCCAATTAACTGAGGGCCCCAATGTTTTGGGAAATTTACTAGGAGCAGATAATGGTCAGTTTGAGGTACCTGACACACCTTTTTACTCCGGTGAACATTCGCTAGAATCAGGAAAGGTGGCTCATAAAATGGCGTGCTGAAGTAATGTTGCTGTAAAATAAAGCAAACTTACTGCAGAAAATAAACCAGTGACAGATTTTGGTTAATCCAATCTGTGTTGAGTTTTTTATAATCTGAACATTTTTGAACTTCTGCGTCAGTACAGGCTGCCTTTTCTGCTGCAGACTTGAAACAAAAATCTGATGCATGAAATTTCATTGCTGACAAAGCAATTTGCTTCAGGAGAGCTACTTGGATAAATGGGACAAATTCCCATGAACAGAGATGACATGGCCCGGCAGACTGTGTTTTTAGAGAATAGTCTGAAAAAAATGAAAGGTGGTCAATGGTTTCTGACTGGGTCATCTGAGCTAGTAGCCCTCTCTGCTGTTCATAATACACCTGGCTCCTTTTCTCATGCCCATTGATCCTTGGATTTTAATGAAGTAAAACATTTGGAGCATGCAGTGGTAGCTAGTACTGTCTTCCAAATGTATTTTTCCCTCTCTGGATCTACGGCATTTTAGCCAGAGCCCTGCTCTAAATGTAACTGTGTCTTGTTTCAGTTTAACACCACAGCAGCATAAATCCTGTTTGGCATTTTGCTTGATGTTTACATTAGCTTCACAGCAGATTGGGAAAAGGGTATCCTTATTTTGATTAGCTAGATATGTGGTTGCCCAGGTCACTGCTAAATCTAAACATTGTAATTTTAAATGAATGCTTTTTATCTACAGGAATCTCTCTCAGGTAAGTACAGTTATAACTTAAAACCAAAACAACAAGGTTTCCAGAACCTGCTTTGTTTTGCAGGATTGTGGCTGTTTTCAACTAATTCTGCTTTTGCAATGCAAGCAAATGCTCTGATGATAACAATCTCCACTATAAAAGTGTGATATATTAACACGGCCATAATCTCAACCAGAACCTAAAACAAATGGCTGTTGGGGAAAGACACAGAGACCTTTAATCCAGACTGTGGTCTCACACATATTCAGCTGTTTCACAACTCCCTAGCCAGGAGAAATGTCTCAGCTAGTGTGGAACACTTTATTGCCTACTGATTATAGTTGAACCTTCCCCACTTTGCAGAAGTCATTCTCCTTTTCCCTTCCATTTCCTGTAACAAAGACACATACTGAGTACAAAAAAATCAACTGCTCTGATCATTTAAAAACATTTTGGGTCTAGTATAAACTTCATGACATTGCCTAAATTCACGATCCCAGTGGGCCCTTATTGTTTCATAGCCTAATGCTGTCTGCACTCAGAACTCAATACAGCCAGGATTAAATCTTAGCTCTTTCTGTGGCTTCTGCAAGTCACTTAGGTTAACATTTTTGTATTTAGATCCCTAAAATTAGGCATCTACATCTATATTTGGGCACTAATTAGAAGTGAACTGATCTTTCAGAAACAGCTTTGGCTCCCATTGTCATCAGGGAAGTTGGGGCTGCCATTCTCTCTGACAATCAGACCTCTTAAGTCCATAAGTATGAATTCAGGTGCCTAACTTTAGATGACGTGGGTGAGGTACTGTTGAACCGACTTCTGTGGGTGTGAGAAACAAGCTCTGAGCCACCCAGAGCTCCTCTTTGCATTTTGGAACGGTACCTAGTATCACAGCTAAATGCAAGGTGAATCAGAGTGCTTAGTATAACACACATTTCAAAGGACCAGGGTGAAGTGGCCTACGGACACCTCTCTAGTCAGGGGGGTGGAGAGATTAAAAAATGTGATGTCACTTATAGTGAGATTCATAGAAACCATCCTCAAGTCCCTCACACAGAACCAGCTTCCTCCAGCGTACAGCTGACTTCCTTCAGAAACTGCAACTTGAACCCCCTTCCCTGAGGAAGCCATCCTTACCACCATGGATGTCCCTTCCCTGTGCCCTAGCATCCCTCTCCAGGGGTGGCATTGCACTCCGCCTCGGAAATTTGCAAGATAAGGGACAACTCTTGAATACCCATCCTGATACATTGCCGAATTCGTCCATTTCGTCCTCACCTTCAAGGCGTTTACATTCAGCAACAAACACTGTGTTGAAACTGTGGGAACAGCCATTGGTACTAGGATGGATCCCCAATATGTCAACTCTTTGTGGGGCCACCGTGGAGAAGAGTTTCTGGACAAATGCACCGTGAAACCAATGATATTCCTGAGATGCATCAGTGACGACCTGTACTCCTTCATCGATTTCCGCCACATCTTTGAGGACCGCCACCCATTAAACTCTCACTGGATCACTGCCACACTAGCCCAACTTCCTGCGTGCCACAATTCGCTCCAACAATGGAACCCTACAGAGATCTCTACACAACAAACCCACTGATCAGCACACTTTCCTTCCCAGGTCCAGTAACCACCCCAAGTGCAGCAAGAGATCTGTTAGCTATGGCCCGGCACTTGGATACCACAGACTATGTGCTGAGGAGAAAGGCTGGGATTTACACTTTAACACACTTAAAACCATTTTCGCCTGACAGGGACTCTCCATCAGAGAAGCAGATTGCATCATGGAATGGGCCATTTAAATACCCTGAGAGAACTTGCTTCAATACAGAAATAAAGCACCTCTGACCACGCATCTCTAGTTATCACCTAGTACCCCATCCTGGAACCCATACGGGTAGCATGCAACATTTACCACCGATGCTCCATGAAAAGCCCCTCTTCTGGCCTTCAGAAAATGCCCTCTCCAACCCCTGCCACCTCCAAGGTTGCTATGAGAAGCAAGCTCTCCGCAGACCAGGACACATCATCTCCAAGCAGCGCCTAACACCCAATGTACTGATATTAGAGGCTTTATCTTATATAGGCAACCTATTCCTCCCCGTGCCCTCCATTACAGGGTCCCCAGGAACTGTGGGGCCACTGTGCTTGCTTACCTCCCCAGCTTCTCACAGTGCTGTGCCAGTGACAGGCAGCAAACCCCTAGAGGTGCTGTGATCACTCAGCCATCAGCGTGCAGTGCCCCATACTAGCTTTACGTTGTGTGAAGGCTTCTTGAGTCGTTCATGACTCATACAGAGAGACGCACCAGCCAGTCCCCCCCAAACCCAGCCTGGCACCCCCAGAAAGATACCCTCTTATGCTGCTCAAGACTCCTTTGGACAGGGCAAGCTCACAAGTTAGTTTGCCACTTCTTCAAAGGAAAGTGGAGACACACCAGCCTTCGTTAGGTGAGCTGAGATTTCCCAAGCGCTTCAACCAAAACACACTGGCTTGGGTAAAGTCTGAAACACAAAGGCTGATTTTAAGTGAAGCTAAACTGCAAACATGGAGCTCCGATTTGGTTGCCTAAGAAATAAAAAAACACATTCTCAATCTCAGTTCGGACTTCCGCGCACACAGCAAGATTTGAATCAGTGTCTCGCCCTAACAGATATTGCAGACTGTTCACAGTTCCTGCTCCCCAGAATGAACTCCCTTCCAGCCTGGAGCCAGTATGCCCGAGTCAAAGGTTTTGCTTTCCAGTTGCTCTTCCAGTTGTTGAGATGGGGGGTAGGAAAGGAACGCAGGCAAGTAACGATGTCACTGTCCCTCTTTTATATAAAAAGTCTCAGAGCAGGGAGCTTTAAAACTGGTGAGTGGTCCTGGGGCAGCTTCGAGGCTAACCAAAATATGAATAGTGCCATGAGCTTTGGTGGGCAAAACCCACTTCCTTCGCTAGAATGCTCTTCTGTGAGGTGGCTTAGGCGACCCTCATGGTGTACATGCTCCCTCTGAGAAACCTTTGGGAGAGTGGATTAGTCTCGATGGACTAATCAGCGCCTGTCTGGCCAGTGATTGCTGCTCCTTTGCCGCTGCTGAAAGACCTACGGTGGGCATTTCCCGACCTCACACCGTATTTCAGGAACTTAAGAAGCAATGCTTCATAACATCGCATGCAGATCAGTAAGGTATTACGGGTCAGCAAACCAAGACTTTTCAAATGATACCTCACATGGCATACTTTGTACAGAGCATACGGTAATCATGTCACAGTGGTGAATACAGGGGCTCTGGGGTGCCACCCCCCCATCCTATCTGGTCGCCCTAGCAGCACTTAAAATCATGGACTGAATAAGCACACTGGATTTCTGGCTTTTTACAACAATCCATTTAACCAAACTTCCTTCCCAGCTTTTTTTTCCCTTTTCCCCTAGAGAAGAGTCACTTCACTTTGAATGGTCCCTTGAAATACCTGTTAACCTTGGATTTTACTAGGACGCTTCCCAGACCTGCAAAAAGAGTCCTATGTAAGCTTAAAAACTTGTCAGAAGCTGGTCTCCCCCCCTCCCTGCCCCGGTCTCTGTGATACCCCAAGGGCTGTAATGAAGTTTTATGTAACTTCAGATGCGCAGTTGTCATGATGTGGGGGTGAGTTTCTGTACCTTAGTTTGCTCATCTGTAAAACGTAACTAATATTCATTGCACGGGCATGCAGATGGTTAATGAATTAATGCATGTAGTAAAGTTCTAAGAGGATGCCAAGTGCTAAAGAAATGCTTATTATTAGGGTTTAAAACTCTTCAGTCATCATGGTGCTACATAATAGATGATTTCACAGTGTATCTTAACGTTAAGTAAATCAATAATGAACTGTACCAGAGATTTTAAAGATCGTAAATAATCACCAAAAGGATTACCACGACAGTTTGTCCTTCCTAATCTCCTCCAAAGGAATTGCAGACCAGAGAGAAATAATTCGCCATTATTAAGAGTGGAAAAATTGGCCCGAGATGGAGATGATACAGAAGATGGATAGTAAGATGAAATTCAGTAAAAACAAGTGCAGGGGACTACGCTTGGGAAGAAAAGAGCCATCCCTCAACTTCACAACAGCGAATAATTAGTACTGCTGAAAGGGATGTCGGAGTTACAGAGGGTCGCAGTTGGAATATTAGTCAACCATGAGGTGCAATTGTGAAGATTAGTATCATTCTGAGATGTATGAAGGGGAGAAATATCGTATGCAAGACAGGAGGCAGGAGACAGACTATTGTGGTGCCCGCTACTTACCTGCCTCATTCATCCCTTCTTTTTGTATCTGCTTATTTTACTTGGTTTTAAACCTTGATTTTTATTTTAGTTCTCTTCCTTAGTGCCAGTTTTCCATTTTCTTTGTGCTCTCCCAGGCCCTGTTGTTTGCCAGGGCTAGGGCTCCCTCAGCGGTGGTTTATTCTTTGTCGGACTATGCTCCAAACCCCAGGCTTCAAACCCTGTCAGACTTGCCACAGCTCTTTCTCTTTCAGCAACAGGCATTCCAGCTGCCTTGGAGAATCCCAAGACTACCCCAGGTTTAGAATCAGATCTTGCAAGCTGAGTAAGGTAGACAAACGCACCTTTCTGTGGGGAGATCTCTGAGATCTCTTTAACTCATGCAGTAGCTACAGGGAGCAGCAGGCAAGGGCCAACGTCAGAGGCCTCCAAACACTGCAAGCGGAAGAGATCCCAGTCTCTTGATTGGCACTCGAAGCACTGAGAGAGATCTCCCTAAAGAATCAGGGTCAAGGAGACTTCACATCCCGCTCTGGATATCACTGGGGCTCCTGCTCCTTTTGACACTGAAGGTTTCAGCACTGCTGAAGAGATCTACCCCACTCCTTGTGAAGAGAAGCCTGTCAGCAAACAGCCCTGATCAACACCATACTCTCTTCTTCGGAGCCCTCCAGATATCGGCACTCAAAGAAACCACCGACCCTGACCTCGGCCCCCTCGGTGGTTCACAGGCAAAGGGAGTGTGCAGGCCCATTCAGCACAGTCTCCAGTGGAGGAGTACTACTCTAGGTCACCAGTGCCGACTTTGTTCTTTCCCCCTCGGACCGCTGCATGGCTGAAGAGGCAGATTCCACTCTTCTTGGCGGTGCAGAGAGGACACGTGTGTCCGCACCTGAGGCACTCTCCAGTACCGACTAAGCTGGCCAGCTGTACCGACTTGTATGCCATTTCCCCCCTCATCTGCCAGAACCTATCCGACCCCCAGAACAGACTCTGCTGCCAGTACCAAAACCCTTCACTTCCCCATTGGTCTCAGAGGATGACACATCCTCTGAACTGGACAGCTCTGTCCAGGATTCAGCCACCCTTCCTTCCCGTCCTCCATCTCCTGCCATGTACCCTGCGAAGAGACTCTGGGATCTGGCCATCACCCTCCCTGCCAACCTGCGCAGGAGCACCCTTGCAGTCCAGCTCACTTTCCACATGCTCTGCCACACTGGGCTCTCCACAGCAACCGATTTTACCAGGCGCCTTCACGTAGATGATGTGCCAAAAGGAGCAGGTGTCTGGGCTCAGGGAGCTTCTTTCACAGACGCACCACCTCCACGGGAAGGCTTTGTGGACCACCAAGAGTGAAGCATCCATGAAGGAAGCTCCCTCTTCGGACAAATCCTCGTCAACTACTGGAGAAGCTGCCTTGCTCCTTTCTCCATTCTACACGGCTGACTTCAGAGTATTTCAATACTTGATGAAGAGGGTGGGCGAGACTTTACAGCTACAGGTTACCCTACAGGAGGTGCAGGAAACCGACATTCCCTGATAGCTATCTTTCATGCTGCACCACAAGGGAAGGTAGCACTGGTCTGTTGTCACCAGTCCCATAACGTCTGGCAGACACTTGCCACCGTTTGGCCTTTGTGCAAGAGGGCTAACAAAAAATACTCTGATCCAGCCAAGGGCTCTGAATATCTTTTGTTCTTGCCCACCACCGACTCTGAAGCAGTCACCTGCTGAGATCTGCTCCTCAGGAGCGTTACAATGTAGGATAGCAAAATTATCATGCCCTGCTGTCAAAAAATGATCACACCATCCACTCATGTTCTTCCAATTCATTGACCATCTGCCACAGGACCACAGGGACCAGTCTGAAGCCTTTACAAACGATTGTCTGTGGTTCCACTCCCCTCTGTCAGTTGGCAATAGCTGTCTTCCCCTACTTGGACAGCTGGCTTCTCAAGGGCAGCTTCTTCTTTGAGGTCAGGTCATACACCATCAAGTGGCTAGCTCTGTTTCTTTCCCTGGGTCTTCACCTCTGTGCAGAGAAGTCCAACCTAATACCTGTTCATAGAATCATAGAGATGGAAGAGACCTCAGGAGGTCAAGTCCAGCCCCCTGCCCAAAGCAGGACCAATCCCAACTACATCAACCCAGCCAGGGCTTTGTCAAGCCGAGACTTAAACACCTCTCGGGATGGAGATTCCACCACCTCCTTAGGTAACCCTCCCAGTGCTTCCCCACCCGCCTAGGAAAATGATAGACATATAGACTTAATCAGGGCCATTCTGGACTCAGTAACCAGTAAGGAATAGCTACCCACAGACACGTGTAACACATGTCCAGCCTCATTTTCATGATAAAATAGAGCCCTCTGACCACAGAGAAGTTTTGCTTGGATCATATGGTAGCCTACACGTGTATGACGCTTCTTGCAAGATTCCACTCCAGATACCTTCAAGCCCATCTCAGAACCCTTTGCGCACCAAATAAACATAGCCTGTCCAAGGGAGCCTTGACACTCTCCATTGGTGGAAGGACCCACACAGGGTATGCGTTTGGGAGGCCCTTCTCACATCCACCTACCACCAATCACGGACATCCCCATGTTAGGCTGTGGAGTGCACCTGCAGAAGTTTACAGCATAGGACAAGTAGACCCCCAAGAATTGTTGCTCCATATTAGCGTCTTCAAGCTACTGGTAACCTACAGTGCGTGCCATCACATCCTACCTAAGGTCAACGGTCACTCCCTGACACACCACAGGACCACATTGTAGTACACCAGCTGCCAGGATGGCACAAAATCATCTTCTAGATTAAGAAGAGGGATCAAGAACTACGGTAGCCTTCAGTACTAGAGTGATGGATACTATAACATAACCTGTGTTTGACGAAGACTAGTCCTGGTGATGTGTAATCATTATGCTTATTGGTACCTCCCTCCCCAATAAATAAATAAAAACAGTTAGCAGTTATGACTGTGAACCCACAGGTTGGAGCTGTGTTGTTGATGATCTGGCATCTACATTTAAGCTTTTTACATCATGGCTTGGCTGAGACACGCCTGGGATAGGCTATGTTAGCTACCATCAACAGAGATATATGTTCCCCTGGAAGATCCATTCTACATTTGACATGGTAGATTAATTGGAAAAAAATGTGCAAAGGGATCTAGTTGTGTTCTCTAGTGATGACTAGCGAGTTTTCTGTTACTGTCATGCTTTGCTATTTGGTAATCTATAATGTGTATGTAAGTGTCAACTTTGAGCAGGATGTTCATTATGATTCATCTACTTTTGTGTATACGGGGCATGGTTTTACATGGAGGTTACGGTGCTCAGTATTCAGCTGCTGCATGTGATTAGAAAAGCTTAAACCCCCCTTGCCTTGTCATTTTTACAGGGAAGGAAACCATCTGAGGATAGCAATGCACATTTAATTCTTTTGTCTGGTTTTGCACTAATCTTTACTGTTTTCTTTTTCTTTCTCCTCTCTGCTTTCTGCCTATCTCTGTCTCTCTTGCTGCCTTTCTCTCTCGCTGTGGGTATTGCTCAGAATATTTAGACCTTCAGTCAGAGGGTATGTATAATTGTGACATTTTCAGGGTTCCAAACATCCACCTGACAAGTATTCTCTCCTTTTATTAAGCTGCTTCCTTCTGATTTCCAAGCCCTTGATGCTGGATTGGGAACAGAGCTGCAAAGTTATTGAACTGGCAAATGCCACTAGAAAACTCACTCTTCCACTCTCAGTGAAACGTGGGTGCAGACGCAGTGTATTGACGTTGTGTGGAGTCCTGTGTGAAAAATACATGCAGAGGCAACACGCCAGTTAAAGAACCTTTTAAAATAATTACAGCATTTGAATAGTGTCATGTAGCTCAGTGTGTCCTTGAGCTTCCGCCATTCCACCTGTTCATGAGCTCTTTCTGCAAGTAGGAATAGGTTTGAATCGTTTTATAAGTGACGAGTCGGTTTCTGGGCAAGTAGCCTTAACAGTGAAACCTTGTAAACTGGCTTTTGTTCATGCCCTCGGTTCTCTCTTGGGGGAAGGGAGAGGAGGGCAGTGCTGTCGTGATGTCTCTGTGTTTGAGATTTTAATGAATTAACTCCACAAAACGCTTGTTATGAAGTAGTCTCCGTTAAAAAACCTAAATTACGTTTGTCAAATCGCCATACATTTTGAGATGTATTCTCTTTCTTTTTTTGTTAATCACATTTTTACTCATTTTCAAAAATTCATCAATTCATACTGGCCCTCCTGGTTATTTAGTGCAAGTTATCAAGGCTCTGCTGTAATTATTTCCTTGTTAGGTAGGGATTAAAAGAAAGCCCCAGTATAAAATAAGCAATATTCCGATAATTATGTCTGTTTGAAAGAAGAGTTAAATCACTTTAGAAAATCATTTAAACTGTCGTAATACAATGAAGCATAGTGAAGTCACCCAGGGAGCTGCCATTCTAACATACTGTCGTACTCGGCATGCTGCCTGGCATTAAACCCATCTGAGATTCAGGTGGTTTTAAAAGTTGTTGTAAAATGAGTGGTATTTAAAAATATTTTGGACCACTTAAATGCTCGTTTTAATAATTTTCTAATGAATATTACTCCATTACACACCTTTGACAGTTTCCTGTTGTTCTTGAGACTTCAAAGACTGAGCGGCATTTCCTTTGTCTCAAACTTGTGCGGTCAGGCTAGACTTCCTGGCAGGAAGTGTCAGTGAAATTGAAATCCTTGTTCAGAGAGATGCCAGCACTACCCAGAATTGAGATATTTTACCTGTTAAAAATGAACGTGAGATCTTAAAAACTAATGTTACTGCATTGCTAAGGGACTAGAATTAAGCATATGAGCCAGGAAAGCCTCAGTGGTGTTAACTCAGCCGTGTTTCACGTATTGTATATTTATGGTATATGATTAACTGCATAAACAGTAATATGATTGACACTAAACACGTAAAGTAGCAATATTGAATTCTGCATATGTGCAATGGGTGTCAATTTTTTGTGGGAAATGACTTCTGAATGCCCATGTTCTAACTGATTAAATTTTCAATTTCACCATGATTATCAACATCAGCTTTTGGATTGTATTGCCCTATTATGTAAAGGACATAAAAAGTGTTTCACTGCTGAGTTCCCTTACATGATTAACTTAGCTGGCTCTTTTAAAGCTGAGATGCACTAAAAAGTGGCAGGTATTTTGTTGTGTATGCTCAGTCTAGCATTTTTTTTTTAATTATCCACATTTATACCTTTCCTTGGTGACAACTAAAATGTTGCCAATTGGCAGCCTGTAGTATTAGATGTTTTCAGGTTAGGTACTGTTTTCTTTAATGTTTTGAAAAGTGGTCAAATCGGTTTAGATCTGGTGTCTCCCCCTTCCAGAAAAATTGAATTCTGAGTTGAGGCAAAGCATGGAAATTTCAGCCCCAAAGGATTTTTTTAATGAGACACAAAAAAAGCGGTTAGAATGGGGTCTGGAATTTAGTTTGAAACGGTAATGTGTGCTATCTATGAAAACTATTTTTTCTGATCTTTATTATGATCATGTTAGTAAATGTCTTAGGTACACTGGCTTTGTAGCATAAGTAAGCACTGCTATAGTTTTCTTAAGTCTAAAGTGAAAAGGAGCTGATGCCAGCAAATTGCACATTTTGGCTACATTAAGGGAGCTCCCGCAGAATCAGAAAGTCCCTTCTTTTGTGTCCAGTGACAGCTTCATGGTAGGGTGAAACTGTTTAGCTAACATGTCAGCAGCAATGAAAACCTTAAATTCCTGCTTCAGAAATAGCTCTGAAATAACAGCTGGAAATGGTTGTTCCCATTGCTTTGGGCATGAACTCTGAGGTGAAAGCTGGCATTTTCTGCTCTGCATGAAGGATCCAGAAAGAAATGTGTCGTTGATGGCACTTGTACAGTATAACCAAACAGTTGGTTCCAGGGTATCTCACAATTTTCTTTTTGCTGCTGTTGAGCAAGGAATTTGGTGTAGCATCCACTCACATGCAGCAGAGAAAATAACCCTCCAGGTTCCCCAGACTGAATGGAGTTATATTGTCACAGTGGATGTTTTGAGCTCTCCCTTCTTGGGATACATTTTTCTTTTCTGTGCTTGCTGATTTTTCATCCTGCATGACCTGTGGACTTCTCATTTCTCCCCCAAGAAAGCATGAAAAAATAAGCATATGAATCAGTTGTCTTGCTAGCCTTTAGTTACGCCATTCTCATGGCAGGTTTGTTGGAATGTGCTACGTAGATTATTCAGAATCTAAGCATGCTGTGTAACGTATCTCCGTCTTTTTAGATACATTGGTTAAATATCAATTTACATGTATTTAAAAAGCCAAACACCAATAAAGGCATGGTGACCAAGCTGCAGTGTCACATATTCACTGTAAAAATGGATGTTTTGTAATCAAATTTGGAAGCTTAGTGCAATGAATTAACATAGGCTGAATCTCCTATGCTGGTGTATCTGTTGGCTTTCACAACATAAAATGGCGGGTGTAATTCTGGAACAATTCATTGAGCCGCCCCCCGTGTTCGGTGACTTTGTGTGATTACTACCCAGCAGACGGTTTCAGCAGCCTGTTGAGACACATGTCATTTAGCATGACTGCCGTTGCATCGGCTTTTGGTTTCATCTTCGGCCGACTCTTGCAGGATTCGGTTTTACAGTGCTTGTTTCTGGGCTCAGCATGAGGCTTGTATTGTTTAGGTATGCTGTTTGCACTAGCTTTGTGTATCCATTTGTGGTCTCACCACCCCTCCTAGTCTGTCTTTACTATGTTTTGATGTCTATGATACTTAATTGTTTACCAAAGAGAGACTAGAGGTTAACTAAAGTGTGTCCCGGGAGCCACAATAGCAAGTGTCAGAGGTGGGTAGAACTGGACTCTAAGGTTACTTTATTTATGTTCCTGAAATATATTAAGACCTTGGGTCATTGACCATTTGAGACGGGCTTCTTTGCAGGTCCTTGATAATGCGGTACATTGTATCCGTGTGCTCATCATCACGAGAAGCTATGTTAAGTGCTGTGACGTGTGGACTCTCTCTCTGCCTGATAGCATGAATGCAATTCCATCTGGCACGTGTGCATTACCAGCGCAGCCATGGGAATTACATTTATTGTGCTAGCCTTTGTGGTCCTCACTGATCAGTCAGTGGAAGGATGGGATGGGCAAGGCTGTTTGATTGCAGTGTGCCAGTGAACTTCCTGGCGGTTAGATTTAATTGTGGAGTTTACGTAGTTGAACTAGTTGGCAGGGAGGAATAAAAACCAAAGATACAGCAGCGCTAAAATAGTTTACAGGAATCCGAGGAAAGATGTTTCGGAAATAAGAAGAGAAAATGAAAGATAAATATTTCCTATGCACAGAAGCAGCATGGTTCAGAAAAGAGCAAAGGGTTCAGAAAAGGGCAACTAAAATGATTAGAGGTTTGGAACGGGTCCCATATGAAGAGATGCTAAAGCAACTGGGACTTTTGGTTTAGAAAAGAAGAGACTGAGGGGGGATATGATAGAGGTCTATAAAATCATGAGTGGTGTGGAGAGGGTGAATAAAGAAAAGTTATTTATTAGTTCCCATAATAGAAGACTTAGAGGACGCCAAATGAAATTAATGGGTAGCAGGTTTAAAACTAATAAAAGAAAGTTCTTCTTTACACAGCGCGTAGTCAACCTGTGGAACTCCTTGCCAGAGGAGGCTGTGAAGGCTAGGACTATAACAGAGTTTAAAGAGAAGCTAGATAATTTCATGGAGGTTAGGTCCATAAAAGGCGATTAGCCAGGGGATAGAAATGGTGTCCCTGGCCTCTGTTTGTCAGAGGCTGGAGATGGATGGCACGAGACAAATTGCTTGATCATTGTCTTTGGTCCACCCCCTCTGGGGCACCTGGTGCTGGCCACTGTGGGCAGACAGGCTACTGGGCTAGATGGACCTTTGGTCTGACCCAGTGCGGCCGTTCTTATGTTCTTATGGTAAAGCTGCCACACGGAGCTGGCTTTCGTTAGTAGCTAGACAGCTTACTGCTGCATTTTTAACAATATGTCATTTTCATTACAGGATGCTTGTATGAACCCTACAGTAACTGCAGAGTGAGAACTTACCTTTTGTTCATATCTGAGGAAGCAATATTTTTAGAACATGCAGTTGTATTATCAGGTTGAAGAGGTCACCTACTGGCAGGAATGCTGTACTAGAGAAAAGACAGTTACATTTCTGGTTCCAAACAGTATGGAAACACCTCATTGAAAAGCATTGACTCCTAGGGCAGGCAGAGACCTCAGGAGGTCACCGAGTGCAACCCCTGCCCGAAGCAGGACCAACCCCAACTCAATCATCCCAGCCAGGGCTTTGTCAAGCCAGGACTTAAAATCATTCTGTAAGATGTATAATATGCCTTATATAGGTACAGACACTAAAAGATGAGAACTCAGTACAAGGTGTGCACTTTCTCTTCCCCTGAGAAACAAGCTTAGGGAAGTTTCTTGGCCTGCCTTATGCAGGAGGTTGGACTAGGTAGTCACAACATTCCCTGGGGGCCTTGGGTTCTTGTTTGAAATTGTGCACCAGAGAGAGCCAGCTGGGCTGTGAGTAGAGGCAGTTACTCACGCAGCTTCCTGCAAGGCAAATCTCTGCCAGCAAGGGGAGAAAGACGTGTTTTCCAGCATGAGAGCTTCCTAGAAAACAGCCCCAAGGCAGTGAGGAGCCAATGTGCATTTTCTCAGACTTTTCACAAAAAGTAATCAGGGCACTTGTCTTGAAAATGTATTTAAACCTGCTTGTAACCGGGGTGAGCTCCAAAACATGGCGTTCCTGGTCTAGCCTTGGCGTTTGCATTGACGGCTTGCCATTGGGGCTAATTCCAAGTGTAGACGGGGCTTATTTTTAAATTGTTTTAGCCTATAACTTCAGTTTTTTAGGTAGCTCCCATCCTGGAAGCAGGGAATTTAGGAGCCTAACATGAGACATGCTAGTTATAAGATGTTAGGCTTCATTTCTGTAAAAAATAAATAAATAAAAGGATAGGGACTTTATTGTATTGAAAGTGCATTAAGATCCTAGAGGAAATGTGCAAAGTAAGTGCCAGTTATTTATTTTTTCACATATAACAATGCATGTCTCGTTGGAATTGGCCCCAATGGCAAGCCATCAATGCTAACGCCAAGGCTAGGCCAGGAATGCCATGTTTTGGAGCTCACCCTGATTATAAGCAGGTTTAAATACATTTTCAAGACATATGTTGTTATATGTGAAAAAATATGTTCTCTTAGATGTGATCTTTGCTTGAAATTGGTAAACCTAAACATGTGCTTTTCACAAGCTAAGAGGTGCTGTGCCTCCATCAATCTATTTATCTGCCTCTTTGAAACTTCAAGCAGTGGTGCTTTGAAAGCTGCCCAAGTTTAACGTCCAGGAGGCACCTAACAAATGATGACAGCTTTGTGAAGAAGTTCTCTTGCAAGTAATTCCTCTTTCTCTGTAGAGATTGTGATTTTGACAACATGAGTATTTATTTGTAGAGTGGCAAAAAAGTGGTGGGTGCTGTTCAGAATGTAGAGGAGAGATATAGCTATGTTTACCCGAAGCAGCTTACAATCTAAGGGCTTCTCTTCGCTGCATGGTGGATTGATGCTGCTGTGATCAGTCCACCGGTGGTCGATTTATCGTGACTGCTTCAGTGGCTAAATCAAGCCACTGCCTGTGTTGCAGCATCCACGTTGCTACTTTAGCATGTTAATTCATGCGGAGCAAGGACACGTCTGTCTGCCCGTGCTGGAAATCACACTTCCCGTCTGCAGTGTAGACAGACCCACAGAGTTCCCCATCATAGCAAGGTGGCGAGTGACCTCCAGTGCCCTGTGACTTGGTGTCAGTTGGAAGGAGGCTTTCAAATTAGGGATGTAAGGGAACAGTCGACTACCCGAGAAGCCTGTGCTCACTGGGTATTCAAATTGATTACTCGCATCCCCCCCCCCCCCCCAGGACCTCACTGGGACCTCCCACACACAGGGGCTGCTGCTGGCTGGGCAGGCAGCCCAGCTCAGTCCCAGCTTGCTCCGGGTGCAGGACCAAACCCCGCTGCGGCTCTGAAATTTAAAAAGGCAGTAGCCGGGACTGAGCTGGGCTTGCCAATCGACTAATCGAGTAGTTGATACAAATTGTATTGACTCCTCGATTAGTTAAATACCCACCTCTTAACATCCCTATTTTGAATTCCAGTGATCCAGTTGGTAGTAACCACACAGGAGCTCTGGCAGGGATGAGGTGTTTGTACAGATTAGGCACAGTATTTTCGGGACCATCATAACTCTTGGCGAGCGTTTTGGATTGCCAGGAACCAGAGTCCCCAAAGCTGGTCTGTTACAGACGGACAGTTAGGCCGTAATGTTTTATATCAAGAGGCAGGAGGGGAGGATCCGCTTCCTTGTGTTAGAAAGCCTTGCAAGTGTGGAAATGGACAGCATTAACTGGCTGCTTAACCTTTGGGAAGGAGGACACACTCGTCAACCATGTTGAGCCTGTTAGTAGAGGACTCACTTGAGTGGTCTTAGCTCAGGAGGCAGGCCACTAGATATTTAGAGCAGATACAAAATTTGTATCCGCAGGAAAGAGCCATGGATATCTGCATCCTCATCTGCAGATACCTGTGGACTTAAAACAGACAGCCGCACATTTGCAGGGTTCTAGATACAAAATTTGTACACACATCCGTATCCGCAGAAATGATCTGCGGAGCTCCGTGCTCACACCCGCAGATGCGAATTCCCACAGGTGTAAAGTGGATGTTTGTGGATTTGAAGGGCTCTATAGATATTTCCGGAGTGGGAAATATCAGAAATCTGCTGAAAGGCCCTGTGACCCACAACCACAGAAGAGACTGCCCTGGGAACAGACGGCGCAGTCTGCTGCTCAGATACATCTCTTCCTCCGCCTTGGCCCTTGGCATTCTCATCCAAGAGACGTGTTACGTGCGCCTGCGTTTCCATACAGATAATGTTCTTAAACCTGTATGAGATTTGAGTGGTCAGAGTCGTTACTGTGAGTGTCTGACCCTGTCTGATGAGGCTGAACCACCCTAATTAGTGATCCCTTGCACTGTCAGTAGGGAGGTGAGAGTGTAACCATATACACGGTTACATGCAGGCTCCTGGTTCCCATTCTGCTGCCTCCCGTGGCTCCCCAGGAACCGGTATGTGCGGGGAGCCAGCTTAAAAGCTGGCTCCCCATGCATGCTGGCTCTGCAGAGCTGCTTGCCCTCCCACTTGTAACTGCAGTGGTTACACAGTTAGTTAACTAAACCCATTTTAATGTTCCTAATTGCCAGCGTGGCCTTCCTAGTTGCTCAGAAGGTTGCCGCTTGTAAGGCTGCTGGCATGCTGAGACCCCTTGCTGACCAGAACCTCCCCGTTGTTTCCCTGTGCTCCCATCCTTATGTCCAGCCGTTGTCTCTTGTCTTTACTAAGATGGGAAGTTCTTTGGGGCTGGGAGCTTCTGTTCTGTGCTTCTGTAGTGCCTGTCACAGTGGGGTCTTGGCCCATAAATAGGGCTCCTGGGTGCTTTGATAGCACAAATAACAAGTAGTAGCAGCTGTGAGCATCTGAGCCATCACATGCGAATTCCCTTCACATTTTGTACTTCCTGTACTGGCTTAAAGTAGCTTATACAAGTCTGTTTTTACCAATGGCAAGAAAGCAGCAGAGACAGTGAATTGTCCAAGCCACAGAGCAAAGTCTATTCTGAGTGTTGCTGCGCTTTCGCTGTTTCCCAAAGAAGCACGTGTAAGTGATGGCTGGCTGCCTCTCCCCTGGCAGCAACCTGGCAGCAGTACGCTTTTGTCATACCCAAGCCCGTTGGGAATGAAGCAAGTTTTTATTCTGGCAGCAGGGTCTGCAGTGTGGTCACACCTTGTATGCCAGCATGGTATGTTCCCAAAGCACCGTAACTTAGATTTATCCTTTAGGCCAGAGTGGAGTTCTTGTCTGTCCATGTCAGAATTGCAGGTACTAGTTCAGGAGCAGCCAAACTCTCTTAACTCCAAGCAAACTCACTTTATGTTCAGGCTCTCTCTATTTTAAACAGCTCTTGCCTGTTTTCAGAGGTATTTTATCTCACCGTGTTAAAGTACAAAAAACGCACTGCATGTTATAGAAGGGCCTTATTTCTCCACTCAGAAAAGTGTTTTTAGTGTCAGTGTCCAAGAGTAGATTTACTTGGCCTGCAGCTCTCCTGCCTGCTGCAGGTTTTTTCATTTTGTTATATTGTATTTTGTTTTATAAACACATCTTTGGAAGTGCTAATCTCCACGTAGGGAGATCTGTTCCCTTAGTATCGTTGGAGGGGTTAGAATTACTTACCTATAATTGTGGTCTGAAATGACCAACCATAAGAGATCACCCATTGTCCACCATCCTCCTGATAGAGCTCCAGGTTCTGAACTACTTTAAAAATGCACTTGGGAGTGACTTCCCTTGCCAGCTGTAGGTGGGAGCAGAGAAGGAGTGTCCTTATGACCATGTAAAATAGGCTCTGCTAGAACCAAGAGTTTCCGAACTCTGGGCTTGGGGATTTCTAGCACAGCCCCGAGAATAGTGTTGGATAATCTCCAGCCACTATCATAGCTGAGTAATTTTCTTTCATCCAGCAGTGAATTTGGCCTGTTGCTCTGTGAGGTTCTCATTTGATGGGTCCCTTCTGTTGATGACTTAGCAGGCTTACAGTATTTGTTCTCCATTCTCCCTCACAGGGCAACATGCTATTAGTAGCATTTGCATCTAGGAGAGTACTAACACGTCTTCCTTCCAGGTAATGAGAATGGATGGCAACTTGTGGGCTTGTTTCTGTGGCATTGAGTGGACGTGTCCTCCGTGGGAATCAGTGGTTTTATGCCTTTTCAGTGTCCTGATTTTAGCCTCCAGGATAAGTAGAATGCTTTTAATTCCAGTTCGATTTTACTGTCCATTTGAATTCATTCATGCCATGACTGCATCTAGTGGGAATGGTGTGTTCTGTTAGACGAGGAGGAGAATCCATGTTTCTCCATTGGGATGTAGCAGCCCCTCGGTCACCAGTTTGACTTGAGCTTGAGTTCTCCTCACGCAGCGATGCCGACTGCCTGGTTATTGACAAGCTGACCATCACCGACATGGGGACGGCAAAGGCACCCAAACCACTGAACAGCGTGTCCCAGCATTCTGAGGAGCGCCAGCATGCTGCCGCCGGCGGTGCAGCTACCACGGAAAGCACAACAAAAGACAGGTGAGTGGGTGGAGTTCTCTAGCCGCCTGGTGTCAAACTGAAAAGGTTTAATTTATTCCGTACCAAGCTGTTGAATCTGTGCACGTAGCTTAGCACTAGAGCGCAGGGGAATGCAGGCTGGTCTGTCGTGGGCACCTTGTGGCGCGAGTGGCTGACAACACAGCCTGTTAGACTGCTGCAACATCCTGCTGGTTCTTACAGATTTTATCAAATCTTTGATGCCATGAGAAATAAACAATAGGGCTTTGATGTTTAATAGTCACTCTGCATACAATCCTAGAACCCCAGCGCTGGCATAGCCCTCAGGAGGCATCGAGTCCAGCCCCCTGCCCAAAGCAGGACCGACCCCAACTCAATCATCCCAGCCAGGGCTTGGTCAAGCTGGGACTTAAATACCTCTAGGGATGGAGATTCCACCTCCTCCCCAGGGAACTCATCCCAGTGCTTCCCCACCCTCCTAGGGAAATAGATTTTCCTAATATCCAACCTAGACCTCCCCCACTGGAACTTGAGACCATTGCTCCTTGTTCTGCCATCCGCCAGCTCTGAGAACAGCCTCTCGCCAGCCTCTTTGGAACCCCCTTCAGGGAGCTGCAGGCTGCTCTCAAATCCCCCCTCACTCTTCTCTCCTGCAGACTAAACAAGCCCAACTCCCTCAGCCTCTCCTTGTAGGTCATGTGCTCCAGCCCCCGAATCATTTTAGTTGCTCCCATCTGGAGCCTCTTCAGTGTGTCCACATCCTTTCTGTATGGGGGAGGAGGGGAGGGAGGGGACAGAACTGGATGCAGTACTCCAGATGTGGCCTCACCAGTGCCGAATAAAGGGGAAATGGTCTGGGTTTGTTAAAAGAACCTTAAAAGTGTGATTTTTTTTTTTCACAAAATAGAAATTGTGTGGGAGAGGATATTTGGAGGACGGTTTTGTGATTGAGTCAGGGAGGGAGAGAGAAAGGCTTATTATGAAGTCTTTGGAATGTCACATTGTAGGGCTTTTTATGTAGGGTGGTCCTTGCAGATTTCCAGTGCTGTCAGCCTCCAAGGCCCTGCTTTGTGTGTCAGCCACAGAGCTGCCCCCCGTAATGAGGTGCTCTTCCCCTCACCCCCGGCCCCAGGACAGACACACAGCCTCTGTAGCATTGCCTGGTCCTTGCTCTCAGATGCATGTGGCAGTGCTTGGCTGCAGGTAGACCACGTCTAGGTGCAGGGAGAAATCCCTTTCAGAAAATTGTGTTAATCTGGATGCACTTTGTTGTTATGCCATCTCCTAATACTCGGGATCACAGAATGCTTTGTGGAAAGAAGGCGTTGTAAGCAGGAGACAAAGGCGCCTGGGGCTGGAGGAATTGCGTATCAGGCAGAAGGGGCGAACACAAGTGAGATTGGCTCGCCACCCCCACATATGGACACTTCAGCAGTCATTTTTCTTTTTGACTTCCTAACTCCCCCATGTCCCTTCTGCCATCTGCTCACTTAGCCAGCCCCTCAAGGGATCAGGTTTTTTAGAGGGTTGACATTACAGTATGAGAAAAGCTTTGTAATGAAAGAGAATGAGTGGGCGTTGGCTTAGGCCGGGTGAGCGGTGTTGTTTCATTGGCTGTCATTTTGTTTCTTCCCTTTTTATTGTGCCTTTCAGCAGCCAGCCCTAGTGGTCACTGTGTGGGCATGCAGCTGCAGCCCCTTGGATGGCCACTGTCAAGTGGCTGATGGGGTGGAATAATGTTGCCATTCCCAGGAATATGGAAGCCTGCGAAAGGACATAATTGTAGGGGCTTGGAGTTGTAGGTCCCTGAGGTAGTTAGCAGGTGGAGACAAGGTGACAGAAGGGGCGTCAATAGACTTGTCTTGACCTCGGGGCGGAGGGGGGAGACTCCATGGTCCTGGAAGGGGTGGGGCTGGGGCAGCCAGCTGCCCAGAGCGTGCCATGCCCTTCCTCCTCTCCTCCCCCCACCAGGCAGCCCTCAGAGTTGCCTGGAGCCCACCACCTGGTGCTCCGGCAGAGAGTTAAAAGGAACGTGGCTCCAGTCGCCACCATTTCTGCAGCAGCAGCTAGGCACCCTGGGCCCTTTTGAACCATCAAGCCCTGGGGCTATCTCTCCCCCTCCCCCCCCCCCATCAGTGAGGAATAAGGTGTGTAATTGCCGTTTCTTTGGTTTCACCTCCTTGGGAGGTTGAGTTGTCAGGAGCCTTTGGGTCGCAATGCTTAATGCGCAGCTGGGAAACCGAGCATCCACGCTCTGTGATTTCATGCAGTAATGTGCTCTGGCAGAGTGATGCGGTTGGGCCGGTTATGTCACCGTTCTCCCGGGCTAGGCATCTACTACGTCACGAATCAAGTCCTGGAGGAGTAGGTGTGGCCATGCTCCGTGTCCCGCCTGAAGCGTAGGCCATGGGCTTCTCCACAGCTGCGTCTGATGACGTGCCCAGTTAGCGCACGGGAGGAAGGTGGGGCTGATTTGAGTGTCCTGCTTGCCCCAAGCTTCAGTGCTGAGTCACATCCTGCACTAGCTGCCTGCTTCACTCCAGTGGCATTGGGGTGCAGGCTGTGCTGTGGGCAACTTCCGTCTGCATGGAGATAGAGAATCTTCTGAGTCGGCTCAGGGTTTCCTGGCCACCGCGATGAGCATGGGCCTGTCCCTGGTAGTTATCGTCTCAGCTCTCTCAGTGGTTGGGATGGCACGTTGGGTGACTGGCCCTTGAAATCTGTCATAGACTGACCATTGCCTCCCATGCTTTGAAGTTGGGGCGCCTCTGACTCCTAGGGAGGGGCTTGTTCAGATGATCAGCCCTGGGAGATTTGTGGGCCTAGAAATGTTCTAGAGAGCTCTGAGGGAGAACCATGTTCCACGGAGGTACAACCTGTAACGCGTCCTTTGCTCAGAAGTCCTCACTTCACACTGACACTGTATTGTCCAGTATCTCATCTTCCCTCGTGGAGAAGACTGGCACAAGACAGCTGCCTGAGTGTCTAGATGCCTGTGTATCAGAGGGTAGCCATGCTAGTCTGAACAACGAGAAGTCTTGTGGCACCTTATAGACTAACAGATTTATTGGAGCATAAGCTTTCGTGGGCAAAGACCCACTTTCTTCAGATGCATCTGACAAAGTGGGTCTTTGCCCACCAAAGCATATGTTCCAATAAATCTGTTAGTCTGAAAGGTGCCACAGGACTTCTCGTTGTTCAGCTGCCTTTGGTCACCTTGACTCGTAGCAGTCTGGATACAGATTTGGCCACAGCACTGCGATTTCATTAGGTCGCGTGAGTTGATGTTGAGCCCACAAGGAGGGAAGACCAGCTCTGCGTGCTGAGGGCACTAGATATATTTGATACCTGCAGTACGGTTAATCAAGAGGTGACGCCCTGCAGGAGCAAATGGGGCTGGATGTTAGGGTAGCTGCTCCTATTCCTGAAGAGCTGTCACGTCTGCAATGCCATTGGTGTCGTTCCGTCACCCCTCCTGGCTAACGTGCGCAGGGCTTTTAGCAGACGTAGTGAGGGGAACGAGGAGCAGCTACATGCGTCCGGCTCTACGCAGTCGGTGCCCCAGCCAGTGTCTAGGTGAGATTGGGGTTGGCTGAGTCTCTGCCCAGACAAGACCGGGCGCGATGATCGTGGGTAGGGGAATCAGTCGGAGGAGAGGGTACAGGTAATATCAGCCCCGTTGACAGAAGCAGTCCAACCAGCGTGAAGTAATATTGCTCGTGCCTTATGGGTGATTTTCGACCCTCTCCCCCCCCAGCTGCTGTTTGATGCATGACAAGAAAAAAACCAGTTTTCAAGCAGTTCTAGTCTGTTCGCGCAGCCAGCAGCCACACACGCCGTGCAAGGCGAGCGCTCTGAGTGCAGACCTGGGAGCCAGGCGCAGGTGGCTCCTAAGCCTGGCTTTGACGTTTATTCTCTCTTTGGCCTTAGACGAGTCATTTCGCATCTTTACTGCACATGTGAACTGGGGCGTGTACGCTCCCCCTCCAAAAGGCCCTCTTTGGTTGGGGGAGGGGTAAACGTTGCATGCGGGGCTCCAAAGAAATCCAGTGTCCTCCAAGTGCTGCGCTGCTGATGCTGTTGGCAAGGCGACGTGCTGGAAGGAAGCCTTCCGGTGTGTCCGGGTGAATGCCCAGATCGTTGCAGAGTTGACAGATGTGTGGCTGGCACAGCTGGATAGGTCCTTCCTGCTTGCGGTAATCCTGTTTGTTTTTCTTGCAGGAAAGAGGAGGTCTTGCCATGTGCTGAAGCCACATTAAATGGCCCTGCTTGATGAAGCAAGTGCAATGGGACATGTCTGACCCAGGCCAGGATGTACCTGGTGATGCAATTTGTCAGTTTTTTTTTTCATTTTAATTTTATTTTTTAATAAATGCTGCATTGATGAGAGAGCTGGCATTGAGGACCAGACACGCGATTTCAGCACCAACAATCTGTTCCGGAAGACACTCGTATTGTCTAAATGTAGCATTGATCAGTTAGTCATCACAGGAGTGACTCGGTCCTACCCAAGGAAGCCTTCTGCCTACTTTGAGTACCTTGTCCCCCTCCCTCTTCCCTGGGTTTTGTTTTCTCTTTGGGGTTCAGTCCAGTTTTCGTAGTGTTACTGCACACAGTATTCAGCTTCTCTTCGGAAAGGTAGCAGGTCTAGCGCCGGGACTTGGATGGTGCACAGTAAGTCCTGCAGTCGTGTGACCAAAGTTCCCGATGGAGCTGCCTTTGGGCAGCGTTTGCACCGCTTTTGTATAGCAATAAAGCCTTATCAGAAACATTTCATAGGAGGTAAAGATAAAGCAAACACTTTAAATGGGCTGAGGCCGGGAGGGCTGGAGATTTTGGGGGGCGGGAGGGGGTGAGGGGGAAGAGCCAGAGGCTGGAGAGCAAAGTTAGTGTAGCACTGAACTGTCTTGAGCAGTGGGCTGGCTCTGCCTTCCTGTGAGTTGCACCGTGCTCTGTGTCCGGGGCATGACCGCAGGATCTTGGAACCTTTAGCAACTGCTTATTTCCGTCCGAACCATCCAAACTCAGCCCTCTGGATGTCGTCCTGCGTTGGGCTGGCGAGCGCGCCAAGAAGGTGGCACCCCACTGATTGGACACGCACCCCTGGAGCGCTGCCACGCTGGGACAGGAGCTGACTTGGCACAAACAGGTTATTGCTGGCTTTTTGGAGACTGGTGTATTTTCAAATCGATCTGGGAATCGTTTTGTTCTGTTTTTAAAGTTTTTAATGGATGCAGGAACAGCAACACTTTTGCACTTTGTACCTAGTGATAGCATTGGAGAATGTTGTGGGCCCAGCACAGGACTCCTGCTGTTATACCCCGTGTAGGTGGCGGTGGCGGGGCTGGGGAGGCACACTGCTCCCAGGAACTGAGGTAGAACAGTGCAGAGAGAAGGACGACGCCCAGAACTGCCCTGGAGTGAGGTCACGTAAGATACTTGACCCTGGAACAGAGGAGCCTCTGCGTAAACATGGAGGGCCCAGCCAGTGCTGGCGTCCGTGAGCTTGTTCTCAGCCTGGACTGATGCCCTAGATCGTATGGGTGTAGAAGATGGGCCACTTTTAGCACCAGGCTCAGGCCCATAACAGCAGACTGCCATAAGCAGGACTCAGTCTTTACTCCTGTAGGCCTTAGACACGGAGCTGGGCTTGCTGTTGTGTGTAAGCTGTGTGCCGAAACCCGCCTGTCACCTTTGAAATACCGCTTCTTTCCCTAGTCCAAGATGTAAGCTGGAAAATCATTCACTCTGGAATAAAAGCACGAGACTTGGCACATGTGCAGCCCAATGGCTTATTTTCTGCTGTATTCTCACCTGGGCAAATGGAAGGCTTTCACCTTGTGAGTATGAAAAACAACCCTGACACAGATCTGGTCTGAGCAAAAGCACCCCAAGCCACACTGCGGGTGGTTAAAAATATTGTAAAATGCATAATGTGGAGGTACCTTATGCTGCACATTCAATGTTCTTTCAAATCTATTTGTATAAAAAGTGAAGAATAAAATGTTCCCCCTGTCCCCTGAGAACAGACCGACTTGGTGTCACTGTCTGGCAGTGAGGTGCCCGAAGCGCAAAGCTTTTATTCATTTGCCCGGAGATGCGCACTTTGCTTCGGTCTTAGGTTAGACTGAGGGTCGCCTTTGAGTATCACGGATGAAGTCCAAAAATCAGGAAGCAAAATGAGGTTCCACTCGGGAGCCCTGTGAACTTGCATGATGTTGTCGAGGCACTTTCTTGCGGCTGGGTTTCCTCTCGGCTGCAGTTGTTTGGTAAGCAAATGCCCTCTGCCTCCTTCGTGCAGGAGGCCTTCGCGCCATGGCAAAGAACGAATGGAAAGGTACATTGTGCTGGGAGGGACACCCAGGCTGGTCAGGCCAGGTCTGCCTCCCTGCCAGGATTTTCAAACGTAGTCCCATGAGGAGGGATTTTGGTTGCCCCTTAGGAGACATCTTTGCAGAGCCAAATTGCTAGAGAATTGATAATGTATCACAATCAGGTCTTGTTAAGATCCCTTAAGTTGGGCACTCAGAACTTAATTATGTCAAAGCAGAAATGTTATTCACCCAATCCAACACACCTGCAGCTGATGCCAGCAGTTACTTGAAATCCATGGCTTGCTTTCTCAGCCCCGTTAAGTACTTGGTGAGGCCAATAGCTTGTCCCCAATCTCTTCCAATGGCAGTTCTTGGCCTCCAGGGGCTGCATTTCCAGCTGGTATCGTTCTGTGCAGGGTATCTTTGTGAGGAAACGAGGAAATACCCCAAACAGACAGAATGCGTCTTTCTCCTAGCGTGCTGCAATTTCAGCCACTACCAGTAGGGTGAGTTGCATCACATCTGCAGTGTGTTAGGAGCAGATTTTAAACTTTTATGTTTCATATTCATTCACTTTGAGAGTTGACTTCATGACTTCAGGTGAAAGCTTTAATTTAAAAAACAAAATCCTGTAAGCAGCTCTAAATGGCCTAGAATATGATAGGCGTGAGCCCCAATCTTCACTGCACAGTTTGGATTTTGAAGGGCTCTTTATCAGGAAAAAACCAGTAGTGAACTTGGTCTCTTGTGCCTTAATTAGGCGATCTAGGCATCTCATAAATAAACTTACAGAAATGCCCAAGGGTTCCTGCTTTTAAGACAGTGAATGATTCTTCCATATTCTGGGGTTTAGGTTCTGAATTATACCTCACTGGCTCCACAGCATTGTGCTTCCTATCAGCCAGTGGACTGAGATGGAAAGTAGCTTTTGTATATTTTCACCTGTAGAGCACAGACCCTGTCAGGCGGTGGGTGGTGTCTTTGCCTGACCCGAAAGATTTTTTTTGTAAACTACGCACAAAGCTCTGGCTGCCTGAAACTAGAACTCCCTGCTCTCTCGAGTCACGTACAGGTCATGTGGCATGCAAGTTTTTCTATTTGGTCCTCCTTGCTCTATGGACTGTCTTCTGAGCCAAGTCAGGCAACAGTCAGGTGTGGCAGTCTAGCCCGGTGATGGCTGTACTGCGTTCAGATTCCCTTTCAATGTTGCTTACTTTGAAGGGTTCACGTAGTAACAGAGCTAACCCTTTCGTAGGCCGTGCTACGCCTTGTGCAATCTCCCAGTTGCAACTAAAATGTTTCCATTGTTTACGATGGCAGATTGAGACTTACTTTGAGCATTGGAGGTGTAGTTCATCAGACATAGGCTGTACATCTTGATCCTTACCAATGGGTAAGCGCTGTATCCTGGAGAGGAATTGTTGCACAAGGTTGGAAGCAAGGCACGCTCTCTACCAAAGATGGATTTACTTAACACCCAGCTGTATCTTTGAAAAATAATTTTAGATTTGGGGCAAGATACTTGATCGGAAAGCAATGAAGGCTGAACAGAAAATATATTCAGCTGTCGTCTTCCCCATCTATATGCAGTATTTAAATCTGATCATATCTATATGGTATGTATAATTTGTTTAATTTTGAATGTGTGTGTGTATGTGTATATATACACACACACACACATGAATGTGTGTATATAAATAGCATAACACAGATTTCTATATATAGATATATGTATGTTTATATACACACAGAATGGGAAATGGTATGAAACTTAGTGAATGGAGAGTTGATGCACAAAGAACTTGATTTACCCATGTGTGTACAGGTACATATAAAACCCCACGACATCCACAGCCATATTTGTTGGTTAAGACAGAGGTTGATAGAGCATAGTTTGTGGTGGGAAAATCTGTCTTAGATATTCTAGTTAAATAATTTTTATCCAGCAGGGCATTGAAATAAATGGAATACAAAAGTGCATTGGCTGCAAAATGACTGATTTGTATCATTGCTCCTGTAGAAAACTTTATCTGCCAGTGCGCTTTTGTCCTGAAAGAAGTGGAGGAGTTGGTCGCACACTTTATAGAGAAATGTGTGCGAATCAGCTGTCATTCAAATGTTCTTATGTTGTAATGACATCTCGCCATAAGCTGGTAAGACTGTGAAAGAATCCTTCATCCTTTCAGGCAACATAATACAATCTTTGGACTTTTGGTGAGTCCGGTGATGTCAGTTGATCACTATCAAGTATTCACAACCACTCTGTTGAAAACCACGGTACTACATTTGGAAAAAACAAAAACAAAATTCAGGCTATCCCATGGTAAAGATGTGTCAGATGGAGCTGGTTTGGGGGGATGGTAACATGCAAACTCAGGTTGTGTTAGACTCTCTTATCTTGCTTTCGTTAGACCTGTGTATCTGAATTCTCTTTCGTGTTGTCCTGTTCAGGGTTTGGAGAATGGAGGGAGTGCTGCTATCAGAGACATTCTTACAGACTGAGTGGAACTCGGAATTGCTCTCTCAGGTGTCAATTGCCCTACTGCTAATGTAGAGGTACGGTTCACTTCCAAATTGTACCACCCTAAAAATAAAGGATACATGGACCAACGACGTTTGGTTTTGTTCAGCGCAGCCATCTGGAAAGCACATGAAAAGTTGGTGAAGTTACTGTGACTTGTCTGAACATCCGATGGCTGGCAGCCATCTCAGCCCAAATGTTTGGGACACGTGTAGTTTGCAGGTGGGGGGAGAGGAAAAGGAGAGCAGAGGCCTAACGTTGAGATTACAGAAGTGGCACTCCAGTTTGCCTCCATTATCTGCGGGTGTCCGAAAATGAAGGTTCACCAAGATGGCCAGCCAGTTGTAGCTAGAAGCATCGTGTAGTTTATTCAACAAGTTGTACCCGTCCATGGGCTGGTCACTGAAGGCTACTCTAGAATGGTTTCCCTGCGCTCCCTTTAGTTCCCCTGGGCAAAAGCCTCTTGATTTTCCTTCTGTCTTTTTAGTAGTTGGCGCCTTTGTTGCTTCTCGGTACTGCAGTCAGATGCGGATTTCAGGATCCAGAGCCCTCGGCAGGAATATTGCAGATTTTGCTTCCCTTCCTCAGACGGTGCAAGTTTTCCTGCATTTTTAAGTCCCCTCCCATTGTACTTGTAATTATGTCTCCATCGTCCAGGAGACCTAATCCTGCAGACCTAATCCTGGTTCCATGAGAGCATCCTCATTTCCCTCGCGTGTCCAACATGCTGAGCAGAGAAACCACTGCGTTGCAGCAGAACTCGCAGCAGCTCTGCTGACCTTGCGAAGGTGCGTGGTGAAGCATCAGTGCTGATAAATGAGGGTGCCGAAGGGAAGTGGAGGGAGTGCAGGTCTCCATTGCTTTGTGGATTCTTCCAGCCAGACCTGCCACTTGGTGTCTCATGAGACTTGTGGAGTTTTTCTTGTGTCCGTTTAATTTTACAAAAAATACAGCAGATCGTCTTGTAATTTTTAACCATTGTTCCAAAGAGAGTTCCTTCTCTTGTCAATCTTCCCATAACAGCGACCTCACTCTGAGCTGCTGAATCAGCTGGTTTAATTTCCAGCTGTTGAGACTGAGTCTGGCTGTGATTTTTTTTTTAAAAGTGTCTATAAAGCAAAATAAAACCAGGTGTTCACAATGGTTGGTTGCTTTCTGTGTACCCCAGCATCAGTTCTCTGTGAAATCCAAATGGAACACTTCACTGATGTTCTGAAACACCTTTTTTTTTTTTTTCTTTTGGTTAGAGGCTTTCACAAGACAAGCAAACTGCACAGATTTATTCTTTCATCAGGGCCAGCTTTAAAATAAAGTATTTTGGATGGGTTCTCTCCCAAAGTGAAAGTTAATTTCTTAAGTAATGGTTCCCCTTTTATCGGGGAGCAGGGCTCTTACTTGGGAATGGCAAGGCTGCTACCTAGGGTCTCACGTTTGTTTGCGAGGGTACAGGACATGCATTTTTGCCATGGTGCTGTGCAGTGCCACTTGGACCTTAGTTGTGTTTGTATGTATAGATGTGAGAGGCTACATTTTCTTGTAACAGGTGGACAATTATCACTTTCCTGGGGGAAAAAATAGTGTGGTTTTCTGAACAAATAGCATAGAGCGGGGGGTCTGCAACCTATGGCTCTTTTGTCATTCCCCAAATACATGCAACTTTTTAAATTCAAATGAAAAATTAATTCAAAAATGTAAAAACACATGATGACGTAGCTTGAATGCGCGTGTGGACCTGAATTTGACCAGTTATGACGTAAATGTCAAAGAAATGTGCGAAAAGATGTAGCAACAGAAGTCCCATTAAATAAAGTCTGTGAGTACAATGCTTCATTTATGCTACTATTAATTATCATGGCAATTATCAATAATATTAAGTTGCATATTTTCAGTCATGCGAATGAACATTCTTATACTGGCTCTTAGTTGAGCACTTGTT
Source organism: Rafetus swinhoei (assembly GCA_019425775.1). Lineage (NCBI taxonomy): Eukaryota > Metazoa > Chordata > Testudines > Trionychidae > Rafetus > Rafetus swinhoei. The sequence goes on along the minus strand of CM033437.1, from coordinate 347,870,510 downwards.
CTGAAGTTTTATGTAGTTTGGCTCTTTGGTTTGAAAAGGTTGCCGACCCCTGGCATAGACTCATAGAACCCCAGGGCGGGCAGCGCCCTCAGGAGTCATTGAGTCCAGCCCCCTGCCCAAAGCAGGTCCAACCCCAACTAAACCATCCCAGCCAGGGCTTGGTCAAGCAGGATTTAAAAACCTCTCGGGATGGAAATTCCACCCCCTCCCTAGGGAACCCAGCCCAGTGCTTCCCCACCCACCTAGGGAAATAGCTTTTCCTAATCTCCAACCTAGCCCTCCCCCACTGCAACTTGAGACCATTGCTCCTCGCTCTGCCATCTACAGAGGGCCCTATCTGTGATTTCGGTGTCTTCCCCCCCGCATACACAAAAACATGCACAGTGATGGAACCAGCTGATGAAAAGCAAGAGGTGAACTGGCGGGGTCAGAAGGCAATACACATTGGTGTAACCCAAGGGTTTACTGCTACCAGTTGGTTTCAGTGGGGTCAAATGACAAAAAACGCTGCCCCACAAAATGGTCAATAGCCTACCTGTCAGCAGGGGACACTGTAACACTTCTCCACAGCGCTGTCTTGCTCTTGGCGTTGGTAGGAAAATGCACTTTGCGTTGTTCATAGCTTCGGTCTTCACAGTGGAGGTTGTAGGAGCGCGTCTTCCTTTCTTGCGATGGCCTTCTCAGAGCCACAGCACTCGCGTGGATTCCCCGGTCAGCTCACAAGGGGTGTTTGAAAGCCATGTTCCTCACACTCACTGTCTTGGAAGCGATTGCGTGAGCTGGTGGCAGGGTTGTAGCTTGGCGGGGAAGGATTTTGGCAATAATCAGTAAATGTTCCTAATTCCCTTAGTCCAACTGGTCAGTGGTCAGGTAGCAACCGTGGTGTTTCCCCAGCTCTGGGTGATCAAAAGGCGGCATCTCTGTGCTTCACCTTGCTCTTGGGATTCATTCTTTTGCCACCCTGAGCTCAGACAGCTGCAGAGGGCTCTGTGTGGGGCTGCCTCGTCCATCTATGGAGAAATGAGGCTAGCGCAAAACACAGCTACCAGCCCATGGCACCAGTGGTCTGGGATCTGCACTGGACTGGCTGCCCGCCTGTACGTTTCCTGAAGGGATTTAACCTGTTTGGTCAGACTGGAAAAGCCCTAGATGGCTTGAAACCAGCATATGGAGAACCCCACCTGTCTCCTTGCCTGGCGATACCATCATGGAGACCAGCCGAGAGACGAACTGGAGTCCTTTTGCTGCTACCAGGGCATTCTTGGGAGAGGCGGCTTGATTGTGGGACTTGCTTGCTTGTTGCCGTTCCAAACCAATGGGAATCTTTTGGGATCTGCAGCATGCTGGGAAGCTTCATCTGCTTGCCACAGGCTTCTGGAAAGGGGGGTCATTCAGTAGACATCTTACAGGATGGGGTAAGACTGCTGATTCGTGGGCATCTTTTGTCAGACCTGTATTTTTGGATGCATGTAAAAGGCACTTCGTGCACAGAGTGGGGGGCGGTTTTATTACATCACGAAGGTGAACATACACGTAATTTCTCACTCCAGCTCAAAGAACCCCTCAAAAAAGAATGCAACGTGGCTGGGGATTAAGGGACCCCGGTATGTGAATTGAAACCCCATCTTATTCCATCACTCATAACTAGCCATCAGACTTCTAAGACTCCCTATGACAGATATTCCAGTCTCCACTTATGAGAAAAACCATGTCAACATTGGTTTTATTGTGGATAGTGCCTTACTTCAAAGCCAGAATGATTGAGAGAGAATGATTTTATGTAGACTCCCCTTGGAAGGATCTATGCATGGCTGTCACCATTTTTTCAATTTAAATTGAAGAGAAATTTCTTACGTTTTTTTTCAAAGCAGGTAGGGCTTGGTCCAACTTTCATTGACTTTATAGTGACTGCAGTTTGAGTTTTTGTAGTGGGGAAACTGGAGTTGAGGGTTGACAGCAATGTTCCCTCTAATTTGTTCCATCCATGTGTGGAATAAATTTTGGTATGTGCACCAAGGTATGTGTAGATGCGCACCACCAGTAGAATCAATACACCTACACCAACCAGGACAGGTTAGGCATTTTAGAACTCACTACTCAAGTAATAATAAATGTTAAGTGTTAGAGAACTAAAAATTATGAAACGCATAGATCGGTCAGAAAACTAAAATAACACACTTGAAAAGAATAATAATACATGAATGGCAGGAAGTACCCAGAAGTATCCCCGTGGTGCAGCTCAGAGGGCACACAGGTCGAAAGAGATTTGCACTAGGGGCTGCTGGCCATCCCCTGCAGCATCGAGCAGAAAGCCCCCGAGAGGACATTACCTAGTAAACCCCAATGGAGATAAGGGCTGGATTATCTACTTACACCTCCACGGCCTTTGATAAAGTGAATTACAATAATGAGCGATTTGACTGATTCCTGGCAGTGCAGTTACCATGTTCTGGCAATTTAGCCTAGAACTTATTTACCTCATTACTGGGAGGGCAGTGTGTTAATGAGTATGTCCGAAAAGTGAAAACCGCCCCATCGATTTTATAAAAGAATTCTGTTTCCGAATGACCTTTTCCTTATTTTCAGCTTTTAAAAATGGACTAGAAAAATGCTGGAAACCAGGCGTTTTTGTAAAATATATTTTTATATTTTATTGCTCAGGAGAGAGGATTTTTCCTGAAATGGGGCTTTTTGTAAAGGGCAAGGTCTCCCTCAGCTGTTATAATTTGGCAGTTTGCGTGCATGTAAATGATTACAAACATTTTTCATGTGGGTCTTATAATGGAGAAGAATTTTTGGAAAGATTCTGATCTTCATAGTAGTTTGTATTAGAGCATTCCCCACTTTTGTTGGGTTTTGAGTAATTGTATTCCATGCATCAAGATGTTTGTTGCCAGATCCTGGGAAAATTTCTCCTAAATTAGACCACTAATGGATGCAAACTTGGGGTGTAATTAAAACACATCAGATGTTAGTAAAACTTAAGCAGAATCTGAAATAATAATTATTTGTATTGATAAATTGATGATTCCCAGGGAATACTTTGGTTACCAGGTCCTCAACCTGCAAACTCTTTAAATGTAGTTCAATGAGTCTGTTCAGATGCATGAAGTTATGTACGGTTTCAATGGTTTTGGATCAGGCTAGGAAAATAGAGAGGGTTTTAACGTAAGATATGTTTTAGCATCTAACTAAGGTCCCCATGGCGCGTGGAGGTTTTCTTGTGTACAATATACACCTACCACTTGTGTGTAGGGGTGCTGGTTTGTACACCGAGTTATTTCCAACATGAAGACCGTCTTTTCTGATGCTAGGAGCCCTGGGTTTTCAGCCTCAGCATTCAGAGCGGTTTTATCACCCGCACCCTGTCACATGGGGATGGTGTAATAATGATCCTGCACTAAGATTTTTATCCTTCAAGTCCCATCTCGTTTCTGGGGGAAGGGTTACACACCAGACAGGGCCTGGGGCCTGGCCGATATTGAGAGGGGTATGAAAAGGCCTGAGTCCTGGAGCTGGGCCAACCGACCGCCCTTGCCTAGGTGAGGCTGGGCTGAGGGAAGAATACTTCATTCACCTAGCCACCCTCGCTCAGGGAGGTGCAGTCCCTGTGGCGAAGGAGGGATCCCGATCAATGCTGCCACTGTCACCCCCGTAGAGTCGCGTAGCCCTGATTGTCAGGGCAGTCCACCCCCACAGTGCAATGGCCTCATGTGGTGGACCCCCCCACACACACTTTATTGATCTGAGGCCAAGTGCTGTTTCTGATCCATTGCACCTGCAGCGGTGTGTGTGCCACCTCTCTTCCTACACACCTCCCCAGTCATCTCACCCACTTCCCAAGGCAGTGTACTCCGAGCTTTCCTAGGCACACAGACACATGTGGCTTTGACTTTCAGTTGTCACTGCGTACCCTTTATCTGTGCCACATCACTCCAGCTCCGAATCAGAGCGTTTAACTTGCCCTAAAGATGCTTTGAGCTGTTTCATATCACACACCAACGTTGTTCTGAGTCCCTAAAACTGGTGATTATCTCATGCTAGATACTTATGTAAAACAACGACCAGAACATATTAATCGCACACATCATCATAGTGTGTGAAAACACCTAGAGTAAGCCTAGTGTTTGTACAGGATCTGTATTTTATTTGCACAGTGTAGTAACATCATTGTAAATGTTAATAGTTAAGATATTGCGCAGTTTCTGTAAATGGTTTGGAAAAAGAAATATTAGCGTCTACTTTAACTCCTAAAAGAGCAAACTTTTAAAAGGTCAAAATGGTACTTTTCTAGATTAGACATTGGACATGGAGAGACTTGTTAGGTCACCTAGTCCATCCAGCCTGGCTGTTCGGTACAGAACATCTTCCTAGCATTGCTTTGCCCAATCAAGTTTTAAATGTTCCAAGCGTTTCACCGCTTCCTTTGAGACACCTCTCCACACCAAACTGATTTCAGCTTTCTGATGCATTGATTTTCCATTTATTTCATCCCATCGCTACTACTGATTTCATTTGGCACCATGCTAAGTAATTCCCTTCTCCCCCAAAAGAGATGAACAAAAATCCGTCTGCAACTATTCACCTTAATTCAGAAAGTATTTTTCTGCTCATATGTTTCTTGGAATCTCCCGTTGATTTTTAGAAGAGCCTGTGTGAGTTAGTCGACCTACCCATGGTGTTACATGTTGGCTTCGTCATGGAGGAGATCATAGAATACTAGGACTGGAAGGGACCTGGAGAGGTCATCGAGTCCAGTCCCCTGCCCTCATGGCAGGACCAAGTACTGTCTAGACCATCCCTGATAGACATTTATCTAACCTACTCTTAAATATCTCCAGAGATGGAGATTCCACAACCTCCCTGGGCAATTTATTCCAGTGTTTGACTACCCTGACAGTTAGGAACTTTTTCCTAATGTCCAACCTAAACCTCCCTTGCTGCAGTTTAAGACCATTGCTTCTTGTTCTATCCTCAGAGGCCAAGATGAACAAGTTTTCTCCCTCCTCCTTGAAACACCCTTTTAGATACTTGAAAACTGCTATCATGTCCCCTTTCAGTCTTCTCCTTTCCAAACTAAACAAACCCAGTTTTCAGTCTTCCCTCATAATTCATGTTCTCTAGACCTTTATCATTTTTGTTGCTCTTCTCTGGACCTTCTCCAGTTTCTCCACATCTTTCTTGAAATGCGGTGCCCAGAACTGGACACAATACTCCAACTGTGGCCTAATCAGTGCAGAGTAGAGCGGAAGAATGACTTCTCGTGTCTTGCTCACAACACTCCTGTTAATGCATCCCAGAATCATGTTTGCTTTTTTTGAAACAGTGTCACACTGTTGACTCTCATTTAGCTAGTGGTCCTCTGACCCCTAGATCCCTTTCAGCAGTACTTCTTCCTAGACAGTCACTTCCCATTCTGTGTGTATGACACAGATTGTTCCTTTGTAAGTGGAGCACTTTGCATTTGTCCTTATTAAACTTCGTCCTATTTGCCTCAGACCATTTCTCCAGTGTGTCCAGATCAGTTTGAATTCTGACCCATCCTCCAAAGCACTTGCAACCCCTCTCAGCTTGGTATCCTCTGCAGACTTAATAAGTGTACTCTCTATGCCATCATCTAAATCGTTGATGAAGTTATTGAACAGAAGCAGTCCCAAAACAGATCCCTGTGGAACCCCTCTTGTTATGCCCTTCCAGTAGGATTGTGAACCATTAATAACTACTCTCTGAGTACGGTTATCCAGCCAGTTATGCACCTGCCTTATAGTAACCTGATCTAAGTTGTATTTCCCTAGTTTATTGATAAGGTCGTGCGAGACCATGACCTGTAATGAATCTTCATAACCCTTTACTAGTCTACTCTAAACTGAAAATTCCGTCATGCTCTTTTCCACACTTGAAACTGATGAAAGGTTATTTAACTCTCTTGCTTAAGAAAAACTTAAAAAACAACAGATAGACTAGTAGCACCTTGAAGACTAACAAAACATGTAGATGGTATCATGAGCTTTCGTGGGTGCAACCCACTTCTTCAGATGACTGGAGTATTAGAAGTCCAGATCCAAGAATAAATAAGGGGAAGGGGGATGGGGGGAAAAAAGAGAAAAAAGGAGGGGGAAAGGAAAGAGAGAGGCAGTGAGTAGATGGTTCAAGTAGTTATAAGAGGCTGATAAGAACAATTAGTACCTCCATCATTGGGTTGGTTGGTTAAGTCATTAGGATGAGGAAGGTAGTGTGCGAGCCAGCCGATGTCCCTGTTCATACAATTTGCATAAGAATTAAACTTGTAAATGAAGTTAAGTTCCAACCTTTCCCTGTGTATTTAGCATGTGGAATTGGCCTGAAGCAACATGGTGACTTGGAGATCCATTAAAGAGTGCCCAGGCAGGTTAAAGTGTTCGCCAACAGGTTTTTGTGTGTTGCCTTTTCGGAGATCTGATTTGTGTCCATTAAATCTTTCCCGTAGAGACTGTCCAGTTTGGCCAATATCCATGGCAGTGGGGCATTGCTGGCATTTGATGACATAATTTGATGGACACATCAGCTATCCGAAAAGGCAACACACAGAAATCTGTTGGAGAACACTTTTATCTGCCTGGGCACTCATTAATGGATCTCCCAGTCACCATGTTGCTTCAGGCCAATTCCACAAGCTAAATACACAGGAAAGGATTGGAACTTAACTTCATTTACAAGTTTAATTCTTATGCAAATGGTATGAACAGGGATGTTGATTGGCTCACACACTACCTTCCACATCCTAATGACTTAGCATCTCCACTGGTTGGTTGGTTACTTAATTGTTCTTAGCAGCCCCTTATAACTGCTTGAACCATCTGCTCACTCTCTCCCTTTTTTCTTTTCCCCCTTATTTATACTAGGATCTGGACTTCTAATACTCCTATCATCTGAAGAAGTGGGTTGTGCCCACGAAAGCTCATGATACTACCTACGTGTTTTGTTAGTCTTTAAGATGCTACTAGTCTATCTGTTGTTTAAGTTTTTCCTGTTACAGACTAACTCAGCTACCCCTCTGTTGCTTAAGAAACTGATTAATCATAGCTTTGGCTTTTGTTATCATATTTAAATCTTTAATGATGATTAACATTTACATTAAAATAGCATTCAATTGCCAGTATGGCATTAAATGTTTTTCCACTTATCAAATATTCCTCCTCTGCATCTTCAGAATCAGAGCTACTGACAAAATTGACAAGTGTTTTATTTCCTAACATTTGCCTCATGCCGTTAACAGCTGCAGAACACACCAGCAATATTGAAAATTAACGGAGAAGTAGAAACATCCTGTTTCAATGACTGTGAACTTTGCACTCGAAGCAAAGTCCGGCATAAGTCAAAGGCCTGTCCCGTCAATTCGATCGGTCATCCCCAGACCTTTATTCCCACCGGAAATGCCCTTTAGAGCAGGAAGGCACATATTCAAGATGGGGGATACCATGAAGTAGCATTTTTAGATTATTGAATGTTCCTACGTGCGCTAATACAACTATAAAAGCGGGAAACGTGTAACATGCGAACTGAACGTGTCCACCTGCCTTCTTGGAGGCATTTTAGCATGGCATTAACAATATCTATAGCAGCCGTAGCCAACCCGAGGCTCGTGAGACGCATGCGGCTTTTCCCCCCTCACCCGGGTGTGGCTCACGAAGCCCTCCCATGGCTCGTAAGCCACCCCGCACCCCCCAAAACTGCCCTCTCCTCCCATCTCCCTGTGCTGACCTGGGCAGGGGAGCTGTCCGGCGCAGCCATGAAAGATGTAGAGTTAAAGATGGCGTCGGCTGGTGGGAGCATTTAAATGCATTTTCTTAAAAGGGGCAGATTTTTTTTCCTCAACTAAAGGCGACCGGGGGCTCCTTTTAAAGGGGCAAAAAGGGGCTGGATCAATGGCTATCTTGGCTCTCTGCCCAGAATGGGTTAGCCACCCCTGATCTATGGAATTACTTTGTTAATGGTTTGTATCCAAGTAGCATCTGAAGGGCATGCCGAGCTGGATCCTGTACAAACACACGTTAAAAGTCAGCTGTGGCCCAGTTCCAGTGCTGCTGAACAATTGACCTTGTTAATGTCACACACTGATGAGTGAACGCTGTCACAAATATAACAAACCAAACCTTACTGAGGGCATTGGCACATGCCACCCAGCCCTGGCCCTGCAGCAGTTCAACGTCTGGTCCTTGATCATTAACACACTGTTACCCGAGAGTCACAGTTAGACATCGTTTGCAGCAAAATGGTCACCCTTGCCCCTCCCTCTTCCTCACACTCCCTCCCATGCCACATCCTGTGCCCACCAACCTTGAATGAACACACCTGCAGCCCCACTGCAGCCTGCCTTTTGGGTACCTGAGAGGGGAGCTGCAAGCTAACACAACTATAGGGTCCCCCCATGCAGAGTGCAGAACGCCGGGCGCCCTACTGCATCTTTGCAAGGCTGACGCCTGAGACTAGGTTCTGCTTGTGTGACTGTAGTGCGCACAGTAGGCCCCGACTGTGTATTTACACTTGAACTGAAGGCCTGTAGCGTGTCTATTTCAGCTCTCTCGTTGCATAGGATTTATTTAACTAATAAACGATCAGCTCTTAACATTGGGCCTGCAGAGCCAGTGGTTAAAGTCCATTTTCTCTGGCATAGGCTGAGATCAACGTTTTTTGGGGGTAATTTCATTCCAAAGAATTGCTTGTGTGGGAAAACCAGACTGAAGAGTGCATCCTCAGTGGTACTGCAGTGAGGGCGGGTGTGTGCTGCACTTTGTGTGCACATGAGAGAGAGAGATCTCAGGACAAATTTGCAAATATTTAATCAAGTTTCCCCATTTTTTATATGTTTTAACCTATGTGTGGAACGGTAAAGAAAATGAACTTTTCAATAAAATGACATTATTGGGATTTTAAGAAGGAAAATAATTTCTGAGCCCAGCAGTGTTAGTAATGAAAATAGAGATTGCGAGGAAAGAAAATAGATTCATTTCGACAGTGTCTTAAATATTTGAATACTTCGTCACAGCTCCTCCAAATGATCCATCCTTCTGTCTCCTCTTGCAGACAGTCATGCCCCAAAAAGGAAAGAAAAGTGCAGTTTGATCAGCTAGCTGGTGAGATCAGGCTGTATAACTCTGTCAGGTATGTTAATAGGTTGGGTGGTGACAGCCATGGCTGAAGTCTGAGATGGGGGCTCTTTGCAGTAGTTTGCACAGAGGAAAGATTTAAAACATTTCAAGGGAATGCTGGCTTAGATGCATTGCTTGTTTTTCAGTGGAGGGCTAGAGATGTTCCAGAGGGAGCTCTCAAGTATCAGTTATTAATGTATATAGGGATTGTTTATATTTTTTAAACTTGGTTCTGCAACTTAAATTGAATAGAACTGCCAGGTTTTCCTGGCGTTTCCTACTTGTTTTTCCCCTAAAACACATACAGTCATGGTACAGAAACAAACACAGGTACTAGCCCACAGAGCTGCGAAGGGGCAGGAATGGGTTTTGACTCAGCAGAATACCAGGTGTCTTAACACACTCCAGGAGAGTTGGCACAGAAGGTCGAATACCTGTTTTTAAGGGTTAGTCATTCCAAGAGGTAATGTCTCTATTTCCCTCCCACACAAACTCCTTTTGACCACCTTTTCTAAAGTTGCATTAAAGGGATATTATCCGGCTGAAAACACACGTACTTAGTGTTAGCATCTTTGGAGCACTGTAACTGAAATGACGTTTAAAATCCAACTCCCTTCTCCCATTGGTGGATGCTGCGTGTTCACTTTTGGCAGTTCTCTCAGCTCGGTTGATGAAAATAAGCTTCTCGGTTTCATTTTTGTTTCTGGTCTGGTTTGTGCTTTGGCCTTCATCTGCTAACTGAAGGCTGCAGTTCTGGGCTTGCTCTTATTGAAATCCAAACTGGCTGTTTCCATTGAAATAGAAGCATTTCTCTTGAGCTGCAGTTTGGTGAAATGTTCTAACAGGTCCCAAATGTTGGAGCTCAATCAACTCCACGGGGTCGCTTTGCCGAGGCAGCATCGTCTTCCTTTTGTAAAATGTTGGCCCTGGGTGCTGTCCAGACATTGAATCCGAAATACCCTGATTGGAATGAAATGTCCCATACGGAGCAGCTGCCTCCGTCAGGCCACGCGATTACTAGTGAAGAGCCATTTAGTTCCTGATGACAAATCAGTTAGCTCCCAGCTGGCACAATGAAAGCAATGCAAAGAGCTGATCTCTCCTAGCTGCTTAATTTTTTGAGCAGTGTGTGCCTCACCGAGTTCTTTTTTCCCCACTGTTGGAAGGAGGTAAGTTTGGACATGAGGCTATTGGAAGTGCTTGGCTTTGCAGGCTGAGCGCACAAGTCTCTGAGCGGATCTGTCTACACTAGGCAATCCAGTGTGATTGCAAGTTAAAATAATTGAAATGCTTGTAAAAAAAATATCGTTTTCCTGAAGGAAACTCTTTGATTTCAACTCTGATTTCAAGGATAACCAGGAAAAATTCGCTTCAGGTTCTTAGTAATTTGCTAGTTTCACAAAAGCAACCGTCACAGAGAGAGAACTGCTAGGATCTAGCGGCCTGTTCAGTGCTCCGTGTGGATGTGTGGGCCAGCCTAGAAGACCCATGGTGGTAAGTTTAGCTGCATCGATTGTGTTCTGGCTGTGGTGAGCCGCACTGTTTCACTGAAACAAAGCCTCATGCTAGTGCCGACAGTCTTTGGTGGGCAGGTGTGGATTTTAAGAGGGAAACGGAGGCGGATGGTTGCTGGCCTCTCCAGTCCTTGCAATCGCAGCCGGCCACCGAGAGTGCTAGTGTTGTGTGTGTGTACTGTGGGTGTTGCGCTGTGTCTGTCTCGAGAGGGGTGTGTGGAGAGACCCTTTAAAGACCAGTCCATGCTGGGAGAACTCTGCTAGCTACTGCCATGAACACAGCGTGGCCAGGGCTGTGATGTGTTGAGCAGCTCCGCACCCGTCATGCACAGCTCTTCTGAAAACCGTGTCACTTGTGCAGGTGTCTAAACAGGGGCTGAGGACCGTGGCCCCTTTAGGCCCCCGCCTTGGGGTATTGGTGCTCGAGGGCTGTTGGCTTGTGAGACTTCACCTCTGGGTGGACAGGTGGACTAGAAATCGGGACTAGGAGGGTGAGTCTGTGCATAAAGATAAACCCACCCTACAGGGCGCTGTTCTCTGAGAGACGCATCCCAACCAGCAATAATGTGCTTGCCTGCTGCTGAGGTGTTGGGGGGAGAGCGGGCGGAGGTCGCTGGCTGTGCCTGGGTAGGGAGAGCACGGCTGGGCTTTAATCAGTGACTCGGCTCCGATCCTGGGGACACTGAATCCGTTTTTAGCTCCAAGTGCCCTTTCCTCTGCTTGGGGGAGGGGGCAGCCCAGGGAGAGGTCTGCAGCAGGGCGATGAATTTAGTGCAATGACCTAGGGGAGCCTTTTTTGTTTCTCTTGATGCCTACTGCCCTTAAATGTCGAAACGGTCTTTGTAAGCGATGTTTGTGTATTTATGTGTATATATGAGGTACAAAATTTTAAAGTTTCTGCCTTTTTCCCTATTATTTTTCTGAGTAATTCCGGATGTACTTTAGTCTTACTGTCAACACTTTTATAATGTAAAACTGATGCTGGTGGGTTTTGGTTATTTTGTTTGGTTTTTGGGTTTTTGTTGTTTGTTTGGTTTTTTTTGTATAAAAAAAAAGGAAAAAAAAACAAGAAAAAGAAAAATACCAAGTCTGCATCTCTGTCTGTTGTCAGTTTTAGGCTGTAAATTCCAACTATCAATAAAATCTCAAAATTTGCCTTGAACGCGGTGGATTTCTCAAGTCCCAGGCCCTGTCGCCGCCCTCTCCCATTGCACGTTTCACGCCCCGACTGAGCAGTGACCTCCCAGCCGGGCAGCCTCTTGTCTGTTGGTGTAAACAAGCGACCATGGGAACCGAATCTGACCAAGGGACAGCAGAGCAGAGCAGTCCAGGCAGCGGCACTGTCCTTGGTTTTTTTGCATTGTGTGTTTATCCTCGGGGGGCTCCTGCAATGGGTTGGGGATCGGCTGCCCTGCCAGCACGAGCCAGTCATTCTCCCAGGGGGTAGGAGTTACACAGGGTTCGTTGTGGCAGAAGAGCTCAAAGCCCTACAGCCTTTGCTGCTGCTGCTCCCTGGAGTTCCCAGGTTCAAGACAATGACCAGCAGGCCCCTGGTTAAATGCCTGTTTCCTCCTCCCCGTAGCACACCCCTCCGAGACCCCCATCCTTCTCATCAGCAGAGGCAACAGGGTTCTCCAAGTCATCTCCTTAGGCTATGTCTACACTGGCGGATTCGTGCGCAAGAACCCGCAGAGCATCCACACTGCCCGCCAGCTCTTGCGCAACAAGATTTACAGTACGGCATCGGGAGAGAGGGATTCTTGGGCAAGAGCTACACTCTCTTCTAACAGGTGTAAGCTCTCTTGTGCAAATGTGGACACGCGGCAGGACGTGTTCTTGCGCAAGCATCTGCCAGTGTAGACACAGCCAGCGAGTTTAAAATCCCTCTGAAGAAGCAGGTGTCCAGCCCAGGATGTAGGTTTACAGGGCAGCCCCACCTCTTGGGTCCTGCAGCAAACGGCAGTGGTTGGAGGTTGGTCACAGGGTAGCACAAGGTGCCCCTGGACAGTTTGTTTGTTAGTCTAACGCGGTGGCCCCCTGAGATGGTAGCACGGTGGTTTCCAGCCTTTCTTCATTTGCGTTCCCTTAAAAAGGGTTGAATGGAGGCGTGGCCCTTTGGGAAAGCTTGGCCCGATGCTGCAAGGCCCCAGGGTCTGCAGGCCATGGGTTGCAACCTGCAGGGTTTAGTTTGCGTGATGTGAAAGAGAAGGCAAATGGGAGGAGGGGTGTTAAACACACAGCTGGCCCTGGAGCGCAGCCACGCCGACAGCTGGTGGCAGCAGGTGCCCAGGAGAATTTTTTTTAAAACAAGGTAGACAGAGACCAGCCAATCACATTATAACTCAGAGCCCCTTTGGTTAGTGGTTGGCTGACGCTCCACTGCGGAGCAGGTTGCTCTTTCCGATTCCACGGCCTGGGCGTGTGCTCTGGCCAGGAACCTGGTACAGCAAAGCCATTGGGGTGTCAGGCCTAAGAGCGAGGCCTTCGTGCCTAGAATTCTTCACCTCCCTTGCCCTGAAACCTGTTGGAAGGCAGGGTAGCTGCTGAGTAGCCACCAGCTGATTTACCTGCAATTTTGGCTTATGCCTGTCCAAGAACCCAGGAATTGCCGAGCTGCCAGACCCACACCCCACTCTGTCAGCAGCTGCTGCCTCGGAGGTCGGTGAAAGAATGGTGCTGCTGGGGGTGATCTGCCGCCCTCCCCACACACTACTGGAGAATCGCCCATGGCCCTCCTAAAATCTGCATAAGGCTGGAGGGGCCCATTAGCCATGTAACTGTCCAGTCCCTTGTCGCCAAGCGCTGGCAACTTTTGTGAAGTCTCCTTGAAAATCTGCCCGCTATTGAGAGCCAAAAAGCCTCGGACTCCAAAGCATCAGCTGCCAGAGGGATTGGACATTTTAAACACCAGCGAGAATATTTTTTTTTCCTGCTCTGCAGCTTTCTAAGGGTATGTTTACACTACAGCGATATTTCGAAATAAGGTGGCGACACACAAAATGCATTTCAAAATAGCGCATCCACACTGAGTGGACGCTGAATCGCATTTAAGGCCGGCCGGAACCAGGTCCGGCAGGGCATCAGGTCAGGAGTTACTTTATGTGGCTGCTGCCTGAGGCTATCTGAGGCCTGTGCTTAAAGGGATGAGGGACAGCAAAGCATTTTGTCTCTGCATGCTCTGCTTGCCCTCAGTCAGGACACCACAGCACTCTGCAACATGGAGCCAGAGCTGCCCCTGGGCTCTCTGGTGCTTCTTGTGGATGCGTTGCTCTGAGCCTGGCTGCACTTTCTGCAGGCTGCCATCCAGGAGGTCCATCGGGGGGCTGCCAGCATCCAGGAGGCGCGGTGGGAGAGCTTCCATCCTGAGGAGCACTAAGAGCCTCCCTGGTCTGCCCCACTGGGGGCTTGTGCCTCATTCCTCCCTCACGTCCTTCCACTTACCCCTCCCCTGATGTCAAATAAAACACACGTATTTTCATGAACATAAACTCTTTATTTAACAAAAGTGGGGGGGAGGAGGGAATGAAACGCTGGTGAGACTGGGGAAAGGAGGTGGGGGTGTGAGAGGAGGGGAAGCTCAGGGTTGGGGGTCTTGCTGGACCAACTTGATTTTCATGCTAACCTACTCCTGGGTTTGCATGTGACCTTTGGTGGCCCGGCTGGCAGCTATCCTGCCCTAGATGGCTGCGTTCCTCCGTCTAGTGTGGAGATCATGGACATTGGGGGCATCCCCCCCAAACCTGAATAAGGTCCATGATCTCCACCCTGGACCAGGAAGGCTGGCAGACTGCTCCTGGGGAGCAGGTGGAGGGCTGGCTGCCAGTGGCTTGCTGGCTCATGTTTTGGGGCCACTGGGTCGGGGCACTGTGGCCAGAATCAACCCCTTTAAGGGCTCTGGGGAGGGGGGAAAGAGAGGAGTGTTCTTGGTTGAGGCTGGAGTGGCCACCAGGGCACCCTGGAGGCCCCCTATTTCGATGTAAGTGTCTACACAGCACTTATTTTGAAATAGCTACTTGGAATTTGGTGTTATTCCTCGTGGAATGAAGTTTACCAAATTCGAAGTAGCGGTTTGGCTGGGTAGATGCTAGGAAAGTTATTTCTAAATAACTTTGCTGTGTAGACAGACCCTAAGAGGCCTGTCCTGATGTTAGCAAGGGGAGGTTGGCTACAGCTCAACTCACCTTCTAGTCCCCAGGGAGCAGGGGCTGCTGTGGCCTCATGCCCGCTGTCTGTGCTGCACAGCCTACCTTCCCCAGGCTGGATGGTGTGAGTGTGGCTCCTGCTGGGACGCAGCCTGTCCCCTTGTGTGGTTTCCCAAAGTACTGTCTGTTCCTGCTGACCCAGGGTGGGCCCTGCCCCTGCTAACTGCTTAACTGCCATGAACAGGGTTGCCTTGTGGGTTGAGTGCAAGTTCTTTTGGCCGCCTTGCTGTGGAGAGCCCTGGGGATTGTACCCTGGTCCAGCTCCCTCCTGTTCCTCTCGGGGGGATTGTCAGGGTGAGAACAAGCCCTTGCTGTACGTAACCTCAGCACTGAGCGTGCTCCTGGTGAGTGCAGGTAGGGGTGTGCCTGCTGTGTCCTCAGCTCCTGGAGATACCCAGCAGGCTGCCACGGCTGTTCCTTCTTCGCACAAAGACCAAGACCCCAACTTCCAAGCTGCTTATGCTGCCTCCTAGGACGAGGTTCAAGTGCAGCCCCTCTCGCTCTCCTGCCATCAGGACATTTTCTCCCAGTTCTGCCCCCTAGGAACTGAAACGCTACTCGCCCGTTAGCGGGACCAGCTAATGCTGTGTCAGAAATCTACCCAGCCTGCTCTGATGTGACTAACCCTGCACCCGCCCTGGCAGCCCTTCCTGGCTCAGGTTCCACTGCGGGAGGCTAGTAGGGTTGCAGCATGAGTGTTACCCCTCACCCTTAGGTCATGCTCAGCCTGCCCTGGGAAGGGGCAGGAGCTGAAGCTGTTTTCCCGCCCTGTCCTTTGTTCATCATTAGCAGCCGTTAGCCCATCACTGCTGCTTAAGCAGAGGGCTAAACGAGCATGTCACGCCTGGACAAGCAACCCGTGAGTATGACACAGGGCCCCTGCCCTGTATAACCTGAGTGGGGGAAGGGCCCTTGTGAAACGCTGAACTCCACGACACTGAGTGACAATCCATCCAACCCCGGCTCAGCTGCTGTCAAACTCGCATCTCGCTTTGTTCCAAGGTGGTTTTTCACCGTGTAGCAGGGAGGGGGCAGGACCCAGGAGTCTTACGTGTGAGCCGAGGGACTCGGTCCCTGTAGCTTCATCCCACTGTTACACTGGACGTACCAAGGTGCACACGGGGCTGGCAGAGGAACAGCTAACAAGCAGCTAATTCAGAGCAGGGAGGTTCATTAACCATTGGAACAATGTTCCCAGGGCCAGACGTGTTCTCCAAGCAGGGTTGGCTCCAGGAAGCCTTATGGGGCAGGTCGCGCTTGCACACTGGGTCAGACAAGCTGCTGCCGATAGGCCCTGGCGGCCTTGGAATCGATGCTCTGCTCACAGGCCCTTTTACTGCCTGTTCTTTCCGCACCCATTGGCAGCCCTGGGCTCAACAAGTCCCTGGGCCGGAGCCTCTTAACCTGCAGCTGGAGCAGCAGCGGCCCAGCTTCAGGCATTGCTCTGATTCAGGGGAGGGGAACTGCAGGAAGGGGCCCATTTTGCATCTGGTTCCTTTATTCCCCTGAAGCAAAAGCTGAGTTAGCTGGAGCTGGGCCAAGGCACGACGCTGCCAACCCGGCGCTCAGCTCCTGCTTAATGCATCAGTGAGTCCGCGCCCTGGGGGTTACGCACTGGAGAGAACCCCAAGCGTCAGCTCCACCTGCGGGGAGCTGGATGGGGCAGGCGGGGCCACGCTGCACTGCAACGGTCTACACAGGAATCGCGCGGGGGGACGGGCAGGCAGAGAACAGGATGGCTGGCCCCTCCTGTGACCTCGAGGTCAAAGCTTTCAAAATGTTTCCTTCAGCTTCTTCCTGGTAGGACGGAGAACAGGAGCCGGCCTCAGGGCCATGGCCCACTGCAGAGAGCAGCTTTAGGTGCTGGCAGCCCAGCCTGGCCTAATCCATGAGTGACGCCCTGCTGGTGTCAGAGACCCTGGCGAGCCCAAAGCCCCGGGGATGGGCCGCCCGCACAAACCCTGGCGTGCGCTCGAGAGGAGAGGCCGACGCTCAGTCACTGCCAGCACCGCAGGGAGAGTTCGGAGGGGACGAGCAGCGAGCGCCCTGCGGATGCACCGCCCCGGCCCAGGGCTCTCCAGGGTGGCCCAAGCTCTGACTAATGGGGGGCTCACGCCGGGAACAGCCCCAGGGCCCCAGAGAAAAAGCTTCATATTAATTTTTTATTAAATTCCGTTAGTTTTCTCTTTATATAACAACATTTCCCTCTAGGCACAATACAATACAAGGACTCTGTATGCGTGACACAATGTACAGAAACGTCAATAATCTACAACTGCTCCCCGGCGCACCAGCTCCCTGCCCCGCCATTACCAGAGAGGGGGACGCGGGGTTAAGACTGTACAAAGAGCTCCGCACTGAAATAAAAACAAGACACCGGGGGGGTCCCAGGCCTGCGGGGCCGTGGCAGGAAGGTGGTGAACTAACCAAGGGGGCGGCCAGGCAGGCGGGGGCCAGGCAGGGCTCTAGTGTGGAGCCGGCTGGGGGCAAAGCTTGCCAAGGTGCAAACCAAGAGGGGTGAAGGGGGCTTGTTTCTGTACCAGAGATGCCATCACCTCAGTCTCATGATTCAATAAGTTACAGCAGGAAGCGGGTGGGAGGCAGCGGGACTCACCAACAAGCCGTCCCTGGTACACGGGGCAGCCGGGACCAGGGGGCGGGGCCGAGCTCAGCCCGCAGCTGCAGGGAGACTGGTGGCTGGAGCTGCGGGAGGGGAGTGCACAAGCCGGCTGCAGGCTCAGGCACAGGGAGGGGAGGGGAAGGAGGGGCTCTGTACACAGGCCCCAGCCCAGCCCAGCCACCCAGGGCAGGGAGATGGCCGGGGCTGTGCGGACACAGGGGCTGCACTGCCGCCCGCCCTGGTGCCGCAGCCCCAGCAGCACAGGTTGCACGGGGGGGAGAGTGGGACCAAGCAGGGCCCGGCCCCCCCAGCCAGGGGCTGACCCTGGAGCTACAATACTGATGAGACCCCCTCCCAGTGGGGCGATCGCCTGTGCTGCCCCCCAGCTGACCAGCCTCTGTGCCAGGAGACCCTGCCTGTCGTGGGGCAGGGCCTGGCCCACTGGCCGGATGGTCCCAGTGCCCTCAGTCTACTGTCCATGGAGCCAGGGCCTGGCTGGGCAGGCTAAGCTAAGCTCGGGCCCCGCCAGCGCCGAGTGCCCGGCAGCAGGGCAGGGTCTGGCTCTCGCGCACTTAGTGCAAGTCCCCAAGCAGCTCTAGTGGCACAGGGTGGGGTTCAGCCACGGCCCCTCCTGGAGCCTCGCCCAGCAACAGGACAAAACCCCAGAGACCCAACCAGAGCCCTGCTCAAAAGCCAGGCCCCACTGGGGACCTGAGGCCCGCGTCCCGCGTGGGAGGGGAGCTGCGCTGTCCTGCCAGGGGCCCGTGGCCCGCGTGGGAGGGGAGCTGCGCTGTCCTGCCAGGGGCCCGTGGCCCGCGTGGGAGGGGAGCTGCGCTGTCCTGCCAGGGGCCCGTGGCCCGCGTGGGAGGGGAGCTGCGCTGTCCTGCCAGGGGCCCGTGTCCCACGTGGGAGGGGAGCTGCGCTGTCCTGCCAAGGGCCCGAGGCCCGTGTCCCGCGTGGGCCCAGCCAGCATGGGGGAAGGGTCATTACTGGCTCAGACCGGCTTAGTGGGGGCTGGAAGAAGGGAGCCCCCGCCTCCTGCCCGACATTTCAATTCCTCCGCTAGACGGTTCCTACCAGAGTGTAACAGACTGACCCTGCCCAGGCCCGGCTCTGTCCGGGAGCCGGCGGGGCCTGGGACTTTCCGTACGACATGCTCCGGCAGTGGGGAGAGAAAGGCTCCGGCCTGCCCCTCCTCAGTCTGTCCGTCCGCCAGACCTGGCCCAGCTCAGGTGCCAAACCGGGGTCCTGCCTCTGCTTCACGCCAGGGCCCGGAGGCCTCCGTGCCCGGAGCGGGGCTGCTGGCCAGCCGGGCTCACGCGTCCGACAAGCAGCCCTGGATGCGGTCAATCCACTGCTGGGCCAGCTGCACGTCCTGGGCGCAGAAATTGTAAACTCGCTTCGTCGTCTTCAGCTGCAGGGAGAAAAGTGGAGAGCTGAGGCCGGGTGGGGGGGTGGAGTCAGTGGGGGCCTCCGGGTCCCTCCTGGGGGGTGGGAGGTGGGACTGGCTGCAGCCTGGGACCATCTGGGCCACGGGGCCTCTGCAGAGCGCGGGAACCCCAGGGAGCCCAACGCGGACTGGGCCTGCCCTGCCCCGGCCCAGCACCACGCCCCGGACTCACGTCGAAGAAGGCCTTCTCCTCCACCATCTTGGGGGCCCCCATCGTGTGGGTGCCGGGGGTGATGGACTCCACCTCCACCAGGTCGATGACCCCTTTGCACTCCTTGTCATGCCGGTTGTCGTAGTACCGCAGCTGCAGGGGACGGCAGCGCATGTCAGCCGGGCCCCACACAGGCCTCCCCTCCCCTCCCGGCCCCTCCCCGCGGTACCTGGTGTTTGGTTTTATCCAGCACGAACCAGCGGGCCTTCCAGGGCTTCATGAAGGCTCCTTTCTTGTAGAGCGCCCCCTCGTAGGACCTGCGGGCCGCAGGGAGCGGGTTAGCGCCACCGCCGTGCCAGCCCCGGGGCCCCCCAGCCCAGCTGCCGGGCCCCCCACCGCCCACAGGGCCCCCCCGCCCCAGCCCGCGCTGCGCTCGCCTGTTCTCGCTCTCCGACGTCTGGAACTGGCTGTACAGGTGGCTGGTGCTCTTGCGGGCCCCCTGCTTCCCGCTGGACGGGGTGGAGCTGCTGCTGGCGTCGCTGTCCAGGCTCAGGTTGAGGGTGGAGCCCACGCCGCTCTCCTGCAGGTAGACCCCCAGCGAGCGCCGGTGGGGCAGGAGGCTGGAGGACATGAGCAGGGAGCTGGACGCCATCTGCAGAAGAGAGCAGGGACGTGAGGGTGCCGGCCGCTTGCCCAGGCACCGCCAGCACCTCCGGGGCCGGAGACCTACCCTGCTGGCCTCCTGCCGGGCCTCTGTGCGCTGGGAGGCTTTCACTTTGTCCCACGTGTTCTTCCAGCGCTCCGGCGCCTGGCCCAGCTCCGCCTCCAGGCTGTGCAGCTCCTGGGGAGAGGCAGAGTTACTCTGGACAAGGGAGAGGGCACACCTGCCTCCCCTGCCCCCAGGAAACCAGGGGCGGCAAGCTCACGGGCTGCACACGCTGGACCTGCCAGGCTGGGGGGAGCAGGGCAACGTGCGAGGGCCAGCAGCCGTGCACACAGGGGTGCGAGGGGCTCTGCACGAGGCCTGCGGGTGGATTTCTCAGCGGCAGGCCCGTAGGGCGCGGACGTCATGCAGCTCGGGGCGCCCCAGGCCAGAAAAGGCTGATTAGTGTTGGAAAAGGTGCAGCAAAGGGCCACAAAACCGACAGGTTTGGAACGGTCGCTGTGGGAGGCGAGAAATGAGACAGACGACGAAGGGGGGATGTGGCAGGACTAAAAATCACAACTGGTGTGGAAAAAGTGAAGAGAGAAATGCTATTTAACCCTTCAGGTAACCCAGGATCTCCCAACAAAATCAACTGGTGATAGGTTTAAGACAAACGGGGAAGTTTTTCTTCACACAACGCACAGTCAACCTGTGGAACTCCTCGCCAAGGGACGTTGTGAAGCCAAAAGTATAACGGGCGTTCAGTAAAGAACTAGATCAGTGGCCAGCGACACAGGCCTTGGCTCTGGCGGTCCCTGAGGCTCTGACTGCCAGCAGCAGGGCCAGGATGAGGGGCTGTTCGCGTCACTGCGCTGCTCTGCTCATTCCCTCGGAAGACGGGCCTCGGCCCGACCCAGCTGGTGGCTAACGTGTGTCCTTGGGGCGGTCCCCGCGCTGCGCTCACCTCCAGCAGCTTGGAGATGGCGTCGGGCTCCATGCGGCTGCGGTTGTCGTAGCAGGGCCAGATGATTTTGCGCTTGGTCTGCGGGGCGCTGGAGTCCTGCCGATCTGCCTCCTCCTCGTGCTCCGGCTGCTCCTGCACCAGCTCCCAGTCGTAGGAGGGGCCCTCGGACAGGGTCTCCTGGATGTAGTAGTCCCACACCTTCAGGTTGGAGATGTTGCTGTACGGCCTCAGCACCTAGGGAACAGGCCGGGGTGTGTCACACGGGGCCCGGGAGCCTCCTGCAATGCCCGGCCCCGGGGCAGCAGGGCAGGGGAACCAGCAGCAGGAGGGGGCTCCCGAGGGCGAGTCCCCCCAGTGTGGCTCTGCCGAGGCCTGGAGAGCTGGGGTAGGCTCTGGCTCCAGGCGCTCAACATGCCCCAGCCAGCTGGCCCGGGTCAGGCCCGGGAACGCAGAGCAGCTGTGGAGCGGACAGGGCACAGCGCCCCAGCATCGTGACCCTGCCTGCCCCCACCACTGGCGAGACCGCAGGGTGCGCCTGCGGCTGGGCCGGGGCCGGCATGCCAGGGTAAGAACCAGGCCCCAGGCTGAGCGGCGACGCCCCTTCCTCCAAACGGTGCCCGGGGGGCTGGCCAGCCACCAGCCGCCGCGGGACACGTCCCAGGTGGGTCGGGTATCAATGAGCGCTCGGCGAGCCCGGGGGTGCGGCTGCTTCGCAAGCCCCCGGCAGCTTCGCTGGCCAGGCCTCCGCCCGCACAGGCCGCACTGCATGCTGGGACCTCAGCCATCCTCAGGGCTGGCTGAGCAGGGCTCCGTCGGGAAGGCTGCTTCACTCCCTGCTGGGGCAGGGCGGGGGGGTCTCCCTAACCCGGCCCCGGCCCGCAGGCGGGGGGCTCACCTCGCCGTCCTCGGGGGCGTACATGTAGTTGAAGAAGACGGGGGTCTTCTTGTTCAGCCGCTCGAGGTAATCCCAGATGGACTTGTAGACCTGCTGGCTCTTCCGCTCGCCCTTCTCCTCGTACAGGATGCCTGTGGAGAGGAGCAGAGGCCGCTCAGCTCCGGCCCTGCCCGCGGGGACGGGGGCCCGGGGCCCGGGGCCCTTACCCAGCTCGATGCGCTCGTAGTCCGAGTCCAGCAGGAAGGTGCGGAACCGGTTGGACACGTAGTGGTAGCTGAGGAACTTCAGGTAGTACTGGCTGAACTCAAACTCCATGGGGAACTGGAGGTGGATCTGCAGAGACACCAGCACAGGCCAAATGGACACCAGCCTCCCCCAGCAGGGCAGGTCCCCCTGGCCGGAGCCGAGGCCCAGACCCCGAGGTGGCTGGGAGCACTCACCTGATGGACGCAGTCCAGGAACTGCAGGAAGACGGGCGCGAAGCCGCTGCTCTGGCTGGCGAGGGTCTGGGCTCCGCGGTGGCTGAAGCGGTGTCCGAAGGAGAGCCACTCCTTCTCCACCAGGAGCCGGAAGCCCTCCATCGTCCGGTAGTAGGGGTCCGACAGCAGCTGCACCAGAGACACCACCTGCCGGCAGGAGCCGGCGTCAGCCAGGAGGAGCCGGCGTCCGGACCTGGCGGGCGGGGAGCCCAGGCCAGCCACCGGGAAGAGCAGCCGGGGGGAGCCGAGTCCGGGCCTGACGGGTGGGGAGCCCAGGCCAGCCGCCGGGAAGAGCAGCCGGGGGGGGAGCCGAGTCCGGGCCTGACGGGTGGAGAGCCCAGGCCAGCCGCTGGGAAGGGCAGCCGGCGTCTGGGCCTGGCGGGCAGGGAGCCCAGACCAGCCCGGGCCAGCAGGGGCTGGCTCCTACCTGCGTGGTGATATCCCAGCCGTCCTCCAGGCTGACCAGCACAGAGGAGCCGGTATCCAGCAGCTCCACCACCAGCACGGAGATCTGCAGGATCTTGTGGATCTGCGGACACAGCGCCAGGGCTTAGCCGGGGGCAGGAGGCTGGGGAGCGGGGCAGACCAGGGCCTCCCAGCACCTCGGGGCAGGGGGACGTGAGCCAACTCCAGCCTTGGATATCGGCCGGTCCCTGGGGCGGGAACCGCTGCGGCCCGTCAGCCCAGAGTGTGCGTGAGAGCAGCGAAGTGTGAGCGGCTAGGACAGAGACCGCTGGGGCCAGCCACCCCCAGCAGTCCCCCCCTTCCCTCCAAACTGGTGGGTGCGCTCCTACCCAGACTCAGCAGCACGCACAGACCAGAGGGGGCCATGGCTTGCCCAGTCCGAGCACCCGTGCAGCCCAGCTGCCCCTTGCACCGAGTCCACGAGCCTCGCACAGACCCCCAGCTGGACCCAGAGAACCTGCCCCTCCTGCAGCAGCTTGGTCCAGGTTCATCCCCCCCCGCTGTGCAAAACGGGGCCTTGTTCCCAGCTGGGGCCTGTCCAGCCCCAGCGCCCAGGCAGGGCTGCTGGCTCCGCCCGGCCCCTGAGCAAATCCCCGCCAGCACCGGGCAGCTGCTCCCCGAGATGGCCGGGCAGGGCGCTGCGCACCGATCCGCGCGTGAAGACCCCCCAGCGCCGCACCTGGCGAGCTGCTCCGGGCCCAGCTGATCCCGGCCGAGGGGAGGAACTGGGAGTGACCGTGGGGAATGTTTCCCCCTCCCCCTGCAGGATCAGAATCCCCTGCCATCACGGGGCGCTGGGGGGGCTCAGGCACCCCACAGGCTGGAGCCCTGAAACACCTTGGTCTATGCGGCTGGGGGGTCGGCTGGGCGGGGCCGGCGCCCTGCGGGTTGCTGGGGCCCTTCCCATGACCCCTCCCCCCCGCACCGTGGGGCTCCTGTGACCCCTGGCAGCTCCCGGCCCAGCGCACTGACCTGGGACAGCCACTCGGACTCCTCCAGAGAGCGCAGGTAGGGCGGGCCGGGCTCCGTGGCGGGGCTGGGCACGCAGGCCTTCATCAGCTTCTTGAAGCTGGCCTTGACCTGGCGCACGTCGAACACCTCGATGGGCACCACCTCCCAGAGCTGCCCCAGGTCCGGCTTCACCCCCTGGCACCATGGGCGACAGGCGCCCGGTGAGCCCCGGGCCAGCCCCTCGACGGGCGGGGCCGGCACTCGGAGCTGCACCGGGCGGGGCCCATTTCCCCCACAGCACCCCGGCTGCAGCGAGGACGCCTCTCAGGAAGTCCCCCCCCTCTTGTCCACCCCACACACAGTGAGGCTCCCCCTCCAGGAGCCCCCCACGCTGACAATGCCCCCCACACACACAGCAAGGCTCCTCCCGGCCGCCCCACATGCTGACAGGACCCCCAGCTGCCCCACACACAGTGAGTCTCCCTCCAGTAGCCCCCACGCTGACAACGCCCCTCCTCCCCACACACACAGCAAGGCTCCTCCCGGCTGCCCCACATGCTGACAGGACCCCCTCCCCGCCGCCCCACACACAGTGAGGCTCCCCCTCCCGAAGCCCTCCATGCTGACAACACCCCACCCCCACCCACACACAGCAAGGCTCCTCCCGGCTGCCCCACATGCTGACAGGGCCCCCGCGCCCCACACACAGTGAGGCTCCTCCAGGAGCCCCCATGCTGACAATGCTCCCCACACGCAGCAAGGATCCCCCGGCCACCCCACACACTGACAGCCCCTGCCCCCGCCAGCTGCCCCACATGCAGCAAGACCCCCCCTCCAGCCACCCCACACGCTGACAGGCCAGCTGCTGCCCGGTCAGTACCTTCAGCTGCGACTTGTCCCCGATGATGTAGAGGGAGGCGCGGTGCGGGCGCAGGAAGCCGGCCTCCGAGGGGGCCCCGTTGTGCTGGGCGCTCAGCCCGTCCTTCCCGGCCAGGCGAGACCCGATGTCCATGTTCAGGACGTAGTTGCTCATGCGCCCGCTGGCCCGGATGCTGCCCCACTTGCCTGCAAGGGAGGGCAGGGGCATGGCCACGGCTCAGCCTGCGCCCGGGCACATGGCCTGCGGCCTGCTCCAGCACCTTGGCCTGGACGCCCCGCCCGGGGACCTCGCGGAGCCCGGATCCCGCAGGCCTCCAGGGCCAGGCTGGCTTCTCGCTCCTCTGCTCGCCGGCAGCTGGGGCCCGGCAGGTTCAGGGCTCTGCAGCTTTGATCCTTCCCACAGGCCTGTCCCGGCCCCAGTGCTGGGGCCTCTGCCCACGTCCCTGTGAGCTGCACCCCCTTCCCGCTGCCGGGAACCCTGCCCGGAGCCAGGCCCCGGCCGAGGGGAGGAGCCAAAAGCAAACCTGGGAGCCTGTGCCGGGATCAGCTGGGTCTACACTTACCTGGGTGCCGGGAAAGCCATTCAGTGCGGTTAGCGTGCCGGGCGGTTACCACGCCACGGGGCCGTGGGGTGTTAGGGGCACGCGAAGGGGCCGCGTGTTAGGCGAAGGGGCCGCGGGGATGTTAGCGCGAATGGGCCGCGGGGGAGGGCCATAGGGGTTTAGGCGCCACGGGGAGAGTAGGCACGCAAGGCGCCCGGGCGGGGCGGGGTGTTAGTGGCTGCAGGAGCGGGCGCGGGGCGGGAGGGGGAGAATGGGGTTAGGTGTGGCGCCGGGGTGTTAGTGGCCGCAGGGGATTAGGCGCGCGAAGGCGCCACAGGGGAGAGTAGGCGCGGCGCCGGGGTTAGTGGCCGCAAGGGTTAGGCGCGTGAAGGCGCTGGGGTTAGTGGCCACAGGGAGAGTAGGTGCGTGAAGGCGCCCGGGGTGGGGTGGGTATAGTGGCTGCAAGGTTAGGCGCGAAGGCGCCGGGGAGGGGGTTAGGGCGCCAAGGGGCCGGGGCTGTCAGTCACATGCCCGGGTTAGCGCCAGCGGCTCGGCGAGGCGGTACCGTACCTCGGGGACTCTCGCGGCCCTTCGCCGAGGCGCCCTTGGGGGCGGACAGGGTGACGACCCTAGCGCGGGGACCTAGCGCCGAGAGAGCACAGGGTGGAGAGGAGGCCGCACCAGGGCCCCAGACCAGGGCTCCCGCCGAGCCGCGCTCCCGGGGAGCGAACAGGCGCTGGGCGAGGAGGCGAGGGGAGGGGCCCCCGTGAGCGGCGCGCCAGGCCCCGGGGAGCCGAGGTGAAGCAGCTACTCTACGGCGGGCCGGGCCGGCGCTGTGCCCGGCGTTCCTCACCTCCGCGGCTAATAGTGCCGGGCCCATCGTCCTTCCCTCCCATCACCTGCTTCATGAGCGATCCCAGCTTGGGCTGCCGCTTGTCGGAGGAATCTGTAGCACCAACAAAACAGCAGGTTTGGCCCCGCCGTGCTGGCCCCGCCGCGGAGAGCGGAGCCACCAGCCAGAGGCCGGCGCCGGGCGTCACGCAGCTCCCGGAGGGCTCCGAGCGCCACGGCACCCAGCCAGAGGCCCCTGCACCCTCACCGGGACCCTGCTCGAGCACAATGGGTGTTGGATGCTGCAGACAGACAATGGCTGGGAAGGGAGCCGGGCGCCAGGACCGGTGGTGGGAAAGGAGCCTGGGGCCGGGACACGGGATGGGAAGGGAGCCTTGGAGGGGGGGGGGCAGGGGAGCCTGGCGCCGGCAGGACGGAGACCGAGGCAGCACAGGGCAGAGGAGGCAGAAAGACTCACCTGGAGGTGCGGCTGGGCACGCTCGGCCCTGCCAGGAGGTGCTGGGCCATCTCGCTGCTCAGGTAATTCGGCCCCGCCCGGCCCCCGGGCAGGGCCAGGAGCTGGGACTCCAGGTGGGCAGCCCTGGCCGGGGAGCCCCGGGCCACCAGCGCCTGGCCCCAGCCCCATTGCTGAGCTCGCAGTGGGCAGGGAGGGGGCCCCGGGGTGACAGACCTCCCCCGCCCCACGGCCAGAGCCCAGCCCTGCCCGGCCCCAGCTGCGAACTGCCAGAGCCGGGTCACGAGGGGGGCTGGCGGCGCTGAGCCCCACTGGCCCCCGAGCCGGGAAGGGGCCGGTACCTGAGGTCAAGGCCTACTCTGAAGAGGCTCCACGAGGGCCTCTGCCGCAGCCTCCATTTAAGCAGCACGGCCTTGGTGCGCGAGTGCCGCCAGCACACCACCGGGAAGCGGCTCTGGCGGTAGCAGCGCGAGATCCTCAGGATGGTGTTGTCCTGGATGCTGTGCGGGACGATCAGCAGCCCCGGGTAGCTGTGGGAGAGAGCAGAGCCCATGGGCCCGGCCGCCCACCCACCGACAGCCCCGACCCCGCAGCCCCACCCTGGCTGCCCCATCCAGCTGTGGGAGAGGAGTGAGCCGGCGGCCCGGCCCCACCCACCGACAGCTCCTGACCCCGGCATGCCCCACCCCCTGGCTGCCCCATCCAGCTGTGGGAGAGAGCAGAGCCTATGGGCCCGGCCGCCACCCACCGACAGCTCCTGACTCCCTGCAGCCCCACTCCCTGGCCGCCCCATCCAGCTGTGGGAGAGAGCAGAGACCATGGCCCGGCCCCACCCACCGACAGCCCTGACCGTAGCCCCACCCCTGGCTGCCCCATCCAGCTGTGGGAGAGAGCAGAGCCATGGCCCGGCCGCCCGCCACCCGACAGCCCCGACCCTGGCTGCCCCATCCAGCTGTGGGAGAGAGCAGAGCCCATGGGCCCGGCCGCCCACCCACCGACAGCCCCGACCCCCGGCAGCCCCACCCCCTGGCTGCCCCATCCAGCTGTGGGAGAGAGCAGAGCCCATGGGCCCGGCCGCCCACCCACCGACAGCCCCGACCCCCGGCAGCCCCACCCCCTGGCTGCCCCATCCAGCTGTGGGAGAGCAGAGACCATGGGCCCGGCCGCCCACCCACCGACAGCCCCGACCCCCGGCAGCCCCACCCCCTGGCTGCCCCATCCAGCTGTGGGAGAGAGCAGAGACCATGGGCCCGGCCGCCCGCCCACCGACAGCCCCGACCCCTGGCTGCCCCATCCAGCTGTGGGAGAGAGCAGAGACCATGGGCCCGGCCGCCCACCCACCGACAGCCCCGACCCCCGGCAGCCCCACCCCCTGGCTGCCCCATCCAGCTGTGGGAGAGAGCAGAGACCATGGGCCCGGCCGCCCACCCACCGACAGCCCCGACCCCCAGCAGCCCCACCCCCTGGCTGCCCCATCCAGCTGTGGGAGAGAGCAGAGACCATGGGCCCGGCCGCCCGCCCACCGACAGCCCCGACCCCTGGCTGCCCCATCCAGCTGTGGGAGAGAGCAGAGACCATGGGCCCGGCCGCCCCACCCCCCGACAGCCCCATCCAGCTGAGGGAGAGAGCAGAGACCATGGGCCCGGCTGCCCGCCCACCAACAGCCCTGCCCCCCGGCAGCCCCACCCCCTGGCTGCCCCATCCAGCTGTGGGAGAGAGCAGAGACCATGGGCCCGGCCGCCCCACCCCCCGACAGCCCCATCCAGCTGAGGGAGAGAGCAGAGACCATGGGCCCAGCCACCCGCCCACCAACAGCCCCGCCCCCCGGCAGCCCCACCCCCTGGCTGCCCCATCCAGCTGTGGGAGAGAGCAGAGACTGTGGGCCCGGCCGCCCGCCCACCAACAGCCCTGCCCCCCGGCAGCCCCACCCCCTGGCTGCCCCATCCAGCTGTGGGAGAGAGCAGAGACCGTGGGCCCGGCCGCCCACCAGCAGCCCCGCCCCCAGAAGCCCCACCCCGACCAGCTGGGGGAGACAGCAGATGCCGTGGGCCACAACACAACACACACCGCCCACTAGCAGCACCGGCCAGGCACGTCCCTGTGGGGGATGGCTCTGCCCTTCCCCTGCACCAGATACCTCCTCTGGCAGATGGGTCCCTGCCTAATGCCTTTCCTGCTCTCTGAGCCAGGCCCTCACCTCTGCCCCCCCTCCCGACAGATGGCCCCACCCCCTGGCAGCCCTCACCAGCAGCAGATGGCCCCGCCCCCGGCAGCCCTCACCTCCAGGCAGATGGCCCCACCTCCAGGCAGATGGCCCCGCCCCCGGCAGCCCTCACCTCCAGGCAGATGGCCCCGCCCCCGGCAGCCCTCACCTCCAGGCAGATGGCCCCACCTCCAGGCAGATGGCCCCGCCCCCGGCAGCCCTCACCTGCGGCAGATGGCCCCGCCCCCGGCAGCCCTCACCTGCAGCAGATGGCCCCGCCCCCGGCAGCCCTCACCTGCGGCAGATGGCATACATGCGGTTGACGGTGGAGATGCGGAAGGGCCCGTTCTTGGAACGGGTGAGGCTGTTGCTCAGCGTGCCCAGCCCCAGGCGCTGGTAGTCGCGGCAGCAGGCGCGCTCCACCAGGTGGCTCATGGTCATCTTGTCGGAGGGTTTGATGGTGGTGGAGGGGGTCAGGGTGCTGTGGTCCAGCTCCTCGCACACTGCAGGGGCAGAGGGGCCAGGTGGGTTGGGGGGAAGGGGACACAAGCCCTGGGCCTTGCTGCAGCCGCTCCCTACCGGGGCCAGGCCAAAGGCTGCGGGGAGTCGACCGTGCGCACGAGCCACCTGGGGCTGAGCGAGCCGCGCGGCCAGGCCCTGCGCTCACAGGCTGCCCGGCGGTGACATGGCAGGGGGCCCCAGAGCGACGGAGACGGGCTGTCTGGAGGTGACATGGCTGGCAGGGGACCGAGTCAGCCCAGCCACGGCAGGGGGCCCCAGAGCGACGGAGACGGGCTGTCTGGAGGTGACATGGCCGGCAGGGGACCGAGCCAGCCCAGCCACGGCAGGGGGCCCCAGAGCGACGGAGACAGGCTGCCCGGCGGTGACCGAGCCAGCCCAGCCACGGCAGGGGGCCCCAGAGCGACGGAGACGGGCTGCCCGGCGATGACACGGCCAGGGGCAGAGCCAGCCCAGCCACAGCAGGGGGCTCCCCACGCAGGGGGCAGCCTGTTAGCCCGGCGAGTGCCTGACCTGAGATCTCGTCCTCGTCCTCGGGGCAGTGCGGGCCGCTGCGCGGCTCCCAGGAGGGCGGCGTGTACTTCTTGCGGGTCACGTACTGGCGGCCAATGGTCCTCTTGGCGTTCTTCACCAGGTTCCTGGAGAACGTCCTGGAACGGGCGTGGGGGCGTGAGCCGTATGGGGACCAGCCCCAGGCCGGCTGTGCCACAGCCCGGCCACAGGGACCCTGCCCCGCTGGGCTCCAGAGCGCCCTCCCGGCCCAGCATCGGAGGAGAGGCAAGGACCCCGACACTGTCACACCCAGAGCAAAGCGGAGGCAGGAGCAGCCCTCGGTGCCACCCACTCGCAAGCTTGTGTCAGCCCTGCGGCTGCAGGCAGGGTGTCACGTTACCGGAGTTTAAGGGAAGCAGCCAGGTCACTGCTGCACCCATGGGGGCGCGTGTGCCCCAAAAGTTGGTACAAAAGGGGCCATGTGAGGTGTCAAACGAAAGCTTATCTTCTACTGATTCTGTATCTGCTCTTCATATATCTGTGTAATGTCTGTGTGTGGAGTTAGGAATACGGACTCTGTGTTGATGCTGAAAGATTCTCTGAGGCAGAGCAATGGGCCGGAAATGTTTGCCTATGGACATGCTAATGAGCAAAGCTCCAGGGGACAATGGGCCTCTGGAGGCCAAAGACACACCTGGCCACTGGCCATGTGACTCCCTCCAGCTTGGAAGAAGCCAGGAGGGGGTATAAATATGCCATGTGGCCGACTCCATCTTGGTGCTCAGCTCTCCATCCCAGAGGCAAGAGTGCAGGGATCGAAGAGCCGGAAGGACCTGTGGACCCATCCTGATGTGGGATGTTCACCAAAGACTTTTAAGCCAGCAGCTATAACATCTCTGCTAGAGCCTGCATCGAGAACTGGGAGATTCGATGCATGTAATGTAGGATACTTTAACAACCTCACTCTCAGGCTTTTCTTTCTCTTAGTAATAAACCTTTAGATGGTAGATGCTAAAGGATTGGCTCAGCGTGATTTGTGGGTAAGGTCCGGAGGGTAAATTGACCAGGGATCTGTGGCTGGTTTCTTGGGACCGGACAGAACTTGTTCGGGGTAGGTGGGGTTGGGTTCTAAGACCCCCCACCTGTGTATGAGGCCCGGGGCCACCTGGGGCACGGATATTGCTGGGGTGTCGGGGAGGGGTTTTGCTCGTGAGGCTTCAGGCAGGCAGCTGAAGCGCTCTGGGACTGGTTTGTGGCCTCTTTGGGAAGGTCTCCAGTCTGGGGGCTAGAGAGAGCCCTGAATTTGAGCAATTCGCCCTGAGCAGATGCCCTCAGCTGTGTCCAGACCTGGCCCGGTCCATCACACAGGGAAACACCCATGCCCCAGCTCAGGCAGAGCCCACCAGGACAGGATGGCCAGGCCCGCTACCACGGGGGTTGGGGAGGCCCCCTCCCCAAAGCCACAGGGCACGTGGAGCAGCTCCGAGCAGAGAGTCCATGGGGCACGGCACGGCCCTCAGGTCTCACGACCGACCAGCTTGCTGCACCCCCTCCCCCCCGGATCCCCAGGGCCAGGCGAGGAGCCAGGCAGAGGCCAGATTTGCCCAGGCTCCCCCTAGCCCGGCCCAGCCGGCTCGCTCCGGACCGATGGACGGAGGCAGCCCGGGGCCAACGTGCCGCGTTTGGCCCCTTCCCGGCAGCCTGGCCCCCGGCGCAGGAGGAGACGCGCCCCCTGGCTAGCAGGGCTTTGGCTGGGGGCTCGAGGGCCAGAGAGAGGACGGGGCTGCGCCTGCCTGGCCCTATGGTCGCAGCCACCTGCTCTGGCACAGCACAGGGGGTGGCACTTTCCGGATCCACCCCCCAGAGCTGCCGCTAGCGGGAGCAGGCCCAGCCCCTGGGGGCCACTCGGGGAGCGGCCGCCGCAGGGCTGAGCCTCCTCCAGCCGGGCCCCTGAGGGTGGGGAGAGGCACCGAGTTTGCAGGCCCGCAACCCAGGAGAGGCAGGCCCAAGCCCGTAGCAAGCAGAGCGGTGGCAGGAAGCAGCGCGGGGAGCAGTGAAGGCTGCAGCCGGTGCCACCTCGCCAGCCCCGCCGTGGGAAGGTCTTACGTGGACGAGGGGCCACGGTGCCCGAGGGACATGACCCCCACTGCCAGGCCCTGGAACATATCGGCCACCTGCTGGGAGCTGGGTCACAAACAGGAGAGAGGCTCAGACGCCGCCCAGCGCCCGGCCCAGCAGCCATCAGCGGCACAGCCCTGCCAGCCCGGGGGCACAGTGCAGGCCCCCCATGCATGGCCCCCCGCCCGCCCGGCGCGGCCCCTCCCTCCTGCGCAGGGCTGGCCCCGCGGCCCCTAACATCCTGCTGCTGCCGCAGCCCCTTGGCATCAGGGAGCCGAGATCCTGGGCAGAGGCGGGCGTGGTACCAAGGACGCAGCTGCTTTGCTCAAGAGCCAGGCCAGGCTCAGAAGGGAGCCTGCTCTAGGGAGGGGTAGAGACACCCCGGGGTTTCAAACAGACCCATGTGCTCAGCCAGAGGCAGAGGGCCTGTCCCTGGGTGAAGGGGGGGGTGGCAGTCAGAGCGCTGTACCTGAGCAGGGGGGAGACACAGCGCGCCATACCAGGGGGAGCAGAAGGCAGAGCACCGTCTGAGCGGGAGGACAGAGCCCCGTCCCTTTGGGAGAGAACAGAGCACCATACCTGATCGAAGGGCTCTTGTCCTTGGCCTTGGGCTGCGGGGCCTGCTTGGGGCCCTGGCCGGCGGTGAAGGCGAAGGTGCCGCGCACGTGCTGCGGGTAGCGCAGCTTGTGCAGGTGCTTGCGGAAGACCTCAGCGCTCTCCGAAGCCACCTCCTCGTCGAAGGCGATGCGCAGCAGCTGCGGGCACAGCGAGGGCTCAGGCTGCCGCCCCCCGCACCCCCGGCGGCTCCACTGTCCAACGCCCCCAGGGCGCCGCCAACCCCATTGGAGGGGGTCGGTGGCCCCCGGCCCAGGGCCCAGCTCCCCCCCAGCAGCAAGGCCCTGGAGCTAGGGGCGGGCAGGGACCCCGAGAGGGCGAACACGGGACAGCCGGAGCTCAGCAGGTCCCGGGCCCCCGGCCAGCACTTGGGCCCCCAGGAACAGGCCTGCTCTCCCGTCAGCCCAGAGACCCGACAGGGCCTGAGTCGGCCACCGCGTGGGGCTCCAGCAGCGCCCCCAGCTGGGCGGCAAGGGAGCCGGGGCTCAGACACTCCCCGGCCTGCTCTGCGAAGGGCCCTGGGATGGCAGCGCAGGCTGACCCCACGGCCAGGCCAGAGCAGAATCACTCCAGCACAAGATGGGCCGGTACGTGGCTGTGGCCCACCGAGGACAGACGCAGGAGAGCGGCTCAGGCCAGTGCCTCCCAGCCCAGCGTCCCGGCACCAGGGCCACGGGGAGCCAGGGTGGAGCCCAGACCAGCGGCCCTCATGAAAGCCAGCAGGGATTCAGGGAAGGAGAAAACCAAGATTTGGGGTGACAGCCCCGTTTGCCTCCCTCCCGTCCCCCCACGCTCCTGCCCCACTGCCTGGCTGCAGTAAGTGTTTGTGCGAGCCCCGGGCCCAAGCCCTGGGGGCGGAGCCGCTGCCGGCCCTGCCCGCCGAGAGCGCCCAGAGGCGATAAGCCATGGTCCAGGGCTGCAGCGCTGGCTGCCCTCAGCTGAGCACTGTGCCTGGCTCAGCTCGGGTCTAGCCCAGCTCCTAAGCGCTCTCTCTGCCCGGGCCCGTGGGACCCGCCCCCCGGCGCTAGCCTGGGCCCAGAACGGGAAGCAAACCCTTCCCCGCTCGGCAGTGGAGCCAACAGAGCCAGCAAGCCACGCTCAGCCAGGCCTGGGACACCCGGAGAACTGCAGTCCCATGGCCTGGAGGCTGCGTCCGACCTGCCGGGCGGATGGCCCCCCCGAAGCCCGGTGTTCCCAGCCCCGGAGACCCAGCAGCGGCCGCAGCCCGGCCCCAGGGCCCGTCTCACCTGGAACGTGCACGAGCGCAGCTGCAGAACCTCCTGGGTGCTCTGGTCCCCCTGGGACTGCCCGCTGATCTTCTTCTCCTGGGACTGCCCGCTGATCTTCTTCTCCTGGGTCTGCACGCTGATCTTCTTCTCTTTGGTCAGCGAGGCGATGGGGAAGGAGCGGACCACCACCTGCTCCCCCACTGGGCACGGGGAGAGCGGGCACGTCAGCCGCACGCAGAGCTGGGCCCCCCTCTGGCGCCAGCCCCTTCTCAGAGGCCTGGGGAGGGAAAACCCGCCCACCAGCCCAGCTCCCCGGATAGCACCAGGCTCCCACTGAGCCAAGGTGAGAAGCCTCCCTCCCCAGGCTGTCGGCAGCAGGGCGGGGCCCCCAGACCCCCCCACCCGGGACTGATCCCCCCCCGACCTGCTGGGGGAGGAGGGCCCCGAGGCGCAGCGCGGGCCCCACCCGCCCACAGGGGCTGCAGAGAGAGGGGCCTCACCCAGCGGGTCGGTGGGCGTGCCCTTGAAGACGATGCGGTACGTGGTGAGGAAGATGGCGCCCTCCGCGGGGAGCAGTGGGGGGCCGCCGATATTCCCTCCAGCAGCTTCTTCCCGGCCGTCTGGCATGAGGTACACGCGCAGCCCCTCCATCACGCACTCCTCGCCCACCAGCAGGCTGGGGCGCAGCAGCTTGGGCTGCGGGGACAAGGGAGGGGCTGAAAGCCATGGGCGAGCGGTAGCCTGCAGGCTCCAGTGGCCCAAGGGAGCAGGGGCCGGGGGAGGCGCTGCCCGTGGTACAGACCTTCTGGATGGGGGGCAGCCGCTTGCTCTCCCTGTGCACAGCGTCCAGCGTCTCGATGTGCATCTGCACGATGTCTGGGGAGGGAAGGAGGGAGACGCGTTAGCCCCGCGGCCCGGCAGCAGGGGACGGGGCCTCCCGCCACGCCCAGCCCCGGCCTGCTTACCGGGGATCATGATGTGCAGCCCCTTGAGGTGCTCGTTGGTGACGCCGCTCTCCGTGCACACCTTGTCCACGAAGCGGTTGATGAAGCGAACCACGTAGTTGGCCACGTCGGAGCTCTCGGCGTCCTCGAACCCGCTCTCCGTGTCGTAGCTATCGGCCACGCTGCCGGCAATGCTGGCGCAGGCAGAGAGGGGCGGGCGTGAGCATGTGCCGGCCCCAGGCCACAGCCCCCACGGCCAGCCCCACATCACGGCCCCAGGCCACGGCCAGCCCCACGCCATGGCCCTGCTGCCTGGGCGAACATTGCCCCCGGCCCGCGACCAGCATGAGTAGCTCAGCCCACACGGTGGCAGCCTGCCCCGGGCCTGGCAGCTCAGGCCAGCTCCAAGCCGCCCCCGCCCAGCCCCGGTACCTGTTGGTGACGAAGCTGTTGCTGACACTCTCCACATCGCCCAGCCCTGAGCTGCGCAGCAGCCGGTTCTTGCTGGTGTCGAGGGGCAGCAGCAGGTAGCTCATGCGGTTGGCGTAGTGAATGGCCTGGCTGAAGACCGTGCTCTCCTCCTTCTGGATCAGCTCCTGCTGCTTCTCCCGGCTCATGGTTGGCCACAGCCGCCGCTGCTCCCGCCGCGATCTCCAGAGCCGACTTCTCCTCCCGCGGCCCCTCCTAGCCGAGCGGGCACAGGTCAGCCCTTCGCCCGCGCAGGGACTGGCGCCAGCTCCCCCCTCCTCGGGGCCCCCTCCGCCCTTCCCCGGGCACAGCCCCGCCCCGCCCCCTTCTACCCTCTCACCTCGGCCACGTGGTTCTCCTCGTGGCTCTCCAGGTACAGGGCTCGGATGTGGTTCTGCACGTCGCAGTAGAACATGGCCTCCCAGAACTGGATGTTGGTCCACACCACGTGCTCCTGCACGCAGCTGTAGGCAAACTGTGTGATGCCCGGGCTCAGTTTCTGCGGGCGGAGAGAAGAGGCTCTGAGTGGTGGTGCCGGTACTGCTGCATGCCAGCCCCTGCCGTGCTCGGGGGCTGGGGAAGGCAGCGTTCTCGGCCGGCCGGCGGCCCCATGCGCCAAGGGCCCTGCCTGTGCAAAGCAAGCGTGCCCCAACGGTCCCTCCCACACACCCAGTCAGCGCCCGGCAAACACTGGGCTCTCCCCCGCCAGACAGAGGGACTCCAGGCCCCAACTCCCTGGGAGCCGCAGCCCTCTCCGCCACCTCAGGCAGGCCCGGCGCCCGAGGGGAGACCTGGCCGGTGCAGCCACGGCCCAACAGGGAGCACTCGTTGCTCCAGAGGGACAGTCTACATGGCAGTAAAAGCCTCCGGCTGGCCTGTGTCGGCTGACGGGCCCGTGGAGGAGCCTTCTGAGCGCTGGGCCCCAAGAGCTCGTAGCCAGCCCAGGTCCAGTCTGCCCAGCCAGAGACCAGCCCCGCAGGCCGGGCTTTCACTGCAGCGCGGATACGCCCAGAGCAGCTCCCCCAGGCCGCGGCACTGACATCCCTGCCCACACCGGGGGCCACAGAGCACAAGGCCTCAGACCTGCTGGAGTCCGGGTTTGGGCCCAGGCCGGAGGCAGGAGCCAGAGCGGAGCCCCTGCGCCTGCCCGAGCTGCGACTCCCGCGAGAGCAGCCCCGGCACCGGGGCGCTTCCCTGGCGCTCTCGGCACCGCCCCGCAGCCTGCCCCGCCTACTCACCCGGCAGAATGCCGTGACTAGCGGCAAAAGCGCTGCGGCGATCCCATGCTCGTCCATGGCGGTGCAGTCCTGGGGCCGGAGACAGAAGAGATGAGCCGGCGCCCTACAGAAGGCCCCTGCCCCCAGCTCTGGGAGGGAAACTGGCATCCACCGCGGGCCCCAGAGCCGCACACGTCCAGCCAGGCTCCCCCTCCGGGGCAGGGCGTGAGCACGCCCCACTCCCCGCCCGCCTCGCCCCACATGTCCTACCTGCAAGCAGGCGTTCATCATGCGCACGATGAAGTCGAACTGCTGGTGGTCCAGGACCGCCCGGTTCTGCTGCACGTGCAGGTTCAGCTCCTGGGTCAGGCAGTGCCTGGCTGCTCGGCCCTTCATGGCCCTCAGCACAGCCGGCAGCAGCTGCAGGAGAGGTGCAGAGGGAGGCGTGAGGGGGCCCTGCAGGTGCTGGGCCAGGGCCACTGGCAGCAACTGGCGATGGGCCCAGCGCCACGTTCCCCGGCTTCCCCCATGCTCCTGCAGAATGAACTGTGTGTTGCGCACCCACGCGGCGGCGAAGGGGCTCCAGCTGGGGGGAGCAGGCTCTGGGGTGAGGCCAGGCATTGGGGGTCAGACTGCAGGAGAGCAGGGTTCCCTGTGAGCTGTGCTCTTGGGCGGCCCCAAGGAGACATTCAAGTGCTGGCCAGCTGACTAGCAGAGCGCCCCCAGAGAGGCTGGTGTGTCCAGGTGGTGCACATTCCCGCAGGCCTTGGCGCACCCGAATGTATTCTGCACTCGGATGGGAGACCCGAGGGAACGCTGCGGGAGAGGACTCAGGGCTCGGGCAGGGACAGGGCCCCCCAGCTGAGGGAAGAGGCGCTTTCCCCTGGCTGGGGGGGAGGTTTCTCCCTGCTGCACGGCTGCACCGCCTAGCAGGAACGCAGGGTGCAGGGTCCTGAGTCCCCACCGCAAAGCCTGGTGCTTTGGGAAGCCCCAACCCTCCCGAGCCTCCTTTGCACCGCAAGCCCCACAGCTCTGGCGGCCGGGAGCCCAGCGCCTGCTTGGCCGCCTCCCCGGCCGCCTCCCCAGGCCTCACCTTTTTGGCTTCTAGCATCTTGCTCTCGAAGACATAGGAGATGCAGTTCCGCACCACCTCCAGGCGGCGGGCGCTGGTGGCCTGGGCGCTGCCGTTGCGCTCCAGGATGGCAGCTGAGGGGAAAAGCCGCTGGCTGTTACGCCACAGGAGCAGCTGGGGGGGGGGGGGCACCGCCAGCCCATCTCTCCTGCTCTGGGAGGGCAGGGGCTGCGCGTTCCTGACACCCGTGGGAGCCCCCCCACTTCCTCTCCAGCAGGCAGCGCAGCCCAACTGGCTACGGTGGGGAGGAACCGCCTGAACGGCATGGCCCCGGGCACATGGGGCTGGGGGACCGGGAACGCCAGCGACCGCGTAACCCCGGAGGGTGGGCGAGTTGGCAGTGGCTTCCCACGGGGCAGAGCCAGGGAGAGGACCCGGGCGGGTGGCTTTCTGCAGCGGCAGAGTCGAGCCATCAGCACGAGCCACTCGCCACCCCGGCTCCGCAGGCCCCGGCTCGCCCGCTCAGACGGGGCCGCTGGGCCTGGGTGCCCCGTTCAAGGGCTGCCCGAGGGCTCCGCAGGCCCCCAGCTGGGCACACAAAGGGAGCAGACACCCCCGAATCCAGGCCTGGCCCCCAGCTCTCCTGAATGGCTCCCTGTGGCCCCCCCAGTCACGCCCCGTTCTCGGTCAAGCTGTGACCCCACGGCCACGCGCCTCAGCCGAACCTCCGCGCCCTGCTGGCAGCTCAAGGCTGCAGGGAATCCCCGGCCCGGGCCCGCAGGCCGGCTGCAGGCTGGGGAACCCCACCAAGCTGCCAGCGGAGAGCCCAGCGGGGCCCATGATGAGCCAAGAGCCTGGCAGCGCCAGGGCCCGGCACGTACCAATGGGGGGTCCCGACGGCACCATGCACTTCTTCTCCGCCCGCACGGCCAGCGGGGCCGTCTGCAGCTTGGCCGTGGCCTGGTCGATGATCCACTGCACCGTGCCCTCGTCCAGGCGGGGGAACGGCCGTTGGTGCAGGCGCAGGTGGCAGCCTTCCGTGGGCTTCTGCACCTTGTGCATGGTCACGGCGGGGTAGGGGTTCTCCTGCGGCACAAGGGGCGTCACTCTCCCTCCAGCAGGCAGGCTGTCCCAGGGCCCTGCCCACAGCCCCAGCCCCGGCCCAGCAGCACGCTGCGCTCCCGAGACGTGGGGCAGAGGCCGCGCCCTCGCCGGCCCCACGCTCACCCTGGCCAGAGAGGGCAGTGCTGCCCAGCTCACCGGGCCGGGGTGGCCGGACCCTCCAGCCCCTGGGCCACGTGGGGGAGGACGTGCTAGAAACAGCGCCCCTGCGGGCAAGGCCGCCCACCCCGGAAGTGGGCAGGCAACAGGGTGACACGTCAAACCGCAGCTCCCAGAGCAGCCGCCCACCTGTGGCTACGGCCGCCGAGGGCTGGAAGAGCGACTCCCGCGCTGGGCGCAGCACAGAGCTGACGGGAGAATGGCACCTCGGGGGGTAGGGCTGACCCTGCCCCCACTGCCAAGCTCTCCTCTCGCCCACCTCCGCCCCATTCGCCCCCAGGCTCCCGGCCGCCCGGCCCCGCCCTCTGGCACTTACGTTCTTATAGAGCAGCTCGGCCAGCTCCTTGATGTGCCGCAGGACTTTCTGCTTGTTCCCCCCTCCTCGGCGCGCATGCGCTTTGCCCCCGCAGCGACCAGCTGAGGGTGGAGGAGAGGCGTGAGGGGCAGCCTCCTGCGTGGGAGCACGGGTGTTGGCTGTGCTCCAGGCCCAGGCCGGGCCCCCGCTTGCGGCTCTGGCTCCCGCGGAGGGGAGGGCGCTCAGCGGGGGTCTGTGCCAGAGACGCAGGGGGCAGGGCTGCTAGCCGGGGGAGGGGGGGGTTCCCCCAGATCGCCTCTTACCTCGTCGAACAGGTCGATTGCTCGGTAGGGGGCGCCCCGCTCGGGTCACGAAGCCCGCGAACGCCATGCCCTCCAGCACCTTGGTGAGAAA
Organism: Rafetus swinhoei; assembly: GCA_019425775.1. NCBI lineage: Eukaryota > Metazoa > Chordata > Testudines > Trionychidae > Rafetus > Rafetus swinhoei. The sequence goes on along the minus strand of CM033437.1, from coordinate 347,831,451 downwards.
GTCGTCCTCCACTAGGCCCCGCTGGCAGAGGAAGGCTGCCTGCAACAAGGAGCAGCCGGCGTCAGGGCTAGCCGGCCACGGCCCCACGCTGGCACCGCAGCGGGTCGCTCCCGCCGGGGGCGCTCAGCTACAAGCTTCCCCCCCAGCCCGCTCGCTGTGCCCTGGGCAGGCCTCTCTCGGCCCCTCAAGTACCAGCTGGTGCTCTCTGAATGGGCCCCCGACGCGCGGATTGCGACCGGGGCCACGGCAGCGCACGCCAGAGCTCAGCACAACCCAACGGATTTGGGAGGCTGTTCCAGCCCTACCGCGGGTGGCTGTAAACGAGCCGTCGACTCTACGATTAACCGACAGGCCTCTCGGTGGGGAGCTCCGACCCCGCGTGGACAGGGACCGCTTCCGGACCGGAGGCGGCACAGGGAGCTGGTTTTTAAACTGGTCCGGGGGGGCTGGGGGCTCGCTGGGAGTGGGGCCAGAGTGTGCTGGCTGCTGCTCCCGGCCCTGGGACTATCGACTAGTCGAGTAACCAATAAGAATTAGTGCGGTCATGCGATTATTCAATTACCCGACAGCTCACCCCGCCCCACCCCCCGATCCACACCGGCACCAGCTCGACGGCAGCCCCTCGGGGAGGCAACGCAGGGTGGCCGAGCGGGCGCTGGAGCCGACACGCTCCAGAGGGCTGCGGGGACAGAATGGACACGCCCGGGACACCGAGGCGGGAGCGGCCGTTTCACGTCCCATGGGGGTAGACAGCCTCTCGACACACTGCACCACTGCCCCCCACCTCGCACCACACGCCGGGGCTCGGCCAGCCAGAGAGGCTCTGTGAAACGATTGTGGCCAGGCAGCCGGCCGCCTCTGGATTCCCTGGGAGGGCATCTCTCCGTGGCTGCTTGTGGCACCACGTCGGGTACCCCCCGATCCTGCACCCTGTCTGCAGCAAGATGAGACTCTGCCAACCAGTGTAGAGAGGGGTTTATTGCTCCTCCAGGACACAGCCCAGCACAGACGTGATGTGGTTACAGGAGTCAGGGCCAGGATGCCTCAGATCCCTTGGGTTAGGGGGTCCATCTCCCCCCCTTACATCCTCAGCCCCCAGCTTAGGCTGCTTCCTTCACGTTTCCCAGCCAGCAACTGCCCCTTCCCCCCACGCCTGGTGTTGGTCTTCGCCTCTCTCCCTTTGTCTCTCCCCCTGGGAATCCCTGTTATCTGCTCAGGCTGAGCCCAGGTGTCTGGGCTAACACACATGCGGGTGGGTCAGTGGGAATCACACATCACAGCGCAGGGGGAACCCGGGTCACAGAGCAGACAGCCCCCCACTACGCCACACTGCTCATGGGGAGGGAGATCCTCAGGAACTCGGCAGGGTTCCCTGTAAGCTGTGCACTTGTGATTCCAACGCCGCCCAGACGATTAGCAGGCGCCCCCAGCTAGGTTTGTTCCCCTGGTGGTGCACATCCACCCTTGCCTTGGTGCACATAATTTATTCCGCACAGGGATGGAAACAATCTGCCCGTGGATGGAAAAGGTGGAAGGAACGTTGGAACTGAGCGCGGGTTTCTTCAGTGGGAAGGGACCCTTTGCTCCCGGGACCGCTGCGGACGTCATGGGCTGCGGTTCCAGCAGAGCGCAGTGGAAAGAGGCTGCTTCTGCAAGCCAGCGGCTGCCTCGCCAAGGCCGGGCACCCAGCGGGTGGAGCCACTGGCCGGCCAGGCGGGGCGGGAAGCTGACTGCTTCACCTGGCTGCGTGCAGCGGGCCGTGAAAGGGCTCTGACTGGGCTGAGGGCCTGCCTGTAATTCCAAACTGCGGGGCCTTTACGGAGCATCCCGGGGGCCAACAAAACACTTAGCGAAGGTACCGGTGCAGCGCACATCGCCATACAAACAGCGCTCACCGTAGGGGCCCCGGCCCTGCCAAGCACGCACCACCCGGGCCCTCTGCCGCCCGCCCTCGCCGCAGGGCCGGGAGAAACCAGCGCCTGGCGCTGCAGGAGCCAGGCTGAGTCACGGTAGCCCCCTTCTCCGTGGATACCTGCCTGTATACCTCGGTGTACAGCTGTGGCGTAGTGGGGGGCTGTCTGCTCTGTAACCCGTGCCCCCCTGCACTGGGATGTGGGATTCTCACTGACTCTCCCAAATGTGTATTAACCCAGACACCCAGGCTCAGCCTCCCAGGGAGAGAGACAAAGGGAGGAAGGCAGAGACCAACTCCTGGCTGGGGGGCAGGGCCTGGGAGGGAGGCAGTGGCTGTCTGGGAAGCATGGAGAGAAGAGGCTAAGCTGGGGCCAAGGGGCGATGGACCCCTAACCCTAGGGTCTGAGGCATCCTGGCCCTGGCCCCCTGTAGCCACATCATGTCTGTGCTGGGCTGTGTCCTGAAGGAACAATAAACCCCTCTCTATCCTACGACTGGCGGAGCCTGTTCTTGCTGCTATGGGGCTGCAGGATTCGGGGGAACCCCGACTCGCCGCCACAACTGCCTCCAGGGAACAGGCGGGGCCAGGGTACCACAACGTTCCCCAGCACGACTGTCTGCTTGGGCATCAACTCCTGTGTGTGCGTCCCTTGCCAAGTTCTGCCCTCCTGCATGGCGTGTCCCCAGCCGCTCCCTCGCCCCGGAGACCTGCCAGGCTCTGAAGTCGCTCATGCCCGGCGGGGCAGGCAGCTGGTGCCGGAGCAGGGGGCTAGGACACAAGGAGCAGGCGCGACAATTCCAGTCTCCAGGGCCAGGGAGACGTCACTTCGGACGCCACTTCTGGAGCCCTGCCACCTGAGCAGGCCCCGACTGTGAGAGTCTGGCCAGGCGTGGCAGCCGGCGGGAGCCAGCACACAGTGCGGGCCCAGCAACCCCCCCGGGCCGAGGCAGCGCCGCTCTGGTGAAGTGCCGGGGGAGGAGGCAGAAGCGTCAGGTCTGAATGGGGCTCGGTCTGGAAGATGACTCGATGCTCTTGGGCGGGGCTTGGGTCCAGCTGGAGACCCGGGCCGCCCCGGTGCCATTGCTGCAGGCCCTTCCCAGCCTGCGGGAGCAAGGCGGTGGGGACGCAGGCGGGGCGAGGCGGGCGGCCAATCTCTCCGAAAGCAGCAGCTGTCGGCTTGCATCCGTGGGCGCAGACGCATTCCGAGCGGACCCCGGAGGACGTGTATTAACCCCCCTGCAATGCGGCAGGTACCACTGCCAGCCCCGTCCCGGGGGAGTCCACTTGGGTGGCCGGAGACATCACTTCCTCAGGCGCACATGTGGGAGAGATCCCAGGTGTGCGGGGTAACTTCCTCCTCCCTGCCGTCCTGGTCTGCACCCCTGGGTGCCCTTGGTGCTGTGCACAACACACTGGAATTCGGTGGTGGCCTCCTTGGTGCAGCTCCCGGCAGAGAGCAAGTGCTGGGAATATCCCGCGGGTCTGGCAGCTACCGCAGTGCGCTCTGTGGTTCTACTCAAGCGCCCTCCCTTTGCTCCAAGGAGTCAGTCCTCTCGGGACCTGCCTCCATGGAGACGTGCCTGTGCTCTTTGGCAGCTGCTGCTCAGGCAAGACGGGGCCATCGCCTCTTCTGCCTGGAGTCTCTGCCCAGGTCCATGCAGAGGGGCAGGTAGCTCCAGGAGTGTCACTGAACATGGGGCGCACAGGGCTGCGCACCAGCATTCACACGGGGGAGGTGGCATCCCAGTGGAGCCCAGGGGAGTAGAGAACGCGCGGCTAGAGAGGCAGGTCCGTCCAGCTGTGCAAGGCAGCGTGGGATAGCAGAGGGAGGACTGCCAGAGGCAGGGAAGCGAAGCCAGGGCAGCAGCCCCACAACCCTTTACCTGGAGGGACTCATCTCTGAAGGAGCTTAACCCACTTCCAGGCTGCAAAGGGCCAGGGGACTGGCCAAAGCGGGCTTGGGGACTTGGCCAGGGGACTTGGCGGGCGCAAGGCATTTCACCCCAAACACAGAGGCAATGGGACCCCCCCCCCGCGACAGGCTCTCGGCGCAAAAGTGTTTCCCACGCCACGTGAGTCACATGCTGTCCCCAGTGCACCTGGGGCTTTGGGGGCCCGGCCCATCCAAGGACCGACTCGGGCTTAAAGCCGCTTCCCCTGTGGCCTGCACTCTGGCTGCACGGGTGTGTCCGACCCCCCCCGACCGGCACCCGCGGCCTCGCTCACCTTGTGGAAGCGGATGACGGGCTCGGGGTGGATGCGGATGATGTGCAGGCACCAGCGGTAGCCCTGCAGCAGCTGTGCAAAGAGGCGGAGGAAGACGGCGCGGATCTCCTTGTCCTACAGCAAGAGAAGCGCAGAACCGTCAGGTGCCTCTGCCAGCCCAGCCATTCGCAACCCCAGCCGGGGGCTCCGTAACAGCCCGAGACGGACGCTTCCACCCCACCTTGCTCCTTGCCCCGTCGCTCCCCCCCCGCCCCCCGGGCCCCGCTGCTCCTCTGCCTGCCCACCCTGCCGCTCCCCTGCCCGCCCGCCCCCGGGCCCCGTCGTTCCCCTGCCTGCCCGCCCCCGGGCCCCGCCCACAAACTCACCTGCATTTTGAGGGAGGAGACGGAGACGGTGGAGGGCGGGAATGCTAAGTCGGCCACCTCCAGTTCGGGGTCCAAGACCTGCGCGCACAAGCAGAGAGTGATCAGTGGGGCAGCCCCAGTGCGCTGGGAGCTCGGCCGCCAGCAGGAAGGGGACACCCCAGAGCAGACGGCACCAGGCCCTGCCTGCCTGCGGGCGCAGTGCCTTTGGGCTGGGCAGGCAGCGTGGCTGGAATTCCCAGGCCTGCGTCACTCCCGGCCGGCTAGACGACCACGCGGGTCTCTCGTGCCCTCAGGTCTGGCTGACAGCTCCCTGCACCCTCTCCCGGCACGGCCTGGGGCTGGGCCCAGGAGAGGGGGTTGGAGCACCAGGAAGTCTCCGGGACCAGGCCCCCCAGGGCCTGTCGGCTTTGGGTCCCAGCCCTGCTCTGTCGGAAGCTGCCCACACCGAGCGCGGTCTCGGCGGCTGCCCGACGCCGTTGTGCTCCTCCGGACGGCCGAGCGCCGGCTGCCGCCCCGCGTTCAAAACGGGCGACCAAACTGACCCGCAGCCAGCCTTTGCTGTCCTCACGCAAGGCGCTCCCGGGCTGGAGAGCGAGGGCCACTCGCCAGGCTCCCGGCCCAGCGTGCCCCACGGGGGGGAAGGGGGCACGAGGCAGGTCAAGGGACAGGGTCCCGGGCTCCCGAGACAGGACTCCCCCCAGTTCAGGCTGTGCTTGATCTCGCCCCAGCACCTGCCCGCGGGGGGGGCCGGGCCAGCCCCAGCCCCAGCCCCAGCCCCAGCCCCAGCCCCACTTACCATGGAGAGGGCTTCTCGTGTCTGGTGGAGCAGCGGCTCAGGCAGCAGGGAGATCTGGATGCACTCCGGGACGGTCACCGTGCCCCCGTCCAGGTCTGCGACGATGACGTCCAACTGAAAGCGGCAGGGCAGGCGTGAGCAGGCAGGCCCGGCTTCCAGGAACTCTCCCCCCCACCCTCGGTAAAGGGGGAGGGGCCTGGACTGAAGTCTCTCCCCTCCCCCCCAAGCCCAGAGCTTCACAGTCCCCACAGACCTGGCCCGGTGCCCGACAAATGCTGCGCACCGGGGAGGAGCGCGCAAACGCCGCGGATTCCAGCTGAGCCGGCCGGCAGAAGGGACCTGCACGAGCCAGGGGGCTGCCCTCGCAGGGAGAGTGCCAGGACTGGGGCCTCGGCTTTCCACCCCCTGCGACCGGCCCGAGGCAGCGCCAGCGCAGAGCAGGGCCAGGCTCGCTACGTGCCAAACTGGCCGGTTTAACCGAGATTTAAACCCGCGTCACTGAAGCAGCCGGACTGGCCATGGGGGCTCCTTGCCGGCGAGTGACACCGACACCCGAACCAGGTGCTCAGACGGCGGGAAGCCTTTGCCGCCTTCTGGCCGACCACATGCCCGCCACCCAGCACAACCCTGGTGGAGACGGGCCCCAAGCCCAGCCCTGGAGACGCGCCGGGCGCTCGCCCCGCCAGTCTGGCTGACAAAGTGCAGCCAGGCCCAGCAGGGCGTGTCCATCCCCCCACCCAGGAGCTCTGCCGACGAGCCGGCCGGGACTCCCGGCGCAGGGCTGCGCAGCGCCTCACCAGCTCCTGCGTCTCCGCCTGGAAGATGGAGCTGACGCCGATGATGAAGGGCGTGGGCGTGCTGAGCACCTCCAGCAGCTGGGCAGGCAGGATGGGCACGTAGGTGAAGCTGCAACCAAAGCAGACGGTCACTGCGGCCCCGAGGAGCGACGCTGGGCCCTGCCTCGGGCTCCAGCAGCTGCCCCTGCTCAAGCCGTGCCCAGAGCCCGGGGCGTGCAACAGCCCCCAGGGAACCGGATAAGAGCCCCGGGGACGATGGTGCAGGGATCCTGGCCCCAGACGATCACAGACTGTAGGCGGGGAGGCCAGAGGCAGGCGCTGGGAGTTATGGATCCGACTGATGAACAGCTGCAGGTACAGTCGGCAGCTCGCCTGCGGCCTCGGGGAGCTGGCAAGAGGCACAGGCGGCGGCAAGCGCTGGCCAGAAGACTCCGGAGGAGCAGGAGGCGGCACTTCGAAGGGGGTGTGACGGCGCGTCGAGGTTCCCCCGATCCTGCACCCCCGCAGCAGCAAGAACAGACTCCGCCAGCCAGAAGAACAGAGAGGGTTTATTGCTCCTCCAGGATACAGCCCAGCACAGACGTGACGTGGCTGCAGGAGTCAGGGCCAGGAAACCACAGACCCCTTGGGGTGGGGGGGTCCTTTGCCCCCCCCAGACCCTCAGCCCAGGCTGTTTCCTTCATGGTTCCCAGCCAGCAACTGCCCTTTCCCCCGAAACCTGGTGTCCGTCTCCGCCTCCCTCCCTTTGTCTCTTCCCGGGGAAGAGCCTTGTTATCTGCTCAGGCTGGGCCCAGGTGTGGGCTAATACCCGTGTGGGTGAGTCAGTGGGAATCCCACAGCCCAGCTCAGGGGGAACCCGGGTCACAGAGCAGACAGCCCCCCACTACGCCACAGGGGGAAACTGCTGCTTCTCTCCAGCCGCTGGCTGCACGGCCGCCCCTGCTCCCCGGAGCCCCCCAGCCCGGAGCCGCGCTGCTCGCTGCCTCCTGCTGAGCGGGGTGTGACGTGGGGGGGCGTACACGCCTGGGGCCCTGGGCCCACGCTGGCTGGGCAGGCACTGGCTGCTGTGCTGGGCTGTGGGTGCCCCCTACTGGCCTGTGTCTGCAGCACGGGCCAGCGGGGGTCCCTGGGGGCAGGCACGTTGGCCATGGTCCAGCCACTTCTCCCTTGGCCAAGGGAAGGGGTTTGAATGGGGGGGGACTACTGGGGGGAGTGAGTGACCCGTGGCTGAGAGAGGGGGGCAGTCCTGGCTGGGCAAACATGGAGAGAAGAGACTAAGCTGAGCACTGGGGGTTCGGGGGCCTGGGGACCCTGCCCCAAGGGGCCTGAGGCTGCCTGGCCCTGACTCCAACGTCCACGTCGAACCCGGGCCGGGCTGTACCTCTGAGAAGCAAGAAGCCCTCCCTATGCCACTGGCTGGCGGAGTCGCATCTTGCTGCGGACGGGGGTGCAGGCTCGGGGGTCGCCGTCACACAGGGGCTGGGGGGGCGCTGCGGAGCAGGCGCTGAGATGGGCTGCAGAGCCCACGGGGGAGAGAAGTGATGGCCGGGGGATGCCCAGAATCCCCACCCCCTGCCTTCCTCCAGCACCAGCATTCAGGTGAGCGAAGAGGCTGGTTCCGTTGGCTCGTGCTGGCTCGCGGGCCAGCCTGGGAGCCGAACCGCCGCCGCCAACGCTGGGGCCAGGCCGCTGACTCACAAGGCAACTGTGGAGCCCTGGGGCCGCCCTATGTAGCCAGGCGCTGGGCTGGGCGCCCCGGGGAGGCAGCCAGCAGCCACAAGGACACGTCTGCGCCGCCTGGCCGGGGGAGCACACAGGGACTCTGCCCGGGGCTGGGAAGGCAGGTCAGTGCCTGAGCCGACAGCAGGTCCCTGCGGGCGGGCGAGCAGGGCACCCTGCAGTCCAGCAGCGGCAGCTGGCCATCTGACAGGACTGCCCTGCGGCGGGGATGGGGGCTGGGCCGTGCGGGGGCTCCTGAAGCACCGCTGGTTTCCCCTATCCCAGGCAAGCCTTCAGCGACCTCGGCCCGGAGGGCATCACACGGAGAACCCCCAGGGCCCCGATCCTGTCCGCGCTGGGCCCCCCCCAGCCGGCCCCTCACCTGTACTTGAGGGGGAACAGGAGGGCCAGCAGGGCCCGGCAGGCGTCCGTGAGCCGCTGGTAGCTGCTGGAGAGAAACAGGATCTTGTGCTCGCTGAGCGCCGCGCAGAAGAGGCAGAGCACGTTGGTGATCCCTGGGGAGAGAAGGGGCAGAGCCCAGCGCTCGCAGGCGGAGTCTTGTCAAAGGCCGCCCCCCGCGTCCCCACCCCCACACCTGCCCGGAGACGGGAGGGTCTCCTCCATCCCCCAACAGCAGCCGGAAACCTCGTGTCCCCGGCACCAGCCCTAACAGCTGCCATGGCGGGGCCTGGGCTAGGCAGGCGGCTCTGAAAGCCCCGGGGGACTCCTGGGGGTGCAGCCCCCGTGCTTCCTGGGAGAGCAGCAGCTGCTGCACTTGCCTAGGTGCCCATTGCCAGGGCAGCCCAGTGGCCCTGCACAACACCGCCGGCTCCCGCCCTTCCAGGCAGGAGGAAGGCAGAGTCGGGGGTGAGGTGCAGAGGGTGGAGCACCAAGCTGGTAAGCCAAGGTCAGGAAAATGGCACGGGGGCGGCACCGGGAGGTCCCTGCAGAGGGCACGGGGGCTGACGGGCACCGGGACGTCCCCCGCAGAGGGCACAGGGGGGCACCGGGACGCCCCCGCAGAGGGCACGGGGCCTGACGCTGTTCCACACCCGTCGCTACGAGCAGGGGCAGGCCAGAGTCTCACCGAGCTGCCGGAAGAGCAGGGCCACGCTGCAGCTGCTGACAGGGAGGGAGTCGTTGATGGGCGTCTGGATCACCTGCCGGTCGCCTGCCCCCAGAGAGATGGTCCTCTGCAAGAAACACCCCCTGTCACTGGGCACCTGCCACCTGGGAGCGGAAGGCCGATCTCAGGAGCAGCGGGGCGCCCCCTGTGGCAGACAGGACCAGGCAGAGGAGTCCCCCTTGGGAGGCCAAGGGGACGCTGTCCAGCTTCATGCCCCGTGCCGCCCACCACAGGCTGCAGCGTCTCTCCCAGCTGTGGCCAGTGTGACTCCTCCCGGCCCGGGGCAGGGCCTGGCCTCAGGGCTGCCCCACAGAGCCGCTGGGAACCCCCCGACAGCCAGGGCAGCCCTGCCCACTGCCTGGGGTACGGGACCCTGCGCACAGGCAGCACGAGGCGACTGGGGGAGCCGCAGAGCCAGAAACACACCCCTCCACGCAGGGCCAGCGGCTTCGCAAGGAAGGGGGAGCAGCCGCCAGCCACATGGATCAGCACAGCCCCCCCCTCGCAACCATTTGCTGTAGCTCTGTGCTGAGCTCTCCCCCAGCCCCAGAGCCCAGACTCTCTACCCCCCCAACCCCCCGTGGGCTCCTGGCCTCGGCTCAGAGCCGGGTCCTCTCCACCCGTACGATCACGCTCACGCTCCCCTGGGCGGGCGGCTTCCCCAGGACACTCCTCTCCTCGCTGCTCAGCCTTGGCAGCAGCACCCACGTACCCGGCCGCTGCCCCGCCTCAGAGGCCCCGAACACCCGCACGGGCGTGCCCTCGGGACGCAGGAGGGCGGCTCCCAGAACACACCGGGGGCCTTGGGCACCCGACAGCCGGTGGGAACAGAGCACGAACTCCCAGTGCCCCAGCTGGGTCCCAGCACACGCAGGCCCTTCTGCGGGCAGCCGCCTCCCTAACACACAGACACTGCCTGGACACAACCGGGGCACCCTGCTGGGGGTGGGGGACACGCTCAGGGCACAGATCTCTCCTCCCGCTGACCCCGCAGCCGCAGGGGCCGGAGGGCCCAAGGGGGCGACAGGGGACAGACCGGATGGAAGAAAAGGTATGCGTACCGCTCCTTCGTCCTCCGCGCCAGGCTGAGATAGAGACAGACAGAGATAGCACAGTCAGTTAGACAGGCACGACACGCAGCACAGCCGGGCACCAGGAGAGACGCACACACAGCAGCGCCGACAGCCCAGGGGAGGCCGTGCGCGGACGGACACAGTGAAGCCACAACACAACAGGCAGGAAGAGCAGCAGGGAAGCAAAGCACAGAAAGGGGGGGTGTCCCCGGGGTGCAGCCCCACAAGTGCTACGGCCACTGCCCACTCCCGGGGACGTGTCACTGAGCCTCTGAGGCAGGACGATCCTTCCCCCCGCGGGCAGCCTGCCCATGAGGGGCCCGGCGGAGGCCTGACGCTCTCAGCCCTACAGCGCCGGGAGTAGGTCTGGGCCCCGGTCTGCAGGCAGCACCTCCCCTCTGCGCTCGAGGGGCCCGGGCGGGGCTGGTCGACCGCCTGCAGCCCTGGCCGGGGCGCCCACCATGCCTTGCGCGTGCTCCCAGGCCGGCCCACAGGCGGCCCCAAGCCACAGTGTGGAGACTGAAACTGGCACCTCTGCGCTACACGTCTCCTGGGGCCTATGAGACCCCCTCCCCTGCGGGGGGCCGGGACTGGGGCTCCCAGGTCGCTGGACTCGTGTACCGCGGCGATCGCACACCCCTGGCCTCCAGGCTCACTCGCTGGCACCGTGGGGGCAGCTGACCCGGAGGGATCCCGGAGCCGGCCTGGCCAGTGCCTGCAGGGGGCGCTGCAGCTCGCAGCCTGTGACTCGGCCCCTGCCGGAGGGGAGCGCGCGGCCAGGCGGGGCTCCGCGAGCTCGAGGATCCACATTCAGGCACATCAGCTCCTGGCCAGCACCATGCAAGGCAGCGACGCGGCCAACACGACGCCCGAGCCTGTGACGGCCCCGACCCGATGGGCCACCCAGCCCAGGCCTTTCCGTGCGAGTTGAGCCAGACTCCGAACCAGGCCCCCCGGGAAGGCAGCCGAGCTCGGTAAGCGGTCAGACGCCCCTGCGTGAGCGCCTGGGCTACGGCTGCCTTCTCCTCGCCCGCCCGCCCTGCCCTGCCAGACTCCCCATGCCGATGGGCGAGGCGCACGCCCCCCCAGGCTCCGTCACCAGCCCTTGGGAGCCCATCGGCTACTGGATCCTGGAGGGCCCAGCCCGGCTGTTCCTGAGGGTGGGAGGGCTGGTGTGGGTTAGGGTTAGGGCTGGGGCTGCACGGCCTGGCTGTTCCCAAGGACGGGGGGGAACTCCAGAGCGCAGGGGGGGCACCAGAGCACAGCCTAGCTGTTCTCGAGGGCAGGAGTGGGGGGGAGGGCGCCAGAGCACGGCCCGGCTGTTTCCGAGGGCAGGGGGAGGAGGGGAGAATGCCAGAGCGTGGGAGAGGGGGTGCCAGAGCGTGGGGACCCCAGAGCATGGGAGGGGGGACCCCAGAGTGCGGCCCGGCTGTTCCCGAGGGCAGGAGGAGGAGGGGAGAATGCCAGAGCGTGGGAGAGGGGGCCCCAGAGCGTGGGAGGGGGGGCGCCAGAGTGCGGCCCGGCTGCTCCCGAGGGCAGGGGGAGGAGGGGAGAATGCCAGAGCATGGGAGAGGGGGTGCCAGAGCGTGGGGACCCCAGAGCATGGGAGGGGGGACCCCAGAGTGCGGCCCGGCTGTTCCCGAGGGCAGGAGGAGGAGGGGAGAATGCCAGAGCGTGGGAGGACCCCAGAGCGTGGGAGGGGGGACCCCAGACCACGGCCCGGCTGCTCCCGAGGGCGGGGCGCCAGCACGCTGGGTGGTCCCAGCTCTTCCCAAGGACCGCGGCAGATGGAGGAGCAGCAGCGCTGCTGGTGCACACCCAGTGCGCATGGCGACCGCGCGGCCGGCCCCCGCCGCCGTCAGGCCCTTCTCCCAGAGGGTGCGACGTGGAGCGAGCCGAGCCAGGACTCTCCAGCCGTGGCCAATTCCCCCGCAGCAGCGCAAGTCCCCGGCCCCCGGCGACTCCCAGGAGGCAGAGGCAGGCGGGCGGTTGCTGCTGGTCCAGCCCTAGCCCCGTGGGGAGATGCCAGCTCCAGCACTCGGCAGCCGCAGCACCCCCGCCCCAGCCGCTGTGCCCCTGCGCCGTTCCCAGCCCGCCCTGGGCGCAGCAGGACGGCGAATGCCCCCCACCCCCGCCCGGCTGCCCTTTGGCCCGGGGAGAGAGGAGCAGGCGCCCACCTGAGCTCCCCCGGTGATGGGGATGGTGCACGTCAGGAGGTTGCCGATGACGTTCTCCAGCGACGCGCTCAGCCCGTCCACGTAGATGGTGTAGATCAGGCCCAGGCTGTTCTGCAGGGGACGCAGAGCACAGGAGTGGCCAGGGCCCGAGGCAGACAAACCCCGTGACCCTGGCACCCGGCCCTGCGGGGGAGGGAGAAGGGAGGGGGAACACAGGCCAGGCCCAGCCCTTCTCAAGGGAAGGGGGGACACAGGCCAGGCCCAGCCCCTTTTCACAGCCTGTCTGGGCCAGCCTGTCACAGTGACATTTGCCAGGCGCCAGCAAGGGGCGTTCATCGCGCACTCAGCTCCCCAGCGAGAGACGAGGGCTGCAGCCTCAGGCACAGACAGCGGGACCGGCCCTCGCCTAAGCAAGCGCCCCAACGGCGCACTCGGTCTGGGCTCTGCTTCAGCCAGGACCGTGGGACAGGAACCCAACGGCGCCCAGGTGGAGAACAGCCCTAGCACCAGGCCCCCAGCTCGCCAGGCAGGCAGGGCCCCGCCGCCCCTGGCCCCCCCAGCTGGGTCAGAGAGGGCAGCTGGCCCAGGGCTCTCACGCCTGCCTTGGCCAGCAAGGAGCAGTGACACCCAGACAGAGCTCGGCAAACAAGCCGGGCGGTAACCGGGCCTGTCCCAGCCTCGGGAGGGGGCAGCAGGTGCAATCCAAAGATCGGGAGAAAGGCCCCACCAGGAACAGCTTGTGCTTCAAATGTTACTGGGGGTGGCGAGGCTACGGGCGGCCAGCTGGGGGAGGGCCTCACCCTGCTCCAGGGCCAGACAGCTCGAGGGGGGGAGCCAGCGCGGCCCGGCTGCTCCCGAGGGCAGGAGGGGGGGAGCCAGCGTGGCCCAGCTGCTCCCGAGGGTGGGAAGGCCCAGACAGCGGGACCAGCCCTCGCCTAAGCAACCTCCCCGAAGGGTGCACCCGGCTGCTCCTGAGGGTGGGAGGGGGGAGCGGAAGCCGCCCGAGGGCAGAGCAGGCACCAGGGCACCGTGCCGCACGCGTAGGTACAGTGCTCAGAAGCAGGCCACTGGGCGGGCAGAGGTTTCCGGGGCCACGGACCCCCCCCCTCTGCTCCCCAGAGGCAGCCCCGCGCCCGCCCCTTACCCGGAAAACCTCCGTGTGGTCCAGGCGGGACACCAGCACCAAACTCTTAGGAGCAAAGAGCTGGGCGGGCTGGATGAGGGACGCCGGCTCCTCTTCCTCCTCCTCGCCCTTCCTGGGGTGGCCCTGAGACAGGGGAGAGAGACCGGACATGAGGGGGACAGAGGAGACGCCCTCTCCCCAGCCCCCTGCGCCCCTCGGCCAGGCAAGTCCTGCGTAGCCAGGGCAACGGGCACCCAGGCCTCCCCCCGGGCAGTCCCCCAGCTGCCTGCGCAGCGCCCCCCAGCCCCAGGGAGCGTTACCTGAACTCTCTCCACGGCCTCCCAGAAGGTGAAGCAGGCGCAGTAGTGCCGCTCCGAGCTGATGTCCGTCAGGACGGCCACGAAGAAGGTGGGGGGGTTCCGCTCGGTGAAGAGCTGCCAGCCGCTTGGCTGGCAAAACTGCAAGAGGCGAAGGGGGGGGAGAGCATCAGCTGGAGCCCACTCCCCTCACCCGGCCAGTGGGCATCCAGGGCTCCCAGGGGCCGCATGGGACCGGCCTGGCGCCTCAGGGTGGGCTGCTGGGCTCCCGGCCTCACCAACGTGCCAAGTACCGGTGGGAATCACACACACGCGGGGCTCACTGCAGGGTGGGTCCCCCCATCCGCAGAGTGCAGGGCCCGGCACAGCCTCCCCCCCGGCACTCAGGGCCCCCCCCATCCGCAGAGCGCAGGGCCCGGCACAGCCTCCCCGGCACTCAGGGCCCCCCCATCCGCAGAGCGCAGGGCCCGGCACAGCCTCCCCCCCGGCACTCAGGGCCCCCCATCCACAGAGCGCAGGGCCCAGCACAGCCTCCCCAACCCCAGCACTCAGGGCGGGCCCCCCCATCCGCAGAGCGCAGGGCCCAGCACAGCCTCCTGCCGACTGGTGGGGAGCTCCGCGCTGGAGGAACCCCCAGGGCAGCTGCCAGGAGGCCAGGGAAGGGGATGCCCCGGAAGCCGGCTGCGCAGAAGGCCGGACGGGCAGCAGCGCTGCGCTCCGAGTCAGGCCCGCTGGGCTCTGGAGTGGGAGCTGGAGCAGCCCCGCCCCCTCCACTGGAGTCAGGATCCCGGTCGTGGGCAGGGCAGGGGCTCCGGGAAGGCATCGCTGCACCGGGGGGGCTGTTATCTGCATGGCCCTGGACCCGGCGGCCGTCCCACACACGGACGGGCGAGCAGCGGAGCCAACAGCGGGCGCTGCTCCCTCGGAAGGAGCCTCCCAGCAGCTGGAAATGCCGGCGAGGGGGAGAACTCCCCCAGCTCCGGAGATCCCAGGGGACCCGGCCCAGGGGGAATTCCAGCCTCCTGGCCAAGAGATCCTGCTGTGGGTTGCACGGAGACGGGGCCCGGCCCCGCACCAGGGCTGGTATTGCCGGGGGCTGGCCACGGTACCACAGCTCCGCGGGACAGGTTCAGAGCAGTGCGGCACCACCCCCGCCTGCCAGCCGCCAGCACGGTGCAGGGCCGAGCCCGGGGCCCAGACAGGCAGCCCCCAGAGGCCGGGGAAGAGCAGGCGAGAGGGTGGGACCAGAGCTTGCTGCTCTGACCCACAGGCAGGCCCCAGCAGGAGGCAGCGGGAGCGCGAGGGTGCGAGATCTGGCCAATCCTGAAGCCCTGGTTAGTTCCTGTGAGCACCTGTCCCCCGAGGGGGCCCCGTGGCGGTGGTGGGCGTGGGACACCGTCTGGGGCTACAGAGCCGAGGGCACGAGGGGCAGGAACGTCGCCGAGTTTGCTTCCTGGGGTCGAATTCCTGGCTTGCCCGGGCCCGCGATCCTGCATCCAGAGAGCGTCATCGCCTCGTCGCACCCGTCCTGCCACGTCCCCGGCTCCCGCTGCCTCTGCCCTAGATGCCCTGCCAGCTGGCAGCCGAGGGGGCCCGACGGCCTATCAAGCCAGGTATCGGATCGCGCTCCTCACTGAGCTTGGCAGTCGGGGGCGGGGAGACGCTCCTGGCTGAGCCAGCAGTGCCCGCAACGGAGGCCCTGCCCCCCGACCTGTAGCCCAGCCCAGCCCAGGAGGGACCCGCCCAGCCTCAGGATGGCTGATGGCAGGGCACCCTGTGCCCCAGCAAGAAGTGCTCAGCTCCGAGGCCCCCCGATCCCGCGCTGTGCACCGACCCCAGGCTGCGCTGCAGGGGGAGGGCGCAGAGCAGGAGCCAAACACCGGCCGTTTGATTCCCTGGGATTACCCGCTGCGGCAGCCACGAGTCCACGGCCGAGGGAGCGTCGCCGCACGTAACTCCGCCCCTCCAGTGGGGGCTCAGCTTGCGGCAGAGACAGCTCCTGGGACTCAGTGGAGACCAGCACTCCCGCCTGCACCAGGCCCCGGGAGAGGAGACAGGCCCTGCTGCAGGACGGGACTGATCAGGACCCCACCCAAAGCTGGCAGCTCCTCCCAGAGAGCGCCAGAAAGCTGCTCCCTTGCTCCCATGCCCAGGAGCTGTCCCCAGGGACAGAGGGATGGAGCTTCTGGGGCAGCCCCCTCTGGTGGGAAATTCAGCCAGGTCCCAGCTCCTGGCCACAGGCTCAGCTCTTCTCCCTAGGTCAGTACAAGCTCCCCCAAGCCCTGCCCGGCCCTGCGGGATCTCCGACTCCTCTCAAAGGCAAGCGCCACAGCCTGCGCTGGCCGGCAAGCATCAGGCAAAGCGGTTGGGGGGCAAGGCAACAAGACGAGCTCCATAACCCCCCCAGGCACTGCCAGGGGGTTGAAGTCCTGCTCGAGCTGTGGTGAGGCAGCCAGGTTATGTAACCCCAGCGCCCACTCCAGGAACCGGAGGCCAGCAGGTGCCATCAAGGCTGAGCTCCGTCTCCCAGCCTGTCGGCTTCATCCCCAGTGCACAGGACACACCACGGGCGGCTCCTGGAAGCACGAGGGGGAAGCTAACTGCCTGGGAACCGCAGCTGGTGCACACACAAGTCTCCTCCTCAGAGGAGCAATAGGTGCCTCCCCCCCGCCCAGCCAGGCCTGGAGTGGGGAGACAACAGCCAGCGTTGCTAAACCACCCACAAGGTAACACAGTAGCTGTGCGCTTGCAAAACACCTTGGGCAGGGCAGGTGTAACACCCGAGTCCTGCCTCTGCTGGTGCTGACAGGCCAAGCGGGATCAGGCCAGATCGGCCCTGGACGGGACATCTCCCTGCCCCTGGCGATGCATCCTCCTCCCAGGGATGCAGGAAAGGCCCTCCTCCTTTCCAGCCCCCCTGCCACCTACCCTCAGGGCTGGAGCACACACAATCTAGTAGCCTGACCCCCTCACCCCTGCCAGGTTCTGGTGTGCGAGGGGAATGCGGGGAGGGTCTCTGTCCTCCTCAGCCGGGGCTTCTCACGTGTGTGCAGCCCTGCGGCCACACGCCGGACTCTGGGCAGGTAAGAACAGGGAGAGACTCCCAGGAGCGGCAACTGGCCTGCTGGCCTTACATTATTAAGCTGGCTGCACAAGCCGGCCCTAGGGGCCCAGCTGACCACGCCGGGTTCCTTCAGGGGCCAGCAACGGTCACTCCCCACCCTCGGCATGACAAGGCAAGAGACCCGGGGAAGGAGGCCAAGGCCCCGAGACTCACCACAGCAAGGAAGCCGGCCCCATCAGGCCTGGGGGAGGGGGCGGCAGTAGGAGCGGAGGTCACTCAGCTCCCTTCCCCCGGGGCTGAGGGAGCGTGGGGGGCTCTGACAAAGCAGAGCCCCCAGTCAGGGCTGTTTGCACAGGCGGCTTGGGAAGCGAGGCGGGTGGGGAGGACACAGTCACCCTCCATTGGGCCGACAGGCCCAGCCCAGAACACCCTGCCCCGACCGGCCAGAGCACTGCATGCTGGGACCCCGGGTGGCCAGAGGCTGCGTCAGCGTAAGGAAGAGAAGCTGGGACCTGCTCTGGTCACCCTGCCGACACGCCAAATCCCTGAGGCCCGCGAGCCCGCTCCGCCACCAGGGCTAGCGCGGCCCGGCCCAGGTGCATGCACACGCCGCCGGCAGGTCCCGGAGCCAGCAGCCAGAATACTCACCAGTTCGATGCCCTGGGGGAAGGGGTTATCCTCCCAGTCCTTCTCCGGGAAGCGCTGCAGGATCTGCCCCTGGCCATCCCCGCTCCCTGCAACAGGCAGAAGGAGAGTGTTAGGAGGCGGCAGCAGCCCTGCCGCTGTGGCCAGCTGCCATTTCAACCTCCTGCCAGAGCCAGAGAGCACCAGCAGCAAACTCCGGTGCCGCACACAAACAGCGCCCTGCGGTAACCCAGCACACACCCCAGCTAACCCTGACCCCACGCTGGGAGGGAAGAATTCGGTCCCCGGTGTGTGGGGGAGCCAGGCGGAAGGAAAGCGATTTACTCCCCAGGCTACACAGCAAGTCAACAGCGGAGCTATGTTAGGAGTCGGACCTTCGACTGCCAAGCCCCCCTCTCCCCCCACGCACGTTCCGGTGCCACCGCAGGGCCCTTCCCCAAACACAGCAAAGCAACGGCGAGCGAATCCAAACTGAGCCAACCGCGCACCTCCCTGGAGCGCCGACGCTAAGGAGCCCTGTGCTGGCGCGATCCCACGCGCCCAGAGTCAGCGCTTCATAAAGCCTGGCAGGGCACCGCACACGCCTTTCCTCGCGTTACTACCGTAACACAGGCGCTGAGAGACTGGAATCGCCAGGCACGTCTCACCAGCTGCAGTTTGCACTCTGCATTTCACTCCGCTTGGCCCACACCACCACCCAGGCCAGTTCAATGGTCTGTCCCCGAACACCTGCCTGAAGCTGCAACACTCGCGTTGCAAGAAACATATACTCCTAAGTGAGCGACTGACGCCCTGTCCTGTTTCCACCTCGCGGCCGGGCTCGCTAGCCCCCCGTTAGATGCCAAGTCACCGACAGACTCTCCCGTGGACCCCGGCAGGCCGTGGGAAGTGAGGACTCCCACGACGGACGTCACTTCTACCATCAGCATTGTCACGAACAAGTCTGGAGGCAGCGCTGACCCCTCTCCGAGTGTTGCGGGGATCCAGGTTTGTACGGCGCCAGGCTAATGCCCAGTTCGTAGAAACACCACCATTTCCGCTTTTGGAAGGGGACTCCAGGGACTGGCCAGCCGAGACAGGTGCAGAGTCCCTCGCGTCATGTGCCCTCGCTCTGAGGGCGTCACCGGCGTGATACCCGTAGGAAACGCTGCGCAGATGAAAACCGGCCGATTCTGGCCACTCCGCGTGTGGGCAACGGTAACGAACCGTCTCGTGGCCACAGGCTGCCCGCCACTGCTCGCCAAGCCCTCCGATACCAGCACGTCTGCCCCATGCACTCAGCCAGCTCTCCCTCCGTGGCTGCACCGCGCCAGTGTCTCTGTTCGGCCAAACCAGGGCCCCCTCGGCATTTACAGAGCTCCGGCTGCAGAGGGCACCACACTCCTTCCCGTCCGCCTCCGGAACCTCACCTGCGGCTGCTTCTAGCCACAGCCGGCTGGCCCCCGCCCCTCTGGCTGCGTACCAGGAAGAGCTGCACTCCGACACGCGTGGGCCAGACAGGGCTATTTTGGGGAGCTAGAACAGTTTCTACCTTCGGCTCGCCGCCAGCCGCCCACCGCTGTATTCAAGGCGCAGACAGCAGAAGGCCCGCCAGCTCTCACCAAGGACCGAAAAGGAAAGGTCGGCCCCACGTTCTGTACACAAGCAGTGGCCCGGTGAGGCTAGCGGGTGCCCCGTTCCCTGCCTCCAGACACGCCCTCTCCACCCGCTGCCGTCTCGCGTGCCTCCTCTCAGACAGCAACACTCACACCGAGCCAACAGCTTCCCTCAGAGAACTGAACGCCGGCCCTCTCAGAGCGTGGCCAGAGAGAAGCGCAGGCAAATTCAGGCAGGGCACAACTCATGTCCAAAGCCCAGACCTGTAGCCTCCCAGAGCCGAGTTTCTATGGCAAACTGGACATTTTATGCTGCTGCAAGTCAATTCCAATGGGATGAGCCAGTCAGTGCGTTGCCAGTCACTACACCGCTTTTCAGAGAGTCAGATCTTAGGGGCAGAACGGACCAATTTAATAGAATCCTAGAATCACAGACACTAGAACTGGCAGGGACCTCGAGAGGCATCTAATCCAGTCCTCTGCCCTCCCGGCAGGACCAAGCACCGTCTAGACCAGTGGGGCGTAACATTTTTGCAACTGTGACCCCCACCGCTGGGCCCGGCCTTTGGCAGCCACACGGCACTTAGATCCGGGCAGCCGGAGGCTGGGCCTGGCCGTTTGCGGTGGCACAGTGACCCCGAAGACATCTGCAATCTCCTTGGGGGTCGCGACCCACGGGCCTAGACCATCCCTGACAGGTGTCTGTCCAACCTGCTCTTAAATATCTCCAGTGATGAAGATTTCACAACCCCCCAGGCAATTTATTCCAGCGTGTCACCACCCTGACAGGCAGGAAGTTTTTCCTGATGGCCAACCTCAACCTCCCTTGCTAATTTGATCAGCTAGCCTCAGTTCCCATGCGCCACTTGACTTCCCCCAACGATTCCCATTTCAACTAGAGCAGAGTGTGAGAATCTTGAGCTACACGTTCTTTGTAATGGAGACTAGGGGACGGACGCGACTAGTCGACTACCCAGTAGGCCTAGGCTTATCGAGTAGTTGAGTCACTACTCAACTAGTCCCCCCCCCTTCACCCCACTGACTGTATCAGAGGCACCAAGGGGGTGAGCAGGAGCTGGTGCTGGGGGCAGCTGGCTTAAAAGCCGGTTCCCCCAACACCGTCCCCACGGGGGGACAGAGGCATGGGGAGGAAATGGCACGAGCAGGGTCCCGACTACTGCGGCTCTCGTCCGACATTTCCAAGGCAGCTGATCAGGTAGCTGATTCATCGAAATGTAACATCCCTAATGGAGAACCCAACACAGCCCTCGGCCAGTCATCGGCCCGGGTGTTGGCCCTCACTGTTACCCGTGTACGCCTCATTTCCCAGCCGTCCCGCTCAGGCGTGGGCAAGATGCAGGCTCAGCCAAGCTCCCTGCCTGCCCTGCCCTGGCACACTGCTCCAAGCAGCTCGCCGACCTCCGCGCTCCCCTTCCCGTGGCACAGCCCCCGGAGCAGCCGCACGAGGGTACCCCAGAGACACATGGGCCGTGTGCTTCCGCCTGGTACGAGATGCTGCTTTGCTCCTTCCAGGGGCGGCGCCAACGTTTCTGAGGTGAACACGTCTCCGGCCTGCACCTCCTTTGCCTGCAACGGGGCCGACTGTCAATTCCAGCTACTTCTGTCTATTCAAACAGCCTCACCGCGACAGCACCTAGCACGCCCGGCTGCAAAACACTCTCCTGCCCTGCCATCACTTTTCTGCCGCCTCGCCTGCCTGCCTGCCACGCACCCACCATCCAGGGCTGGGTCCCTGCCAGCGTGCTCACAGCGGGGCTCTCTCCTGGTCCGAGGAGCTGCTGCCCCTGCTGGGTCTAACCTGCCCGCCTAGGAGCACGCGGCTGCTTTTGCTCGTCCCGTCGGCGCGCTCCCAGCGCTGCGCTGCACGGAGGCCAGCGGGTCTGAGGTAGCTCTTGGACACTGCTCTCCGGACAGCCGCGGGTCGGCTGCATTACCAGCATGCCGGAGCTGGAGCGTCCTGCTACTTTACCAAGCTACTTGAAATGTTTAGCTATGAGCTCAGGGCTGGCGAGAGACTTTCCCAGGGCCTGGGGGGGAGCCAGCTCCGGGCCCCCGCTGGAAGGGGTAGGGCTGGAGGCAAGGCCCCCCCCGGCCGGCCAGCCCTTCAGCACCGCCAGGGCACGCATGGGGCTCTGGCAGCTATTTAAAGGATTGGGGGCCCCCCCCTGCCCCGGCCACTGCTGACTCAGTAGCAGTGCCGGCGCCCGGAAGCACTGGGCTCTTTTAAATTGCCGGGCCCCAAGGCAGCCGCCCCCACCCTGCGAGCGGTCCTGCGTGCGTGGGAAAGCGCTCAGAGGACTCTGCTCCTGGCGAGGCGGGCCTGAGGTGCAATTGGCCACGGGGTTAAAGGACCCTTCGCTGGCAATACGCGCTCTCACAACCGCAGACGTGCAGCGCCCTTTGGATTGCAAGCAGGCCAGGGCTGCAGCCGACTGGAGCGCTCAGTGTAGCTTAGAAGGCCACACGCAAGTCCCCAGCAAACGGGGAAGAGCAGACTGGACCGCTGAGCGCTTTGGAGAGAGCCGACCTCAGAATCCCCCCGCCACCTCTCTCCAGACACCACCCCGATCAGGACACTTGTGGGCTGTGCAGACAGACACGCCTCAGCCCACACCAGGAACCCATCACAGGGAGACTCCTCCTGGAAGTCTGCCTCAGCCAGGGACACCTCTGAACCGCCCCTCAGATCTCAATTCCCGCAGTAGCCCCACATGCTACCCTACTCAGCCCCCGACGCCTTCCTCCCCGCCACTAGGTCAATCCACCTCTAGCCTACAGCTCTCCAGACAGCTGTACCACCCAGGAGTCCCAGCGGTCTTGTTACCCCCACGTTGAGCCCCACGCACAGAGCATTTGCTTCCCAAATCAGACGACAATACAAGCGCGTCAGAGACCACTGACTCAAGAACTGCTTACTCTCATTTCTACCATCAAATGACAACAGAGCCAACTGGAATAGAAATCCCTTGCCTGCCATGCAGGCACAGTGCACAGGGCAGGATGCACAAGTCACAGCGTGTGCCACTGCAGCCAGCACTGACTTTACTAGTGATTTTTAGATAGACGTTCGCCTCGTTTTGCAACAGCCTAGCTGAGGTGTACCCCTGGGAGACGGCTGCCGAGAACACTGCTGTGTGCCCTGCCTCACCAACCCTTCCTGGAACTCATCTTAAAGCCGCTGAGCTGGCAAACGTTTCTGCAGCCCTTCATGCCTCTGCCAGGGCATTTGTCCCTCTGCTCCCCGTATATCCACGGCAGGAGCTGCTGGGCTGTCTGGCCCCCTCTAGACATGGCTGCAGGCCTGTGCTTTTAAGTAGGGATGGTAAATAGCGATTAATTCAACAGTGGAGTAACCTCATGAATTCTTATGTTACTCAACTATTTGATGGTCCGTGGGGGCAGGGCCGGCAGCCAGTACGCTCCGGCCCCACTCCCGGAGAGCCCCCCGCCACTCTGCGCTGCGGCCTCTGGATCCGAGGTAGCAGCGTGGGGTGGCTGGCGGGAGCTGGTCTGCGAGGGGAGCCAGTTTAAAAACCAGCTCCCGTCGCGGACCAGCTGCCTGTTGCCCCGCGCTACTGCCTCTGATTCAGGGGTGGCAACAGCCCATCTGGGGGGGAAGGTGAGCTCCCGGACTCAGCGCGAGCCAGAACTGAGCCGGGCTGCCTGCCCAGCTCCTAATATGCTTTAAATGCAGAGCCGTAGCGGGGGTAGGTCCTGGACCCAGCGCCAGCCAAAGTGAACCAGGCTGCTGGCCAGCCTGCTAAAAAATGTCCGGGGCCGGGGAGAATGCATGTCATCTGCAGCATTAACCAACAAGCCTTTGCTTATCGATTAATTGACTGCACTGTTACATCCCTACTTTTAAGTGTCACGCTCTGAAGCGCTGGCCTGGTGACCTCCGCAGGCTGCATGCTCAGGTCAGGGCTGGGTGCGCTTTGCAGGCTGGGGAGGGCTGGGACAGAGCAGCAGTACATTGTGTCCCACAGAGAAAACAGGGCCTGTGTCCTCGGCAGCTCTGCCTCCAGCCGGCCTGAGAGCAGCAGCCACGCAGCTACCCAGGACACCAGAGGGAGTAAAAAGGAGGGGAAATGGATTTTCACAGGGCCAGAGGGCCCAAGCCAATGTCTGGACCAGGAAGGGACAGGAACAAAACCCTCTGCGACGATGTACGCGGCTCCACTCACCCAGCACCTTATTCCCTTAGTAATCTCACCAGGGGCCATCAAAGGACTCTGCGCAATGTGCAAACGGGCCGCAGCCGTTAGCTTTCCCAGTTTGGGGCACGGTCCCACAGATGGCACTGAGCACGTCCACGGCTGGGTGTCCTGTCGCACAAGGGAAAGTGAAACCACCGCAGAGCACTAACATGCTCATATTCACACACACGGTGGATAGCTCCTCCTGGCAGAGAAGTGGGGTGGGACACTTCCCATACAAGCAGCACCAGCGTCCAACTGACCCCTCATTTGAAACCCCAGGCTAAGAACGAATTCGGCGGCTCCAGGGAAGCCTCGGGGAGGGAAGGGGGGAGATTCGAGGAAGTGCCCCCAAGGCCTTAGGGCTGCAGCCCAAAGCCCCAGTAACCCCCTGGCCCTGCAGCAGAGTGCCGTGCACCCCTGGGCTCCGCAGCGGGGCCGCCACCGTTACCACACTAGCACACAAAGGCCCGGGAGGGCTGGGAACTGTCCTCCGAGAGGTGTCGCCCTCGGAAGCCCACAGCCAGGCACGGCTCCGGGGCTGCTGACGAGCTCGCCAGGGCAGCCTCTGCACGAGGCAGTGTCCAGACAGCCCTCTTCTCTAGGGGAGCGGCCGTAAAACGCGGGCACGGCAGCGGCCATGCACAAACCACCTGCTGCATCGTGAACGGATGCCAGGGCAGGTCAGTCTGCCAGGAAACTGCTCACCGCACAGGCCCCCCCTCCACCCCGTGCGGTCCCAGAGCAAAGCGGCGTCTCTTTGCACAAGCCCAAATCAGGCAAACAAGGCAGCCCTCAAACGCCGCCCCCCCGGAGCGGGCGCAGGTCCCTGGTGCCCCGGAGACAGCACTGAAGAGTCCAGCTCCTGGCTAAGCAAGACTGCGGGAAGGGAAACCCCCACAGCCGCCTAGTGCGGAGGCAAACTGCCGTAAGGTCGGGCGAGGAGCGCAAGGTTACGTGCAGCCTCAGGTCCCTGGCGCCGGCTAGGCCGGAGGGCTCCACAGCATGCCAGGTGACAGGAACGGCGCTCACGGGGCAGCCAGCCACCGCTGTCGCCAACGCCAGGCTACGGGACTCCCCTGGCCACAGGGAGTACAGCCAGGAAGTCCCTGCTTGCCTGGGACATGAAGGGCGTGACGTAGGGGGGGCTGTCTTCTTTGTAAGTCAGGGTTCCCACCTGGCTGCGCTGTGCCGTGCGATTCCCACTGACTCACCCACATGTGTATTGGCCCAGACACCTAGGCCCAGCCTGAGCAGGTCCAGCCTGTCCAGGCGGAGAGACAAAGGAAGGGAGGCGGAGATGGCCACCTGGCTGGGAGGCAGGGCCTGGGAGCTGGGCAGTTTTTGGCTGGGAAACATGAAGAGAAGAGACTAAGCTGAGTACTCAGGGGTCAGGGGCCTGGGGACCCCTACCCCAAGGGGTCTGAGGCTGCCTGGCCCTGACTCCTGTAACCACATCACGTCTGTGCTGGGCTGTATCCTGGAGAAGCAATAACCCCTCCCTGTTCTACTGGCTGGCAGAGTCTCATCTTGCTGCAGACGGGGTGCAGGATCGGGGGGCTCCCCGACGCGCCGCCACAAAGGGGTTGCCACGGAGGCGGGAAAAACAGCTCCAGGCTACCCCTACTCAGGACTCTGGCAGGCTCCATGAGCGCATCCCTGGCTTTTCCATGGAAGAAATAAAGGAGGGTGGGCAGAGCTGCTGACGCTGGAAGCCACCTGCTCCTCCCTGGCACCCCTGGAGACTAAGGCAGGGGTGGGGAACCTCAGGCCCGGGCACCCCCAGCCTGCCTGGATCCGGCCCCCGAGGGTCAGGGTTCCCCCGCATTGGGGAGCCCGCTGGCGCGCCAGCCTCCCTGCCATCCACTCACAGGGCTGGAGCACCCAAAATCTCCCAGCGATTTGGTGCGGGAGGGTCTTGCTCCTCCTCAGCCAGGGGCCATGTCAGTGAGGGGTTGGTTTTTTTGGCTTCTCACTTGTGTGCGGCCCCCGACTGATTGTTCTGTGGGTCAGCGGCCCCCGACCCAAAGAAGGATCCCCAGCCCTGCTTTCGGGGTAGGTCTACACTGCAACTAGATACGTGGTCCGGAGGAGGGGCGGGGGGGAGAGTGTTTGGCTGCCGAGCTGTTCAACTATGATGCGAACTTCCAGGCTCAGGTTTCAGGCCAGGTCTGGCACCCTGCAGGTTCTTCACTTCCCATCTCTGACTTGGAAATTCAGCCACTGGGCAATAGCTGGTGCTCGCTTTATTTCTGGGACCCAGCTACCCCAGCTGTGCACGGCTCTCCCCTCGAGCCCTGGTATGTAGAGCACTTGTCTCAGATGATGAATTCTCCAGGACGGGGACGGTTTTCCCGTCTGGGGCCAAGCGTTCGGGGGCCCCTCCATTCCACAGTAATCCAGCTATGAAACAACCCACCAGCACTGACGTTGCTCCAATACCAGGTATTACCTCCCCCCCTTGTCCCACCAGTCAGTCTCTGCTGGGCCTCACCCCTCAGACTCACTCCGCTCCAAAGGAGGAAGCAGGAAGTCCCACGGCAGGACCCCTCACTCTGCCCTGCAACCGCACCGGCTGGCCAGCCTGTCTGCGCTTGCGCGTGTGCTTGCGCGCATGCTTCAGATTCGCGCCTGCAGCGGCAGAACGTGCAGCCTGCGGCTCAGCCCTCAAGCCTGCAGAAGGCTGCACGGCACGATGACGTGCGGGGAGGTCCGGCCAACAGCGCCGCTCCGGCAGGCACGGAGAGCGAAAGCTGGGGTGGAGACGCCCAAGCACTGGTAACGGTGTCACCGGCACCTCACGCTGACAGGCCCGCGAGCGGGGCAAGCAACCGGCGGGCCGGATCTCCACGGTTACGTTTGTAGGGCTTGGCTAACTGAGAGCCGGGGAAGTGCATACTGATGGTACAATCACCGAGGGAGATGACTGGCTGAGGACGGCGTAGAAGACGCAGCCGGGACAAACGCACCGTTCGCTTCACTCTACCCCGAGTACCACGAAGCTCCACCCAGCAGAGACTTCGCACCAATGCTGGGATTGTTCCAGGTGGGGGGAAGGAAACTCCACCATTTGGGTCACTTCCACCCAGCCTGGGCTAACCCGCAACACTGTGGAGGGGAACAATCCTGCCCTGGGCCTACAAGAGACCGAGCGGGGCTGTCCCATCTCCAGCACCCGATGTGGCGCAAACCCTCCGTCAACGGCACCCGGCAATTCCACCGACAAGTCGCCGCAAAGCTGGGGATGAGCCGCTGCCCGAGAGTAAAGCGCTGCCAAGCAATGAGATTTTTATAGAGGAGCTAAAATTAAACGTCTCCACAGAACGGGACGGTGTTTCCTCCTGAAGAGCCCTTTTTGTAACAGCCCGTCTCTATTTTCACAGCAGCCCCGCTCGGCCCCCAAAGCTGTCATTACCCTGCCCAGACCACCCTGGCACTCCCCAGCTGAGCACTGGAGGTGGCCGCAGGACGTGCCAGCTCATTCGAGGCCCGTGGCTATCTCAGCGCCTGCTGGAGCCGGGCAGGCTGCGATCCCTGCTGCTCTGCACTGAAGCCAGGGACCCAGCTCCGAGGTGGCTGCTAGTGGGCTCTGAGCTGCCATGGAAACAGCAACCGTGGATGGAGCCGGAGGCCCTGCCACGCCATCGGACGGATCAAACAATGCAGCAAAGCCAGAGAGTCCCCACATTTAAATCGCTCCAAAGCAACGGGCCCCCAGCAGCCCTTGGCTGCCGCCTCATGCTTTAGGCCTCTGGGAGACAAAGAGCCATAGCCAGAAAACCCGGCCTGCCGGGGCCAGAGCCATGATGAGCACCACCAACTCAGGGCTGGCCACGAAGCCTGGTACAGCGCAATGACATTCCCCGATTCACAGACTGCCACGGACAGCACACTACTCTGGCCCCCGTCTCTCACAGGACAGGCAGCTGCCTCCATTCATCCTAACGTGGATCTTTTACAGAACCATCCAAGCTTGACTGAAAAATTGTCAGGGATGGAGGATTCCCGCCAGCCCTTGGCAAACGCTCCCAGGGTCAATCCCTCCCCCCGTGAGAAGAGCTCCCCTTGTTTCCAGGCGAGCGCTAGACTGCTTCCCACCTCCCTTCTCCACCTGGAAAGGCTCATCAGCCAACACCCCAAAACAGGGCAGGGCACGGGGGCCTCGGGGCTGTTCCAGCAGGCCAGTGCCTGCATCTCACCAGC
The DNA here is from genome assembly GCA_019425775.1 of Rafetus swinhoei. Classification (NCBI taxonomy): domain Eukaryota; kingdom Metazoa; phylum Chordata; order Testudines; family Trionychidae; genus Rafetus; species Rafetus swinhoei. The sequence goes on along the minus strand of CM033437.1, from coordinate 347,804,093 downwards.
TTTCCGCCCTTCGGGCCAGAGAAGCAAACTCAGCAGGCTGGATTCCCTCCACCGCCTCTCCCAGCCAGGGATCTTACAAGTCCAGAACCCCTCACTCCCGGCTCAGTCTCTCGAAGAATACCTCGAGTCCAGCAGCATAATCCTGCAGGGCAGGGGGTCGAGGAAGGGACACGACCTACCAAAAACAATAGGGCCGTGAAGTCAGGGACACGACAAGCCTGCGGATCTGAAGCCCCACGCACTTGCCAAGAGGAAAACTGAACTTATCTTTAGAAACACTGAGGTCCAAGAGGAAGCAATTTAAAAATATCCGTCTGCTTCCAAGAGAGCCTGTCCCAGAAAGCACTGCTCAAGGCCCGGGGAGTTCCTGGCAGAGGCAGAGATAAGCTTTTTACAGCTGCCTGCCACTTGTTCACCCATATCTGTGTTTCTGGAAACCGCCTTTATGCAGCGGGAAGTCCTTATCCAGCTCCTCGGGCTTATCACAATAATCGGCTGAACCTTCCTCAAGAGCAGTGCGCCAAGACTAGTACGCCAGCCAGCACGCTCCCTGCCCCGTCTGCCAGGCCTCCTCCAGAAGCTGCCTCCGGAGCACGTGAGGTCTGGCTTGAAAGCAGGTAACCAACTGCCAAGGCAGCTCCCTCAGGGCAAGGGGGAATTCAGGCTCCGAGTCTGTTCATGTGCCTGTAGAGAGGGGCCAGGCTAGTTAGTGGCACCTGCTCCTGGAGGCCTCCCCCAGCTGACCCAAGGGCAGGAGAACCAGCATCAAGTGAACCCAACTCTGGGCTCTTCCCACAGCTCCAGTGCACTGCCCCCAAAAGGCAGCGCGCCGACAGCCCAGTGCATGCGGGGGACGGACCAGGCAGGTGACAGATCAGAGATGCTTCCATCCCTAGTATGGAGGATGAGACACGGCGCATGCTCCACGGGGGGAGGGCACCTCCAGCCTCTGGTTTCTCCCCCAGGCGTCTCCAGGGGGACACAGGAAGGCGCGAGGGCAACAGGCACGACAGGGGAGATCAGCCCTGAGCAAATCCTGCCAGAACCACTGGAGAATCCACGGCTCTGTCAAAGCAAGCGCCCACCCCTCCCCGCTGTGTGTGATGGAAGGAAAGGAACACGCGCACCAGGGATCCCTCTAAGATCTCCCCTCCACAGACAGAGCGAGCGTTGGCTAGTGCACCAACACGGAGGTCCTGGGCGCTTGTTTGGACGTGTGCCACCGTGGCACCCAAGTGATTAACAAATCTCTTACATATATGTTTTTAAATGTTGTGGAAAAATACTAAAACAAGGGACCATGAACAAGGTGCATGACTTTAAATGTTTATTTAATATGAAGTCAAATAAAAAGAAAATCCATACTGCAAAACGTTCAGTAGCGAGCGTCCTGTGTTTATAGCCCTCTCCCAGACCCTCCTCCAGCTGGCTTCCTCCTTTCAGGGACCTATTGGCCTTTCAGACTAACATTTCTGAGCGTGTGAGGGACACACTCTCCATTGCACTCCTAGACAACAGCTGATTGACTACTACTCCCCATTCACATTGGGTCTCAGGGCTCGGTTTTATTTTGGACCAGAGGTGAAGTCAATCCAGTACAATTCTAGACTGTGCTTTTCATTTCTTACAGATAAAAAGGCAACTTAGAAAATGTAGTTCCCTGGACTGCTTGTTCTGCACACAAGACACACAGATCAGAGCTAAAGCTCCCTGATGAATCAAGTGAAGATTTCCCTTAACTGTCTGATTTGACCCACTCATACGCATTCCTCAAAGCTTGAATGTCTATTCATTAAAATAATGTCTAAGTGACAAGGAATATTCTTGGCTTTATGCCAGAGTGCACAGGCACTTGACTGTATTATTTCAACCGCAAGAGTTCTTATTTGTCCTCAAAGTAAAGACTTGTGTGTGTGCATGGAAAGGTTCTCAAAGGAATTTGTGTAAAGCCAAGTGGGGTTCCACAGGGGTCTGTTTTGGGTCCGGCTCTGTTCAGTATCTTCATCAACGATTTAGATATTGGCATAGAAAGTACGCTATTAAGTTTGCAGATGATACCAAGCTGGGAGGGGTTGCGACTGCTCTGGAGGATAGGGTCATAATTCAAAATGATCTGGACAAATTGGAGAAGTGGTCTGAGGTAAATAGGATGAAGTTTAACAAAGACAAATGCAAAGTGCTCCACTTAGGAAGGAACAATCAGTTTCACACATACAGAATGGGAAGCGACTGTCTAGGAAGGAGTATGGCAGAAAGGGATCTAGGGGTTATAGTGGACCACAAGCTGAATACGAGTCAGCAGTGTGATGCTGTTGCAAAAAAAGCAAACATGATTCTAGGATGCATTAACAGGTGTGTTGTGAGCAAAACTCAAGAAGTCATTCTTCCGCTCTACTCTGCGCTGGTTAGGCCTCAGTTGGAGTATTGTGTCCAGTTCTGGGCACCACATTTCAAGAAAGATGAGGAGAAACTGGAGAGGGTCCAGAGAAGAGCAACAAGAATGATTAAAGGTCTAGAGAACATGACCTATGAAGGAAGGCTGAAGGAATTGGGTTTGTTTAGTTTAGAAAAGAAGATTGAAGGGGGACATGATAGCAGTTTTCAGGTATCTAAAAGGGTGTCATAAGGAGGAGGGAGAAAACTTGTTCATCCTGGCCTCTGAGGATAGTACAAGAAGCAACAGGCTTAAACTGCAGCAAGGGAGGTTTAGGTTGGACATTAGGAAAAAGTTCAGTCAAACACTGGAATAAATTGCCCAGGGAGGTTGTGGAATCTCCATCTCTGGAGATATTTAAGAGTAGGTTAGATAAATGTCTATCAGGGATGGTCTAGACAGTACTGGGTCCTGCCATGAGGGCAGGGGACTGGACTCGATGACCTCGCCAGGTCCCTTCCAGTCCTAGTATTCTATGATTCTGTGTCACATGCCAGCCCCCCAGGAGGGGGATGACCAGTGACCGACTCAGAGCCCAGGGCTCCGCAACGGCCTCCAAGGCTCCCCCATCACCACTCAGTCGAGCCTCCTTCCCCGCTGGCCGTGCTGGAGCCGGGAGGAGGCGCAAGCCCAGCACACCGAGGAGCCCTTGCAGACAGCCCCACTGGAGTCCCAGCTGGCCAGGCCCCAGAGTCAATACGCTGTGCAGCCCAAACAGCGCTGCCTACGCGAGGCTCCACAGGGGAGCTACTAATAGTATCTGGGGAAGGAAGTTGCTCTATTTTTACCCAGTGTCAAATGCCAACTGCCTACCCAGGGAGCTATTAGCCAGCTCCCAGTGCCATTCTCCGCCGATAATTACAGAGCCGCCCCCGCTGTTGCTTACCCACAGACTAAAAACAGCACCTCTGGCCCTGGCCGGTGCCTCCTCGCCATGCGACACACAGAGCAGACAGCATGGGCACAGCCCCGGTGGGTCCTCTGTGGCTAGCTAAACGACCAGCCCATGTTTCTCCCACCACAACGATGGCCAGGCGGGGAAAAGCAATGGGTTTGCCTAGACAGACAAGTCGAGCAAAACAGCTGCTGGGAGACTGTCGTCTCTTCCCAGAGCATCTCTCCAGTGCTAAATAATCCGGCTGACACACGTTCTATGCGACTAGTAAGTAGGCCTCCTGCCAAACATCCATCTGATGGAAAATGCAGCTTCTGCAACATCAAAAAGCTCCCTGTGGAAACGGCAATTTTTCACCATTTTTTTTTTTACCAGGAAAGTCTCCATGAAGTGGTTCATTGCAGGCTGGGGCAACATCTCACTGACTCTGCCACGGCATTTCAAGGGAGTTAGTGAAGTGCTTCCTCTCCAGGCAGAGGAGTTCCTTTGCCAGACTCCGTCTCGGGGGTGCATCATGGGACATGTAGCCTGGCCACAGAGCCCAGCCCCTAGGGAACAACTGCAGTTCAGCTCCCCGAGGCCCTGGGCAATGAACATTTTCTATATTTAATTTCCCATCGGAAAGTGGGACAAAACCCAACCCTGACAGGTCTGAACTTCCTGTGGAACACAGAGGCCGATTTATTGCCAGCTCGGCTCCTCCGTTTTGCCTGCACAAGGCCTTCCCAGGCCAGGGCACAGCTCCCGCTCTGGCTCTTCGCCCCCACACCCCAGCAGCGAGCACGCGCAGCCAAGCAGTCACGGCGCCCCTGCACAGCGCTATTCCAGACAGGCGAGCGCATCCCGGTCAGGCCCACACGGACCGCACAGCCCCTGAGCGCGAGAAACAGCCATTCTGTGCTTGCATGCTACCCTCAGCCCCGGGGAAAGACTGACCAGCAGCACGCCATTGACGCCAGGGGCCGCGGGCCTCGAGAGGGAACAGCGACAGGGGGAACGAGGCTCTTCAACAGAACAAGGCCACCTGGGAAGGGTTCTCATCCGCGCTCCGAAGGCCAGAGGCAGGGGCATGTCTGGGGTGTGCTGGCAGGAAGCAAGAGAGCCATCTCTGCACCCCAGCAGCTCCACGAGCTGGAACTGCTCATGGCAGAGGAAGAGAATCCACAGATCCCACCAGAGCAAATATTTACAGCTCGCCAGCACAGATCAGAGTGAAACCTGATCCATCAATTAATCTCCATTCAGGGCCTGGCTACACAGGCTAACTACCCTCTGCCCAGCTCCGCTTGGCATCTTCCACCACCCTTCCAGCACAGGGAGCCCCGGAGGCCTGACAGACAGGCAGTTCCATCCGCAGAGAAGGTTTCCCAGCCAAATAACCCCAGCCAGGCTGTCAGACGCTAAAGCAGCACTGCGACTCGCCTCCTGCCCGGCTCGGAGGGGCGCTCCTATCCCACGGATGCAGCTTGCAGAGGCAGACAATTAAAAGCATCTCGGCGCCAGTCTTACTGGAGAGGAGGCAGGCAGAATACATCCCCGCCCTTCTGTGCCAGAGCCAAGTGCGCAGAGACTCGAGAGAAGGTGGAGCCGGGTCTCTCCACAACATGCGCACACAGAGAACCCAGGGAAAGCAACTGTAAGGAGTCAGCTGTATTTCGGAACCAGGTCTCATTTGACACACACACACACACACACACACACACCCCCACGATGCAGGGACTGGGCAACCCTGCATAGAGTGTGTGCACAACACAAACGAGGGGGTGTTCGGGCTGACAGCTCTGTGGCTCTGCAGACCACGCATGCGGGACTCGGGGCTCTCTGCCATGTAATGGTGCCTTCGGTTCGCAGGGGGCTGGGAGTCCTGGGTGACTCGTCTGCCAACCTTCACTCCACAGGGCCAGGTCCCTCCGGAGGGCGCACAGAACGAGTGGGCCTCGGAAAACGAGCTCCGTTCACAAGCTTGGCTGAAACCCAGCAGCATCCCCCGGGGCCACAGGGGAGAGGGAAGGATGACCGCGCTTCCCCAGAACAGAGGAGGGAATTGGTCCAATGGCGGGTAAACGAAGGCTGTGTCCACACTCCTGCCAATGTCAGTCACGCTGATGAGGGACTATCCCCCCCCGCGCGCCGGAAAGACGACAGGGCCAGCATGCACAGCGCTGTATCGGCAGGACAGCGTCTCCTGCTGACAGCTTAGGCCCAGAATAGGGCAGGGGTGGACAATACTTTTCACAGGGGGGACACTTCATGAATTTTGGCACGTGGCCACAGGCCAGCACCACGGCCCCTGGAAGGAGTGGGGCTGGGGGCTAACCTCCCCCCAGAGTTGTCTGGGGCTGGAGGCCTTACATTAAAAACACAGCAAAGGGCTCGCAGCTCCCAGCCCCGCCTGGCAGCTGCCCAGGGTTACAAGAGCTGTTCAAACAGGATCTGGCCCCTGCCGAGGTAGCGCCACGACCAGGAGACGTGAGCCATTTAAACAGGATCCTCCTGCCTGAGCCACCACCTGGAAATTCAATGGCCCGGGCAGCAGGGTATAAATAGAAAGTGGCCAGATGCCGTCCACAGGCTGGATCAAAGTGTTGGGTGGGCCGGATCCGGCCCCTGGGCCGCATCTTGCCCGGTCCTGCAATACAGCGTTAAACTCCATGTCCTGGCCAGATTCCAATGGAATGATTTCCTCCTGCTTCTCTTAACTCCACTTGTAATTTCGATTAGATACAGGATTCCCCTTTGTCATAACATAGTATGTAGCTTCCCTGCACACTGTTAAGCAGCTGCCATGTTCCACGCCAGAGGTGGCAGCATTTATATGTGGCAGATGAAACACCACACTCAGGACTTAAGCATACCAGACACCAAGTGCTAAGATACCTAGAAGAGCAGCTCTGTGTAGCTTGAGAACTTGTCTCTTTCACTGAGAGAAGCTAGTTCAATAAATGCTATGACCGTACCCTCCTGGTCTCAGAGAGCCGGGCGCACTCACACCTTAGATCTGCAGAAATGGGATCTCAAGGCAGCAAGGTCAGCCCTCCATGCTCTGACAGGACCAGGTAAACCTAGACCATCCCTGACAGGGCTTGTCCAACCTGTTCTTAAAAAGCACCAGTAATGGGAACTCCACAACCTCTCCGGGAAGCCTAGTCCAAAGTTTAGCTACCCTTGTAGTTAGGAAGCTTTTCCCTAATTTCTACCCTAAATCTCCTTTGCTGCAGATTAAGCCCATTGCTTCTGGTCCTACCACCAGTGGCTGTGGAGGACAGCTGATCCCCATTCTTTGAGGTTTTCAGGTATGTTAAGGGCTGTTAACTGGTTCCCTCCCCAACCCGCAATAGTTTTCTTTTCTCAAGACAAAACATGCCCAGGTTTTCTTAACCTTTCCTGGCAAGTCAGGTTTTCTGAACCTTTGGTCATTTTTGTTGCTCTCTTCTGGACTCTTCATCTCTCCCCCACATTGTGGCTCCCAGGGCCGCGCTCCGGCTGAGGCTGCCAGCACTGGGCGCCGCGCTCCGGCCTAGGCTTGAGTTTCATCTTGTTGAATTCAGACCACTTCTCCAATATCTCAAGGCCATTTTGAATTCTAATCCTGTCCTCCAAAATGCTGGCAGCCCCTCCTGACTTAGTGTCATCTGCAAAATTGTACGGACTTTCTCCACGCCATTACCCAAGTCATTAATGAAAATATTAAGTGGTTGTGAAGCCTGAATATGGCACCTCTGAGAATTACTCTGAGAACTGTCTTTCAACCAGTCGTGCACCCCACTTTATAGTAATTTCATCTAGACCACACTTCCCTCGTTTGCCATGTGACATTCAAGCACTGCATATAAAAAGCCTTCTTAAAAATGAAAATATGAAGTTACAGGCTTTCACCCCCACCCCTCAATCCATTAGACCAGTAATCCCATGAAAAAAGGAAATCAGGTTGGTTTGACATAATTTGTTCTAGACAGGGTGAATAAAAATAGATTTTAAATTTTTTTATTTAAATCAGATTTTTTATTATTTTTAAATCAATAAAATACTAAATTTCTCATTTAAAAACAACAGTTACAGTTGCATCTCATCACAAACACACTGCACCTACCCTGGCAGTCTCATAAAAATGAGTTAATAGTGCTAACTCCCAGCTCTTGCTCCTTGAACGTTCTGGGTTTGCATTTCTGTTGCTCAGCAGGTTACAGGTATATGTGTAGAGACAGACAGGAGCTGGGTGGGGCTGGGTTTGTTCTGTGCTTATGTGGGAGTGCACCTTGCTTGAGCACAGCAGAGGAGTTAAAGCAACAGGGAAGTAGACCGGAAAGAAAGAGGAAGACATTCTTCAGCACACACAGAGCTTTCTATAAGCCCTCACACTGCCATAGAAAACCTGTCATGGCTTCTGGGCATGAGACCCCCTGTCTGGGAATGTTCTGAAGAAATTGATTCCCTGGGTAAGAAGGGAAACCGTGTTCAGCATGGGCAGTGCAAAGATGATGATGCAGGGTCCCACTGCAAGAATGAAACAACATAAGGGAAACCGCTGATTGGGAGAAAAGGCTGTGGATACGGCTGAGAAGTAACTTAAATCATTCTTTGCACTGCATCCTTCTGCAATGCCTTGTAGCCAAAGTGCGATTTGACACGTAAATTCCCAAGCGGTTTGCTGTGTTGGATGTTGCTAGAAAAGGTTGAGCTCCACTACTCCATACGGTGTGTTGAGTTGGTTACCTAGGTTTAGAATCCCTCGCCCACAGGTACAGTGCGGAAAGCTGCAGCAGAAGAAATCTAGAGGGGCCAGATGCCACAGAGCGTCACTTCTTATTTCCCATCACATAACACAGGCCCCTGGTTTTGGAACACCATGACCACCGACCGCAATGGTGATGCCATGAGTCTATTTCCTACTTTACTTCAGCATAACTCCGCTTTCCCGGGGAACCCCAGTCTATACTTGTTTTCCCAAAAACCAGACGTGCCAGCGAGTTCAACGGCGCAAGCAGACTTGGCTTTTTGGGTAACTTGATTTAAAAATCAATGATTTTTTTTGATGATTTACATTATGATTTAAACCAGTTATTTAAATCAATCCACCCTGGCTCTTGACAAATCCATGTGGGCTAGTCCCTATAATCCTCTTACTCTCCAGACGCTTACACGCTGATTGTTAGTCATTTGCTCCCAGCATCTTCCCAGGTATCAAAGTTAGACAGATCGATCATTCACTGGGATCTCGGTGTTCCCCTCTTCAAAGGCTGGGGCTACGTTTGCGCCTCTCCATCTTCTAGGATTTCACCCATCCTCCCAGGGTTATTAAGGATCCTTGCTAACAGTTCCAACGTGGATTCAGAATGCAAGTGTTTAGGAAATCAGAGCTCAGTAGCAGCATCCTGGTACGATTCAGGGCTCGTCTCCACACAGCTTAGTGTGCAGCAAGCCAGGATGTCAATCAATGTGCACTAGCGGCCCACGTGGACACTGCTGCCTCGGTGACAATTCTACAGTGCCCTGCGATGTACCTGCATTCCAAACGGGGCAGAGCCGTCACTGCCCTGCAGCAGCCTCCACACGGCACCCTCCTGCTGGGCAAGCTGGTGCGCTGCCGTTGAACACACCTGGCTTGCCCCTGTTCACCTGCCACGTGGACGAGCGCTAAAGGAAGCGCTCACCGCCCATCACCTGTGGATACCTGGAAGGACGTCTCCAGGTCACTGTCCCGGAGCCGGAGAGAGATCTGGGATTTTTCTCCATATCAGTCTCACCTTTTAAGGTCTGATCTACGTGGAGCTGCCAAACTCACTGCTAGTGGTTGCTTGAATGGGAAAGTCAATTCCTGCTCCTCCATCTTCCCAGCAGTCTGGGTGAGGGAGCATTTGAAATACCACCCCCTTGGCTGGCCAGCAAATGGAGGGCAAGGACAGGGCAGCCGCTGTGCGCTCCTCCTCTCCCCTGCCCCTTCTGTATCCCCAGACATCTGCCCTCCGAAAGCTCAGGACTCATCTGCGCAGAGATGTTCCTGAATAGCTCCTATGTGGACGCTTTCAGCAGCAAGAGGGCCGTGTTCCAGTGCAGCTTATTCCATTTGGCTAGGTGCAGGAAGCGTGCAGCAGAAAGGGTTGCCCTGTATTTCATCCCTCCTCTAGTCATTTTAGGGGTGGTTAAAACAGACACGCTCTTCGAGCTGGGATCGCAGAACGACAAGCACCCCCAGAAATCCATACACCCCATACGGCGTGGAGGTTACAGAGCTCCACACGGACTACAGCACCTGGGAGCAAAGCAAAAGGGACCGCTCCCCCATTCTGCCAATGACGGGCATTTCAATTTCCCTACACCAAAACTCCCACATCCGAAAAGCCAGCCGGGTCTTACGAAGGGAAGCACGATGCAGGCCAGAGAGGCACATGTCGGCCAGCACAAACCACTGGCAACGATCTAACTCACGTCTCCGGCCTCTCAGCTAGTGTGGCACCAGCTCTGATGGTTCGCTGCCATTTTGCAGGCGCAGACGAGGAGCTGGTGTGGGGAGCTGCTGGGACGCCCTGAAGGGGGGAGCCCGTGACAGCTGATGCCAACGAAAGGCTTCATCTGCAGTCGGATTTTTCACATCAAAAGGCAAATTCCATTCAAAGCCACATTTGACTGTGAAGCATCCAAGGTTCTGCAGGTGGAGATGAGCACAGACCCTTCTACTACTTAATGCTTGACCACGGTCCCCCGGGCTTAGAAGAGCATTTTCACTGTTATTCCAGTCTGTCGCTGCCTTCCTACCACTTCCTTCCACTTCCGCCCCATTGACTCAAAGTCTCAGTCTCCAAACCATCGCTTGCTCTGCTGAACGGCAGCTTTCACATGTATTGCAATCAGCACCCCCTCTTGAATTCAACACCCTGGAGCCTAAAACAGGAGACACTTGCCAGGTTTATATAGAATTACACTTCCAGGAGTGTCTAGATCCCAGAACCCGACACTCCCTCCCAGCATTGCACCTTGCCCCACTCTTTAGTATCAATGACGGGTGAGGCCACCCACTGCGAACAGCCCTTTCAACAATCACAGAATCACAGACACTAGAACTGGGAGGAACCTCAAGAGTCATTGAGTCCAGTCCCCTGCCCTCACGGCAGGACCAAGCACCGTCTAGACCAGTGGTCACCAGCCAGTCGATCGGGATTTACTAGTCGATCCTGGAGTCTCTGACAGGTGATCCTGACTGGTTTGGCTGAGAGGTTCTCAAGTGCGGGCACTTCAGCTGCCCCTCTCCTGCCCTTTGCCTTGGAGCTGCCTTCCCCCACCCCTGGGAGCCTCCTGCTTGGTGTGCAGAGCAGGGGAGGGAGAGGGGGGTGCTGATGTCAGGTTCCCCCTCTCCCACTCTGTATCCTATCTCCACAGAGCAGAGGGGACACAACAGACCTTGGGATGGAGGGAGGTTGCTGGCTGCTTTTGGGAGTGGTGCAGGGCCAGGGCAGGGGGGAGCCTGCCTTAGCCCCACTGCACCAGCACCCAGCAGCCACCTGAGGTCAGCAGGGCCCAGTCGGAGCCCACATCCTGAAAGCCTACCCCAGTCATGAACCCCCTCCTGCATCCCAAGCCCCTGCCCCGAACACCTCTGCATCCAAAGACCCTCCCAGAGCCTGCACCTAGAACCCCACCCAGCACCCCAACTGCCTGCCCCAGGCTCAGCTCAGAGCCCCTCACACTACAAATCCCTTAATCCAAGACCAGAGTCTGCACCCAACCCGCTGCCCCGCCTGGTGAAAGTGAGGGTGGGGAGGGTAGGGAGGAAGGGTGGGGTGAGCAGGGGCAGAGCCTCAGAGAAGGGGAACAAAGGAGGTGGGACAGGAGATTTGGGTTTGAGGTAGATCTTGGATTGCACTTAAATTCAAGAAGTGATCCCAACCTGCTCTTAAATATCTCCAGAAATGGAGATTCTACAACCCCCCTAAGCAATCTAGTCCAGTGTTTGACCACCCTGAAGCTTTTCCAAATGTCCAACCTAAACCTCCCTTGCTGCAGTTTAAGCCCATTGCTTCTTGTCCTGTCCTCAGAGGCCAAGGAGAACAATTTTTCTTCCTCCTCCCTGTGACACCCTTTTAGATACTTGAAAACCGCTATCATGTCCCCTCTCCGTCTTCTCCTTTCCAAACTAAACAAGCCCAGTTCTTTCAGTCTTCCCTCATTGTTCATGTTCTCTAGACCTTTCATCATTCTTGTTGCTCTTCTCTGGACCTTCTCCAATTTCTCCACGTCTTTCTTGAAATGCGGTGCCCAGAACTGGACACAAGACTCCAATTGAGGCCTAACCAGTGCAGAGTAGAGTGGAAGAATGACTTCTCGTGTCTTGCTCACAACACTCCTGTTCATGCAGCCCAGAAATACGTTTGCTTTTTTTGCAACAGTGTTGCTGCTATTTAGCTTGTGGTCCACTCTGACCCCTCAATCCCTTTCTGCAGGACTCCTTCCTAGAAGGTTTACCTCCAAATCTCCACCTGGCTCTACCTATTCCCCTTTGGCTCCAGGCTTCTAGACAGTTCAATGGTTTCCTTGCTGTTTCTTAATAGGGATGTTAAATTTAGTTTAATCAGCTAAGTGACTAGTTGATGGAATTTCCATTGACTAGTTGATTAGTCAATAAGCGGGGAAATGGTAGAGCCGCACAGGGTTAGCTCTCTGCCCCAGGAGCTAACCCCACTGCAGCTCTGCCTTTTAAATGTATTAAGAGCCAGCAGCGGGGACCCGGCGGCGCGAACCAGGACAGCTGATTCCCTGCTCATGCCAGGTCCCCTCTGCTGCTCCCTGCTCCCCCCCCCCCTTGCTGCCTCTGATAGAGGCAAGTGCGGGGGAAGTGACTAGTCGAGGGACCACTCGACTATCCGATACGCGTCTGCTTATCGGACAGTCAACTAGTCACTTACATACCTATATCTTTATAGGCATGTGAACGCCTGGATGTTCTCACCACTCTCCCTTTTAACATCAGAACAAAGGCTGCACTCACTAACTGAACTTGGAGCCCGTTTCTATTAACATACTTGAAAGGTTATCTGTGTAAATGCTTCACAGACACAAAAGTTCACAGTGTTATAAAATCCACCCAAAACTCTCAATTCCTTCCCCCTTGGAAACATCTGGGTTTTTCATAACCCGGCTGGCCAGGCACCACGGCTTTGTATTCAGAGAACAAATCAAGTGGGAATGGATGGAAAATCCCAGTCCACGTTCAGCGAGCTCCCTGCCAGCAGGTGCGCACATGGCAGCAGGTTCCCAAGGACGGGGCACCGGAACCGACAAAGGGACAAGCAAGGCCAAAAGGCCCCCGCACAGACAAAGGAACAAGAACGCAAGCTGGGAACGTGCAAGGTCCTGTTTTCACGCCCTCTGACCTACGCATGCAGGGAGCCCCGCTGTAGGCGTGGCTGGGCTGGAAGCCGACGGCACAGGGCTGCAGGCTGCCCCACAGAGGAAGGAACACATCCGACACGGAACGGGAAGCAGTCAGGCCACGTGAGGAAAGGAAGCACCTCCCTTTATTCAAGGAGCCTCATCCCCCCCCCTCGTCCTAGCCCTGCTCTACGGCTTGGGAAACTGAGGCTCAGCAGAGAGCGAAACTCTCGCAGTCACAGTAAGCAGACCGCCAAATCTCCACCCAGCGCTCTACCCACTAGACAACATTGTTGCCGGAATAGCACCGGTGCTGGCCTTGCTGCTGGAAGCAGAGCACTTTAGAATTGCCATTTACTCTCCCCTAGCACTGCTGGATACTAAGCAGACGCGAGGGAACATGGGGGAGCAGAGTCCTCCAGCAGAGAGGGGCCTGGATAAAGTCTCCAAGCAACGGTCAATACCAGAATCCCTCCACCGCGTCCACGCGAGTTCTCCTGGCACCAGGCCGCACGCTACGCAGACAAGGATGAACGGCCGAGGCAAGAGCAGACTCCTTGTTGTTTCTCCCCCTAACTGGTTTGCAAGCAAGGCAGGGAGAAGTGGATGCTCCTGAGCCAGAGCAGAGGGGTGGTCTAAGCACCAGCTCAACACGTCTCCACCCTCCTGGGACACCTCTTATGTTTCAGGACTGGCCAGGATCAGCCTCTCTCAGGATCCCAGCTGGAGCTTTTATTCTCTGACTGTGCAGAAGGTTGCTGGAGAGCAGGGCTGGGCAAAATAGGGGGCGTGGGCCGGATCTGGCCCACCAAACCGCCGGATCCAGCCCGTGGGCGCAGCAGGGAGCCTCAGGCAGACTCCCTGCTTGCCCTGCGCCCGCCCAGCCCTCAGAAAAGTGGCTGCCACAGCTGTTTGTGTTTCTCAGCTGTGAGCCAGGGAGGAAGGGGGGTGGTGCTTCACGTGCTGCTCCCGCCCCCAGCGCAATCCCATTGGCTGGTTTCTGGCCAATGGGAGCTGCCAAACAGGCAGCACGCAAAGCACCATGCCCCTGTTCCCCTCAGGCTCTTCTTCATAGATGCACGTGGCCCCTGCAGCCTAGGAGGGGGCGGGACAGGCAGGGAGGCTGCCTGAGAAATGTGCTGGGCTGCTGGCTGGGAGTCACAAAGGTAAGTCTTCCAGTCATAGCCTGCCTCTGTCCCCCCCAACCCACTGCCGCCCCCCCCAAGCCAAACCCTCTGTCCCCCTCCTGAGTCCATACCCCCCGCAGACCCTGCAACCCAATCCCCTGCCCCAGATCACAATCCCCTCCTGCCCTAGGTCACAACCCAAACCCCTGCACCATAATCCCCTGCCCTAGGTCTCAACCCAAATCCCTGCATCCCCTCCTGCACCCCAGTCCCCTGCCCCAGTCCACAACCCGGGCGTGTCTAGCCCAAGGCAGCCCAGTGGCAAGGAAAACAACGTGAGGTCTGGAAAGGAGTCTTTGACGTGGTAGGAGACAGAACTCCCGGCCCCAGGATTCAGCTCTGTGGGTCAGATGCACAAGCCCCGGTCAGGAAGAATCTTTCACACACATGGCCACAACTAGGCAGCATCTTCTTTACACAGCCAAGAAATCCATGCAAATGATTGAGGCACGTGGTTGGGAAGCTCCTACAGGGGCTGTTTGGGCCTTGGTTACTCTGAACAGGGCGTCTGCACCTCCCTTTTCAGGCCCTTAGGGGAGCGTTCCTGCCACGTTGAAGATCCCACGTATACAGGACAATTAGAAGCAGAGATACCAGGCTGTTGGCAGGGATTCATGTTCCAGCTGCAGGATCCAAGACCTGAGGAGACAAGGAACCCTGCAGAGCGCACGCTCAGCCCCAACGCTGGTAAAAAAGTAACCTGAACACATCTTACTGTGACCTGTCCACACTACTAATCATCTACACTGAAGTGTGGCACCCACCAACGTAACTCGCCCACTGCACCAACTCAAGCAGCCACCACATGGAGGTGGAGTTTACTCGATGGAGCACCTAAGTCAGTAGTTCCCAACTGCCAGGCCGTGGACCTCTGGCTGCCGAGCTCCGGTGGCTCTAGGGACTGGGGCTGGGGTACACTGCTCTCACCACGGCTGTCTGGAGAGGCGTGTCCTGCCCTGCCTGTCAGCCAACCAGCACTGGGCAGGGGCGAGGTCTCTTCCTGCTGCGCAGGGAAGCGCTCTTCTGCGGCCAGGAGGAGACACCGCCCCTGCCCGGCGCTGGTTGGCTGAGAGGCGGGGCAGGACACACACCCACAAACAGCCACAGCGGGAGAGGAGGCGCTGGGCGGTATACCCCAGCTCTAGCCCCCTGAGCTGCTGCGATGCAGGCAACAGCACAGGGCTAGGGGAGGAGGGTGGGGCAGGCACTGGGAGCTCCAGGGGCGGGGCTAGTGCTGGGGGCTCTGGAGGCTGAGCTAGTAGTAGGTGGGGACTATGGAGGCAGGGCTAATATTGGGGGCTGGCACTGGAGGGTTGGGTGCAGTGGGGCTCTGGAAGCAGGAGGCTGGTACTGGAGGGTCTGGTGGGGGGAATCCAAGAGGCAGGGAGCTGGCACTGAGGCGTTTGGGATGGGGGGCTGGCAATGGGGGGGTGTTGGATGTAGGGGACTCGGATCTATGGCTGGTGCTGGGAGGTACTGGAGGAGTAGGGGGCTCTAGGGATTAGGGCTGGCATTGGGGCCTGGGCTTTTGGTGGACCAGTAACTGTTTATTTG
Source organism: Rafetus swinhoei (assembly GCA_019425775.1). NCBI lineage: Eukaryota > Metazoa > Chordata > Testudines > Trionychidae > Rafetus > Rafetus swinhoei. Next base: position 347,788,660 of record CM033437.1, on the reverse strand, counting down.
CATACTTGCATATTCATCATTTGTATATTGAATATGCAAATAAAATGATACCGGTTTGCCAAAAGTTTGTGAATGAGTTTGCCGGACCACGGTATCAGAAAGGTTGGGAACCACTGACTTACGTCAAAGCGGTGTCAGAGTAGACGCCCCACTCGGGCAGCGAAACCGGCGTAAGCGCTCCCAGGGAGAGCACGCGCTGCCCACACAAGGAGCAGTGTGGGCCTGTAAAAGCGATTCCATTATTGCATGGGGCAGCTCGTCACTAACTTCAGGCTACTTCATTTTGCAGCGTCGACTTGCCCCATTCCCTACTAACGGGAGCTTACTGGTGAGTGTCCATGAGGCCTTCCCAGACTCCTAGCCCCACGGTTCCTCTGCCTCCGCTATCTCCGAACAAGCCACAGTCCCGGTCATATCCCCTTGAAGGGACGTCGGTTCGCAGAGCACAGAGGTGTCACATCCCAGTTTGTTCCCAGCTCTGCCCTGACTTACTGAACTGCAGGGACAAATCGCTTCATTTCTTAGTTTCGTAGGATATTGACCACTGCCCAGAAGGACTGAGAATTAGCGTTTGTACGGGGCTGAGATGGTGGGGACTCGAGAAAGGACTAGATCTTAGCCTGTGTGTCTCGAAGCAAGGAACGCCTCTCCTGCACCGCTCTGTGTGCTGACTGCAGCTGAGTCTGGCACTTTACAGCGCTGTAATGCCCTGGATCAGGGGTGTGAAAACATACCCCTCCCCGTGCACAGCAAGGTCCAGCGCTGTAAAGCGCCAGAGTGAACAAGGGAGGTCAAATCCCATGTAACTGGTTAACCGGTTAACCAATTACAGGGGGTGCTCCAACTGGGCAGGAACCCACCCCCACCACGCCAGGCTGGAGCAGCTGCCTGTGACGCGCGGACCCATCATGCACAGGGGCTGCTCCGGATACCTGGAGCAGGCCCTGTCCGCAGCGGGCCTCGCAGGACTGAAGCAATCCCCTGCCCACCACGGCGGGGAGCTGCTCCAGCCCCCCACCACTTAATTGGAACTGACAAGCCTTTCCGGTTAAGGGTTAACCCTTCACATCCCTAGTGGGAGCCAGGCTGCAGCACTGGGAGCCGCGCTCCCAGCACGGTTAGCTACTCCCCTCCCGGAGGTGGTTTACCTGGAGCGTTGGGAGAGCTCTCTCCAGCGCTCGTGCCACGGCCACACTTTCAGTTTCAAGTGCTGCCGCATCTCCACTGTAGCCTTGTGCAGGGAAAGCCTAATCAAATTACGTACGTTAACATCCTCCAGGGGCAGGGCTGCCAAGCGGGGGGATGGGGAGCTGCTCCAGGGCCCAGTGATTTATAAGGACATGGGGCTCCTGGCTGTTGCCACTGCTGCCAAGGTCTTTAAAATGCCAATGGAGCCCCAGGTGGCACAGTCCAGGCAGCGCAGAAGGGTTGGCTGGGGGATGCTAGCCCCCCAGCCCCAGCCCTTTCAAGGCCCCTGCCATGCAGCTTCTGGACAGTTATAGCCCCACCTCTATTTGAGCTTGCTGCTCCAGCCCTCCCTGCCCTTCAGCCAAGTGACTTCTCACCCAGCAGCGCGCAGAGATGGTGCAAAGCACGAGAACGAACTTGTGCCCTAAACAGCTGCTCCAGAGCTTTCTGCTGGGCCCACTAGCAAAGTGCTGCAGGGACGGGACGGGACGGGACGGGACGGGGCAGGCCAGCGCAGCAGGCAGCTCTCCAGCATGAATCCCTCTGCCATGAGCAGACAGAGCCCCTGGAAGTGCTCAGCAGCCACTGCAGCAACAAGTCACTGGCACACAAACATCTCAGTGCACCAGCTGGCCCAGGCCTCCCTGCAGGGAGATTAGCAGGGTTGCATTGTCTGGCAGTCAGTCACTGCCCAGTCCAGCTAGGGACGCCGCCAATTCAGAAGGAGGGCTGATCCAGGCCCCTAAAACCTATCCGACCGACTGACGCGTGCAATAGCCACACCACTAGCCAAAACAGCTCCCAGGCTACCTAGCCCACAGGGCCTCTAGGAGCTCTGGGTGTCACTCCAGCCACTGAAACCAGTGGGAGGACACAGAGCCCCACACAGAAAGCAAGAGACAAGGCACCCGGCTGGAATCTCAGCACTTTCTCCCATCACTGCCAACCTGAGCTAAGCCCCACTCAGCGCTGTCCCTCAGAACCGGACTGGATGGTCTACCCCAGTTAGCATGAAGCACCTTAACGCTTGGTGCCTGACTGCCTCAGCCATAGGGACTGGGTACAGAATCTTAATGCCAGCCGGGACCAACAGCCTTTATCAGCTGATGGCTCTTCAATGACTTCTGTAGAATTAGGGGATAGTCTCTCTTCCTCACGGGCAGAAAACCCACGTCATTAACAGCCCCCTTTCCTGGCAGCCTCTCCCGCGGGCAGAAGACGACCACAGCGGCTACTTTGTTCTGAGCCCTGGAATGGCTGGGTCCCTTCAGAGGAGGGCTGGGGCCCCGTTCGCAGGCACATGGACATGCCCGTGTTCTCGCTCCATGTCTGTCAAGCAAAGGAACATGTGAATCCCCACCCCCGAGTCTCTGGGCAGAGGACAAGGAAGAAGATTTCATCTGTTTACTGCCTGTGCCTGCCAAGACTCTGAGAAGCCAGGCTCTGCCTTGTACAAGTGCAGTCCCCAGAGGGGAGCTATCCTGGAAGCCAAGACGGACCCTTTGGGTTCACGTGGTTTGAACAAAAACACTCCCCGCTGACCAGCAGACATTGCTCCAGCTTCTGAAAGAGCAGGGCGTGAAATGCACCCCAAGAGCATGGAGGCTCAGATCATAACCCAGCAGGGGCAAAGAGGGATTTTTGTGGAGCAGCTGAACTCACTTACCTTAGCTGGCTAAGCTAGGGGACGGTATGACAAGAGCAGAGCCCCAAAACCCATTGGCCAGCGCACAGTACAATGAAGGTGGGACAGGCGGGGTGGGGCTCTCTTCAAGTGGCTGCTCAGGAAGAGAACCACGAAGTGCCAAAGGCTAGCCTGGTCTTTGCCGAGAGAAATCCCAGCCACAGACGGATGCCAGGAACTCCTGGCGCACACAGCCAAAGGCTGGAGGGAGGCTTGGTTAGCATCCCGACTCCTACTTCCAAATGCTCAGCAGCAGAGCTGGCCAGAGAGACTTGTGTGGAGCTGAGGAAGGGATGCGAGCAGCAGACGGGTTCCATCTCAGACAAACGAGTGCTGGAGAAGCAGCAGCAGCACCACACAGGATGGCCAGCTGCATGCAAAGCCTGCCTGGAGCTATGCAGGGAATTGCAAGGGGTAGATGTGAATGGATGCAATCCAAATGCCATGGGTGGGAGCTGCATGTTCAAGCAGGACACAGCTGGCGGTTTGGTTTCTAGTTTCTACTCAGTTTAAGGACAAAAGCAGAAAAATATTGCTCTGAACAGCTACAACTATTGGGGGCTCATTGGCTTGCCCAGGCTCCTACATGAAACCCAGCAAAGCCAGAAAGAAGGAATTCAGAGGACCCATCTAACACAAAAAAAGAACAGGTGCTCAGGGGATGCGCTCAAACCACAAAGGGGCTGAACTCTGCTTACAAGCAAAGACAAACCTGCACTGATTCCAGCTTGCAAGTAATACCAGATAGTGGGGATGTTACATTTAGATTAACTAATCAAAAAGTCAATGGGATTTCCATCGACTATTCGATTAGTCCATAAGGGCACCTCTGCCTTTGAACTGTAGCAAAACCCCGGAAGGCCTCTTGCTGCAGTTCAAAACCAGAAGCCCCACAAGGAGCGCTCCCTGCCAGCGCCTGAGTCTTTGAAATGTACAAGAGCCCCTCTGGGGCTCTTGTACATTTCAAAAGGAAGCCCCAGAGAGCATGGGGATCAGCGGGGAAGGTCCCCCACTTTCTCCCAGCAGGGCTTCTGCTTTGGAAATGTACAAGAGCCCTCCCTGAGCAAAAAAGCAGAACTGCAGCAGAAGCAGCACGAGCAGAGACTGCTTCAGTCCCCCCTCGTGCCATTTGCTGCTGTGCCTCTACCTCCCCTGCCTCCCCCGCCAGAGACAGCGCTGGGGGGAAACCTGCTTTTAAGCCAGCTCCCCCCAGCACCAGATCCTGCTCCCCCCCCTTGCTACCTCTCTCTGATAGAGGCAGCAAGGGGGGGCCAAGAGACTAGTCACATCACTAGTTGACTACCTGATAAGCTCATGCTTATCAGTCAACTAATCACTTACATCCCTACCAGACAGATATTCAGACGTGAGGAAACAGAATTTGCCGCGCAGAGTGATACTGCCAGTGAGGTTAGGCCAAAAACTTCCGCCGACCCCAGCAGATCTCCAACGCGTCCTCTCAAAGCCTTTCATTTTCATCATCGCTGGGGGACAAAACATAATGCCAGTTTGCCACATGGCACTGCAGGCAACGTGTGCACCTGGCCCAGCAGCAGTGGAACCTGTGCCCCGCTCTGGCTGCAAGCAGACCGAGTGTTTGGGGATTTCCTTTTGTTTCACATTGCAGCAGAGACTGGCGAGAAATGAAGCGCAGAGCCGCCGTAAGAGAGGCAGAGGTGCATTCTGAGTAAACTGCAACTGGCATCTGAGACAAGGTACAAGCCACAACCAAGTGTCACTGCTCTGAGCTCTCAAGGGGGCCTAGGAACCCAGGCAGGTTCCAGCTGGACGGAGACACTGCTGAGCTTGAAAGCGCCACTTGTGCCCAGGTGGCTTTTTGATCAATCTGTGCTTTCCGCAAGACCTATGAAGCTCCTCCCAGCCTACCGCGCGGATCTCCTCATTCTGCCCGAGAGGCCAGCCTTGATGTCTTATTTACCACCTCCCCGTACTCCAGCCTCAGTACTTATCCACGCCACTCCCCTCCCAGGAATGACCTCCCCTCTTCACTCCACCCCCATTCAACTTACTCTTGAAGGTGGGTTTCCACGAGGTCTATAAAAAAATGAACCAAACCAAGAGCTCTCCTTCCCCTCTGGGCTTCTCAAGGCACCTGTCTTCAGGGAGCAATCTCTGAGCACACGAACTCTTCTGGGCACCATCCCGCGTCTTTCCCAGCACCAACACACTGATGTCATTACCGTTCATAAAGGAGACGCTAGCGGAGGGTGCTTACAATTCTATTTAGTGGCCCCCGAGTCTGGCAGGTTGAAGCTGCCTTTGAAGTAGGGACGTGAAATGTAGATTAATTAACTAATCGAACAGTCAATGGGATTTCCATCGACTATTCGATTTGTCAATAAGGGCGCCTCCGTCTTTGAAGTGCAGCAAGAGCCCTGCCAGGCTCTCACTACAGTTCAAAAGCGGAAGCCCCATGGCAACGGTGCTGAGGGGAAGGGGGGGGGACTGTCTTGAGCTGGCTCCCCACAGCACTGGCTCCTGCTCCCCCCCGTGCTGCCTCTTTCTGATAGAGGCAGCAAAGGGGGAGGAGGGGAGCGACTAGTCGCATCACTAGTCGACTATCTGATAAGCTTCTGCTTATTGGCTAGTTGACTAGTCTCTTATATCCCTACTCTGAAGAGAATGCTGATAGACCCTACGGAGACAAACCATCACCGCGCTCGGAGCTGCGTCACACCTCCCATCGGGAAGATGAAATCCAAGTACCTGATTAACTAATTGGTAAGCTCTCATGATTCCTCCCCGCCCCCGGCCCCTCCCGCAACAGCCGGGATGTTATTTAAGCATCTGAGCTAAATTTAACATTCTAGTCAAATTTTACCAAGTAAATGCTTCTGCATTTCTACCCCCCCTGCACTTTCAGTTTGACACAACATTCTTTAAGTCTTGTCCTACACTTGGGTAGCGTGGCAGCGCTTTTAAGCTAGCTCCCCACGTGCACCGGATCCCATGAAGCCGCCCCCTTCACGCCAGGCTGCTGCCTCCCTATCAGAGGGAGCAGCACAGAGGATAGGGGGATAGGTGGGAGCCAATATGCGTGGGAGCTGGCTTTTAAGCCAGATACAGGCTCCATGGAGCTACCTGCCCCCCCCCCTTGCTGCCTCCCACAGAGGAAGTGAAGGGGGAGGAGCTAGTGCTTATGGGACGCTGGCACAACCTATCTGCGGGGAGCTTGGGCCCCCATGGACAGGGGCTGCTGCTGCCCTATGCTGTTGCCTCTGTTTTTAAACTAGCTGGTTTTTAAACTGGCTCCCCCCATGGACTGGCTCTCGCCTGTCACCCCGTGCTGCTGTCTCTGACACGGAGGCAGCAGTGTGGGGTCACAGGGGGCTCCCCAAGAGTGGGGCCGGGAGCGCACTGGCTGCTGTCCCTGCCCACAGGGACTACCAAATAATCGTGGAACCACTACAATTTGATGCCGTTACACGATATTCAATTACACGCTATCTATCTAACATCCCTGTGTGTTACACTCTAATCCAAAGGGGCAAGAGCTGAAATTCAGCTGTGGACAAAGTGAGCCCTTTAATAGTTTTGAAGGCTGAGCACAAATATACTAACATTTCTGAAGCTGCGGGAATCCAGTCTGAATTCGTTACACACCGAACAACGGCCTCAGGGGCTGCCCCAATGACCCCTCTGCCCTGCTTTCTGTAGGGTCGCTGGTGTGGCGTCCAACACGCTTCGCATTCACATTTCCCATTTGTCTGCCTCTCTCCACTAGCTCAACATTGCAGTATCTGGGTTGCATGTACTCCAGGGAACTGCTCCATCCAAAGTAAGCTATTTAAAATGCTCAGGAAAGACATTCTCATTAATAGGTTTTTATAAATAGAGCTAATTTCATACTGAGGCTAAATTACATGCCCGTGCCCCTTCTATTAGTACTACCATGCCAATTCGTTTTTGATACCTCCCATCAGCAAACAGCGATTTCTGTCACTGCTTATGTGCTACCAACGTTATTGCAGCTGGAGGTCCTGAACAGCTTCCAGGAAGTGTATTGCGAGGACTCGCTCCACTTCCAGCAATGCCATGCCATCTACAACCCAGGGACCACCGCAGACACGGACTAGCGCCAGCTCAGGGCTGCCCAGCTATGAGCGAGGGCCATGTCTGCAACTGCAAAAGACTCCAAAGCCCACCCCACAGCCCCTTTTGCATAAAATGAAGCAGACGGCAGCCACCATGCTAGATCGTCAGGGCAGATAAGGGTCTCTGGAGGCAAAAGGTCCCAGCATGCAATGCTCTATTTCGATCCATGTGGCCTGCCAGTCGTCGGTATTTCTAACTGCACAAAGAACAGCTGCGATGAAATGCCAGGGATAGGTGCTAGCGCACTGGCACAGAGCTGCTACGTTCCGATACCCGCCGGACCCGCTCGCTGGGAGAGGCATGGCGAGGAGTCAGGAAGTGATGGGCTCTCCAGGCAACTTTACCGCTGACTTGTCGAGTGGCGCTGGGCAAGATTCTTACAGCAGGTCTCGATTTCGCTGCTCGTGAAACAGAGAATCATCTACCTGACCTCCCAGGATGTCTGAGAGAGTCCGGGGATATTCAGGGATAAAACTGGTAGAAGCTTGGTTCTGCCCACTCCATACACTAACTCATCTCTGGGCCCAGAGCGTGGCAGCACACGAGGCTGTGACTAGACAGCACTAGTTCTGCTGCCTAGGTGAATGTTGCTTACCCTCCGATTTCTGAAATCTCTCCCTTTTCCCCTCCAAAGCACCCTGAAACCACGCTACCCATTCCGTCAGAGGAGCGAAGAGCATCTCATTTGGGACACCACTGCACATGCACACAAAGGAGACGTAGGCTCACGACAGCAAGAAAATGCACCGGCGCAGGAAACGCCAGCCACAGCCACACGCGCAGAATCCGAGACAGGCTCACAGTGGGCCAGTGAGGAGGAGTTTGTACAGCGCTTCCTTGCAAATACCGCTTCCCTAAATCAGATTTCACAGACAAGCCTTAGCCACGAGACTCGAGAGAAAGTCCATCTCCGGTATGACCGCAGTGAAGCCAATAAGATTATGCTAAGGGTGGGTTGGGCCCCCACTGAGGGCACCGCTAGACTGCGAGGATCTATCGGAAAAAGATACTCCGCATTTTGCGTCTCTTTTCCGATACTTTTGTTGGAAGAGGCTTTTTCCAAAATTAGGCCCATCTAGACTAGGCTAAATTTCGGGAAAAAACCCTTTTTCGAAAGTCCCCTTCTTCCTCGTGGAACGAGGAAAACAGGGGCTTCTGAAAGAGTGCATTTGCTCTTCTGCAAAAAAAAAGTGGAAGAGCAAACCCGTTCCCTGGATGCGGTGGAGGTTTTTTTGGGATACCTCCTGAGTGGGGAAGAAGGCCAAATGCCTATCCAGGTTACTTTTTTCACGCCCTCACAAAGTGCCCAAGCCCGAAAGGGTAAATTGTACTCTCATTAGACAGGACAGTGCAAGAAACCTGAAGTGACCAGCTGGGGAGACAGAAACAGAGGCCAAAAGCAAAAGGACAATGGATCTTACTCCCAAAAGGGAAGCAAAGTGGCAGCGAGGAAGTAAGTGTAAATGCTCCTTCCCATGCAAGGTCCTTCACTCCTGTAGCCTCCCGACACATCTTAGGGTTTTTACCTGCTGCCCGTCACTACAGCATGCGCACCCTCCACACGGCATCCACAGCAGTGAGTTTCCTAGCTGACTGCGTGGAGTCCAGCACCTCCTAAGCTCTCCGGGGAGGAAGGTTTTGTACTGTGAGCATTGTTTAGTGCGGGAGACTCTGTTATTCAGTACTTGCTAGGGCCAGCCTGCCGCCTGCCATGTGTTAAACGGGAGCAGTTAGTAAACAAAGCTCAAGTACACGCACAGAGACTAAAATAGGCAACTACGTGAACCACATAATCCAGGGCGCGCGGGGCAGCTGGTGCCACGAGGCTGACAATGGCGGCGGTCCCTCATCTCCGGCAGGTGTCCGGACTGCAGATGCTCCTCAGCTCCCAGCCCCCTTCACTCCCACAGAGGTAGCCGGTAAGATCTGTCAGGGGCGGGGGGAGATCTGGCTCTGCGGCTGGCAGAGCTAGGGATGTTAAATTGGGGTTAATTAGCTAATCGAGTAGTCCGTGGAATTCCCATCGATTACTCGATTAGTCGATAAGGGGGTGGGGCGGGCACAAACGTGCAAACAACACGTTACTGCTCGGTCAGACGTTTGTGCGTGGGTTTGCCGATCCACGGCACCACAGGTTGGGAACCACTGCCCCGCGCTACTGCCGTGCCTGCACAGGGCCACTAGCCACGCCCACCCTCCACCCTGTGCTGCTTTCAGACTTTTCCAGGTGAGTACCCCAACTCTGAGCTATTATGTTTGGTTGCCCCCGCCCGCCCCCAACCCAGGCCAGCTGGGTGGCCTGTTGACATGAATCGGGGTGGAAGCAGAACTCTCTCCCTAGACCGCATTGCCCAGAGCTGGCTCAAACCCCACTGGCCCCTGCACCCCAAAACAGCAGCCATACTATGTCCATGACCAAGGCCCCTGTCCTGAGGCATCACCCCCCCCCCCCGCTGCACCCCGAGTTTTCAACAGCATGTTGAGACTCTCTGGCCTACCTGCAGTCTAACGATACAGGGTTAGCTTGTGCAGGGGACACCCGCAGCACGGACCCTCACCCTGCACAACCCTGTGAGTTCTCTTCCTCCCTCCAGACCCAGAGAGGGGAAGCCATGTTCTCCAACAAGTATATTTTGGGGAGCGACCCAGGACAAGCTACCAATCCCCCCCCCCACCACACACACACGGTCCCCTCTTCATCTCCCCCAGTCCCTGCCACCCTTCCTGATGCTCAGCGCCTAGGCCAGGAGCTCGATTTTGCTGCTCGGAGGTGGGGCATGTTGGGAGTTCTGATCTTAATCATTTTCTCGCTTCACCCCCATAGTTACAAGCTGAGTGACAAGCTACCCGACTCCTCCCAGCCACCCCGACACTTGGAAAATTCCACTAGCCCCAAAGCTCCGCTGGACTGAAGTGAAGCAGCGGAGTCAAAGGAAATCAGCAACTTGCAAATGAGTCTTAACACCCGAAAACCCCAGAGAAGACCAAGGAGGAAACGGCTCCCCCCCTGGCCCTGGCGGGGGGGGTGTGGAGGAAGCAGCAGCATGCCTGGCTGCCACACAAGCAAGGCAGGCACGCTGCCGGCAGAGGCTGCCGGCACCACCGCAGGCCCAGAGAGGAGGGAGAGCCAGAAGGCCAGGTACTCCCAGGAAGCAGCTCTCTCAGTAACACAAAGCTGCCGATGTTTCCCACGCCCACAGCACTTCCTGGGATGGTGCTGGTCTTGCTCGGTCACAGAACCCTAAACATTTGATAGGCCAGGTCTCACTGGGCCCCACTGAGCCCATCGCCCCCAGAGCACATTCTCAATGGCACTGACAAGTAGTGGGGCTTCCACCCCACAGTGGGGGGACAAGTCCGCAGCAGCCCCTCCGACATCCGCCCAGAGGGAGGCAGGACGGAGGGGCTCAGAGCTAGGCATCGGGCCTGCTGCGTGGCAGTGACTCAGCAATGCGTCAGAGGAACAGGAGAGCAGATCAGAGGCAGAGCGGCAGGGAACGGGGGGGTGCCCTCCACGCACACCCCAGCCACACACAGCTGTGGAGGAGCAGTCGGACTCCCAGAATAAAGAAGCCGTTTTATTGACCGAAGCCCTGGTCGAAGCGGGTAAAGAGAACTTTAAGTGTCACGGTTTGACGGAAGTGGCACAAGAGCTTATCACGCAAAAGATGCCTGAAATCAGCCTCCTCCTGCGTACGCTTCCCCCTCCTCGGGTATCCCCAGGGTCTGTCTACACAGCGAAGAAACCAGCCCCTTGCCTGTGCCAAATGAACCGGACTAGCTCCTACGGCTTTAGCAGCAGGAAGACGGGGATGAGGACACGGGTTATTTTCTAGCCAATGGCATGTGACAGGGAAAGGTGCTGTGAAAATGCCAGCGTTACACCTGGACCTGCACAAGGCGGCTCCCAGAGAGGCCTGCAAGGGTGGAAGATGGAAACACGTATAAGCAAGTCTGACTGGAGATCGGGGCGCATGGCACGAACCAGATGCGGGCCATTCTCCTTAATACGAGCCCCGAAAGGCATTTCTGATGCTTACGTTCTCACGAACCAGGGACGTCAGAGCTTGGTTATTCCAGTAAGCATGGATCTGCAACGATTTTTAGCAGTTGCACGGTTACTAAAATGTTCCCCCCGGGGGCGGGACCAGCAGCCAGTGCACTCCGGGCCCCATTCCCAGGGACCCCCTGCCACGCTGTGCTGCTGCCTCTACTGGAGCAGCTGCGTGGAGTGACAGGCGGCGCCGGTCCATGAGCTGGTTTAAAAATCTGCTCTCCACATAGACTGGCTTCCGCCTGCTGACTCACGCTGCTACGTTTGATACAGAGGCAGCAGCGTGGGGTGGCAGCAGCCCCTGTCTCTGGGGGGGGCCCCATGCGCCTCGCGGACAGAGGCTGCTCCAGCACCTTGCTTGCCCCCCGCCCATGCTGCTGCCTCTGATTCAGAGGCAGCAGCGTAGAGGGTGGGGGGGAGGCAGCTGCAGGGGAGTAACGGGGGGCCCACGGGAACCGGCACACACAGGGAGCCGGCTTAAAAGCCAGCTCCTGCCTCCCCTCCACCCTGCGCTGCTGAAGGGGTGGGGGTTGCATGTAGTTTGGATTAACCGATACGCCTAGGCTATGCTAACTCCCCTAACACAAACCCACTTCACGTACACAGCAGGCTTAGCGGAGGGCTGAAGCCAGCGAGGTTACCGAGTCCACAGCTGCCTGTTTCCACTGCAGAGGAACAAACTCCGGCTGCCCCGCTGAAGTTCAGAGAGCTGGACCGTGGGGAAAAGGAGGCAACCCAGCTGCTAGCAGGCCCAGGTACCACTTCCCCTCCCGCCCTCCGACACCTGCTACCTGCGATTTTTAACTGCTGCCACAGGAGGCAGTTTCATGCAAAGCAGAAGAGGGAGAGGCATCCGGGAGTGCCACAAAGTTGTGGTTTGTTCAGCGCGAGGGATTGGCTCCAGTCCCTGAGGTGGCTCTCCAGGCAGGTTTAAGACCAAGGATTTGACGAGCGCAAGGTGCAAAGGGCCAAGAGCCCCAGGGAGCGTGGAGGGAAGAGCTCCGCTTGACACAGCAGCGGCACAAGTCAGAGCCGCCCATGGCACCGCGCCTGTTTCAGGCTGGCTCTGCTCTGCGCAGCCCCAGAAGCTGCAGGAAGTGGAAGCAGAAGGCTCCTGTGCCTGGCACGGCTGCGCAGCTCAGAGAGCCTGCTGCCTCGCACATCTGCAGGGCCAGGGAGGGAAGCTGAGCAGCAGGAAGAAGAAGTAGCTGACCCAGGAGTCATCTCCCTAACAGCCAGTCAATGGCAGGCGGGGGAAGAGGCACACCTCCGGCAGCGAGGGAAGTAAATAGCCCTGTCCCACGGCCTCCCCACACCCTGCTGCCAGGAGCGCCCGGGGGAGCCATGCAGCTTGCCCTGGGCAGCAAGGGAACTGAGGTGAGTTCGACGGAACAGCTTCCATCCTCCTCTCCTGGGCCCCTCATTCCCCAGCACCTGCCCACAAGGCTGGCACAATAATCCAGGCCAAGTGGGCTTGGCTGAGGCTCCCTCCTGCGCTTGGAAATGTTCCTTCAAGGCAGCCCTCAGCAGTTGCTATACAGCCGCTCCTCTCCTGCGGGGGCCCAAGGTGGCCGCCCCAACCAGGCCAGTAGCGATGGCCCGAGCGACGGGTCTGAGAACCCCCAACACAGTAGCACTTGGTCTCCCTGCTTGGCCGCAGACTGAGCCAGGACAGAGATTCTCCAGCTCACACACTCCCAGCCCTAAAAATCAAACGTCGCAGCAGCTGGGCCACAGCCCCCAAACACCCCACATGAACAGAAGCCAAAGCCTGGGAAATGCCATGCAGGGATAGTCGCAGCCAGCGATGAACACCAAGCCCAGGGCTACCCAACCCTTACGCAGCCAACACCGCTGGTGTGCCCAGGGAAAGCGGAAAGGCAAGACAGTCGGGTGGAGAAGCTCGTAGGGCCCTGCTGGCCCAGCATTTCAGGCAATACAGGGTGTTCTCTACAGCAGTGTTTCTCAAACTGTGCTCCGCGGAGCCCTGAGACATCTCCAGGGGCTCCGCGAGGTTGACAAACTGGAAACATCGATGGGTACAACACATACAATCAGTGGACCGCTGGAGCTCCGCATACATTTTTACGCATGTAAAGGGCTCCAGAGCCCAAAAAGTTCGAGAACCGCTGCTCTACAGTAACTGTCTAGCTTTTCCCACCTCTGGCTTTAAGTAGCTCCAGCCAGGGGACTCCCACCACTTCCTCAGGCGTGTATCTGTTGAAGCTCACTCTGGTACTCCGCCCAGGAAATGGCTGAATTCCAGCCTCCTGCCCCGTGTCATACGCCCAAGTACAACCGGGAACCTTCTTCAACCTTGTCATTTATACCCAGGGGCCCTGGCAAGTGCACTCAGACTGGCTCCCATACGCCGAGGAGATGGAACCGGCCCCCTTCCCGGCCGGTTGGGAGGCTTCATTTGAAGCGCTTTGAGGTCTTCGGATAGAGGAGCGGGGAAGTGCAAAGCATGAGAGCCGAGTCTGCCACAGAGTGGAGCCAGCCAGTCACTGATCAGCACAGCTCAATCCACCTGCTGTTTCAGCAGGAGTGGCGCTGCTCCAGCCCAAGCACACGAAATGCTGGAGAATGACTGGATCAGGCCAAGAGAGCTCAGGGGATTCACCCAGCCCAGAGCTGCTCTGGGCCCTCTCCACGGACTGAACACAAATCCCTTGGAAGACACAGTCATCTCACCCCAAGCAGGTGCTACAAGCGCTGTGTCTATATAAGGAAAAGGCAAGCAACATACTGAGAGCATTGCTGAAAACCTCAGCTTCCTGCTCTGTCTCCTCCCACCCGCAACAGGGCTGTACAGAAGGGGACAATGCAACAATAAGAATGGAAGTGCGATTTGGGTTCGCACGAGGCGGCCAGACGCATGCTCAGCTTCAGGGGGCACATGCCGTACATGTGCTGCACCCGGGAAGAGCGCAGGCTGCCAAGACCGGCAATGCAAAGCCAATGTGCTGCCACAGGAAGTGCCAGGCAGAGCTGTCTGCACATGCCCCCCCCCATCCCCTAAATGCCGCCATTCAGTGAGCCCCGTTCTCTTCCCAGCAACCTGCAGCACGCGAGAGTTATGGTGCACCGACCCCTAAGCGGAAGCACTCGCGCTAATTTCAGACGTGATCCAACAAACGCAGTAAAGCGGGTACGAAGCAGGCGGCGGAAGGGTTACGGCATTCGGATACACGGGGGACTCGGCAGCAGCATGGTGGAACACCACTTGACAGAGGGTATTAAACGTGTCGAAGTGGGAAGTCCGCTCACGCTCATCCGAAGGAAAGGGTTTTGCCCACGAAAGCTCACGATGCTAGAGATACTTGTTAGTCTCTAACGTGCCACAGGACTACTCACTTTTTAAGTGGGAAACGTAAGAGGAAGCAATGATTGCCTGGCCTTGCTGAAATGCAGGACTCCATAACACAGGCTGAATTTGCCTCCCTCTGGGGAGAGACGCAGCCTCTTATCCTGTGGACAGAGCAAGCGACTCCAGGAAGCTTTGTTCCAGCAGCAGGAGGAACTGTTTCATGGCATGTTCTAATGCAGGGGTTGGGGACTTCAGGACCGGGGACTGGATGCGGACCCTGGCTTGCCTGGACCCAGCCCACAAGACTCAGAGCCCCCCTGCCATTCCACCGCGGGGCTGGGGCACACAACATCTCACTTGTGTGTGGTCCCCCACTGATTTTTCTGTGGGTCAACAGGCCCCGATCCAAAAAAGGTTCCCCACCGCTGTTCTAATGCAACCAGCAGAAAGGTACACTGGCATGCAAGCCCAAGCAGCTTGGCTGAACCCCCATCAGCTCTTGTTCAGGAACAGATCTGAAGTTGGGGGGTACCTACAAGGATGTACTGAGCTCAGAGAGGTTCTTTCTGCACAGAACTATCAGTGACCATCACCTGGGGGAAGACACTTGGGGCTTCCCTGTGCCCACTGATCTCTGCCCTGGGGCACAGAACTGCTGTCGCTGGGCCTGATCAGAGGGGCAGCCGTGTTAGTCTGTCTCAGCATGTGTTCCCCAACAACCCCGCCCACACAAACAAATTCCTCCCAAGTGCTCCAGGGACATGCATTCCCCTCACAGCACTAGGGACTGGGCCTCTGCCTGAACCAGCCTTGCAGGACAACACGCAGCAAGCACCTGTCAGAGGTTCCCGTACCACAGAGACAGAACATGACTCCTCTAGGTTGGTCAGGGTTTCCATGACAGCCAGTCAGGAGCTTTTCCCGCCGCTGACTGGGCTGGAGAGCAAGGCCATGTCTACACTAGAGCCCTTACGGCGGCACCGCCGTACCAACGCCGCTGTAAGGTCTCCTGTGCCGCTCTGGCTCTCCCGGAGACAGAATTAAACCACTCCCAAGGGCAGCAATAGCTCTAGCCACAGGGGGCTTGTGTCCGTGTGGCTTAGGCAGGTAAGGATGGTGCTTTTTCACATCCCTGAGTGACGTAAGTTACACCAGCAGAAGTGCCAGTGCAGGGGTGGGAAAAGGGGCCTCTGCGGGCCGTATCCAGCCCGCTATGGAGGTGGATCCAGCCCGCGCATGTCCTGCTGCTCCTCCGCCCTCAGGCCAATCAGGGTCTGTGGGCAGGGGAGCACAGAAGTGTTCTGGCCCCACCCATTCCGGGGCAGCCCAGGACCACTTCAAAGATTAGTGAAGTGCCCCCCCATCTAAAATTATTGCCCACCCCTGTGCTAGTGTGACAGCCCAAAGCTCTTTGCAAAGCCCCAGGGTTTCCAGCCAGCTCCTCAGTGGGGAATCCCCCTTGCAGAAGTGAGACTTCCCCTCCCATGCAGCTGTCCCAATTCCTCTTCCAAGAGAGCTTGTTTCCCCACAAACTCAAGTGACAACGCCAGCCTCGTGCCAGCCCAACTCCGGGAACCTGCTTTCCTAGCTCACAGCTGTTCAACACCACAGCGGGGCCGTACCGCGTAGGGGCTATTCTAAAGGTTTTCACAGGGAATTTCTAGTAAGTTCCTACCATGCTCTTACAATTCTATAGATCATACTGGGGCCTAGCTCACATGAGAGCAGCCCTAAAAACTCTTCCCTTAGGCCACATCCCCAACGCTAAGGGCTGCTGCTTTGCTGGTAATTTCCAGCATATGTGGTGGCACAGAGCATATGTTAATGTCCCCTCCCACGCTTCCAGTGCTGTGAATACCCATCCAGACAGCACATTTAGTCTTGGAAGAGCCCAGCCCTGAACCGTTTTACTGTTAGAAAACACTTAACCCCTCCGCTGCCTCTCCATATGCAACAACCCAACAAAATAAGTATTGCCCCTCTGAACTTTCCCTCCCCTCACTGCTCTGCAGCCTGCCCTGGGCTGGCCCTGCAAGGCAGCCTCCAAACTTCTCAGCGGGTGTTTCTCAATTACCCGCACATTCAGGAGTGACAGGAGAGCTAGGACACACCTCAGCTATTGCTAATGCGAGTGACCAGGAAAGGCAACAGCCCAGGGGATTCAGCGCCCCAATTTTATTCCTGGCCCTGCTGATGGAGCTGCAGTCCAGCCTTCGATAACACATTAACCTCCACCTCAGGCTCCTCTTCTGTGAACTATTCTGCTCCTGAAGGGCTGGAGAGGAGCAGTGACCGAGCATTATGGAATGTGACTGATGACGCTGGATACTCCCTGCACTTGGGTGTCCCAGAAAGACTTGCCAATGCGATTGGAACAAGGCTTCTCCAGCACACTGAGACGGGGCAGGCTCACTGATCCAACCCCCCATGTACAAAGGCAGCAGTCCCGGCTTCGTTTTCGTTCCCACGCTAGCACCAGCTCACTCATTCTCATGCACTGCGAACGCTGGGCTGCACTGAGCTTCATAAAGGAACGGGTCCCACGCTGGCAGGGCCCAGGCAGGAACAGGGCTGGAGGAGTGTTTTGCAGCAGTAATTAGCATGCTGTGTCCCCACCCCTCACACATCCCTGGGATGGACAGGCAAGCAGCACTTTTTTTGGAAAGAAAACCAGAGTCCATTTCCTGCCCTCGGCCTCGCAGAGTGCCCTGTTCCCTCACCCCACGGCCTTTCAATTCACCATGTCAACAACCGCCTCCTTTCAACTGCGCCTCCACAGCCGATTGTTCATTCAGTGTCCTGCGGTCCCGCTCCCACTCCCTGAACGGAAACGACAGCAGGCAAGACAATCGGCTCTAGAAGGTGAAGACCCGCAAGCCTGCAAACGCAGTTTAAAGGAGCTTGCTGAAAATGCCGCCTGACATCAGTGATTTCAATCTTGCTTTGCATTTGTACTTTCATTATCTCCCTAAAAAAAGGTTCTCTCCCCTTCTTGGCTGGGGTAAACAGTAAAACACACGCTGATCGGCAACCAAACAGCCTTCACGCTAAATGCGATATTTGCTAACAAGAAGGAGACCGTGTACTATGTCATTTACCAGACACTTAACCAGATTAATTTTTAAATGGTGATTGATGCATTTACTAACTACATGGAGGGGGAGCTAACTGTGGATTCATATCAAAAGCCATTTACACGGAACGCGGAATTCAATCAACATTTACAAAACAGCATTTTTGTGTATTGTACTAAACAGAACTCTCTTAATGTGGTGGATACAAAACATTTCACCAAACACCTTTTTTTTCCATATGAAACTACTTGATTCCCAAAAGAATAGTTAACTGTAGCTAGTGAACCGACAGACTGGTTCTGGTTACCACGGGCCAGATTTCCAGAGACATGAGAAACACAGTGAGGTACCTGCTGGTATTTTCAAGTGGCTAGGGATCTTCCTGCCCCTGGGAGAGGCAGAGCTTGTTTGTCTCTCCTCCCCACATGGGTCCCTCCTGGGTCTGTCAAGGAAAGCAGGGCCTCACACTGGCTGTGGGCTTCCCTGCAGGGCTGCCCCTCTCTGTGCCTAGGATCCACTTGAGTTAGGAGGGGCCGTGTTTCCCCAGGGGGTCTCAGCCTGGGATATGGTTAGGGTCCTCCCGCAAGGGGAGCAGGAGAAGGGAGGGGCAGTCAGAGGCAGCAGTGGGAAGTAGCTGGGCTGGAAGGTCCCTTACTCTAGTCTCTGGCAGCCTCTGGGCTGGCTCCCTCCATCCAGGGGGAGCTGCCAGCTGGAGGGAAGTGGAGAGGGAGGAGACAGCTGAGCGCTGCACTCACAAGCATGGCTGCTGATGAGGGCTGTAGGGATTCCAGCATGATCTCCTATCTGGCACCCTGCCCTGCTGGCTTCACTCCCTTCATGCAGATGGGAGGGGGAGGCGGCTTGTCCCAGAGCCAGTTCTTTTCCAACCAGCCCTGCCTGCCTCCTTTTCTGCAGGGAGGAAGGGAAGAGATGCAACCCTGCCCGGCCTGGCCAACATCTTGCCCAGAAGGGGCCTCTCCAATCCTGCTTGGCTTCATCACTGCGAGGGAAGGGGGGCTGCGGTGGCCCCACCGGACTGAGCAGGAAATTGCGTCCTGCCTACACAGCTGGAGCAAGAGACATACTTGGGCCTTTTGCTTCAGGTTTTTCTTGGTCTAGCTTGTTCCCGTGGTGCTGGCTGCTGCATAAACCTCAGGAAGGGAAGTGGCACTGGAGGGCCCATCTCCTCGAAAGGCAAACACAGCCCTGAGACCGTGGCTGGGAGTCATATGGACACACTGAGCCAAACTGCTTGTCTTTGGAACTTCCCTCAGCACAACTC
This sequence comes from Rafetus swinhoei, assembly GCA_019425775.1. Classification (NCBI taxonomy): domain Eukaryota; kingdom Metazoa; phylum Chordata; order Testudines; family Trionychidae; genus Rafetus; species Rafetus swinhoei. Next base: position 347,769,952 of record CM033437.1, on the reverse strand, counting down.
AGCAGCAAGGAGGGCCTGGCTGCTGGAAGGCAGAGAAAGCTGGTGGGAACTTCCCTGCCGTAGTGACTGGCAAGTCTGGTTCTGCCCCAGGCTGAAGCAGGCCCAAGCACCCAGACCTGTGGATCTTAGCGGAGAAGCAAGCACAATTCACTTGGCTGAACTCGGGCTGGAGAGTGTAACTCTCACATGCTCGACGAGGAGTCCTGTGGCACCTTATAGACTAACAGATTTATTAGAGCATATGCTTTCGTGGGCAAAGACCCGCTTCGTCAGATGCATCTTACGCTTATGCTCCAATACATCTGTTAGTCTATAAGGTGCCACAGGACTCCTCGTCGCTTTTTGCAGATTCAGACTAACACGGCTACCCCTCTGACTCTTACATGTTCATAACTCTGAACAAAATGTCATGGTTGCGCTTTCTAAAGTTTACAACTGAACACTGATGTCATACAGCTCTGAAACTTTACTGTGCAGAAGAAAAGTGCTATTTTCCCTCTTGAATAATTTATCTTTAATACAGTACTATACTGTATTTGCTATTCTTTTTTTTTTGGGGGGGGGGGTGGGGGGGGGGGGGGAGAATATTGCTGCTGCTGATTGCATACTTCCAGTTCCAAAGGTGATGTGTGATCAGTTTTAAGTCTGGTGTTCGTAACTCTGCGGTTCTAGGTTAGTAACGGAGGTGGGGACAGGAGCTTAGTGAGCAGTCATGTTTATTTCTCTTTGGTTGCATTTACCTCTCTCTCCTCCACTGTGGCCTGTCGTGACACTAGGAACTTGTCAGGACAAGGACTGCAATGTGCAGACAACACCTGCCACGTTGGGGTACGACCAGTATGCAAATAATGTAACGGTCCTTAGACTGTTCCCCAGCACATACTGCAAGACAGAACACCCGTTAGGCCACAGGAATGGGAGAATCATTACAAGTGGTCAACAGACTATAATGAGATTGACGTATCTGAGGGAAGCCGATCATATAAATGAATCTGTAGCACACCAAATCTAAGCCACAACAATACAAATAGGCCAGCAAGATTATAGCACCAGCCTCTAGATCAGGGAAACAGAAGAGCACAATGTGAAGAAACCGGCAAGGTAAAGAGTCCAATCATATATATAGTAGCCCAGTGTCTGTGAGTCTGTAACGCCGAAATGCTGGCTGTTCCCTCTGCGGAGCGCTGTTGCTGAAATGCTGGCTGTTCCCTCTGGGCGGCGCTGTTGCTGAAATGCTGGCTGTTCCCTCTGGGCGGCGCTGTTGCTGAAATGCTGGCTGTTCCCTCTGGGCGGCGCTGTTGCTGAAATGCTGGCTGTTCCCTCTGGGCGCTGTTGCTGAAATGCTGGCTGTTCCCTCTGGGCGGCCCGTGCTGCATGGGGAGTGCGGGGCCCAAACCGCCACTTGCGCCGCTTGCTCCCCGCGGCGGCCTGGCTGAGCGGCGCAGAAGTCAGCTGAGTGCCACGGTGGGAGGCGAAGGGGGGCGGGGCGGTGACGTGTGGCATGACAGCAGCTCCAGGCCCTGCCCCCTGGCCGTGAACATCATCGCCCTTTCCCCCTTCACCTCCCGCCGTGGCGCTCGGCTGACTTCTGCGCCACTCAGCCGGGCTGCTATGGGGGAGCAAGCGGCGCAAGTGGCCGTTTGGGCGCCGCAGTCCCCATGCAGTACGGGGGTGCTGCATGGGGAGCGCAGGGCCCAAACAGCCACTTGCTCCCCCGCGGCAGCCCGGCTAAGCGGCGCAGAAGTCAGCTGAGCGCCATGGCGGGAGGCGAAGGGGGACGGGGTGGTGATGTACATGGCCAGGAGGCGGGGCCTGGCCATATACATCACCGCCCCGGCCCCCTTCGCGCCCCCCTTCGCCTCCCGGCGTGGCGCTCGGCTGACTTCTGCGCCGCTCAGCCGGGCCACCGCAGGGGAGCCCAAACAACCGCTTGCGCCGCTTGCTCCCCTGCGGCGGCCAGACTGAGCGGCGCAGAAGTCAGCCGAGCGCCACGGTGGGAGGTGAAGGGGGGTGGGGCGGTGACGTGCAGCGTGACAGCAGTTCCAGGCCCCGCCTCCTGGCCATGAATGTCACTGCCCCGGCCCCCTTCGCCTCCTGCCATGGCGCTCGGCTGACTTCTGCGCCGCTCAGCCGGGCCGCTGCGTGGGAACAAGTGGCGCAAGCGACCGTTTGGGCTCCGCGGTCCCCCGAGTGAGAGACAGGAGGGGGAGGAGAAGAGAAAGAGAGAGAAAGAGGCAGGAGGCGGAGGAGACCAGAGAAAGAGAGAGACAGAGACACAGACACGGAGTGAGAGACTGGAGGCTGAGGAGAGAAGACCCGATGTGGAAGAGAGACCTGAAAATCCCATCTTATGACGGGCTAATTGGCTAGTAAAACAATAACGATGGGTGAACCTAACCACCTGCACTGGAGCAGCCAAACACCACCAGAGGATAGAGTTTAAGGAAGCAAACTGTCGCTACCCTACAGAAGTGCTTCTTGGAATAGTTATCCTAATGCACGAAAGGTCCTGTCATTGCCTTAAGTAACACATCAGTCAGTTCAAGTAGTCAGTGTGTGACTCCATTGGAGAACACAACAGAACTGAAATCACAGTGGAGGTACCACAAACAAGCATGTGATACCAAGTTTGACACAGGGGAATTACACAAAATGAGGAAACTCATCAGAAAGGAGCTCAAACCAAAAGAGAGGTAATGACTACCCTTATGCCATGGAGGTTATTCAATACTTAGAATCACAGGCTTCAGGCAGCCCCCGGAACACAAAGGGAATCAAGATGGCAAGAAAAACACAATACTGTTAAATGACAAGCTTCAAGGGAGTTCTTGAGCTACAGAAAGTACCCTGCAGAATGTGTCCATTCAGGCCCGACGAAACCAATAGAGAGCAGCAAAATATTGCAGGTACAATGGAAAACAGGCCAGTTACAAAATTGGAAGAGCAAATAGTAGGACAATTCTTTAAGTGCATCAGAAGCAGAAAATGCACATGGGAAATGGTGAGGAAGGGACCAATTAAGGAGAGTAAGGCCAGAGAAAAGAAGCACAATGTTTCAGGCAACACAGTGGTCAGACTGAGGGGTCAGAAGAGGAGGTGCACACTAGAAGACTGAGGCACGGCAAGTAGCTAAGACGAGATGATATTCATTCAAGAACTGAAGGAACTTGTGAGTAAAATGGCTGAACTAAAAAGGCCCATTTCAAGCCTTTCTGTTCCTCCAAATCACTTTCCTTGCCTGTCAGTAGGCTGCTTCTATTTGTCTTTTTTTAAGACAGGGCGACTTGAACGGAGGGAGCTCTTCCAGGTGAGTGGTATGAGGCGATTACATGGCAATTCCCTGCAGCAGAGACATGGATATACAAGGCATTTTTATTGAGACAAATGTCTCCAGGAAGGCTCTCCTTTCCTTGGGGGAAGGGAAGCTCTTCAGACTTGATTTTACACTCATTAAGTCAATGGCAAAGCTCTCATTGACTTTAATGGCACAAGATCTGGGCCTATGTGAGGTACTGTACCAGAGCATCCTCTACCATTATAGTAGTAACCCGTCCTAAAACACAGCCCTCATGCAGGCCGTACATACTGCCAGACAGGGTCTGTCCAAATTAGCTGACACGTCTGAACTAGAGATGTTGATGTTTAACCGGTTAACTAATTAAAGGGGATTTTACATCCCTCGTCTGATTTTCTGAACAATCAATGCCAAAAGATTTTCCTGGAAGATGTTCAATCGGCAGCGGGCAGCTGCACTCGTGGTAGGAGACTGACCCCTGCACAAGCACGCACAATCCCCAACTGGGGCCTGCCTTAACAAGGGCCTGAGACATATGCGATGCGGAGGGAGATGGAGAAAGCTGCGCAGCACTTCGGGAAAATTCCAAGAACAGATCCCCAGGATGACTGGTGTGAGCACTTCAGCAACACGCTTTGTGGCCAAGACCAGCTTTCTCTTACGTGCCAGGCCCAGAGAGACACCTGTGCAACGAGGGACTGGCAGCTAGCAGCTGAACACAAGAGGTCCAACGCTGGGCTGTCTTATTTGGGTCCAAGATGCCCTCCAGCTGCTGTAACAGTTGTTCTGCGAGATGGGATGCGGCTGTGTATTCCACGTGGCGTATGCGCACTCCGGACACTGGAGCTGGAGAATCCTCCGGCCAATACCCACTGGGGTGACACTTGTGTCTCGTGGCATTAAGCCCTTCCCCAGCTATGAGGCGGTGCTCTCCCGACTAGGGATGTAAGCGACTACTTGAGTAGTCAACCACCTAAGAAGCTTAGGCTTATGGGGTAGTCAAGTCACTACTCAACTACTCGCTCCCCCCCACTTGCTACCTGTGTATCAGAGGCAGTAAGGGGGGAAACAGGAGCCAGTGCTGGGGGGGAAGCAGGCTCCCCCTGCACTATCTCCATGCTACCCCCGCTGCAGCGCTGCGTTTAAATGTAGTAGGAGCTGAGCTGCCTGCGTGCCCAGCTCCTACTACATTTAAACTGCAGAACCGCAGTGGGGCCCCTTATTGACTAATTGTGTACTCGATAGTACACAATAAGTCAGTTACTTGCTTCTCAACATCCTTAGTCCTAACCCCACCTCAGTTCCCCGCCAAGTGCACAGACTCCAATACAGAAGGGATGCAGGGTGCATTGCGGAACACACAGCTGCACCCCAGCTCAAAGAACAGCTACCACACAGGTAAAGACCTGTTTTTCCTTCTTGGAGTAGGTGTAGTTGTGTGATCCATGCAGGCGCTTCACAAGTGGTACTCCCAGGAGGGACAAGGACTGCAGGACTGCCGTCCCAAAGTCTGCATCTGCTCTGGATGCCACGACAATGGCAAAAAGGTTGTAGGCATATGTTCAAATGACCAAGTGCCAGCCTTGCAAATGTCCAATACCGGCATGCCACTTAGAAACGTCGTCGACATGGCTTGCACTCGAGCTTACACCCTTTGAATGGGCATCGTCAGAGCTACTTCATATGCTGTCTCCATACAGGGAGTTATCCTTCTAGAGATCATCTGTGAAGAAACCGCTTCTCCCTTCATTTGATCTGCTTGCAACACAAACAAGGCAAAGAACAAAAAAGTCTAGTCATCCCCTGGTAAAAAGCTCGACAGACATCACTTGACATCCACCACGCAGAGCAGTTTCAAGGTTGAATGCAGCTTAAGAAAACACAGGTAAATACACCACCTGGGTTAAATGAAACCGAGAAACTACTTTAGATAATAGTACAGGGTCTGGCCACAAGACCATTTTGTCTTTGGAAAATTGCATATAAGGAGGCTCACCCACCGAAGCCTGCAACTTTCACTCTTTCCTCACAGATGTGCCACCAGAAATGCAATTTTTTGACACGCAGGAAATAAAGATGCCAAATGGAGAGCCCATCAAAGCTGCTAAGAGTATTAAGGTCCCACAAAGAAACTGGTTCTCTGGTAGGTGGAGAAAAACAACTCTTTTCGAGAACCCTACCACCTTGGTATTCAAAAATACTGACTGCCCATGGGTGAACTGACAAAACACTGAAAATATCGGCAGATGCACCCTCACTGACTTAAGTGCCAGACCTGATTAATGAAGATGTAACAAGTACACAAGACAGCCAGGATCTCAAGCGGATCCAGTTGAACTCTGTGGGTCAACCATATCCAAAAAACGTTTACATTTAGCTGAACAGGTTGCTCGGGTAGACAGCTTGCTATTACTCAGAAGAACTGGCCGAACTGCCTCTAAACACGGCTCTTCCCCATTTAATCATGGAGCAATTATGCAGAGAGATGCGGAGAACTGAGTGTGGGATGCAAAATCTGGCCACGACGCTGAGCTGAGATGAAGAGGAAGGGAAATGGGAGGCTGAATCAATAACACAAGAAGGTCAGAGACGCAGCATTGCCTCGGCCATGCCAGACCAACAAGGATGACTCTGGCATGGACCCATTTCAGTTTGAGGGTATCCTGTGGGATGGTCAGAACTGTGTGGATTCCCAGCCCAGATAACAGGCATCGGTCAGGGAGCCCGGACTGAGAGCCCCTTGGGAGCAAAACAGACATTTCTTGTTGTCTATTGTGGTGAGCAGGTTGATCAGGATGCCCCAAGATGTAAAGATGGACCAAAGGACAAGGGCCTTCAGCGACTGCTCACGAGTCAGGAAAAATTCCGGGTGAGGTGATCCCCAAGTTGATTCTGGACCCCAGGGAAGTGATCAGCCACAGGAGTATGCTCTTCCCAATGCAAAACTGCCAGAGCCCGATTGCCTCCTGACACAGGACGCTCGGGTGTGCTCCCTCTTGTGTGTTCATACAATACATTGTGGTTGTAGTGTCAGTATGTGAACCAAGGAGACCCCAGCGTGACCTTGGGAAGCGTGACAGGCATTGTAGACAGCCTCAAGCTCCAGGACATTGATAAAGCGAAGCTTCCTTTTCTGAACACGGACCTTGAACTTTCAGCAACCCCAAATATGCTTCTGAGCCTATCAAGGAGGCATTGGTAACAACAGTCCTGGTTGGTGGGAACCAAGTGATGGGAACTCACCAGCGTGCATTGCCCTGCACTGCCCACCATCACAAGAAGATCAGGACCATGAGAGGAAATGGAACCATTCTCTCCAAAGGTCCCTTCCAGTTCTAGTATTCTATGGTTCTATGTGCTGAGACTGCAGTGGTTCAGATTATGTCTCACCCCGCCCTGGGATTTGGGAATCAGAAGCTACTGGGAATAAACCCCTCACCTTGTTTCTGGAGAGGAACCTCCTCTACCACTCTGAACACCAGCAGAGACTGAACCAGAGCGTGGGGGGAAGGAGAGCGAAGAGAGAAAAGGCATGGGGAGCTGAATGGTCACAGCTGAAGCCATAATTCTGGCCAATGTATGCACCAAGTCCAATGCTCACTGCAGAAAAATCTTGGCCACCAAGCACTGTTCAGCCACAAAAGCCCTCAACTATCTCTGGAGGCTTTTGGCAACGAGTCTGCCAACTCAGACACGGCCACCCAACTAGCAGTCATGTTTAGACACCACCACCTATGGATTTGCAACATACATTTGCAGGGAGGAGGAGCTAAAAATCCTTCTCTTTCCATCAAGTCCATCTTCTTGGATTCCTTTTTGAGGTAAGTAGATTACACGTGCCTTGCCAAGCCCCATCATTCGCTGCAGTCACAGCAAGAGAGCCTGGGAATCGGAAGAGACTAGACACCCACAAAACCCTGCACAGGGATAAATCCGTATTTCTTCAATCGCTTCACCATTGGCAGCACTGAATGGCTTAGCCAGAGTGTCCCAGAAGGCCGCTGGTATGTTCCATGGGGGCATCAACAACAGAGAGGGCTACAGTCCAGGGTAGGGATGTTAACTAGCAATTCATTTACTAGTCGAGTAGTCGATGGACTCCCCAGCTGCGGTGTTTCAAAGGGGCAGCACTGCACGGAGCCCGGGACTGGCTGCGCAGCACTGCCGCTTTGAAGTACTCTCTTCTTCCCCTTGCTGCCTCTGATAGAGACAGCAAGAGGGGGTGGGGAGGAGCGACTAGTCGACTATCCTGTCAACTAGTTCTTAACATCTCTAATCTAGTGATCCCGTGGTTGGAGAATGATGAGCAACTTGTGCTATTCTCCTGTAAAAGTTTTACTTGGCTGCCCAAAGAAGCAGCCCCACACAGGAAAAGATCCTGGTTCCCCTGAAATCCTCAAGCACTAAGGAAGACAAGAAACCGGGTACTGTCAAATCATCAGGCCACGACAAAAACAGGCAAGTGCTCCAGAGAGGAATCTTGCTCCACAATTGTCAGACCTGGACAAGACACACCTAGGGCCTCAAAGGAAGATGCTAAACAGCTATCAGAGATTGTGGCTGCCCACCAAAATTAGCCACCAGCAGGACCAGCGATCTCACCTTCTCCCCTCTCCTTCCCAGAGAGGATGCCCAATGCAATCTCTGGAACTAAAAACATCCCACCGATTCCAGGGAGGTCACTGGGCTTACAGATAAACTACTGCAGCCATTAGGCACTGGGCCAAGTGTCCCTGTGCCAGCTACACAGATCATGTCACTCATGATACCAATACTGCTCCAAAAACAGCCCTTGGTGCCAAGTGGGTGAAGACGACTGGCAGGAGGACCTTGACCTGGATCTGAAGAGTCCTGGTTTTCTGGTGCTGAAGGTGCAGCTAGCCCAGATGGGACAAGCAGACAGAAAATGTTGGTGCTGAATACACCAGTCCAGAGGGGACCTTCAGTGCCAGGCCCGGCACTGGCCTCAACTCTACAGCCTGTGGTGCAGAAGGCCGAGGCTGCTGTGTCACACCTGTGTGTTTGCAACACGACCAGGAGGGATCAACGGGGCAGTGGACTGGATCAGCAGAGGCTTTGCTGCTTCCCGGGTTCCTCTTTCCCATTGAATATCTGGGATGTGGGTTATTTTCCCCCAGCGGACTAACTGCATTTTCCTTCCTGGCAGCTTATTTTATGTGCAGCCCATGCTTCAATTCTCTCTAGGTCTCTTGGGATTATTTCTGTACTTGCTGATATTTGTGACTCCTCCCTCTTAATAGCAAATGCAAATTCTGAATATCCTGTTTACCTCCTCTTCCAATTAATAAAGACTATAATTAAAATCTGTTCTAAAACATTCCTGTTGCACCCTACTAGACAACTTCTCCCAGCACATAGGGATTCTCATTACTCATTGTTTACAGTCCTTCAGTCGGTTTTCAATCCACACCAATGTCACACCCAAACCAGTTAGAACTCTTTTCCCATGTATGACTGTTACTAACATCCAGATGTTCTCTCTCCTTTCCCCGCAGCCCATTTTGTAATACTACGAAAAAGCACCAAGTTTCTCTGCCCAGATCGGTTCATAACCACCCATGAAACTGCATGTCATTCCCAGTTCTATTACCCTCTAACAGTTCAGCCCTTCCCTCTAGCACTCACTGTGCCATTATTTTCCTAGGGATGTAAGTTAGACTTATGAATTGCTCTAGTCACTCCTCCTTCCTCCAGTGCAATTCAGTGCCACGCTCCTTTCCACGGGTCACAAGCACCTCTCTGGATCACACTCTCTGCAGCCCAAGGAATTCGATGATCTTGATGTGAGCCCTCTAGTTTCACATCCAGCCTCAATTCCCCCAGGAAGGAAGCCACGTTTTCCTCATCCAACCAGCCACAGCTGAAAAGGTCTCTAAAAACAGGAACTGTCACACTCGTTGAGACCAACTATCCATCCAATATCTTGTCGGAGAGGGACCAGAAGCAATTATGAAAGTATCATGAAATTACCTGCTCACAGAAAGTTTCTTCCTAACTTCTGTTAGCCCATGGTTGATTTATGACCTGAAACTGAAAATTTATCTCCCCCATTTTTAAAGGAGCTATCCTGACATCACTATAGATTTCCTAGTTATCCATTTAAACTCTTTACTGAATGCTCCACTATCTTTATCTTAATGAGAAATTGTGGGATGTTCTGCCACAATTATGATAATTGGGTAATTATGTATACAATATTTCCTTGTTAGCTTTGAATTCGTTACCTCCGTTTTGATGAACTCCCTTTAGTATGATGAGAAACAGAAAGTACATTACTTTATTTACTCTATGCCGTCATTTATGAAAGCCTCCATCATATTCTCTCTCATTTGTCCCGTCTCCGAACGGCTTACTCCAGGGTGAATTCCGTGCCACTCCGCACGCGGAGAATTCATGCCCCTGCAGATATATTCCCCCCACATAAAATACATTTAACTGGAGAGGTGCTGCAATTAAATCTTTTGCCTACCAAGGGCTGCTGTGGCACCCACAGATGGGCCAACGGGCTCATGGGCCAGAGCAGCCAGACACTGCAAGAAGGTAGAGCAAGGCACATGAGGCTGTGGGGGGCAGTGGATCACAGACTGGGTTCAGGAGGGGTTAAAGAGGGTTCAGACTGGGGCAGGGGCACAGGAGTTAGTGGGGTTACAGCAATGATCCAGGGATGCAAGGCCATATGGGGATGGGGAATGGGTGCCTGATAGGGATGAAAAATCCTGGTTAAACAGTTAAAACGGTTAACCACGATTCTGCAGCAGGGCCTGCTCCAAGCCCAGCTGGGCCCGCCACACTGTGGGCTGCTCCTGCCAGGCCAGGCCTGCTGCACTGCACGCAGGGGGCTGCTCTGGCCCGGCCAGGCCAGGCCCACTGCACCATGCTATGGGCAGGGGCTGCTCCGGCCAGGCTGTGCCAAGTCCCCTGTTGGTTAACTGGTTACCCCAGTGAACATGCTGGAAAGGGGTATGCCTACCGGGTAACTGGCTAACCCTTTACATGCCCATGGCTGGGAGCAGAGATACACAGAGAGAGGGGGAGTGCAAGGAGACTGACTGGGCAAATGTGCCTGATGGAATGGGAGATGTTAGGGGTCAGCCAGGGACTGCACGGAGAGAGACTCCCCATCTCCCTAATGATCCTCTGCCCTCCCTCCCTCCCTCCGCCCACCCTCAAAAAACCTGTTCTAGTCTCCTCCCGCCCACACTCAACAACCCTCCAGTTCCACTCCCAGGCTCCTTCCCAGCAATTACTCCTCTCTTGGCTGTGATTCCCCGAAGCCTCCGCTGCTTCTGAGAGGTGCGGGAAATACGTGTCTGTATTGTCGTTTAAACGATTACTCAGAGTTCCGTATTACTATACTATAAGGAACCTATTTGTCACAAAACATTTCCGGAAATTTTTTGTTGCCTATATAGCTACAGGCATTTTGAAACAAGTTACCAAAGTAACTGAAACTGGTGCGATTGTACGGTGTTATTCTGACACACAAAATATGCTGAATTTTGAAACACGGTGCACAGAATTCTAAATTTTGGGCAGAGAATTCCCCCCGGAGCAGCAGTTCCAACCTGTTCAGACTTCCCTCATATGGAAGTCTCTCTAGGCCTCCAATCCCTTTCATCAGCCTTAGTGGAATCTGTCCTATGCCAGCCTTTGAGCTCCCTCCGGCTGGATAAGCCCAGAGATCCCAACCAGAGCTGATGCCAGTTCCTTTCCATTGAATAATGATCTCAAGCGTCTCCCCCAAGCGATCGCCCATGACCCCACGAAAACCACTTGCGCTCATTTCTAAATAAAGCCCATAACAGCATCCGCTTGCTGCGTCCACCACCACCACCACCACCAGAGCCGGGCTCTTCTGGACTGAAGGGAGTAATTGTCCTCTCTGCTTCACTCTCACGCACGGAGCTGACAAAGCGGTTGTGTCCGGCGAGGAGGGAAGGACAATGCACTCACTCTCCGCTCCCCTCCACCAGAGCCCCGCCACGCAGCTGCACAAGCCCGCCCTCTCGCCCTGTTACTCCAAAGCAATCGCTCCCCCCCCCCGCAGCGATGCAGGGCCAAGCAGCACCAGGGAGCTGCCTCCGACAGACACGCTGGGCTTTCGGGAGCAGTGGGGCAAGGCGTGTGTGCATTGCTGTGGAGCAAGAAGGAAAGGGAAACCTGCTCTTTAGGCGGTTTTACTTTTCCAGGCCTTCTAGGGAAATTTGGCTGCAAACCCTGTGCACGAAGAAGGGCCTTTCCATCAGTTCGCTTTCTGGAACGCTATAGCTGATGAGAGGGCAGACTGATCAAGAGCAAAGTGCCTTTAAATTGGTCTAACCCCAGCCTGAATCGGTTCTGCTTGCCTCAGTAAATGACAAGCTAAATTCACCTAAGCAAGGGATAACTCAGTGATGGGCAACCTAGGCTAGTGACTGGGACGTAGGAGTGGCCCTCCGCCTTAGTGGGCTGCAAGACTGTCGTAACCAAGCCGGTCTCCTGGGATAGAGTAGTTTTACCAACTGCGCTTGCGTACCTAGAATTTGCAGGGTGTGACAAGTGAACCGTAGCAGCATTCTGATTGGCTGCCGAGGGAGCACATGGCTCTCACAGTCAGTGTTGTGTGCAGTCAGCACGCACCTCACGTCACGTGCTTACGAATGCGTCACTTCAGTAATACTGGCAGGAAAAACACAGCGCTGACCCAAAACCAGTGGAATCTGGCATGGCTGCACCAAGGCAATGGTAAACACGCCACCTTGCAGGCCACACACGGAACCCCAACGACCACACGTGGCCCCAGGGCCGCAGACTGCCCACCACTGGTTAAAATGAATCTACATTAGGGGGCTGCATTGGTTTAAAGATCAGTTTTAAATTATTTATTTAACTACTGCATTTTTTAGTATAGCCAAGGGCTTCCATGTTCTCGCTGCTCATCGAAGAGGTGTCCCATAATTTTCCACTGCTGTTCCCTGTGCTGCAGCTCTACCAAAAGTAGCAACACAGGAAGCACTAGTAGACAGGGCTCTGGATGCAGTGTTTTGGCCACTGTCCTCTGACTTGGCTCAGAGCAGGTCTATATAAAAACCCAGCCACTCATACAGCTGCATCGGTAGGAAGTTAAGAAAAAATGTCTAGCCTGGTACTGCAGACCCACAGGCAAAAGGCAATTAGCAGCGGAGTGGATGCTGCCCTAAATGTAGGATATCTTCTGTTACTGATGCACGCAGTCGTGAGCTTTTCTTAAAAGTAGAGCTTAAAAAAATCAACCTCATGTAAGCAGGTATCAGAATCTGTGTTCCCTGTAAGCTCTGTGCTTGTGCAGCCACTCAGGAGAAATTCAAATGTCGCCCAGCGGAGTAGCAAAGCGCCCACAGTTAGGTTTGTGTTTGGTGGTGCACATCGCATATGCCTCTATGCACATAATTTATTCTGCACCTGGATGGAAAAAAATCCACAGACGGGCAGAAAAGAGAGAGGAACACTGCTCAGAACATGACTGGGATTCAGGGATCCATGGCATTTTCCAGTGAGAAATAAACGTCTTGCCTGCCAGTGCTCTTTGTAGCTTCCATGGGACTTAACAGAGCAGCCTCTGTCCTGGCAACATTCTGTTTCAAGAGCTATGGGACTCTATCACCTGTCTTGAACGGTGTAGCATTGTAGTCTAGATGCATATTTATATTGCACCAATCACTGAGCTACGCAAGCACCAGGAAGCTGCTCTGATAAACAGCTGCCCTGCCCTGCCCCACCCCACCCAGGGGCCAGTGAAGCAATCCTGCATCCAGTTTTTAAAGTCAGGGTGCAAAGCACTTTGAGACTGCCTGGGTGTAAAGCACTACCTATATAATTTATTAGGGATCTTTTCAGACACCAAGTAGTAGGGATACATTTAAGGACTCTCAGAGTTTGATGCATGACAGCTAATAATATAAACAAAATGACCTCTTTGAATATTTGGGGATTACAAATATCACACACACTACAGGACAGATGTCTTAAAAGTACCTAAAGCAGACAAAGGGTTGAAGAGGTTTAACCTCATTAAAGAGCAATGGCCACAAGATTCCTTTGCAAGTTCTCAGAGAACAAAATCCATTCAGCACCAGCCTCATGAAAAGGAAGCCACTCCCCCCACCTGCACGGAGGTGTGAGTCTGAGACAGACTAGAAGCTATCAGAGCTTGAGGCAGAATGAGTAGCATCCCTATCAAAGCAGCAGCCCCTTTCACTGTTCCAGAAAAGGCATGATTCAGCCAGACTGCACAGCACTGGGTCTGGGTAACAAGCAAGTTGCAGAGATCAAGGCCTACGCGCTAAAAAGGAAGAGGCTGCATAGAGCGGAGGCGAAGCAGCCTGCCTGGGACTCTGCCCCAATTCCCACAGCTACTGCCAATGTCAAATCCAGCTTTCCAGCAAGCAGAGGGGACACCCAAGCAGTTTTTCTTCTTGAACACTCAAGATTTTATTAGAAAAATATTCAGAAAAAAGCAGTGCAGCACTATCCAAACCTCAGGAGCAGGGCAGCCGTGCAGCTGCCAAATATGCAGGCTGCTCCCCACAAACTGACACGTGGCTGCTTTTGGGCCATACTGCAAAGGACTGATTTTAATCAGTGCAAGAACACTACCCTTAGCTCCCACTGCTCTGCAACCCCATCCAGTCGAAATGAGCATGGACCAGGAGTGCAAGCCCAAGTCTGGAAGCTAGGCACTCCTGAGTGATGAATGTGCTGTAACAAGGTTGTTTACAATGACCAAAAGAGTTCACCACTAGAGAACACAGACATAATCCCTGGGCCAAAGACCTTAGAGCCTGATTTTCTGTAGAATGCAAAGAGCTACAATGAGGGAAGATGGGATGAAGTCGCCCAAAGGTTAGAAAACTCCTTTCGCACTAAGGTACAAGCGCATTTTGGTGGTTCCACTAAAGTGTTTTGTATGGTTAACTAACATGTCACAAAAGGTGTTTAAGCAGGGATCTAAACCAGAAGGCTTACTGACTGAGATTGGGAAGGTTGGGTGTCAATTTAAATTTGACACACAGTTTAAATATGGTGAAAAACTTTTACTAAACTTAAGATCTTCCAGTCTCAGAATGGTTTTCACTGGACTTTTTAATCAAAAATCCCCCCTCTCCCAGCAGAATTCCCCATTCTAACATTGCTGCAGTAAGAACTTAAACTAAACCGACTGGAAACCAAGTGGCTATCTTCATTGATTTTCAGTGTCCAAACAGAAACACAAAGAGTAAACAAAAAGCATCAGAGACACAAATTAGATCGGCTAAATTCTCACTGGCAATAAAGGAAGATGTTAATAGCAATACAGTTAAAGAATTCTGTTTATAACAAACATTTTAAGTTGTCAGTTCCTTGATGTTCCAATAGTCTGAGACTAATAACACATGGAACACAAATCATATAAATACCAGTAATTTGTTCCCAATCATACTACTGTGATGAGAGGAATTTTTGGCACTGAACTCCATGGGAAATCCTCCCATTCAAGAAAGGGGAGAAAGGCACACTTGAGGCCTTTAAGCCAGTCCTGCAGTTACCCTGTAAACGCGCTAGCTCTGGCTCAAAAACTACTCATCTTTACGACAATGGTAAAACATATATTTTATTAGCCCTACCAAAAGATCGAGATAGTGGAGCGTTGGGATTTCGAATGTAGAACAGTGAGAGCAGTGGAAAGACCCATTCACTTGCCCATCCCACCGGAACAGGACTATGGATTTTCAAAGAGCAAGGACTGTCTGATGCTAGGGATGTTAAAAATCGTGTAAGGGGGTAACCGTGTAACCGCTGGAAATCTGAGCAGTTACACGGTTACCGGGCTGTGGGCTCTGCAGTATAAAGCTTAGCTACATACTGCAGTGCCCCCTCCATGGACGGGGCCACCAGCCCCTGCTGGCTCTGCTCCCGGGAAGGAGGCTTCGCTGAGTGTAACCGAACCACTAACCAATAAGCATCTGCTTATCGGTTAAAGGATCAGCTGTTCACTCTCAAACATCCCTACTGGATACGTGTTTGTACAGCACCTAGCACAGGGGGGTTGGGGTCTTTGAGAAGCAGGCAATAGACATGTGAAATGCTTCCCTGTCCATGGCAGCTGCACAGACTACAACCTGTGCTCTTCCTTTACTGAGGTCACATTATCGCTCCAGGTTGACATGGCGCTGGGGGAGGATGTGCATGCCCCGCACTGGGACTACAGGGGTTAACTCTCTCTCTAGGCCAAGGAGGCCCCATCCCTGGCTCCGGCTGGACACCAGGTATGGGAGGCAGTCCAGCTCATTCCGGGCTGACTGCTGGGGAGGAAGGAGGTGCACTGAAGGCTTCCGTGGAAGGACGACCAGCACCTCAGGGCAAGGAGGACAGTCAGACTGAGATGACCCACAAACCCCAGAATCCAGGTACCCCAGCAGTGACCCTGGGAACACCAAGGCAGCATATCATGGAGAAATGGGTAGGAAGTGACCCAGGGAAACTTTGCAGGGAACTGGTTATGGAACCAGAGACTAGCTCAGAGTGTTTCTGCAGGATCACCACTGAGCTGGTAGTGGAGAGCGCGCCCAGGTCTCCCTACCCTGGCCGCCACCAAAGGTGGGTAGCTGCCCACTTCACCAATGCTACTGACTCGGACCACTAGGCCACTCTGCCCTGCTGAGGAGAGTGGCTATATTGACTCTGGTCGTTAGGCTACCCCACTCCAATAGGGATGGCAGTGCACCAACTCCAGCCCTACGGCCTCTCTTACTAGTAGAAGGCTCCCATGTTATCTCTGGCCTTTATGCCACACTACCCCAAGTCTAAGAGTGATCATGCAGATATGGCTGTGGGGCTCTCAACCCTTGCCCCATCCCAGAAGGGACAGGGCAGGCATGCCCCGAGGGCAGGTGCTGTTATCACTGCATTTGAATACTACTCAAGTATTACAAGCACCAACTGACTCTCCCCCTTCCCCACTCGTCACAGTAAACATGAGTGGTTTACATTCGCATACGTGCATGCAGCATGGTGACGCAGAGACTTGTGGTCTCTTATCTGTTGTGGCAGTGAGTTCCGTAGGCTAGACAGCATCTGAGCCAGTTTCATCTCCCATGCTCAGGAGTCTCCCCCGACTGAGTTTCCTCCTCCCAGTGGAACATAACAGTCTTTTGGAGTCATGGCAACAGCGGGAGCATTTTTCCGACATTCAGAGTCCTCCACACACTATCAAGTCAGAGCTCCTGAAGTGGGCTCTGTCTTCAGCAGAGAGCAAGTGCAGAGGAGAGCAGAGGTGTTCACAGCAACCTGTGTGGCAAAGTGATTCAGTGGATGCTACTTCTACCATCTGAGCTTTTGGGGGGGAAGGCAGGGGGTTAGTTTCATCCCTCCATGTAAGCTGCAATAACCAAACCTGTTGCTCAAACCCACAGATCCCCTTGGCCGGGTCTGTGTTCAACAGGATGGAGCACAAGCCTGTGGCCACACACAGACAGAAGTGGATGCTTTCACAGCCATGGCTACTTGGACAGCCAGTGGCAGAGTCTACCAGGACCCCCAGACTAACCAAGTTCACATGTAGATGGTGTCCACAGAGCGGGATATCATGGAGGAAGGAAATGCTAAGATTCAACAGCTATCAGATTCAACTCACTCTTGCCTTGGATCAGCATTTGCCACCTGCTCTGTGGCCAGGCATTGGTGCTGGCCAGGCAGCGAGCGCTCCAAGATGGCACTCTACCTCTCATGTAAGGGAGATGCAGGACTGGGTGTCCGTGTACTGCTGGCACCTCAATATTACTGCCTCAGCAGCTCCTCCAACAGACAGGACAAGATTGAGCCTGGTTGAGTGGCAGCTTCTCTCCCAACAAAAGCACTGCCATGGCATCTGCCCACAGCTCCCCGAGAGCCTCGGAAGTGAAGGAGGGATGCAGAAATTAAAGATATGCTCCCGCCTAAATGTTTCACCTCACATCAGTCTTTACTAATGGAGGCTCCTCTAACAGCACTAGAGAGGGCCAATAAGTTCTCTTATTCAGCTGCTGAGTAATCAGAACACAGAGTCACCAGACTGGGTCAAGACCAATGGTCCATCTAGCTTAGTATCCGGTCTTCCAACAGTGGCCAGTGCCAGGTGTTGGAGGGACTGAAAAGCACAAGTAATCCAATGATCCATTGCCTGTCCACTCCCAGCATCTGGCAAACAGGCTAGCGACACTCAAGAGCACAGCGTTGCATCTTTGCCTTTTGCATCCTACCCAATAGCCACTTAACTTACCTAGTTCTTTTTTAACCCTGTTATAGCTTTGGCCTTCACAACAGCCTCTGGTAAAACAGGCGCACAGATTGACTGTGTCATGTAAAGAAGTATTTTCCTTTGTTTTAAACCTGCTGCCTACTAATTTCATTGGGTGACCCGTTCCTTGTGTTATGTGAAGGAGTAAACAATGTTTCCTTATTCACCTTCACCACACCAGTCAATGATTTATAGATCTCTCATATTCCCCTTTAGTTACCTTTTTCCAATCTTCTACATCTTTCTTCATACAGAGCTGTTCCATATGCCCTAATCATCTGTTGCCCTTCTCTGTGCCTTTTCCCATTCCAATATCCCCTTTTTTAATATATAGCACCCAGGTCTGCACACAGGATTCAAGATGTGAGCATGCCATGGCTTTATACAGAGGCATTGTATTCTCTGTCTTGTTACCCATCCCTTTCACAATGCTCCCTATCTTTGATTGCTGCTGCACACTGAATATGTTTTCAGAGACCTATGCACAATGACTCCAAGATCTCTCTCTCTCTCATGGAAATGGCTAATTTAGACCCACCATTTTGTATGCAGAGCTGGGATTGTGTTTTCTAATGTGCATTCCGTTGCATTTATCAACACTGAATTTCACCTGCCATTCTATTGCCATCACCCAATTTTGTGAGAGCCCTTTGGAACTCTTTGCAATCAGCTTTGGACTCAATTATCTTGAGTAATCTTGTATCATCTGCAAATGTCGTCATCTCACCATTTTTCTTTTTTCAGATCAGTTAAGGTGCTAGTCCAGACCCCAAGGAGACACCCCAATTTACCTCTCTACATTCGGAAAGCTCCATTCCTATTTTCCCTATCTTTTGACCAGTTACTGATTCGTGAGAGGCCTTTGCCTCTTATCACAGCGATACTTATTTTGATTAAAAGCCCTTGGTGAGGGACCCTATCAAAGACTTTCTGAAAATCTAAGTACACTATATCCATTGCATCTCCTTTGTCCACGTTTGTGACCCCCTAAAAGAATTCTAATAGATTGGCGAGACGTGATTTCCCTTTACAAAAATCCTTGTGACTCTTCCCTAATAAATCACGCTCATCTGTGTAGCTGATAATGCTTTTCTTCAGCCAATGTGCCTGGTACTGAAGCTGGGCTTACCAGCCTATAATTGGGCAGGATCACCTCAGGAGTCTTTTTTTAAAAGTTGGTATCACATCAGCTACCCTCCAGTCATCTGGTAGGAATGTGAAAGGATGTGCACTGACTGCAGCCAGCAGTGCCAGGATTTGGCAGAATCTGAAAGGTGGTGAGTTTTCATGCCCACGAAAGTGAGGAACAGAAAGCACTGACGCAAGTTGGTACATGGCGTGACAGCTTCTCTGACGCAGCTCGCAGTCCTGGCGTACTGCACCCTCTGACATTCCAGTCCTGGGCTCCCCAGACACACAGCTATATGGACACCCTCAATCCTAGCCCTCCTGCCCTCCGCAATTTCAGTCCTGAGCTCCCTTTACCACTGCACCCTGATCTGCGGCACTCGCTATTCTGAGCGCTCTGGGTGGCCGTGCACAAGGCTCTGATGTGCTGCTACTCTGCAATCCCAAACAGCAGAATTATTCTAACCCTAACTCTCCCTCCACAAAGCCTACTCATTGAGCTGTAGAGTGGTTTTTATGAACAGGAACTAAGGCAAGACCAAGCATTTCACACCTGAGCAAAAACGGATATGAATCCAGACACGGTAAAGGGCAATCCACAACGCTTGCAAAAATAGTTATTAGAAGTGTGGTTAAGACACATCAGGAAGGGAATATATGCTCACAGCACTTGAAAAATAAAGTTTCGAACCAATCCTTTGAAAACACTGATCATCTTTCATTTGACTGCTATGCCCCAAGCTCAGGATTCTGCATTCCCACTGCAACAGCGGAGGACCTCACTAACAATTATATGTAGGGCAGGAAACTGACAGAAAATGCTGGTTTAAGCATTACAAAAGGCACATGAACAGGGCTAGAAGGAGGAGCCGATTTCTCAGAAGTGTATCTTAGATCATGAGCTCCTTGAGGTAGGAGGCCATGTCCTTAATGTTTTGTTCAGCCAAACACACTGGTCTCAGACAGTAAAGTAGTACTTGGAATCAAGCTGAATCTATTCCTTGACGGATCTGGCTCTCAGACTGGCAGACCCACAGACACGCTTTGTAGTTAACCTTGCTTGCTTTCCTTGAAGTCTTGTGGCTGAGAGTCCAGGTCTTCATAAACATGGCCAAATATCACCATCAGTAGCTCCACTAAGCACAAACAGCTCAAGAGAGTTGAAAACATCCTTTCACTGAGAATGACGACAAAAGCACAATACAACGCAAATGATGAGACCAGTTTCCTTCTGCCGGGGTATTGGTACTCTCAAGAATACTTTAATCTGGAGACTCTGAAACACATGACCTTCTGCCCCACTAAATCATCTGAAGGTTTGCACAGCATACCGATACAGTGATGTGCACACAACAGGCGGGGGCCAGGCCCTGTAATCACGAACTGCAAGTGACTGGACAGATTAGAAGAGATTGTCATGCAGCCACAGTCTGCAGGGAAATTTGGGGTTTGCTGTAATGCTTCAGCATCCTGCTTCACTGAACACAATCCCCAGCCTGACAAAGGGGCAGGAATCCATTGTCTGGCCACATGAACAATAGTGTAAGATGAAGAAGTAGAGATTTCACTGACCAGGAGGAAAAGCAACTGAATCTTTAGTTGCTGGCTAAGGGCATCATCACATTGTGTGATTTCAGAGCAGCCCAGGTTGGCTCCTTATGACTTCATGACAATTCCTCAGTAGGACAACTCCTTTCCATGCAAGTCAATGCTCATTTTACATCATGTCCAACAGACCAGGCCAATGTCACAACAGAGTTCAGAGTTTCTACAGAGATCAGAATGGTTCTGCGGGAAGTGCAAGACCAGACTCCCTTAGAGGGTTCATGTTGTCCACAACAATAACCCTACACACACACACACACATGCAATGTGCTGGACGCCACCAGAGCAGGATCCAGCCTCTCTAATGAGCTAGTGCTGTGGCTGCCAAACCCCATTTCCTGTCTCTCTGAAATATTCGGAACGGTTTATCTTTAACTTTCATTTCTGCTCCCATGAAGCTGCTGGTGCAGAGCTGGAGAGGCAGCGGCTTGCTGGAGATTTTGCTGAACTACTCCCGTTTCCATCCTTCCAAATTTTTTTCTCATCATCTTGGCAAACTTCCCTTTTGCTGTCTCCTGTCACAATCCCTTTCAACCCTGGACATTAACCCATCAGTTCACTATATGTCCAACAGTTGTGAGACCTCATCAGACAGGCTACCATGACAATGGGATACCAGCAGCACTTGAGAAACCCACCTGGTACTGACAGAACCCTGGGGAACTACACTAGTCAAGCTCCACCCACAAGTTTTCCTTTGGTCCATTCTATGGATCGGAAAGGTCAAGAGCCGCAAAAGACGACCTAAGGCTTCCATTTCCTATGGCCCAGTTAAAGACATTGAAATCCAACCAAAACAACAGAACTCGTTTTGCTCCTCCTAAAAGACCTATCTGATTTTTCCGTAGCTCTCCCCAAGGACCTGCAGGTGCCCACAGCAGCAAGTGCAGCCTCTCTCCAAGCTGCTCTTCATACACACTTTGTTTATAATCAGGGTGGTGCCTGCATCCTCCATGGTAGCAGCCAGTCACACAGGTTACAGCCCTGTAAGGACTAATCCAACCAGTAAGGCAGTTAGTCACTTTCAGATGATGAAATAAATATTCTCCAAGTTCAGCCACCATCCCAGGTCCTTCAGGGCTGTCTGAGTGTAAAAACTGGAATCCTGACACAAGGAGTAGACATTAATGCCAAACTCAGCAAAATAAATAAACAAATAAAATAAAATAAAAATAAAAAATATCAGTAATGAGCTACCTGGAAATCAAACACCTTCTATGCCATGAGGGAATTTGTTCCCAAAGGCTTCTTACAGAGCTGGAATGTTTTGTTCAAAACAAGCAAGTATCACTTTAGCTCCATTCTCCTCCCACCCCGCTCCCCAAGTAACTTGCACACAGCTTGTAATAAGCCTATGTGACCAGCTGTTAGCTAAATTGAGGGGAAGCTTTCTGGTCAAGGCCAGCAGGAATGAGGTAGTGCAAGACTGAAATTTACAAGGAACTAGCCAGCACACTCTTGTTCAGAGTTTTCTCAGAAGGATGCACAACTGACCAGACTCTTGTAGGCTTTCCACTACCAATTGAGTCATCTTTCTCCCCCAGTGTGATCCCCCTGCAAAAGGAAACCAAGTCCTTGTTTCTGTGGCTGCTAGCAGTCTTGAGTTTGAGACTTGAAACGCTGCTGAAGTCTAATGCTAGAACACCTTGAAGAGAAAAGGATGTGAATAATTCAAGGGAGAGCTGCCCAAACTTCACTAAATTGCTGCACTGAGAACTTACCAGATGCTGGAGGCAAACTATACCTAACTAGCATCAAATTGCAGCTACTCTTATCTTTATTAGATGTGCATCCCTCAAAGATTACATGGTCTTGCCACACAGTGCGGCCTGTGAAGACAACAAGTCCTAGCATGTAATGCTCCATCTTGACTTGAGCAGTCTTCATTGGCTGATTAATTTACTGGGCAATGGTAGGAGCAATTTGGGGGGGCAGAGGAGGTGGAAGGAAGAGAGAGAAATCAATTGCTAAAGCCCCGGGCACTTAATTTAAATGTTAATCTCTGTATTTCACCATTAGTGTTGTGCCATTAAAGCAGGGCTGGGGAACCTTTTTTGGGTTGGGGGCCGCTAACCCACGGAAAAATCAGTCGGGGGCCGCACACAAATGAGAAGCCAAAAAAAACCCAAACCCTCACTGACGTGGCCCCTGACTGAGAAGGAGAAAGACCCTCCCCACATTCCCTTTGCACACCAGAGCCTAGTGGGGCCCAGGTTAGTAGACTGTGTGCGCTCCAGTCCCTCAGTAGGCACAGGCTCCCCAATCCTAGGAGGGGAGCCCTGAGCCTCGGGGGCCAGATCCAGGCAAGCCAGGGGCTGCATTCGGACCCCAGGCCTGAGGTTCCCCACCCCTGCGTTAGAACAAATGTAAAGATCCCTGCCCCTCCAAGCCACATGACTGTGAGCTTTTACCTTCCCACTACACTTACCAAAAATATCCCCTTCGCTCCACAGCACTGTCTGCAGTTCAGCTTCCCAGAACACAAGCCATGTCAAAGGTCACCACCAATCTGCATGACATTACACACCCTTTTCCCTCCCTTCCCATGACAAGGGAAATAGGATTGAACTGCAGCTTTTTTTTTGCACTTCCATGGCCCCTAACACCATGGTATCTGATCACTGTCGCAGCTACCACGGAAACATCTCCACTCCGTATCTGCTTCATAAACAGTGTGTACATACCAGAACCGGCTACAGCACCTCTGGTGCCACTGCACAGCGCTACAGCAGCTACAAAGGGTTGAGGGGAAACAGATGGAAGCCCAGGGGTGGATAAGTCCCATGAAATCCAACAGCCAGCAGTGTGTTGATGACAGCAGAATCACATCCTCCATTTCCTTTACTTTTTATTAACCTCCAAAGAGGTTCCCTGGTCTGGTAATGCTGTTTGAGAAGTTAAGCAAGGCTGGACGGGTGTGGTACTTGGATGGAGACCGCATGGCATGCTGCCTGAAGCTGATTTGGGCATAAAGATGGCCGGCTCTTCCTCTTGTATCAGTACTGGACCAGAGCCTGGCACTACAGGATGCTGTGCTGCTAGATGTGTGTAGCTGAGATAAGATACAAAAATGACACAATCACACACAATCAATCATTAAATATTTAATGGTACTTTTCACAATAGCCAGGGCTGCTCTGCAGACCAAATTCCAAAGCAGGTAATTATATTATGCCTCCCTAGGTTACGCCCTGCAGTTTCAACTGGAACTGGGATTCTCCTTTATTTTTCCCCCTAGACTGTTGTGTACTGTCACTTTATGCTAGTCAATAGCTGTCTCCTTCCTCACCAGAAGCAGCTGCATTTCATGTAACACCCACACAGAGGTTTCCTCTGGAACAAAAGGTTCAAAGAACCCAAGATCAACAACAAATGTTCAAGTATAATCAGTGTAATGGGTTTCAGCAACTTGATCCCAAAAGGTTTTTTGCATGAGATGCTGCTGCTGCACCATTGCCTACATCACTGTACTGAGTCGAGTATGCTGGCTTTGCAGCAGCAACAGCACAAACACGACAGCATAGGAGACCAGAACACACACACACCGCAATGCTGGGTACTACAATAAAAGAAACCCCGTCCCCAACACCCGAGATGCTTCTAAAGTAGGGGTAAGAATTCCATATTGGGCAGATGTGGGATAATCTAACTTCAGACTCTAAGTAAACCTCAACAACTTTCTATAACAATGAGCTCCACAGTCTTACTATATATTGTATTTCATATTCAAAAAAGTATTTCATTTCGTCAGTTCTGAATTTGTACCTTTCACAATTTCATCAAATGTCCCCTTGCTTTTTATAAGACAGAGAACAGAAGCTGTTGATCTTCTCTACATCATTACCCCTCTGATACTTTTATCAGGTCCCCACTTCATCTTCTTTCTATCCTAAACAAACTCACTCCATCTGAAAAACTCTGGAGAGTAGGTGAAAGCAGCATGTCAAAAAGCTCCATGAGGCATAACTAGGGGTAGCAACATATACAAGCCCAGGACGGGTCCAATGCAAAGCAACCTCATGGGAGATCCCTTTGGAAAACATCCCAGATGTATAATGGCTCACCTAGCAGGAAGTAAAAAAAAAAAATCAAACTCATTTGGCAAGAATTAAATAAAAGCAATGCTTCAGTGCTGCTCGGTTTTCACCTGCTGAGACTCAGCCATGAGGAGTCTGGACTTTGTAAGAACTGCTCCTCACTCAGTTTGACGGATCCATTTCAAATTAATCCCACCTTGTTGTCTAGATGACAACGCTCATCTTGCCCCTACACTTCACACTGGACGCATTGTCACTACCTGCTCTTTCCTGACCAGCAGCAATCAAAGGAGGGATGGGAGAACCTAAAGTCCCTAACCTAACCCCTTCACACTTGCACCAGCTCCAGAAATTTGTGTCATGTTTTCCCAGCCATGAGGTTTCTTAACAACATTGTGTTGACAAGCACCTTACGAGCACACCTAGATTCCCATCTGGAAATCCAACAAAACATTTCTCATCTATCTCCTAGGGAAGGAAAATCCATCCCCATTTTCTATTATTGTACAAAAATACAATCTTTGAGCTGGTAGACTCCATCTCTTTAGTCCCACATGAAGGCATCTACCTAAGATCGCATTAGCTTTTCTTCAGTGACGTCACAAGAGCCTCGGCATAATCAAATCCTATTATCCCTAACACTGCTTGGAAGAGCCAAGACAAGCTTGGAAGCCTGTGAAATTTCAGATCGGGCTAGAAAGGGATACAATGCAGGTCGTCAATTACAGAGACGGTTTAAGCACTCACTGAACAGAGGCCATCTTCTCCCTGTGGTGGAGCATGTGATGTGAATCCCTGCAGTGGTCAGGGATGTCAGATTCTCCCTTCTATCCATCCCAGGCCACATCCTTCCTTCCCTTCCTCTGGCTGCTGCTATTTCCTAAATAGCAGCTGGCAACATGGCATTTTCTTTCTGACTGTACTGTATGGCTGAGGAGAGGCACTCTGCCATGAAGGGAATCAGGCAAGATTAACACAAACTGGTGCAGCCTAAGAGAACAGAATGTATCATATCAACCTCTCAGCTGAGGACCTAGGCATCCAGCACAGGCAGGGCAAATACAGACTCCCACTATGACTAGGTAACACTGAGAATCCCATCTGTCTTCAGAGAGAGGCTACAGCAGGAATTGCAGGATTACATCCAAACTAGTCAGCACTGACAGGTCCTCAGTGACAACCTCGTGAGCACTTTTAAAGCTCCCTGCTGCTGATTACTTGCTGATTTATTCTCCTGCCACTTCCACCCACACCTGACCCTCTTTTGTCTGGTGAAAGAGAATCCTGCCCAGCCCCCAAACCACCTAGAGCTACTTTAAAAAAAGAACAGAAGCCAACGTCACAATTTCAATACGAATTATAAAAGTAATGTTCCAAACACGTGAGTCACAAAACTGGCACTAACCAGGGAAGCATAAGCCACAGTGAATAACGGACTTAGTCAATCCTCAGGACTCCAAAGCAGGTAACGATGAAGGACAACAAAATACAATTAAGCATCCAGAACAAGACTAAGAACCAAGCCTATTCATAATACCAGATGGCACAGAGTCTGCCCAGCAGCAGATCTGTGTATCAGTACTGGAACTGCTATACCCCCTTTGACAGGAGTCCATTTTCTGAGCATGTGTTATCTGTCAGCCAATTAACAATAAGGACATACAAGCCAAAACTCCCTCCTATGCCCCCTCAACCAGGGGCAGGGTCACATAAAGCAGGTCTGTTAAAAATGTGCTCCTAGTTCTCCTCTTCACAGAGAAGTTGGCTTCAATGAGCCAACCTGAGAAGTAAATTCAGTGAACCAGCTCAAATGTAAACAAAGCTGCCAGCAGGACAAGCTGTCATGACAATTTTCTGTTCTGAACGCCAGAACTGGCCAGAAGTGGACATACTATGATGAACCTCATAAAATAAGTTAAATATACTGCCAGATTTAAAGGTAAAGTTAGTTCACGTCCTCCAGAATGGAGCCGTCTCGTTCTGCCTACTGCCCACTTCCTTTGCTAAAAAGACATCAGCAGTAACTAGACAAAGGAAGAGTTAGAAGAGCAAACAATGAGAACAAGTGAGCACGGACTAGAAGAACCAAACTCCCATCATGCAAAATGTAACTTAATCCACTTCCTGCTGAGATGCCCCACATAGAAATGTTGTGTCAGCCTCCAGCAGGATGTTGGCATTTCAGAATGGAAACCAATCCCAGAGCTGTCAGTATTCAGCCCTCATCATACTTCATGGTCTCTTGCCAGCCTTCTACCAGAGGGCCTGGGGCTCCTCATCTCCAGGCAGAGCTCTCACAAACTTCCCCAGGTAATCACATTAAAGGCTCTTCCTACAGGAGCAGCTTGTCTTGACCAGGTCCTAGAGACAATGACCAGCGGGTGCATCAGCACAAAAAGAAACCACTGAGCCAACTGGAGTAAAGGCATGTAATTGTGTATAAACTTCCACACAGAATGTGACCACTTCTTTCACTAGCTGCTCCAGTCTATCCCCAGGTTCGAGTGGGGGTAGAAGCTAGCCAGGGCAATGCCCCGTTTCCAGCACAGTAGAACAAGGTCTATTCAATGTATTGTTTTGATTTCACTCTCCTTTCTCTTCATCCATCCTGACCCAATACAGCCCTTACCCCCCACCCCTGCTTCAATCTTCCATTCCTCTGAATTCAGCCCAAGCTTACTTTATTCCCCTTCAATTCTGCCACACTTACTCCACTCTCTCCTTCCCTGCAATGCCAACACTAGTGCCTGCTTCTTCCCACGAGCCTGACTCACCCACAGGCTAATCCTCTTCCACACCTGGCCCCTGATGGCCAGGGCCCATCTGCATTCACTGTCCCATTGCAAGGAGCGCAGCCCCCCACACTCCCTACCTCCACCACATCCCCAACAGCAACCCCCACAGCCAGCCCACCTCATCCTCTCAGCCAGGCCACCACCCCCGCACTCACCCACCCCACCACAGGCAGCACCCGCTTCCCAGCAGGCCCATCGCCCCACACTCACCCACCCACCTCACCACAGCCCAGGCAGCACCCCTCCCAGCCAGCCCATCACCCCACACCCTCACACCCCACCACAGCCCAGGCAGCACCCGCTCCCAGCCAGCCCATCACCCCACACCTCACACCCCACCACAGCCCAGGCAGCACCCGCTCCCAGCCAGCCCATCACCCCACACCCTCACACCCCCACCACAGCCCAGGCAGCACCGCCCCAGCCAGCCCATCACCCCACACTCTCACTCCCACCACAGCCCAGGCAGCACCTTACCTGCTCAGCCTGGCAACAACCCCCCTCGTCCCCACACACAGGTCCCCCGCACTCACCCAGACCAGTCTCCAAGCCCCACCTCAGTGGGGTGGAGTGAAAACCTGAGGGTGCCACAGAACTGGGGACCCCGCACACCTCTTCCCCCCCCCACATCTCGGCCCCACGGCCCGCTCTCACACACACACACACACATCACACACACACACACACACTCACACACACACACACACTCTCACACTCTACACTCTCTCACACTCTCTCACACACACACACTCTCACACACACACACACACACTCTCACACACACACACACTCTCACACACCCTCACACACACACCCTCACTCACACTCTCACACACTCACACACACACACTCTCACACACACACACTCTCTCACACACACTCACACACACACACACACACTCTCACACACACACACACTCTCTCACACACACACACACTCTCTCACACTCTCACACACACACACTCTCACACACTCTCACACACACACTCTCTCTCTCTCCCCCCGGCCCGGCCCGTGCGCTCACCCCGCTTGTCCAGCTCGTAGCCCACCAGCACGAAGTAATCCGCCAGGCGGGCCATGGCGAGGCCGGGCCGGGCCGGCAGCGGCGAGACGCGGGCGCTGGGGCGGGGCCGCGCGGCTCATAGCCCGGCCGCCCCGGCCGCCCCCACGTCAGACCCAGCCCGGCGGCGCCGAGCCCCAGCCGCCGCCATCTTCCCTCCGCCGGACCCAGCCCGCACGGGCCGCGGGCGCATGCGCGGGGCGGGGCTGCGGTCGGGGGACCGGCCATTGGCCGCCACGCGGCGGGGGCGGGGCTCGGCTAGGGCGGGAGCCGGGCGGGCCCGGCTGGGAGGGGGAGCGATTGCCCCCTCTCGGCCGGCCTGTACCATGTGGGAGGGGTGTTACCCCATCGCCCCCCCCCGGCCAGGCTGTACCATGTGGGAGGGGTGTTACCCCATAGCCCCGGCCAGGCTGTACCATGTGGGAGGGTGTTACCCCATCGCCCCCGGCCAGGCTGTACCATGTGGGAGGGTGTTACCCCATAGCCCCCCCGGCCAGCCTGTATATGGGGGGGTGTTACCCCATAGCCCCCCCCGGCCAGGCTGTACTGCAGGGGTGTTACTGTTACCCCATAGCCCCCCTCACCAGGCTGTACCATGGGGGCATTACCCCACAGAAACGCCCCCAAGCAGGCTGTGCTCTGGGGGCATTACCACATAGCCCCTCCTCCCCGCCATGCTGCGCCACAGGGCGGGAGGGGCAGGGTTACCCTATAGACTCTGCAGCTGGGCTGTGCTACTGGGGTGTTGCTCCACAGATCCCCACCTCAGCCAGGCTGAGCCACAGGGCACGAGGCTCCCCTCATACACACCCCGGCCCCCGCGCCAGCCTGGGCCGCAGGGGAGGTGTCACCCCCTCCTCTACCCAGGAGAAATCGCAAGAAAACAAGGAAGGTCCGTGGTTTTTCAGCTTTAATTCTTGGCCTTTCCCCCCATACTCTGCTGGCCTGGCAGGAACTAGACCCCCCGGCCCCGGCCGGGGTGGGTGAGGAGGTGAAGGGCAGATGAGGCTCAGGAGCACCCAGCAAAGAGCGGAGGCCTCCCCCCAAGTGGAGGCAGCCCCAGTCATGCTGGCTGTGGCTGAGACCCAGCTGAGCATCCCAAAGCCTTTGGCTCCCTTCACGGGGCGCCTCAGCCCCCCCAGCCGACCTACAGGCCGAGGTGGTGAGGAGTCTTCAGTTTTCCCCACCCCTGTTCTCTGGCCTGGCCCCCCAGCATCTAGCTAGCGGGGGAGAACCTGCCCATGGGGAATCTGATGACACTGCAGCCAGTGCCTGAGGCCAGAGGTCCCCCCAACCGCCTCCTCACAGCCCGGTTGCTGTTTTATGCCTGCAGGTTCCTGGTGCCTGTGGGAGCATGTGACCTGCCCAGCCCCTCCTGGGGCAGAGCGGCTGCCTTTGGCTGCAGCTGTATCCAGAGAGCACCCGCAGCCTGCATGGGGGCCTGCTGACTCCAGCTGCTGCTGCTGCAGTACAGCTCAGCGCTGGGCCTTCAGGAGTTTGCAAAAGCCCTTAGTTTCCCAGGGGGTGGGGCCAGGAGACGGAGCATTCGCCCCAGGGTTACACATCTCGCAACAGCCCTGCTGACAAAGCCTGTGAGCCATTCCCAGCTGACATCTGCTCAGTGTGTCCTGTGTGAAATGAGTTAGGAGCACAGGAACAGCCACTGACTCTGACTGAATTGGGGCCAGCTCGGCCAGTGGCCTGTCTCCAGCTGGGGCTGGTATCAGCCGAAGGTGCAAGAAACCCTGTAATAGGCAGTTCGGGAATAACCTTCCCGTCACCCCCAGTGAGGCTGGTGTATGCCCCGAAGCAAGGCGGGTTAGAGCCCTTCAACCCCCCTTCCCCAGTGGGTTGCTCTAATTCTGGCTCTTCCCCTTACCCATGTAAATGTCCAGTCCGCTGCGGAATGGAGGGTTCCCAGTGCATATCCTACGGGACCTGTGCCCTGACAAAACACAACCAAAAGTGCCACCATTTACCCCCGGGCTGGCAGTTCCAGCAGCACAGCCATGGAGACAGTGGACTCCGGCGTACCCCCCACTCTACAGACAAGGACTGAGGGGTGCTTGAGCCAGTGAGTTAAATCCCCCCCGGTCTGCCCTACGCAGGGACCTTGTGTTGGCAGAGCAAGGTCAGACCAGAGCAGCAGGGTTCAAACTTTTTTCTCATGACTCAGCTGAAGAATTTAGAGAAGATGTAGAGAAGTGATTATTCCCCTTTATTTGGCACTGGGGAGGCCACATCTGGGCTGTGTCTACATTGGCAAGATTTTGCGCAAAAGCGGCCACTTTTGCACAAAATCTTGCCACCTGTCTACACTGGCCGCGAGTTCTTGCGCAAGAACACTGACGTTCTAATGTATAAAATCAGCGCTTCTTGCGCAAATACTTTGACGCTCCCGCTCAGGGATAAGCCCTCTTGCGCAACTGTTCTTGCGCAAGAGGCCAGTGTAGACAGGCAACATTAATTTCTTGCGCAAGAAAGCCTGATGGCTAAAATGGCCATCGGAGCTTTCTTGCACAAGAGAGCATCTACACTGGCATGGATGCTTTTGCACAAAGCACATCTCTTGTGCAAAGGCACATGCCAGTGTAGACGCTCTCTTACTCAAATACTCTAAAGCAAAAACTCTTGCGTTAAAGAGTATTTGCGCAAAATCTTGCCAATATAGACGTAGCCCAGGAGTATTGCGCCCAGTTCTGGGCCCCCCACTACAGAAATGATGTGGACGCATTGGAGAGGGTCCAGCGGAGGGCGACCAAAATGATTCAGAGGCTGGCGCACATGACCTATGAGGGGAGGCTGAGGGAGTTGGGTCTGTTTAGTCTGCGAAAAGAAGAGTCAGGGGGGAATCATAGAATCATAGACCCATAGAGCTGGAAGAGACCTTAGAAGGTCATCAAGTCCAACCCCCTGCTCTAGGCAGGACCAATCCCAACTAAATCAACCCAGCCAGGGCTTGGTCAAGCCGAGACTTAAACACCTCCAGGGATGGAGATTCCACTACTTCCCTAGGGAACCCATCCCAGTGCTTCACTACCCTCCTAGTGAAATAGTTTTTCCTAATATCCAACCTGGACCTCTCCACCACAACTTGAGACCATTGCTCCTTGTTCTGCCATCTGTCACTACTGAGAACAGCCTCTCTCCATCCTCTTTGGAACCTCCTTCAGGAAGTTGAAGGCTGCTATCAAATCCCCCTCACTCTTCGCTTCTGCAGACTAAACAGACCCAACTCCTCAGCCTCTCCTCATAAGTCATATGCTCCAGCCCCTAATCATTTTGGTTGCCCTCCGCTGGACCGTCTCCAATGCGTCCACATCCTTTTTGTAGTGGGGGCCCAGAACTGGACACAATACTCCAGATGTGGCCTCACCAGAGCCGAATAAAGGGAATAATGACATCTCTGGATCTGCTGGCAATGCTCCTCTTAATGCAACCTAATATGCCATTAGCCTTCTTGGCTACAAGGGCACACTGTTGACTCATATCCAGCTTCTCATCCACTGTAACCCCCAGGTCCTTTTCTGCATATGTAACTGTGCTTGGGTGTCCTTGTTGAACACCATCAGATTTCTTGTGGCCCAATCCTCCAATTTGTCTAAGTCACTCTGGACCCTATCTCTGCCCTCAAGCGTATCTACCTCTCCCCCTAGCTTAGTGTCATCTGCAAACTTGCTGAGGGTGCAATCCATCCCCTCATCCAGGTCATTAATAAAGATATTGAACAAAACCGGTCCTAGAACCGAACCTTGGGGCACTCCGCTAGAAACCGACCGCCATCCTGACATCGATTGATCACTACCCGCTGGGCCCGGCCTTCTAGCCATTTTTCTATCCATCTTACTGTCCATTTATCCAATCATTCCCTTAACTTGCTGGCAAGAATATTGTGGGAGACCGTATCAAAAGCCTTGCTAAAAGTCAAGGTATATCACATCCACTGACTTTCCCATGTCCACAGAGCCAGTTACCTCATCATAGAAGCTGATCAGATTGGTCAGGCACGACTTGCCCTTTGTGAATCCATGCTGACTATTCCTAATCACTTTCCTCTCTTCCAAGTGCCTCAAAATGGATTCCTTAAGGATCCCTTCCATGATTTTTCCAGGAACCGAGGTAAGACTGACCGCCTATAGTTCCCTGGATCGCCCTTCTTCCCTTTTTGAAGATGGGCACTACATTTGCCTTTTCCAATCATCCGGATTTCTCCCGATCTCCACGACTTTTCAAAGATAATGGCCAAAGGCTCCTCAATGACATTTACAACTCCTCAGTACCCTCGGATGCATTAAGTCCGACTCATGGATTTGTGTACGCTTAGCTTTTCTAAATAGTTCCTAACCTGTTCTTTACCCACCACGGGCTGTCCATCTTCATCCCATCTTGTCACTTAGCACAGAAGTCCAGGAGCCGACCTTGTCCGTGAATACAGAGGCAAAGAAAGCATTGAGTACTTCAGCTTTCCCACATCATCTGTCACTAGGTTACCTCCTTCATCCAGTAGGGCCCCACCCTCTCTGATCACCTTCTTCTTGTTAACATGCCTGTAGAAACCTTTCTCGTTATCCTTCACATCCTTAGCCAGTCGAATTCCATTTGCGCTTTCGCCTTCCTGATAACCCCGGCATTCTCGAGCTATACATTTAAACCCCTCCTGGTCATTTGTCCAAGTTTCCACTTTTTGTAAGCTTCCTTTTTGTGCTTAAGTTCACCAAGGATTTCCCCGTAAGCCAATCCGGTCTCCTACCATGTTTGCCTCTCTTGCTTCAGCGTCGGGATGGTTTCTTTCTGTGCCTTCAATAAGGCTTCTTTAAAATACTGCCAGCTGTCCTGGACTCCTTTCCCCTTCATGTTAGCATCCCAGGGGATTCTGTCCATCAGATCTCTGAGGGAGTCAAAATCTGCTTTTTTGAAGTCCAAGGTGTGTATTTTACTAGTCTCTTTTCTTCCTTTGGTCAGGATCCTGAAATCTACCATCTCATGATCACTGCTTCCCAGGTTGTCACCTACCTCCACTTCCCCTACTAGTTCCTCCCTGTTTGTGAGCAGAAGGTCAAGCTGCGCACGGCCCCTGGTCGGATCCTTCAGCACTTGTGCCAAGAAGTTATCCTCAACATTCTCCAAAAACTTCCTGGATTGCCTGTGTACTGCCGTATTGGTTTCCCAACAGATGTCAGGGTGATTAAAGTCCCCCACGAGAACCAGGGCCTGCGATCCGGAAGCTTCTCTCAGTTGTCCGAAGAAAGCCTCATCTACCTCATCCACCTGATTCAGTGGCCTGTAGCAGACACCAACCACAACATCACTGCTGTTGTTTGCTCCTTTAAACTTAACCCATAGACTCTCAACAGGTTTTTCTCCCTCTTTATACTGGAGTTCAGAGCAATCATAGTGCTCTCTTACATATAGAAAAGGACCTGGGGGTTACAGTGGATTTGAGAGCAGCCTTCAACTTCCTGAAGGGGGGTTCCAAAGAGGCTGTAGAGAGGCTGTTCTCAGGGGTGGCAGGTGACAGAACAAGGAGCAATGGTCTTATGTTACAGTGGAGGAGGTCTAGGTTAGATAGTAGGACAAGCTATTTCCCTGGGAGGGTGGGGAAGCACTGGGATGGGTTCCCTAGGGAAGGGGTGGAATCTCCATCCCTAGAGGTGTTTAAGTCCCGGCTTGACCAAGCCCTGGCCGGGTTGATTGAGTTGGGATTGGTCCTGCTTTGGGCAGGGGGCTGGACTCGATGACTCCTGAGGTCTCTTCCAGCCCCTGCGCTGGGGGAACGTGGCTTTTTTACTGCTAACGTTTCTCCTCTTCCAGCCCTCGTGCAGATGCCATGATACCAATATCACGGTGCCTTGCGCCATTTGGTTTATTCCCCTTCCCCTTTGCAGCTATTCCAGTATAAAACACGTATCCTGACATTCCTGCCTCCGCACTGGGGGATGTTGGGGCTTTAACTCTACGAACACCCTCCGCGCTGTGCAGCGTTTTCCTGTCGAGCCGGCGATCGTAGATCGGTAGGTTTCACCCTTTCTGCCCAGCAGAGGGCGGTGCTGCTCAAAGCAGGTCCCCTCTGCCTTGCTCCTGGCAGGGCTCCTATTGCACCCGGAGCCAGAATGACTGTGCCAGGCGCTTGGGGCCAGGATGCCGATGCATCAGCACAAACAGCTGAGTCCTTTGGAACAGAGCGATGAGTCAGGCTGGAAAAAGCCTCCTCTCCCACAGACGGGACGTGGGGAGCGTGCTGTCGCCATGGCCCAGCCTCTCCGTGCTCACTGCCTCGCTTGCCGTGTGCACACGAGGGGGGCTGTCCCCCCCTGCTCCGCAGCACCCAGGGGAGGGGACCAATCTGCCTCTGAAAGCTCTGTGGGCCAGCCCATGCTGCTCCCTGGGCTGCAGGCCCCCAAGGAGCCCTCCGCCTGGATGTGCAAGGGACAGAGGGCGTCCGGAGGACAGAAAGAGGAAGCGGAGTTCGTCTGTTTTACCTGTGGACGGACGCTCCCTCCCCTGCGTGGCCCAAGGCTCTTGAAGCCCTGCGGTGTGCGGTGAGGGGGGGCCCATCAGTGATAATCCTGAAATGGCAAAGAGGGTTTCTCTCCTGTTCTTCATGGGTTCTCACCCTGCCGCTCACAACTCATCCCAGCCCCTTCCCGTCAGCTGTCAGGCGTCTATTCTCTCACCCCTCCGGGGGGGCAGCGTGCAACAGAGTGTGTGGGATTTAGCCCCCCACTAGGAGTACAGACACACACACCCAGAGAGCACAGCAGACGTGTGTGTCAGAGAAAGGCAGCTAGGCCATGGAGGACAGGTTTCCAGATACATTCCTGGGCCCACCAGCCCCGCCTCTGCCTTGCCCAGGTTCGGCTTCGGCCGCGGTTCTTCATCCCCGAGCTGATCTCCTCCGAGCCCTGGGCGTGGCCGCGTGTCGCGAAGCACAGGCAGAGCTGTGGGTGTGGAACGTATCCCAGCCAGATCAGGGGCAGCCCGCTACCGATCAGAATTGTGAGTCAGGAACCAGAGTCAGGCTGGGGCAGGAAGCCACGGAGCCAGAGGCAGGAGATGAAGTGGAGTCAGGGGAATATCAGAAGCCAGGAGTCACGCAGGGCGGCGCTGCCAGGCCAGCGGGAGCAGGGAGCACGTAGCCCAGAGCCCAGCTGCTCAGACAGCTCCCTGCTCCTGCTCCTGGCTCAAGTAGGGCCAGCGGGCCAATCAGCTGCTCTGGGAGGCCGCCAATCATACTTGGGGCGGAGCCACAGACTGGGGCGGGGCTTCGCGGCTCCCAGGGAAGCCGTCGTCTGCAGGCTGCTTAAGCGGAGGGTTGAAGTGTGGCAGGGGCGGCCCGTCCATATAGGTGAACTAGGCGGTCGCCTAGGGCGCCAAATTAAATGGGGCGCCAAATGGTGGCGCAATATCATTGAGGGGTTTGGAGGCGGGGCGCCGATTGCATGGTTCGCCTAGGGCGCCAGTTGCTGGCAGCTAGTCTAGGGCCGCCCCTGAAGCGCGGCTGCAGGTGACAGGGTCGAGGTCTCTCAGGTTCGCTCCTATGGAAGGCCCAAACCAGGGCGGCGGCGTGCACGATTTCAGCTGGGTTGCAGATGCTTTCCCCTGGGCTGCCACCTTCCCAGTCAGCCAACTACCATTATTCGCCCTGCTTGATCTTAGGGTCAAGCCCTTTGTGAATAAGAGGGCTCTTGAGCCTGGCCGTGCGGTGCTGATTGGGCCCCTATGGGGGAGCGTGTTCCCTGGGTTAGGCTTTTAGACGTGGGATTTGGAATCCGGGGCGGACTCCAGAGGGTCGCGGGCACTGGGGTGTGGAGGTGACCAGTTTGATCTGTCGCCACATCTGGCACGGAGCAAGGAATCCATAACCTAGTCCCTGGGAGGGGCCATCCGTTCGGCGGGGTTCTGTTGAAAGCCACGTCTTTTGGCCTATGGCATAGGCGGGACTTACTTCCCTATGCTTGCCTGCGTGCCATTTGTAGTCCCCGTCTGCCTGTTCAAGGTGTCCCTGCACCTCCTCTGGGATGTGATCGATGCAGTGTATTAGGTCTGAGACAGAAGGGTCGGGAGGGGAGGGGGTAGTTGGGGGTGAAATTGGGGGTCATATCCGTAGTTGATAAAGAAGGGGCTATGACCTATGGATGCAACATCGGCATTGTTGTACAGGATGCGACAAGGGAGGGGTGTTACCCCATAGCCTGTCCCTGCGCAGGATGTACCATGGACATTGTTACCCCATAGCCCCCCTGGACAGCCTGTACCACAGGGGGTGTTACCCTATAACCCCAGGCTAGGCTGTATATGGGAGGGTGTTACCCCATACCCCAGGCTAGGCTGTATATGGGAGGATGTTACCCCATAGGCCCCCAGGCTAGGTTGTATATGGGAGGGTGTTATCCCATACCCCCCCAGGCTAGGCTGTATATGGGAGGGTGTTACCCCATACCCCCCCAGGCTAGGCTGTATATGGGAGAGTGTTACCCCATAGCCCCCCCAGGCTAGGCTGTATATGGGAGGGTGTTACCCCATACCCCCCCAGGCCAGGCTGTATATGGGAGGGTGTTACCCCGTAGCCCCCCTGCGCAGGGTAACAATGAAGACCAGCTATCCGGGTGATGGTTGACAGAGCCTCATAAGTAGGGTTCCAGGATCTGGTTGATTCTTCCTGTTTGGCCATGTGACTGAGCATGGCACGCCAGGGACAGGTGTGCCTGGGTGTCTAATAAAAGTAGGGCCTTGTGCCAGAAGCAGGCAATAAACAGTGGCCCCTGGTCAGGGATGGCATGGTCCAGGAAGATGGACAGTAAAATTGTTTATTCAGGGCTGGGCGTTTTCCTGCACAGAGCATAAACCTTTGCAACGAATGACGTGAGGCATCTTAGGAAATCAAGCTAGAACATAAGAACGAACAGACGGGGTCAGACCAACGGTCCATCCAGCCCAGTGTCCTGTCGGCCGACAGTGGCCAATGCCAGGTGCCCCAGAGGGAAGGAACAGAACAGGGAATCCTCACATGATCCCTCCCCTGTCACCCATTCCCAGACACTCAGAGTCTAGGGACACCATTCCTACCCATCCTGGCTAATAGCCATTGATGGACCTAACCCCCATGACTCTATCTGGCTCTTTTTTGAACCGTTAGAGTCCTGGTCTTCACCACATCCTCTGGCAAGAAAATGGTCTCCCACAGCCAAGACGGGGTGTCCAGAGTTTGGAGGAGACCACAGGGTTTCTGGCTAGGGATCTTGTTGGGAGCAAACACCTGGCAGGCAGCTACAAAGGTCTTTTTCCTGGGCGGGGGCTGCGAAGGGGGCCATCAGAAGAATGGGATGCTAACTGTTGGGTTTTATATCCCCCTAAGGGTACATCTATGCTGTGGAGCTATTTTGGGAGACCGGAAGTCTCCCGAAATAGCTATTCCGCATCTATTGAAGCAGCCGGTTATTTCAAAATAGATTATTTCAACCTATAGATTTTGAAATAACAGGTGGCTTATTCCGACATCCTGATAACCCTTGTTCCACGAGGGTTAAGGGGAATTTTGGAATAGCGCGTTATTTTGAAATTTGGCAATGTGTAGACAGCGCCAGATTACGAAATAAGCTATTTCAAAATAAGCTATGCTAGTTGCATAGCGCAAGTTGCGTCGCTTATCCGAGCTCAGGGTGCTGTATAGATGCACCCTAAGGCTATGTCTACAATGCAGGCTTCTTGCGCAAGAACTTTTTGCGGAAGAGCTCTTCTGCAAAAAGTTCTTGTGCAAGAGTGCATCCACAGTGCATGGACACTCTTGTGCAAGAAAGCTCTGATGGCCATTCACAGAATGGCCATCAGAGCACCTGTGCTTTTTCCCATAGGGGTTTCTTGCGCAAGAAACCCCTGTTGTCTGTCCACACTTGCCTTTTTGTGCAAGAGCACTTGCGCAAAAAGGCGTATTCCTCGTAGAAAGAGGAATAACTCTTGCGCAAAAAGCCCTGTCTTCTGATGATCTACTGTACTTTTTCTTGCGCAAAAACGCGCTTGTAGTGTGGACGCGCTGTGAGTTTTTGCACAAAAACTCTGCAGTGTAGACATAGCCTAAGTGTCCTGCCAGAGCGGCAGCGTAGCACGGCCGAAGAACAGCCACTCTCGCAGGTCTGGGGCAGGGTGGTACGTGGATGCCCCTCATGCATGTGGCCCCCTCCTGGGGGTCGTGTGGCTCTCACTGACAATGGCCAACTTGCCGGGTGGAACTAGGGAGGCAGAGGAGATGGCCAGGAGCGGAGCGTGCCCTGCTGGTGAATTGCATTAAGAACAGTATGGGACTGGGCTGCCTCCGGACTGGGAGGGCCTTGCGGCTCAGAGCCGTACCTTGCTGCCTTGCCCTTCCTGCGTCCAGGGCAGTGGGTGAAGGGCAGGTTGAAGCGAGAGAAGCACAGGGCCTGCTGGGTTGTCACTTGGTTCAGAGCGTTGGCTCTGTCCAGGTACTCCAGGGTCTTGTGACTGGTAAACACCTGCACCGTTTCCTAGCAGTGTTGCCACTCCCCCGAGGAGGCCTTCCTGGCCAGAAGCTCCTCATCCTAAGATGTCAGTTTGGCTCAGCAGCCGTAAGCAGGCATAAGAACATCAGAACGGCCGCACTGGGTCACACCAGCCCAATGCCCCGTCTGCCGACAGTGGCCAGTGCCGGGTGCCCCAGACGGAGGGGACAGAACAGGGAATCCTCACGTGATTCCTCCCCTGTCGCCCATTCCCAGCTTCTGACAGAGGCCTGGGACACCATCCCTGCCCATAGGCATAGGGGGTGCCGGGGCTGCTGCAGTGCCCCCAGGTTTTGCACCCATCACCAGCCCCATGGCCCTGCTGCCCAGGGTCCCTGCCACCGGCCCCATGCCTCTGCTCCTGGAGTCCCAGCCATTGGGCCCTTGCTGCCTGGGGGCTCCACCGTGGCCCTGGGTCCTACTTGGCTGCCGGCCGTAGGTCTCACTTGGCCACAGGCTCCAGCCCCTGGCCACTGGCCCCAGATCTAGGGAGCAGTGAGGGGTGCCATGCAACTGTCCCTGCCCATCCTGGCTCTCAGCCATTGATGGCTCTATTCTCCATAAATGTATCTAGTCCTTTTTGAGCCCCCAGTAGCATCTTGTCCGCCACAACGTCCTCTGGCAAGGAGTTCCATAAGTTGACTGTGTGATGTGGGGAAAATACTTTCTTTTGTTTGCTTTAAACCTGCTGCCTAATAATTTCATTGTTTCCTTGTTCTTGTGTTACGAGAAAGAATAAATAACACTTCCTTATTTACTTTCTCCACAGCTGTCATGATTTTATAGACCTCTGTCATATCCCTTTTTTAGTTATCTCTTTTGCAAGCTGGAAAGTCCCAGTCTCATTAATCTCTCCTCATAGGGAAGTTGTTCCATACCCCGAATCAGTTTTGTTGCCTTTTTCTGCACCGTTTCCAATTCCAGTTTTGAGATGGGGTGACCAGATCGGCATGCAGTATTCATAATGTGGGCATACTGCATGGGAGAAACCCCTAATTGACAGAGGGATGAGACCTCTGACCAGTGGCTTAACGCAGTGGTTCCCATCCATTTCGAGCATATGGATCCCTTTTCAACTGATTAAAATTTCATGGACACCCCCCCTCGCTGCAGGAGAAAAAAAAAAGAAAAGAAAAAAAGAGAGAGAGGGGCTACGTCTAGACTACAGGTTTCTTGTGCAAGAAGCTTTTTTTGGAAGAGATTTTCTGAAAAAACTTCTTGTGAAAGAGAGCACCCACACTGCAAAAGCACATCGAAAAAGCGATGAGCTTTTTTGAAAGATAGCGTCCAGACTGCCTGGATGCTCTCTCGCATGTAAGCAATGATTGCTATGCACAGAATGGCCACCAGGGCACTTGTGCTTTTTCCTCTTCCCTCTTCTTCCGAAAAAACTCCCTCTTCCCCGTCCACA
Source organism: Rafetus swinhoei (assembly GCA_019425775.1). NCBI lineage: Eukaryota > Metazoa > Chordata > Testudines > Trionychidae > Rafetus > Rafetus swinhoei. The sequence continues at coordinate 347,729,813 of CM033437.1, read as the reverse complement.
TGTGCCTTTTGCAAAAGTTCTTTCACAACAAGGCTTCTTCTTCGTAGAATGAGGATTACCAATTGCACAAAAACCCCTCTGTTCTTTCGATTTACTGTTGAAAGAACACAATTGCAGTGTGGACGTAACTCAAGTTTTGTTGGAAAAATGGCTGTTTTCCTGACAAAACTCTGTAGTCTAGAGGTAGCCTCAGAGAGAAAAAGAGAGGAAAAAAGAGAGAAAAAGAAAGAGAGGGCGAAAGAAAAAAGAGAAAAAAAGAAAAAAGAGAGAGAAAAAGAAAAAGAGAAAGAGAGAGAAAAAGAGAGAGAAAAAAGATGGAAAAAGGAAAAAGAAAAAAAGAGAGAAAGACGAGAGAAAAAAAGAGAGAGAGAAAAAGAAAGGATCAGACCCACCCCAGTGATCCTTATTTTTAAACTTTCCGTGGACCCCTGGAAGTACTGTCGCGGACCACAGGTTGGAAATCACTGGCTTAGAGGGTATGTCTAGACTACATGGCTCTGTCGACGGAGCCATGTAGATGTGTTTACTAGACATAGGAAAATGAAGCGGCGATTTAAATAATCGCTGCTTCATTTACATCAAAATGGCCACTGCGCTGTGCCGATCAGCTGTTTGGCGGCACAGTGGGGCAGTCTGGATGCGCTGCAGTCGACAAGAGAAGCCTTTGTCGACCGCTCCGTTATGCCTCGTGAAATTAGGTTTATCAGAGCGGTCGACAAAGACTTCCCTTGTCGACTGCGGCACGTCCAGACTGCCCCGCTGTGCCACCAAACAGCTGATCGGCACAGCGCGGCGGCCATTTTGATGTAAATGAAGCTGAGATTATTTAAATTGCCGCTTCATTTTCCTTTGTCTAGTAAACTCATCTACATGGCTCCGTCGACGGAGACATGTCGTCTAGACATACCCCCAGAGTCAATGGTACGGCTGTTTGCCGTTTTGAGTAGGGGGACTCCACCACATGGTGTCTGTGTGTTTGAGATCCACAGCCTCTTTGGAGTTGGTCAGGTCAGGCCTGTAGACTGGTTCTTCTGCAAGTTCAGGCATAGGTTAGCCAGTGGTCTCCTCTGACCAAGCTTGTCCCAAAAGTTTGCTACTGGGCCTTCTGTGCTTCCTTGTGCCAATCCAAACTCATCGCCACTAATTGCAGCCACTAATCTGAGCAAATCAAATCCTTCCTGCTGAGATTTACCCATTTGTGGCCGCCCCGTGGTTTGCAGAATGTCCCCTCCATAAACCTGCCTGACCGCAGTGGGACTTTCCTGTATACCCCGCAGTGGTAGCAATCTGGTCTCCACCCATTGTGGATCCAGCAACGTGGACACACCGACATCCTCATCTGGACCGGAATGGTTTGTCCCGCCTAACTGCGCGCGTCTCACCTGAGCCGGTATTTCCCCCGATGTTTTTCAAGTAAACACTCTGGATCCAAGAATGCAGGCTGAGAACGGTAGATCCTTTCCGAGGGGTTTAATAACAACATGTTTTCCTTGCTGCGCCGTGGCACTGTTGTACAATCAGACAAGCACAACCCAGGGAAAGCAAGACAGTGACTTGGGGGCTGGATGACTCAAGCCGCACTCTTGCAGCTACTACAACCTCTCATAAATAATGGAATGGGTAAGAGGCGACAGTGTCTGTAAACAGCCGGAGGAAAATGGAAACACAAGCCATGGGAGTGTTCAGCAGAGCAGGCAGCAATTCATCACGTGTCTCATAAAACCTGCCGGGAACATTTCCTTCAGGGAGGCATGGGTACAAACGGGCCAAGGGCCATCAGCAAAGCACAATGGGGAATGGCACAGACTGACTCTGGGGGGCAGCGCCCAGCGGGGGACAGCATGGTCTGGATGCTCTTTGGGCGAGATTGCGGTGAGTTTGTACAGCATCTAGCACCACGGGGCCGTGCCCCAGGACTTTGGCGCCAAGGCGCTATTGCAATTCATTAACAATCATCTCTGATGGAGCTGGGAAGAGGGGGCACGTTGTTGTGTGGTTCGATTTATTTTAGATCCAAGGGAAACCAGGACACTTCATTATACTTAAAGGGGTTTTCCTTTTCCAAAACAAAATCATATGCATTATACATTGTTACAGGGTTACTTCATAAACATTACATTTTAGATCACTGTGGTTGCCAACAGTGGGGAAAACATGAGTAGTATCATAAACTGGACACCCACTCCTGGCCCTAAGAGGGATGCTATTAACCACAAAATTGATCAATTGCAGCAGGCCATTAACACATATGGTGCAGCCTTGCTCAATGAAAGACAGGCATCTCTTACCATTATACACCATTAGAAGTAGTTGCTTAAGCTGGCTGCATATATAAAATAGATAGCAGGGCAATACTGGTATTATATATTTGCAGAATATTTACTCACAGCTAGTGCACTCTTAAGTGTTTTGATCCACCTATAGTATTATTATGTATACCTAGAGCAGTGTTGATGCTTTTATGGCTGATTCTGGGGCTCTATTGGCAAGTGGTTTCTCTTGCGGCTCATATTAAAGAGCAGTTAAGTTGGTACATTCCTGACCAGCTGTTTTATTGCTGCAGACTCGACTTGGTCGAAGGGCGGAGTTTGGGGGAGCCTGCGCTACCCTGCCTTGGCAATACCTGGTGATGTCTGCCTTGTCCAAAGTGTGGATTTCT